>JAZEWT010000005.1:23008429-23026567 GCA_036362905.1 Mordacia mordax
ACACAGAAACTCAACACAAAGAGGAATGTGTAAGGAAGACTTTAAAAACATTTGACTGTATGCATCTCGCCGAATTCTTTGCCCAGGAAATTACTGCGGCGACAAAAAAAAAGAACTCTCCGGTCAGATGTTCGATGCGCCAAGTTCCGTGCATCCAGCTGGACGGCTCCGGGCAGCTGGGTGTTTTTGAAGGGGGGTTTTTCACTCCGGGTCCAAATAAACCACCAGCCGCTGAGCTAATGAAGACTGCATTCGTTGGAATGGTTTTTTTTGTGCAACTGGGAACAGCGCTAATATCAAAGGGGTCGTGATGTGCTGGTACACTGACCGTGGTGGCAGCATAGCGTTTACAGTGCTCAATGTATAACGATCCTGAGCTTGCGGCCGGGTGCACACACGCCTGTGATTGGTGTTAAGTGCGGGCGATGCACGAAATGTCTCAGCGTCATAATCGGCCGTGTTGATCATCTGTAGCCCACGTCATCATCATTGTCGATACCTTCTTCATCGTGAGCAGGGTCCCGGAGGACCGGAGCCTCTCCCGGCAAACATAGGGTGTAAGGCAGGGCTATACCGAGGATGTGACGCCAGTACACCGCAGAGCACTGGAGGCAATTTACTCAATAGGCCAATAATCCTAGCCAGCTCCAGCTGCGAGTCTTTGGACGGTGGGAGAAAACCGGAGTACACGCCAAAAACCCACGCGGACACGGAGGAGAGAAACTCCACACAGAAAGGCACCCGGACCTGGAATCGAACCCGCCTCCCCAAGTCATCACCACTGATTAGTCTTGCAATGCAATAATCCGGTTTGTGTCGGCACATTAGCTGATTTCATTGCTCCTCTGGCATGTTCCCTCGGTTGGTTGAAGAGACCAAAATAATTAATAAACTCTTGACATCTGAAGCAAAATAGTTTTCACCAGACGAAGATGGTGGGAAGCCATTAGATGTGTGCGTTGAAATGTCTGCAATTTTACGACCATAGCTAAATATATCTTCCAGCTGCATATGCAGGCATTACATCGACACAAGTAAAACATAAAATACATATCTTTGATCATCTCATTTCATTATGTAAAAGCGCACATACGTGTACTTCACGGATTTTAAATCCACTGCTTGATGAGGGTCTCTCCAGCTTGTGTGGGTCATGGGGGTCATCTGACCATACTTCACCATACAGGGAGCATAGATGGGGGAACATAGTAAAGTAGGGTTGTTATTATTGTTGTCGATTTGCCGTTCATATGCCGTTGTTGTGCGCGGTGGCCCAGTGGTTAGCGCTGTCGCCTCACAGCAAGAAGGTCCCGGGTTCGAATCTCTCGGCTCGGGTGCCTTTCTGTGTGGAGTTTGCATGCTCTCCCCGTGTCCGCGTGGGTTTTCGCCGGGCACTCCGGTTTCCTCCCACAGTCCAAAAGCATGCTCCTGGATAGGTTAATTGGCTCGCAGGCTAAATTGCCCCGCAGTGCCCGGCGATGGGCTGGCGTCCCATCGTGGGTGTATCCCTGCCTTGCGCCCTGTGTCTGCCGCGATAGGCTCCGGCTTCACCGTGACCCTATATAGGACTAAGCGGTTTCAGACAATGAGATGAGATGAGATGCCGTTGTTGTTGCTGACACACCATTCTCTCCACAGCTCTGTGCAGCGCTTTGCAACCGCCGGTTTAAAAGCGCTCTAGAAGTGCAATTATTATTTTGTTATTACAAATGTAGGAAATTATTAACCGCATGTCTCTTTGATGACGAACGGAGCTCCGCACCTGCGTTCGAGAGAACTTCTTTAATAATAATTGCATTTATAGAACGCTTTTCACCCGAGGGTCACAAAGCGTCACGCATGGTGGTCGCCCATCCGAGAAACATTGAGATTCAAACCTGCTTAGCTTTTCAAAATCTTACGAGACCGGGTGCAGGCCAGGTAATTTCGTCACAGGATAAAAAAAATAAAGGTATTTAGGCTATGAAGACGCGGTAATAAAAAAAAATTTGATTGTGCCACGAATTCGAATGCAATTTTACTCGTCATAAATTGTGAGCAATAGCTACGTCGTGTCGATAGCGAGCCAGAATATAAACCCAATGTGTGAAACAGCCATTGGCACCGCGACATTTGCTCTAAAAACATGTTAGCAATTAAACCGTTGAGCCGTTAAAAATAGCCTTAATCTTAGCAACCGTGTTTTTTTTCTCTATCAAAAGCGGCATTGGAAAGAATTTCAAACACTTCGAGTGATTCCCAGGCAAAGTCAACCATGAAAATCAACATTTTTCTTCACCATTGACTGCACACTATGCCCGCTTAAACCCACATCTTTGAAAAGGCATCACCCCAAAAAGAAATAACATCAATTGCTCTTGGTTGCTCACCGATGCTCTCAGAGGGTGGTAAAGTCTCCTCTCTCTCTCTGCCTTTTGGCCTCCTTTGAAATCAGTACCGCGGAACAGTCGTTTGAGGAATTTTAAATGGTTGGAAAAGTTTACCTACACTTTAAGCGCTGGAGCTGTCACAGCTGAGACCCTGAATAAACCAAGTTCTCAAATGTAGTGAGTTGATAATCCCAGCCCGGTTTCCAATGACCGCCACGAAAAAAACCCCACAACATTATGTTCGGTTCTGAACTTAATTTGAATGCATTCCAGCTCTGAGAATCGTAACGAACATTTCTCCCTGTAGTAGGAAGGGTTGCGCTCCACGAACAGAATATCCAAATGGATTCATCGTTTCATTGTAAGACCACAATGACCACAAGTGGGGGGTGCGATTTGACAAAGACATAACATAAAGCAAATACGTGTTAAACTGCACTATAAACTCATTAGTCAATCAGTGTCCCCATTGCAAAACGGCTACTGTATTGGGTGTTACTCAGTTGCTTTAGCAATCCTCAAACCTTGGTGAATATTCCAAATTAATATTCCTCAGTGCCACGACAATCGTGCTGGCGTCCGCGCAAAGCTTGTCTTGTTAATGCTGAAGGGATGAACGGGCTCAGTAGATCCCCGTACTCTCGATCCGATTGCGGGTGGAGGTCTCCTCATTATCTGAAACCGCTTAATCCTATATAGGGTCACGGTGAGCCGGAGCCTATCCCGGAAACACAGGGCGTAAGGCAGGAATACACCCGACGACGGGACGCCAGTCCTCCCGGTAAATCAGAGCGAAGCAGTCGGTCCCACCAACGCCGTGTTTTACAGACGCACTACTGGCAGTAAATTGAGTCGGATGACCGAACGCGTGGCGAATGGCCATGGCGGAGGATGGTGCGGCGGTTGACAGTGGCCAGCGAGACCGTGCGTCGTTGCATTCGCGAGACCGTGACCGACTGGCAACGATCACTAGCGGATGGCTTGCGATCACGGCGCGTGACGATGACGATGCCTGGGAGGCGGCGGGTAGATTCCCCATCCCACCCCCCAAGCTCGACACAAATATTTTGGTGAAAATAAAACAACTCCTCCAAAACGGTAGTGGAAACAAGCGGTGTGTGCGTGCAACCCACCGTGTTTGCTCGTTACACGCTTGCCACATTTTTGCTTTGTTTTCACATCTAAATTATAGCCACCACTTGACTTTCAGTTGAACTGTTCTGTTGTTGTTGTTGTTGTTGACATGCCGTTCTCTCCACAGCACAGATTTGTAACAAAAAACCGTCATTGTTGCTGATTTGCTGTTCTTATGTCGATCTTGTTGCGGACATGCCGTTTGCTCCACAGCTCTGTGCGGCGCTTTGTGACCCTCGGGTGAAAAGCACTCTAGAAGTGCAATAATTATTATTATTAACCGTGCACCCACAATAAATCGGCACCACGTCACGTGTCAGGCAGTGCTACGAAACGTCTAGCTGGTGATTAATGGAAATACATTTTTACTCACGAATCCATCGATAGAACAGTTCATTCAATTAAACAGACAGCCTAAACAAACGGAAAATAAACTAAACTGGTGACAATTCATTAGTCAAATACGTTGTAAGGAATGCCAAACGGCCTTTTGGGGTTTCTTATAATACATATACCATCTCATCTCATTGTCAGAAACCGCTTAGTCCTGTATAGGGTCGCAGTGAGCCGGAGCCTATCCCGGCAGACACAGGGCACTGCGGGCAATTTAGTCTGCAAACCAATTAACCTATGCAATAGCATGTTTTTTTGGACTATTGGAGGAAACCGGAGTGCCCGGCGAAAACCCACGTGGACACGGGGAGAACATGCAAACTCCACACAGAAAGGCACCAGAGCCGAGATTCGAACCCGGGTACTTCTTGCAATGAGGCGACAGTGCTACCCACTGGGCCACCGTGCCGCCCAAAATACTTATATCCAAGTAGTATTCCACATTAAAATTGCATGTGTCTGTGTCGGCTCAGTTTCCTCCCACGGTCCAAAAGCATGCTCTTGGATAAGTTGATTGGCTCGCAGACTAAAATAGTCCCGCAATGCCCGGCGATGGACTGGCGTCCCGTCGTCGGGTGTATTCCTGCCTTACGCCCTGTGTTTCCGGGATAGGCTCCGGCTCACCGTGACCCTATATAGGATTAAGCGGTTTCAGATAATGAGATGAGATGTGTCGGCTCTGAGCGTTTCGGCCTCCACCAGAACCCAAGAGCTTCCTCACAGGAGACACGCGACCACCTCCAAGATCTGTCCTCACACTGTCCCACAGTCTGATCTGAGGGCTTTCTCTTGGTCGCGGCCCGACCCGTGGTCATCGCTCGAATGCCTGCGTAGAGACATAGTTACCCAGTCATGAGGAAGGAAGACTGGAAAAGGAACCAGGAGCAAAAGTAGTGAGTAACCCGGATGGGAAACTTTAAACCCAGACCCGATGAAGTGGTTGGGTCTGGAGGTGGACAATTGGTTACGCGGGGATTTGTTGGGCGAGAAGGTGGGGAAGCGAGCAGGAAATGGAAGGTCAAGAGGTGGGGATGAAAGGGGGAGATGGAGGAATAATCGAGGTTGTTGGTCCGCAAATTCAAGAGGAGGAGACGCTCAGACGAAGGAACCTGAGATCTATTCTATAGCGAAGCCATTAAACATAGTTTGTCGGAGTGCCGTGCGCGCACGTGGGAAGCCGAGAGATGTGAGTGAGGACGTGAGCGGGCCCTGGCCATCAGGGTTCTGTGAGTACTTTCGGGAGGTGAGTGTACATTGAGATAAAGCCTTGGAGGATTGGATCCAGACGTTGCACGCGCAGCGCACGCCAGACAGGCAGAGGCATCTGGGCGAGCGGAGTACGGAGAGCAATGAGATGGCGAGGGAGGCGTCTCTGCACTCACACCTGTTATCGGTAAACGGTCCTCCTCTATCCTGCGCGGATATCCCACCCAGCCCAAGTGAGTTTGGCTGATCATATCTGAAACGGTGGCCGTGTTTTCTGCTGCTGCATAGCTTGATAATCTCATCTCATTGTCAGAAACCGCTTAGTCCGTCCTGTACAGGGTCGCGGTGAGCCGAAGCCTATCCCGGCAGACAAAGGGCGCAAGGCAGGGTTATACCCACGACGGAACCCCAGTCCATCACCGGGCACTGCGGGCAATTTAGTCTGCAAGCCAATTAACCTATGCAGCAGCATGTTTTTTGGACTGTCGGAGGAAATCGGAGCACCTGGCGAAAACCCACGTGGACACGGCGAGAGCATGCAAACTCCACACAGAAAGGCACCCGAGCCGAGATTCGAACCCAGGGCCTTCTTGCTGTGAGGCAACAGCGTTACCCACTGGGCCACCGTGCCGCCTATAGCTTGATAACATCACGTGTATTGCAGTACAAACGCAAACGCAATTGGATTTCACTTCCCTGCCCATGAGGAACTTTTGGTCTGGAGGGGTCAGTTTGTCTTCCAGAGTCTGCCAAGCAGGAGGTTGAGAGCTCACTCTGCCCTCCCCGGTGGAATACACCTAAGTTCTGAGTTGCGTTACAATGTAGTTCAAAAGTTAACGGGTGAAGGATAAATAACATTTGTTGTGCGCGAGTTTCCATGAATTGAGCAAGTAAAGAATGATACCGTGAATCCAGATGGGCCGTTTTTATACGCAGCCTAGTGGAGAGCGGAATGGCTGAAGTTATTGTTTGCGTATGTCAGGAACGCGCTTCCCACTCCTGAGAGTGAAAACACCCACACACCCAGCTGCTCGCTAACCCGGCACGCAATTTTAAAATGAAAAAAAAACACACACACCCGCAAAAGAACATTCCAACCACACAATATATATTTACCGGGGTGGAGTCGTGGCGCAGTGGTTAGCGCACCGTGCTATGAACCTCATCTCATCTCTCATCTCATTATCTGAAACCGCTTAATCCTATATAGGGTCACGGTGAAGCCGGAGCCTATCCCGGAAACATAGGGCGTAAGGCAGGAATACACCCGACGACGGGACGCCGGTCCATCGCCGGGCATTGCGGGACAATTTTAGTCTGCGCGCCAATCAACCTATCCAGGAGCATGCTTTTGGACTGTGGGAGGAAACCGGAGTACCCGGCGAAAACCCACGCGGACACGGGGAGAGCATGCAAACTCCACACAGAAAGGCACCCGAGCCGAGAGACTCGAACCCGGGACCTTCTTGCTGTGAGGCGTCAGCGCTAACCACTGCGCCACCGCGCCGCCCTGCTATGAACCCAGAGGTCTGAATTCATCCACGGCGAATGAGATGTAAAAGTTAAACTGTCCTGGGTGCCCTCGTCTTCACTCTCTCCGCTCCGAGCGGCGTGCCGCGGTACGATGAGACAACTCCTATGACTGACGTGGCATGGTGAGGCCTGCAACCAGCAGTGGATTTACAAAGGACAAGTAAATTATAATCAGCACTTCACATTCACCTGTCCCGAAACTACTGGCAATGGAGCATGCGGTACAGAGCTTCGTAAGCAATTGTTTTTTGTCAGTTGTTCACATTAGCTTGCAACCACTTGTCGGGAGGCAGAATCATTCCTTTCTGTGATGTCCGCTCGTTTTCCTTGAAATGTCGTGCTAACGAGTCAGATACAGTGACGTCAGGGAAACTGTATGTGCGCATCCGTGGAACAGGACTTTGACAAACTATAATTAAGCGTCCTGAACAGCAGCTGTCCGTTCGCAAACGCCAGGGATCTATGCTACCACCCTGTGCTCTTCCGCTGCGGTGTAATAGTCCAACCGCAGAGACTCATCACAGCTGTCAGTTTTGCAAAAATAAATCCTGCGAGCTCGATGTAGCGTAGATCACGATGAAGAGCCAAAGTCTGCGTCTCTCTTCTCACTTGCACATCGGGTTACTCTTCTGTGCGGAGTTTGCATGTTCTCCCCGTGTCTGCGTGGGGTTTCTCCAGCCACATTTTGTTGCGTCGCAGAAATCCTGCATCCAGAGCTTGCAAGCTCACTGGACATTTTCTGCTGTAATAATAAACATCGAATAACAAACATCTGTATAACTTCGGTATCGTCCCACAGTTCAATGACATGCTGCCTAGATTAATTGGCCTGACTAAATTGCTACCGGTGCCCTGATATCGACTGGCATCTGACCCCTTGTTTAATCCAGCTTTGCGCCCTATGTCTGCTCGGACAGGTTCTGGCTTACCACGAACATCTACAGGATTAAGCGGGTAGTGATCATGAGTGAATGTCAGGTTACTCCCGACGCCATTGACTGGCTTATCAGCCTTATCACAAGCACACGTTGCTGATCAACTGGCTGCCATCTGAAATATTAGGCAGCGTATCCACGCTCAAACGAATATTGAGCTGCACTCACCGCTACGAGCTGCCCTGAGCTAGTGGCGGAAATTCCACATTCCTACTATGTAGGAGAAAAAAAACTTTCTACACAGCAAGAACGATTGATCTTTTGTTCATTGTTGCATGAACTCGGAAACAAGGCTCAGAAATCTGTGGTCGGTTGCTACATGGAGTCATTGGCGCATAAGAGAACAATTAAAAAGATGTGGCATTTCTGACGTACATCCAGTACAAATGAAGGTTTGTCATAGCTCAATGTTTACACATTGCGCTCAATAGCCATGGCGAGTGTTCCTACTCTCTCCTTCGCGACATTTTGCTTTCCCTATTCGAGGCATTATCAGTCATCGCGGAGTGAGAGATGTAATAAATATCAGGCAATGGAAAAACAGGACTTCGTATTTTGTGGACGAGCTGGCATGACCAGAATAAGACGAGAAGCTTCATAGCCACAATCGGTCTAAAAGTAGGCTAAACTCTGGACAAGCTTCCATCCAACGTGCCTTGAGCATTACAGCAACGTTGACATTGACAGATATTATGGGGAGGCAATTAAATGTCAAGTGGATCGTAAAAACAGAAACTGAGTCTGCAATTTACTCTGCGTTTTTAAATACTGTAATTAGATTCAGTCAACATGTTTCTGCTGCCTTTCTGAGCAGCGTTTATGGAATGATTTTTTTTTAAGAAAACTGCCCTGGAACATTGTGCTTCCCGTATACTTAAGCTTTATGGTTTTCAGGTTCTTAAAGCTGTGACGTTGTGGCAAAATAAAATCTGTGTAGATTTACATTTTATCAGAATGGGGCATCTTGAGTTTACCAGTATGCGCTTGGACTGGTTCCAAAGATTGGCAATTGTCAACAAAATGGTGCGTGCGTGGACGTGTGTGGTTGAGTATATGTGGGTGCGTGGGAAGCGGTGATGTAGTTGTCAGCACTGAAATACGACGTGCGTTCGATTCTCGCTCATGAGCAACATCTCATCTCGTTGTCAGAAACCGCTTAGTCCTGTACAAGGCCGCGGTGAGCCGGAGCCTATCTCGGCAGATACAGGGCGCAAGGCAGGGATATACTCGCGCTGGGACGCCAGTCCATCACCGGTCACTGCCATGGACCAACATCGGTGACAAATATGTTAACCAGTTGACGCCCCTCCCATAGGTTGACTTCGCCGTAAACAAGTACGCATCACTGGTGCTGTGTGTAAATATCAACACCGGGGGAGACAAAGGCAGCCAGGCATAGTGCTGGCCACCCTCCCCTTCGTGTGTCGTGTTAGCCGTCATAGGTGTTCGCTTACAGAATTCAGCCCCGCAGTCTGTTGGAGGCTGTGCGGGTGGTGGGGGCTTTGTGAGTAAGGTGGGAGCGTCGGTCTCTCTGGCGCGCACTGCTGTTTCGTAACTGAGGGTGGTGGATGAGAAGGGTTTCAACGAACCATGACACCTTGCGCATCGCTCCGCGAACATTAGTCTTCGCCTCGTCTGGTTAACTGCAACATTACACACAAATCCCCGGTGCATGCGCTCAGTATAAAATCTGTACTTGTTCAGTTGCTTCACTCGTGCTGCACGAATCTAAAACGCTGCTTCCACAATGGCATAAGCCGGTAATGAGAGACCTGACTGTTGACTAATATTATTGCTCTTCCCAGCACATTTTTCAAAAACACGAAATGTTCACGAAATAGAGTATACCCAATCCGTACATCTGTGTAGAGTTGGCATGTTCTCCCCGTGTCCGCGTGGGTTTTCGCCGGGCACTCCGGTTCCCTCCCACAGTCCAAAAAACATGCTGCTGTATAGGTTAATTGGCTTGCAGACTACATTGCCCGCAGTGATGGACTGGCATCCTATCGTGGGTATCTCCCTGCCTTGCGCCTTGTGTCTGCCGGGATAGGCTCTGGCTCACCGCGACCCTGCACAGGACTAAGCGGTTTCTGACAATGAGATGAGATGAGACAATCCGTACAGCCGTTATCAGTCCATGGCTCACATCCCCTTCAATTCATTATGACGCGCACACGTTCAAATGTACAGATAATGTGAGAGAATGATGGGGTCTTGGAGAGGGGCGGTAAGACCCTCAGAAAAGATTGCACATTAAGGCGTGAAACGGAGGATCCCTGTTGCTCTTCCCCGCACATTTAAAAAAAATAAAATGTACAAGAAATACAATATATACAGTTCGCACAACTGTTCACGTGATCTACATCCCCCTTCAGTACGAGTTATGACGCATATACGGTCAATTTACAGATATCAGCACGCGGGGGTTCCTCTTAGTTAGAGATCAGCACGCGGCGGTTCCTCTGTGTTAGAGATCAGCACGCGGTGGTTCCTCTGTGTTTGAGATCAGCACGCGGGGGTTCCTCTGAGTTGGAGATCAGCACGCGGGGGTTCCTCTGTGTTTGGGATCAGCACGCGGTGGTTCCTCTGTAATGAGAGAGGGCGATGGAGTAATATGATTTTTTTTCACGATTACACTAGCCTGATGAGAGACGGGCAGTTGGAAATAAATTAATCGCACCGCTTTCTGCACGACAACGATGACAATGATCGATGTGAATTTAACTCACAATTTAACTCACAACTGAATCAAATCATTCTATCCTTTGCGTTTACAGTTCTGCACGGGTTGTTTGCAATATTCTCAACATTCAAGGAATGGGTTCTTTTAACTTTGACACGAAGACAAGAAGCTAAAGGCTTATTTATTTTAAATTGCAGAGTTTATACTTCGCAATGAGAGAGGGGCAACGCTGCAATAGATTTCTTGCGCCACTGCTGCGAGAATAATAATATTTACACTTCTCGAGCGCTTTTCCCCCGAGGGTTACAAAGCGCTGCACAAAGCTGTGGTGTAACAACAACGACAAATCAACTTTTTGGGATTGTTTGTTTGTTTGTTACAAGAGAAGGGCCTCCACTGGAGGATGCCCTGGACAGCGATTCCTTCCCGTAGGGTGTTAGGGCATATTCTTCCACGCCGGCCCGACGTTTCAGAATACGTGGTAGTGTCCGTACTTTACCGCACCACACACGATTACACGCTTGACGAACTGCATCACGCTGCGGCCAATGAATATAACGTAAAGGAGTTGGTCAAACAGTCCATGGAAATAGTCTTCAGACTCGATTGAGACGTTCCTGCATTTAAAAAACCACATGGACTCGAATAAAAACACGTTTCAACATTGTCTTTTCAAAAAGTCAATTTTCATGCAACAGAATTCCCATCCGTGAATGGGTAGACGGGTGCAGCAGCAAGTTGTCCGATTAAAAAAAAACTCTTTTTGAATGAGCATAAGTTTCAGAGCCAATCCCAGCCGCTGTGAAGTCTAATGTTTCATAGGTCAGCCTCATCCAAGGTCGAATACGGTGGCGTCTTTGACTTCGGATTACTCAGTGTCATGAGCAGCCTTAAAGGGCCAACGTCGAACATCCTTGGTAAGGCTCTTAACGAAGCTCATTTCCCTCCGCCATCGGCTAACAAGAATTAGTTTGCAATTCCAAACAAAAAACCTGCCATTGAACTGCGGGCCAACGGCCTCCCCCGTGTCCAGCAAGACGCAACCGCCCTCTGAGAGTCTCTCGTGCGCCCCGACGCACGCGGACCGTGAGTGTAAACGGCCGAGCGTGCTGGTGGTCCGCTGATGGCCCACGAGTAAACATGACAGCTCGTCGGTACGAACCCCTCTGCGCCCGTATATTTTCCTAAATCGTTTCAAGACACGTAGAGAAAGGAAATGTCGCTGGGTTGAGGCAATGTTGCTGGGTTGAGGGGGGGGGGTTCTTTTAACCGTACTTAACAGAAGGCACGGACTGTTTTTTTTTTACAAAAGGAAACAGGCGAAAACGGAGCATAATGACACTTGTTGGGTTCCCATGTAGAATTATGAAGGGAATTTTTATTTTTTTTAATTGCCATGCGTTCTTTCCCATGAGTTGAGTACTTGACCATTTTCTAGCACGCAATTGTTTTGTTTTCTGAGTCTCTATTGGAGCAGTGCGTTGTAATTCAGCCATTGGTTTTATTTTAATTATGGTGTCTTGATTAAAACCGTGAATTGTGATCTGCTCAAGTGAGCATTGACGTGATGTTTAACATCTGCTCACTGCCCCTGAGCCAAGGGTGGATATTGCTTATCCTACGGCAGGTGTCAGTCTACCCCCTAATGCAAAAAAATATCGACTTGTCCACGAAGTGATATTGTAGTGACTACAGAGGGGCAGGGTGGCACGGTGGCCCAGAGGGTAGTGCTGTCGCCTCACAGCAAGAAGGTCCCGGGTTCGAATCTTGGCTCAGGTGCCTTTCTGTGTGCAGTTTGCATGTTCTCCCCGTGTCCGCGTGGGTTTTCGCAGGGCACTCCGGTTTCCTCCCACAGTCCGAAAAACATTCTACGGCATATGTTAATTGGCTTGCAGACTAAATTGCCCTCAGTGCCCGGTGATGGATTGGCGTCACATCGTGGGTATACCCTGCCTTGCGCCCTGTGTCTGCCGGGATAGGCTCCGGCTCACTCACGACCCTGTACAGGACTAAGTGGTTTCTGACCATGCGATGAGATCTCTGTTGCCAAACCCCCGCCATTGATGGGGCAACCGACCAATCTAAATGCCAATTACTTAAATCTCCAGCAACATTGTAACAAAATCTACATTTTAATTCTAATACGTTTAGAAACATGCTTACAGTGTGTTGTGTTTTTAAACAAGCAGGTAGGTGCATACCTTTAGGCGTTATGGAACAGATAGCAGGTAGGTGCCCTACCCATGGTCATGAGAGATTTTCTGCGGATTCCAGCGGCACGCCTCTTCACGCTCTTACACTCGACACCAACAATGGCTCTTGTTGTAACAAAGCGAAGTCGCTTCAAATGAATAAACGGTCCAATCCAAGACAACAATTGTGCTGCCGTTGTACTCTAGAAGAACAGTGTTGACGAGTTCGCCCGTGTGCTTAAACTTCTGCTACACAAGTGGCACATAAACCTTTGCGATTCGGTCTTCGGCAGGGTCCTCACAAGAACACAATTTGTTCCAGTACTTCTGTTCCAATACATTCACGAAACTATTATATTTACATGGCAGAGCCCCCTTGAGCTACGGGCTCTTGTTTGAAGGCGGCCTGGCAACACGTATAGCTCATAGAAGTGACATATCATCATGTTGGAATGTCTAGTAGCAGCCAAATAATCTAAACGCGTGTTTATATCTGTGGAAGGGGTAAAACCCAGAGGTCACTGGAGAAATATTCACACGATCACGGGGAAAGAGAACACGAAAACTCTGTAAATATGGACATCATCGGAGTCAAAATCGAACGTACGATTTCCAGTATCCCTAGCAAGCCAGACAACATCTCACCACAGGCAACTGGGCCACCTACCCCTTTCTGTTTGGTGGAAACGTTGTATTTAGTTACCGTCCCGGTGATTCAAGGGAAGAGCACAAATTACGAAATTGGAAAGTCACGAATTTTAATCTCGGTGAGTCACTGACTCACCACACCACCCCCTCGGCGGCGAGCAAATGAGGTCTACTTTCTGTCAGCTTGATCATCGCTCTGTGAATGTGGAATTTCTCCATAGCTTAGGATTTGCAACAGATTTAATGCCGCCCTCGTACTCGAGCAATCTGTTACACATGGAGATGCACTGCTCACTGCAAAGTTAAACATGGAAATGTCTTCAGCAAACGATACAATGACGATATCGCAATTGGAATTGCAGCAAAACAAAAAATATATGTAAAACGTATTTAACAACATTTTATAATAGTGCCACGAATGAATGATTTAATATGTGTAATAATGTATTCAACACGTAAAAGATGACTTTCAAACCAATGTGCTAATACTTTATTTCTTTGGAGAAGAAATGAGAATTCGTCCTGAGTTTACAACGAATCATCCTTACGCTGACACGTGTGCTAATGCTCAAAAAAGCGTTCCTTGCTAAGGAATTATATCTGCAGGGAGACATTTGCCCAATTAAAAAAAAAAATCTGTCTTATTTCACCAACTCGTGGCTCTGATAGCATCAACGTAATACAACAGGGAATAAATAAAAAATGAGAATATTTACATTGATGGCCAGCTTGGGGAGATGGTCGAGCCGGGTTCAACCGGAGCGGATTTGCCGTGGGGACCTGTGCTGTGTCTGGACTGGCTGGGCGCCAACTCGATGTTCGTTAGAAATGAGCCACGTGTTCTCACCACTCGTTTACTGGGACAACGCCGGGTAAAACAATACAATTTCCATCTCTACAGCGTCTAAATGTCGACGCCATCTCAAGTGGCTTTATAGTTGAACAAAATTGAAAAGACTAATAAATTATACACGACACAACATTTGCATTACTTAGGATAAGGCTTTAAATAACACGCACGTCGTCGGTCTGGACTTAAATTGTGACAAGCATCGACTGCATGACGTTCAAGTGGAGCAAAGTTCCAGATCAGATCAAATCCGATCAATTTTTAATGTGAATATTTTAACAACACCATAAGATAATGCGGTATTGTTTCCGGCCTACGCGCATCTCTCGGGCTAATGGGGTTTCTCATTAGCCGCAGAAAGCACTTGAATTTACTACTGAATAAAATAAACATGTAGAACGTGATCGAAGAAATGGCCCGCACCCGTACAGTTTCCCGATCGTAGATTCGTCTCGGGGTGGCGCGGTGGCCCAGTGGTTAGCGCTGTCGCCTCACAGCAAGAAGGTCCCGGGTTCGAATCTCTCGGCTCGGGTGCCTTTCTGTGTGGAGTTTGCATGCTCTCCCCGTGTCCGCGTGGGTTTTCGCCGCGCACTCCGGTTTCCTCCCACAGTCCAAAAAGCATGCTGCTACATAGGTTGATTGGCTCGCAGGCTAAATTGCCCCGCAGTGTCAGGCGATGGACTGGCGTCCCATCGTCGGTATATCCTTGCCTTGCGCCCTGTGTCTGCCGGGATAGGCTCCGGCTTCACCGTCACCCTGTATAGGATTAAGCGGTTTCAGACAATGAGATGAGATTCGTCTCGAAAAGCTCTGTGAGCTGCACTGCATTTCCTGGGTTTGACCACAAAGCTATTCAAGAACTGCTCTTTCCGGATAGCCGTGTCGAGCATTTCTGCTCCCATGTGGGAGGCATCATGAAACATAATTAATAACAATATTTGCATTTCCGAAGCGCCATTCACCCGAGGGTCACATAGCGCTGCACGGGGCTATGGAGGGAATAGCATGTCAACAACATCAGAATAGACGACGCAAGTAAAATAATGATTATAAATCAATGAAGGTCATCGAATAACAAAACATAGTTGTTTGTACAAATGAAGGAAGACGTGTGGGCAGCACGGGGGCCCAGTAGGGTAGCGCTGTCGCCTCACAGCAAGAAGGCCCACGTTCGAATCTCCACTCCGGTGCCTTTCTGTGTGGAGTTTGCGAGTTCTCTCCCCGTGTCCGTGTGGTTTTCGCCGGGCGCTCCGGTTTCTTCCCACAGTCCAAAAAACATGCTGCTGCATAGGTTAATTGGCTTGCAGACGAAATTGCCCGCAGTGCCCGGTGATGGCCTGGTGTCCCATCATAGGTATATCCCTGCCTTGCGTCCTGTATCTGCCGGGATAGGCTCCGGCTCACCGCGACCCTGTGCAGCACTAAGCGGTTTCTGACAATGAGATGAGATGAGGAACATGTGTTCCTGAGCAGGCGCAGGTCACCAACGTGCCATCGTCAAAATATGACAGGGTTTTTAAATCATTGTTAACCAAACTCAGGTCATCAACTATTACACTGGATGAGTGAGAACTTGATTTAATCATAGGCGGCTGATACCTAGATGAGTTGAACTCGGGATTTTAACGGCTGCCCGTCATTGCTCTAACCGCGAGCCACCCAAATACTCCACGGTGTTCAGCGAGTCGGCCGTTGTCCAAACAGAACCTTCACAAATCAGGAGAGTCCAACGTATATATATATATATAAAAACATCGACTAGGTATCGGGCTCAGGTCACCAGGTTAAAAGCACAATGTGCTAATCGCTCGACCACTGCTCAATAGTTACTGTTTTGGCGTGAGTGCTGTACATCAGGTGGAAACATATGGAAATTCACTGCAGCTCAGCTCTATTCCCCGAGGGTGCATATGCCACGTGTGGGTGCGTGTAAGGGTATATTTCCTAAAACAATGCGAATTCCAGATGGCGCAATCGTTGTACATCTAGGATACAATGGAGTATAATTATTACAACCCTGTTACACAATTTATCTTCGCTTGTTTAATACAACCAATATTCTATACATAGTACATTAATAAACGTCACAAAAAGGCATCAACGTATCTCATTAAACTTCTCATCTCATCTCATTGTCTGAAACCGCTTAGTCCTATATAGGGTCACGGTGAAGCCGGAGCCTATCCCGGCAGACACAGGGTGCAAGGCAAGGATATACCGACGATGGGACGCCAGTCCATCGCCGGGCACTGCGGGGCAATTTAGCTTGCGAGCCAATCAACCTATGTAGCAGCATGCTTTTTGGACTGTGGGAGGAAACCGGAGTGCCCGGCGAAAACCCACGTGGACACGGGGAGAGCATGCAAACTCCACACAGAAAGGCACCCGAGCCGAGAGATTCGAACCCGGGACCTTCTTGCTGTGAGGCGACAGCGCTAACCACTGGGCCACCGCGCCGCCCCCTCATTAAACTTGACATTTTGTATGCAGCACATGCATTGTATATGCAGATTACACTGTATCATGATAATCAGCCATGGCCACCCCACTAATGGATAAACATCGTTTCTTTTCAGCATCTTCTCAAACAACAATAATTACGCTTCTAGAGCGCCTTTCACACGAGGGTCACAAAGCGCTGCACAGAACCGCGGAGAGAACGACACGCCAGCAACAACAACATATGAACGGTACATCAACAACAATAACGTTTTTCTTTGCTTTTTTGTTCCAAATCTGAGTTGTGGAGAAAACGGCATGTCACAACAACATCCGAACAGTTCAATTGAAAGTCAAATAATGGCTATAATTTAGAGAAGGACATCAAAATAAGCGATAAAAATAATTGTTCAACCAACGAAGGAAGGAATGAGTGTTCCTGAGCAGGCACAGGCCGGCAGAGAGCAATCATTCCAGCACGACAACATTGAGCCGCATCAACAGTCCGAGCCGGAGGACTTGAAAGCCTTACGGAACAAATGAGTCTTGAGACGAGATTTGAAGATGCCCGGGGACTCAGCCAAACGAATCTGCAATGGAACGGTGTTCCAGAGGCTTGGAGCAGCGCGCGAGACGGCTCTGTTACCCATCGACTTAGAGGTGTGATTTGGACACATGCGCCAATCCCGTATTGGAGGATCGAAGTTGCCGTGTTGAGGAGGGTGCCTTGTAGGTGAGAACGAGGACCTTGAATTCGATCCTATATTTAATCGGTAGCCAGTGGAGAGACATCAGCACTGGGGACATGCCAAATTCTGATCGTACACCTGGCACCTGCATGCAAAGTTAATTCATCTCTCTGTCTCTTTGATGGATGCCCCCTTGGATGAATTATGGCTGCCACAGTAGCAAGATTTTTTATTATGTATATATGTCTGCACAGAGGGTGCGGGTTCAGATCCTTCCTTTAATGTCTCATTTCAGCTTCACTTTTCCACTTGTTGATTATTCTTCTGAAACTTTAGGGTTCTGACAACATTTCCAAAAGGACATTCAGGTCAAAAAAGTCACGTCAGCAGAAAACGTTACCAACACTAGATCGCCTGTGGCTTTGGTAATTTGCTACGTCCATCAATATTCTTGACCATCTGCCGATATTCAGCCATTGTTCACATCAGTGACAAGTGGCATCTGAACCGGTCCTTCCCTTCACCTTTCACTGGCTCGCAATAACCAGGATGAAGTGTGTCTTGGTCAACCCACCCGACCCCCAGCTCCCACACTCCCAGCAATAAACAACACAGCTTGGGGCAGCCTTCATCCAGCAGTGGATTGACAAAGGCCCCGTAGATAAAGTACGTGGCGGTGTTCTAGGAATACACGCCGCTGGGAATCGCCTTTCATTTTAGCCGCGGTGCCGCCCCGCGAGCTCGCGAGACGAATCAGTTACACGGGCCTTTGGGACTCGCTCTCTACATTTCACTCTCTCTCTCTGGCTTTGATCACAAACCAACGCCTCAAGCCCCGTGGATCTCACAGCGCTGACCACTCGGCCACCTTGAACGCTTTGGAACTCCCCGGGTCCCCATGAGTGAGCGCGACGTCAGGAGCGAGAGCATGACTCGACGCGTTCAAATAAACAAAACGCGTCCCAGTTTTGATAGGGCTACGTTGCTGAGTCTCATCTCATCTCATTATCTGAAACCGCTTAATCCTATATAGGGTCACGGTGAGCCGGAGCCTATCCCGGAAACAC
>JAZEWT010000005.1:23030535-23041828 GCA_036362905.1 Mordacia mordax
AATGAGATGAGAAATATACGCAGGTGTGTCTAGAATTTATTTCCAATAATGGTGATGTTAATCAAGCGCCACAATGTTTCGTCCAACCGAGCTGGAGTCTACGCTAAACAAACCAAACCACGTTAATAAAATCGATATGGTTTTTACCATTTCTGGCAATTGGACAGGTGTTAAGATCTTTTACCATTTCTGGCTATTGGACAGGTAAGATCTTAACACACCAAAATAGACACCTTTCACAAAGTGTCTAGTTTGCAAAAGCCACACATACTTGTGGCAAAATATGCAAACATGTTTGCACATTTTGTATTATCGCCAGAAATGGTAAAAAAAAACCTTTTCTAGTTTTACATATTAACATTTGCAAAAGTACCTATAGCTCAAACCAAGCCATGTGGCTGACGACTAATGCATGTGCTGTACTGTATATGCTCTCCGCAGCAAAACAGCCATTAGGCTTTTTGTGGAGAATATAAAAGTAATAAAATAATGCCTACTTCATATAGTTCCGGCACCGTTGGTTCAACCAAGGCAATTAGGACCCATGCAATAAAGAGGTTTCCTTGCCTATAAGCATCTGGCAGCTGACCAGCAATGATTCAAGCAAAGCTCGATGGCTAATGATGAGAAAATGAAAGTCGAAAGTGGTTCAGGGTTTTGAATGAATTGAAGCAATGCTGCTGAAAGTGTGCTGTCTCTTGTAGGGAGCGGTGGTTCAGCGGTTAGCGCGCTGGGTTACAAACCTGGATACCTGAGTTCGATCCTGCTCATGGCCAACACCCGGTGATGGTTGTCTTCCCTAGATCGACTCAGCCTCAAATGACTACTCAATGCTGTGTGTAAACATCATCACTAGGGAGACATAGGCGGCCGGGTGTGATGCCAGTCGCCCAACCCCCGTCGTGTGCTGTGTCGGCCTTCATAGGTCCTCGCTAACGGCACTTGACGTGAGTTTGTTAAGGCTACACGGGGGATGCGTTTCAGAAAAATAGCCGTGCAGTTGATGGGAAGTGTAAAAATACTTCTGTACCCAATGTGGATAGATTTATATAAGAAATATATCTATAGTTGGCTTGTGTATTTTATGTACTGTACACATGCTGTACACACATCGAACAACACGATGCATTATTCTCACCACATTCCCTTCTCTATCCACATCTGGATGATATTCACGTTGCGTTATTGCCTTAGCAGTTTAGCTAAAGTGTAGTTTGCTTTTTGAATGTGATGTTGCTCGGCTTAACATCAACACAACTGTGACGTTGGTGCTTGAAATTGCATTATTGTACAGGCTTCAAATACTAGATAGATGTAGACAGATGTTTATTATTACAGCAGAAAAAAATATCCCAGTGAGCTTGCAAGCTCTTTATGGGATTCCTGCGACACAACAAACACGCGCGTTGCAAATCTCATCTCATCTCATTGTCAGAAACCGCTTAGTCCTGTACAGGGTCGTGGTGAGCTGCAGCCTATCCCGGCAGACAAAGGGCGCAAGGCAGTGATATACCCACGATGTGACGCCAGTCTATCACCGGACACTGAGGACAATTTTAGTCTGCAAGCCAATTAACCTATGCAGCAGCGTGTTTTTTGGACTGTGGGAGGAAACCGGAATGCCCGGTGAAAGCCACGCGGACACGGGGAGAGAACTCGCAAACTCCACACAGAAAGGCACCCGAGCCAAGATTTGAAACCCGGGACTTTCTGCATTGCAATTAAATAAATAAAAATGTCACAAAATAACTTAAGGTCTGAATTATTGTATGACTTGAAAGTGTACAGCAGGTGCACTTCAGTCAGCATGTTTCGGAAGATCCTGAGGACGCCGTGAGAGGAGGTTTATCGCTTTATTCCTTACCTCAAGTGTCACTCTTCCAAGCGGAATTCACGCCCCCTCTCGAGCCCACGCTCTCGTTCCCAATGCGCCTCGCGCACTGACTGTGTCCACCCGCGCTCCCACAGTACAGCTCACACTCGTCCGCACGCGCGTTCCACACGCGACCCAAATCCTGGTCCATTCAGCCATCAATCGCACAACGTAGGCGCCACGGATCATTCGCACGCCTCGCGAACCGGGTCCCCACATGTTCCTACAGGTCCAATAACGCACCTTTCTGACCGTGGATATATTGTTTTTATTGTTCTTGCGAATGTCAAAAATTCGTTCAGACCGCGATGCCAATGTCGCGGTCTGCTGGCCACGAAGAAGGGGGGCTTCAGCAGAGGAGACGCTTTCTGTAGTTTTTGCTGTTCCTCGCAGACCACCGTGGGTTTTACTTCGCCGTCCGCGGTGGAGTTTCCTAACGCAAGGATGCCCCCTTGAGCACACAGCGCGTCGCCTGGCTGACGCCGAGGAGACGACCACGGACCGTCAACGCGTCTCACAAACTGTGGCGGCTCGACAAAGAGTGAGGGGGGGAGGTAGAGCCACGCGGAGACAGACACTGTGAGCGGCCGCGTCTCGTCATTGTATGAGACGTCAGGCCTCGTGGCACGGTGGCGACGTGAGTCGCGCTGCCACCGTACAGCAGCAATGGTTTGATTCTCGGCTCGGGTGCCGCGTTTCTCTGCGGAGTCGCGCGTTCTCCTCGCCGCCGCGTGGGTTGTCGCCGGGCATCCCAGTTTTCTCTTCCCGTCCAAATACTCGCTACCTACGTTAATTCCTCCGCTTACTGAATTGTTCGCATTGCCCCGGAATGAACTGGCGTCCCACCTTGGGTACTGTGTTGTCCTAAGCTTGTGCTCTCTGTATCGTGTCCCTGTACATGATTAAGTGAATATCGTAATAATAAAAATAATGACTTTTAGCCGAGAATAATAATCCTGTTTATGGTATTCAGAATTGGATTTGAGCATCTCAATATGTTACAATACATCACGTACTCCTTCTTTAGCACCTTCCTTCTCACCAACAAGGCTCTCACTGGCACTGCTCCGACAAACATCAGTGACCTACTTCAAGCACCCTCCTCGACACAACTTCGATCCTCCAATACGGGCTTGTTGCATGTGCTCAGATTGCACCTCCGTTCGATGGGTGACAGTCTTTTCACGCACTGCTCCCAGAGTCTGGAACGCCCTTCCGTTTGAAATTCGGCCAGCTGAGTCCGTGGGCATCTTGAAATCCCGTCTCAAGGCTCACTTGTTCTGTAAGCCATTGAAGTTCTCTGTCTAGGACTGTTGATGCTGCTCACTGTTGTTGTGGCCGGATGATAACTCGTTGTTAAACTGCGCCTGCGCAGGAATACTTATCCCTCCCTTCATTTGTTTAACAATTATTTCATCTGTTGTTTTAAGTGCTTCATTTATGTATAGCCATTTGCTTACTCTAATTGATATACTGTGTTGTTGTTGTTGTTGTTATGATGTCGTTCTCTCTACAGCTTTGTGCAGCACTTTGTGACCCTCGGGTGAAAGGCGCTCTAGAAATGCTACTATTATTATTTTAGGAGAGTCCTGCTAAGTTGTTGTGGTAGCGGCCGACGATCGCTCTTCACGGTACAGTGTTGCACACGCATCGCATTTTCCAACTTAGTAATTATCGAGAAATTGATCGAACAAGCTGAAAGCACAGCCATTATCGTCTCTTTATCGAGAAATTGATCGAACAAGCTGAAAGCACAGCCATTATCGTCTCTGTGGGTTTCATAAACATCGAACACGTGCCACTGTTAAAGCTACGGGTACCGTTTTGCGAGTGCAAATGTGGAACAAAGAAATGCTTTTGCAATGATGATTGCTTCCAAAAGTTACTCTTTCGGAATAGCCGCGTCGATCGTTTCTCCTCCAACGAAGTGAAACGTTTGCAAAAACCACATATGCTTGTGGCAAAATATGCAAAAAACGATGCTTTGATAATTCATGCATTGTCCTTGCAACTGATTGGCCCACACCAGAGAGGGCTGTCATTGGAGTCCAGTCTCAGTGCTATCAAGATGTTACCAAAAAGCGAGGACAATGGAAATGTTTTCAAAACATTTTGTTAGCATATTTTAACATAGGCATGTATGGTTTTTTTTGCAACCTTGACACTTTGTGAAAGGTTTCTGTTTTTTTTTTTAAGACCTTACCACTCGTGGTATTGCCATAAATTTGTAAAAAAATATTTTCTCTTTTTACAAGTGGTGCCGCCGTGCGAAACACCAACAATGTTTCCACGTGGCCTTTCACCGCCGGCCTCCAGGGCTCGAGAGGAGAGGAGCGCCGCCACG
Organism: Mordacia mordax; assembly: GCA_036362905.1. NCBI lineage: Eukaryota > Metazoa > Chordata > Hyperoartia > Petromyzontiformes > Petromyzontidae > Mordacia > Mordacia mordax. Next base: position 23,034,753 of record JAZEWT010000005.1, read on the forward strand.
TCGATGCTGATCTGAGCACGGAGACGACGAAGACGAACACTGGCTTCCTCGTCGCAACTCGAACCTGAGCAGGGGGGGAAAAGCCTTGCGGTGCAATCTCGCCGCCACGTGGTGGCGGTGTTGGTCGCCAAAATTAAAACAAGGTGACGAACGTCTCACCAAGACTTGGACAAACTTCGGCCGTTCCTCGCTCAAACTGGCGCTGCCGGGGTGCTGCTGATGTCCTGAACTAGCGGTGGAAATTCCACGTTTTTATGGTGGGAAACTGCATATCGATAAATGTGTGTTTAACCTCCATCAAATCGGTATGGATTACATTAATCTCAGAGGGATGATGGAGCGATTCAACTGCGAACCAGGACAAGGTGCAGACACCACCGATCGCAATAAAAACCCTTTCTGAGGTTACAATTGTAACCAAAGTGCCACGCTGACAATTATAATACTGTATCACTACGCGTTCTGTTTCCCGGGCGGCGGCAGCCGGAGCTTTGTCCAACGCATTGTAACCCTCGGGTGAAAGCGCTGTATAAACATTGTATTGTGTGTCTCACAGTTATTAATGTATGTATTAATTTGTGTATAGACTCCACGCATACAATAAAGTATTACAAAAATGTAAATATTTAATTATAATAATGCCAATTTTTTTTTTACCCAGAGAAGCCTCACCGAGTCTTTAGACTGCTACATTGCAATATTGTGCCAGAGTTATGGGTTTTTGTCATTTAGGAATAATCACACACCTTGAAACCCAACACTGCCACCTCCTGGTCATACATCATAATCTCATCTCATCTCATTGAAACCGCTTAGTCCTGTACAGGGTCACGGTGAAGCCGGAGCCTATCCCGACAGACACAGGGCGCAAGGCAAGGATATACCGACGATGGGACGCCAGTCCATCGCCGGTACATCATAATATTTCATCTCATTGTCAGAAACCGCTTCGTCCTGTACAGGGTCGCGGTGAGCCGGAGCCTATCCCAGCAGACACAGGACACAAGGCAGGGATATACCCACGATGGGACGCCAGTTCATCACCGGGCTCTGCGGGAAATTTCGTCTGCAAGCAAGTTAACCTATGCAGAAGCATGTTTTTGGACTGTGGGAGGAAACCGGAGTACCCGGCGAAAACCTACGCTGACACGGGGAGAACATGCAAACTCCACACAGAAAAGCAGCACCCGAGCCGAGGTTCAAACCCGGGCCCTTCTTGCTGTGAGGCGACAGCGCTACCCACTTGGCCACCATGCAGTCTAAATCTCATCTCTCTCATCTCATTATCTGAAAACGCTTAATCCTATATAGGGTCACGGTGAGCCGGAGCCTATCCCGGAAACACAGGGCGTAAGGCAGGAATACACCCGACGACGGGACGCCAGTCCATCGCCGACAGTCTAAATACATCAGTTGAAAGTATCGACTCCTCCCTCTCAGTCAGTGGGCAATTCCATCCTTGGACAATTTGACAGTGAACACTTCGGATATTTGCCTTTCATTGCACAAGTGTTCAGTTCAGAATCAGTACCCGCTTGATCTTATACAGGGTCGCGTCGAATCGGAGCCTATCCTGGCAAACACAGGGCGCAAGACGGGGCTGTACCCAGGATATGACACCAGTATATCGCAGGGCACTTTTTGGGGCAATTCACTCATCAGTGGGTCTTGGATGATGGAAGGCAACTGGAGTACTCAGCGAAAACCCACGCGGCCGCGGGCAGAACACGCAAACTGCACATAGAAAATTCGCTCGAGCCGGGAATCGAACCCGGGCCCTTCTTGCTGCGAGGCAGCAGCGCTACTCACTGCGCCCCCGCACCGTCCTTGCACGAATCTTGTAAACATGTTCCATCGTAAATTGTCTAACTCCTGTCTTCCTCTAATTCTGGCGGTATATTTGACTTTTTTACGTATTTTGTTGTTTATCTTTTACCGTGTTACTTTATTTGCAGTTGCGTTGGCTCCAAAGGTCTCCCTTGCAAACAAATATAAAATAGTTATAGCTTCGACAAGCTGCTATGTGCGTATGCATAGGGTGGTGCAGTGATAACATCTGCCTCTCACAGACAATGAGTTCTGCCCGAGGTGGTTTGGGTGCCACCCACCGGGCACCTTTCCCTGTCGAGGCTGTGTGTTCTCCCCCCTGTTCTGCGTGGGATTTTTTTTATGGCTGATCAGGTTTCCTCTCACAACTCTTCTTTCAAAATTCACCTCATCTCATCTCGTTGTCAGAAACCGCTTGCGCAGGGCGCAAGGCAGGGATATACCCACGATCGGACGCCAGTCCATCACTGGGCACTGAGGACCTTCTTGCTGTGAAGCGACAGCGCTACCCACTGGGCCACCGTCCCGCTCTCTTTTAAAATTGATTTATTAATTGGCTGATAATATAATATACAAGAAGCAGCGTCGAGCGAGTTGGCGCCGGCTGATCGCCGAGCTGACTTCCCCCGTGCCTGTTGTTTCCTCGCGCCTCAGTATCCCTGTCCCGTGCCCACGTGTGAATCCTGCAATGTTGATAATGCACGGTTGAAAGAAAGCTTCGACGTGTCCTGCACTTCCATCGGGGCTGCTTGATCATACTTCACCGCTTCGCTAACAGGGGGTTTGTGAAGGTAAGCGGTGCGGAATATGGGTGTTTGCTGCGCAGCCTGCCGCAGCGTCATGGTGACCTGTTTGTCCACCGCGTTTCATCCCAATCAAGCGCGATTCCAGACAGGAAGCCCATTTAGCTTATCTCTCGTTCATTATAAGTAATAATCTATAGGGTCGCGCTGAGCTGGAGCCTATCCCAGCAGACGAAAGGCCAAGCTATCGATATATGCAGGACGGAACGCCAGTCCATCGCCGGGCACTCAGGGGCAATTTAGAGAGCAGGCCAATTACCCTTGCCTGCAACGTGCCTTATGACACGAGGAGAACCTACAAACTTCACACAGAAAGCCAGTGGGACCAGGAATCGAACCCAGGTACTTCTTGCTATGAGGCGCCACCGTGCAGTCCTGATGCTTATATTTAGAGATCTAATGAGATGCGGTGCGTCCCGGATGATTTTGGTCGTGAGCTATAGCCGACTCTTACCTAATTCTGAACATCCCTTCCTCGCTGATGTCCGGTCAGTCCAAAGTGCAACCATGCGCGACATGAATCGGGCGGGGGGACAGGGTGTAGGCGGTGTGACAGGAGACAGTCAGACTCTAAAGCGAGACAGCTGTAGACTTCCCACAAAGTGACAAGCGTCGCAACGTGTTATTTACCAAAGCCACCAAGCGCAATTGGTTAAAAGCGCACGACAACGGTAATGCTGCGAGGTTTAATGACGCTGCCAGTGGTGTGGTAGTGAAAATTAGGCATACCCCTGTTTTCAAATCAACTGTAAACTATGCACGTTGAGTAGACTGGAGGGATGGAAATAGTTTTTCTCCCCACGGCCAACCACCCACATCAATCTCTATTCATTCATGATTTCGATTTTAATCGTTTAGAGAATGGTAGTAGTGGTCGGCACGGTGGCCCAGTGGGTAGCGCTGTCGCCGCGTAGCAACAAGGTCCGGGTTCGAATCTCGGCTCGGGTGCCTTTCTGTGTGGAGTTTGCATGTTCTCTCCCCGTGTCTGCGTGGGTTTTCTCCGGGCACTCCGGTTTCCTCCCACAGTCCAAAAAACTTGCTGCTGCATAGGTTAATTGGCTTGCAGATTATAATGCCCGCAGTGCCCGGTGATGGACTGGCGTCCTATCGTGGGTGTATCCCTGCCTCGCGCCCTGTGTCTGCCGGGATAGGCTCCGGCTCACTGCGACCCTGTGCAGGACTAAGCGGTTCTGACAATGAGATGAGATGAGGGGAATGGTAGTACTTCCACTGGCTGTAGAGGTGGCATGAACCAGTTTCATGAAACACTGGACACGTAAAAAAAACACACATCAGCCGAGAGACAGTCCCGTCAACGAGTACTAGAGACAGACTCGAGAGAGAGAGACGGTCTCACCAGGTAGTACTAGAGACAAACAAGAAAAACACAGTCTCAATAGCGAGTTCTAAAGACGGGCTGTCCCGCCAGAATGTCCTGGCCAGGTCTCTTTTTAACTGCCCATTGAGGCGAGCTGCTGGTGTTCCAACTGAGGCCTACCCTGAGACCAATCCTTACCAGGTGCTCGAACCACCTCAACCGCCTCCTCTTGATCCGCAGAGTAAAGCGGCTCCCAGATACCACACAGAGATATGTGGTTAGCGTGTGTACACCACGGTAAATACCCACAGTGGTCACTCCCATCTGCATCAATAAAGAACGCCATGCTGGAAAGTCCTTTGGTGTTCCCCATCCTTCTCGTCTTCTGTTGATCTCGTGCTACTGCGGTGGTGCATGGTGGTAAAAGTCAGCGCAAATAGAGTTACGAGTTTACAATGTGTCCTGAAGTACTTGAGTTGTAGCTTCCTTGCCCTTAAGTGAATCTCTTGAACAAGGACACGGCACACGTTTTTGTGTTCCCGTTTTTAAAAATACTGAGTGCGAAATTAAATATCAACCACATCCATGATGGCGCCCTCGTAAGTTGCCAGTGATGACGGTGACTGACAGAGAATGTAATTAATGTCAGTTTTCACGGTCCGAAGCATGAGATTGTTCTTGACGATTTCGCAATACCCGTAGTGAGCGTTTCTCCTCTCTCCTTCCCGACGTTTCATCTCCCACGCTGGAGACTCAGATATTTAGTTTGCTATTTCAGCAGAAAATATCAAGTGAGCTTGCAAACTCTGCATGCGCGATTCCTGTGACAGAACAAACTCAGAGAGGTGAAACGCTCGCCACGGCTATCCCAACAGAGCAGCTCTTCAGAGCAATTCTGTCAAAGCGTGATTCTTAACTCGCGTGCAATGTCCAAATGAAACATGATAGAGCAACAGGTTTGGTTCTGCGGTGCGTTCTGCTTGCATTGCCATGAGGTACGAACTTGTGACTCATCGCATGCTTGTGGTTGCTCATTTGACAAATGTAGAGTAATTACTGTATTCACTGGAGCGGTAACTTATCATCAGCCACTGTCTATTCACTGCTAGATGAAGGAGCCCCCCCCACCCCCATGCCGTCCATTCGACACAGTCCTCTGATGCCACAATCCATCTCGCTCTTGCTTGAGTCCGGTCCTATCTATTTGGCCTCTTGGCTGTATGAACACATTTTTCTGCCATTCCATCATCAGTCTCGTCTATTGGCGAAATGTCCCAACTAGTCATTATTTTTCGTGTCCGCACCCAGGTTCCTTAGTGGTTGATACGACGACTGATTCGAGTTTTTGTTCCTTCATCCACGTATTCCGTTTCCTCTGTCGCCATTCTAATCGCGCAAGACTCCACGCTACTCTGCCGCACGTCTCGTATGTCGTTACATTTCCTTTGTCGGCGTCAATGTTTTGCGATCCACGTGTCCTAGCTGTCGTCACGTACTAAGTGAAAACGTCCCCGGGAGCATTTGCGCACCGTTCTTCATCATCGAATAGAGTTTTCCGACGGCGCTCCATCCTCTTGTTTGCACGTTCGTGATTTTTATGAACCGTCATCGTCATCATCTGTCCCTTCCATCAGCTCACTGGCACCGATTAGAACGAGCTTATTTCCAACACGGTTCTATTTCTGTGACCGGTCTCACCTCGCTCAATCCCTGTCCCCCTTCCCGAGTTTTATGGCTGGATCTGTGCGCCTGGCCGTATCATTACGCGTCATTGTACGGATAATAATAATCGCATTTATAAAGCGCTTTTCACCCGAAGGTCACAAAGCGCTGCACAGAGCTGTGGAGAAAACGGCATGTCAACAAGAACGGAAAAATCAGCAACAATAACTTTTTTTTTAGGTTTTTTTTTTAATATACACGTCGATGCAGAACAACGTGAAACAACGTGTCATTACAAAGGACATGACAGATACGTATTTAAGACTAAAATTATGATTCATTATTTGTTTTGTTTTGCGTTAGCTCGTTGTGTAGGCATAATTTAATTTTCTGACGATAATGCTCCACAATCCAACAGAGCCCATCAAATAATAATAATAATACATGCAATTCTAGAGCGCTTTTCACCCGAGGGTCACAAGGCGCTGCACTGACGCCTTTGTCTCCCCGCATTTAATGACGACAAGTCGACCTAGGTGAAGCCCAAACGCCAGAACCACGTGAAGCCACAAACCACAAATCAAGTTGTCATTGGGGCAAATGCACCAATCTCATCTCATCTCATTTCCAGAAACCGCTTAGTCCTGTACAGGGTCGTGGTGAGCCGGAGCCTATCCCGCAGACACAGGGCGCAAGAGAGGGATATACCCACGATGGGACGCCAGTCCATCACTGCGGGCAATTTAGTCTGCAAGCCAATTAAGCTATGCAGCAGCATGATTTTTGGACTGTCGAAGGAAATCGGAGTGCCCGGCGAAAACCCACGCGGACACGGGGAGAACATGCAAACTCTACACAGAAAGGCACCCGAGCTGAGATTCGAACCCGGGGCCTTCTTGCTGTGAGGCGACAGCGCTGCCCACTGGGCCACCATAACTGCACCAATCGATGTGACTTCTCATTAACGTCGAGGAATTTTGGAAAGCCACACATTTTGAACAAATATCATCGGTTTTGATGGAGGATTATAGTTTCAACAAAGTTAACATTAAAGTACTGCGTGCATATAGCATGTAACCCAAACTAATGTAATTAGGAACAGATTCGTAGGAAAATATGCAAACACATGGATAGAATTGTAGAGGAAGTGGAAATGTAAGTAATCGCCCGTATTGGGTGACTCGTGTCTTGGCGGAGTGGAAAAAGGACTGCCGAATTCTTACCACCGACTGCCTTGTCCCTAACACTGACTGTCGAATCCTTACCACTGACTGCCTAGTCTCTAACACTGACTGCCTAGTCCCTACCACTGACTGCCTAGTCTCTAACACTGACTGCCGAGTCCCTAACACTCACTGCCTAGTCTCTAACACTGACTGCCGAGTCCCTAACATTAACTGCCTAGTCTCTAACACTGACTGCCGAGTCCCTAACACTGACTGCCTAGTCTCTAACACTGACTGCCG
>JAZEWT010000005.1:23157732-23171852 GCA_036362905.1 Mordacia mordax
AACAATGAATACTGCCGGTTGCTCAAAATTGCAAAGTGTTGTTTTAAGACCTGTAAATAATGGTTGTATATATGTCGAGCACTTTCTGAAATGGGAGTTATTAGTATTATTTTGTGTTGAACTATTACCCTGCATTTTAGTTTAGCCTTTAGAAAACCAGAAATATACTACAGCATTTAAGATAAGTACTTTCTGGTAATTAACAGAATGCCACAACATCTAAATGATTCAGGATTATTTTATCACTGGAATTGTGACTGCTATACATTGGTGTACTTTTGTCACAGACATTAGCCAGCAGGCCCTGCAAAACCTTCCACGAGTGCTCAAGGATGTGGAGGCCGTGCGACAGGAAGCAACATTTCTGAAGGAGCAGATGGCACTGGTGAAAGAGGACATCCGCAAAGTGGAGCAAGACACGGCGCAGTCTATGCAGGTCTGTCCACCCCCATCTACTTGACCATCACATGTAAAATCTTCATCGGGCCACGATAAATCCACCACTAAATCAAGGCCTTCCCAAGCAATCACCATTGCTCATGGACCCACAGTGTAACCATACATCTAGCACCAGCATAGTATTTGTGTTTGGTGTTCCACCTCGGTGGGCAATGTTCCCTGCTTTGCCTGCCACTTCCTTATTAGTCGCAACCACAGGCATCATCTGGTTTAACAGTGTCCCGCCCAGTTTCACTGATTTTTATTTGCAGTCAGTTACAGCCTTTAGCTACAATCTGAACTTAATTCCGAAAGGTAACGTACAAATGTGTTGTTTTCAAGGTGCTCGTGGAGATTGACAAGGTGAAGTCTCGGATGCAAACTGCAGCAGAGGCCCTACAGGAGGCTGACAAGTGGACCACGCTGAGTGCTGAGATCGAGGACGTTTATAAAACACAGGTACGCTTTTGCGGTTATGATTAAGCCTAGTGTTGTGCGAATTATACCACATTGGTATAAGAACATTGCAGTGGTTATTCTTTGAGTGGACTGGTTCCTGATACGGAAATAAAATACAAATTGAATTTACATTATAGCATCCGAAATTTAACTAAATATTGGGATGCTGTTCAGAAACCGTGGTCATATTTTGAAAGAGAGCGAGGCAGAGGCAAAAGGAAAGTCTTGAGCCTGGACTTGAAGAGGAGCATAAATTTGTGGGGGAAAGGGGGTCCATATTATGGGAGCAATGGAAAACACATTGGTGACCTCAAAGTAAACGTTGACTGGGGGCTTTTAATGGTGTGCTCTATTGCTGGAGTAGAGAGCTCATAAGAGTAACGCAAGATGATAGCTAGGCTGGAGAGTAGAAGGAGTGAAGTAGATGGAGTTGGAGAAGGATGAGACTGGGGTATTTTGAATTTCTACAAATGGCTCAGGACCACCACCAGAGGTTATCAACAGTCAGCACACATTTGAGTATGATGAGCATTTTACTGAATATTGTAGTAAAATATCGCTCAACAAATTGTTTTCAAGCTGACCCTTTATGCAATGACTATATAAGTGTTGTGAGAAAGGTTGGTGAGCTTAATATGTTGTGTTTTATGTACGTTCTCTGCGTTTGATTCTATTTGGACCATGCAGGATGTACAGTTGATTGCTGGAAAGTTGACTGGCCTGCAGAGTAGCCTGGCCATGCTTGTGGACACTCCAAACTACTCTGAGAAGTGTGTGCACCTGGAGTCTCTCAAAAACCGCCTGGAAGCCCTGGCCAGTCCTCATATCGTGACTGCTTTTACTTCTCAGTCTATAGGTAAGTTTCTGTGGCATTGGATAAAACAAAAACATTTCTATATAAACACCAAGAAAATGTTTACTCGGGTGTAGATATGACCAGTTAGTGATATCATTGGCCATATTCAAACCTCTGATGTTTGAAAGCATCTCCATGCAGTTCACATCTTTTGTAATCCTACAATACAATAATAATCCATTTAGCACACAATCTGATAATGTCTCTCCATCTCCTCGGTTAACATCTAGACTTATTATCTTCCTTGGTTGCACACCATTATCAGCAAAAGAACAACATTGTCGTTAAAAGGTTGAATTTCCACCACTGACTAAAGAGTGCCAAAGTGCCTACAATAGTCTCGCCACACTTTCGCCATTTTGAGAATAAAGTTAAACTCTGCAGACGCAATCAGGTCTTTAAAAACTAAGAAGCCTAATTGTAGTTTTTCCTTTTTCCCCTGCAGAGCAATCGCGCATGTTTGTGAAGGTGTTTGGCGATATCGATCGGATGCCACAGCTCCTCGCCTATTACTATAAGTGTCACAAAGTAAGCGTAAGATATGAACGAACTAATTTTAGCGGGGAATTTAATCTCCCTTTTTAACTTCATCATTTTTTAAAATCTGTGTCCAGCGCTTTTTGATCCTTAGGTGAAAGGTGCTTATGATTGTAATTTATTATCATATAATCCAGGTTAAATTAAACACTCGTTCATTTATCCAATGTATATTTGCCTTTCTATATGCAGAGTTACAATGTGCTTAAATTCCCTAATGGATTTGACTAATGTTCTGCACATGTAATTGACTGGCTACAAATTTATATTGTAGTTCACTGTAAAAAAAAAAATGGAAATTAAATGTACAGAGCTATTAGTTCATTTAAGTGTGAAATCTAATCTGATAATCTATTTACCTGTCATAAATAACTAATATCTTTGTAATACATATTGATGCTCAATGGATAACTAATTATCTGCATTATACTCCTTGCATATCTCTTACATGCACTCAAAATGTGAGGATATATACAACTCTAAAATGTGGGGAAAAAGAGCATTGAGCAAAAGTTTTAGGCAGAGAAAAAGCAATGCCTTCTTTCTGTGCCAATATAGAACACTATTATTTCCATAGGTTTGACGATTGTAAGATCCAGATGGTTGTTTAAGGGTCAGGCAAAAATGTTTTACCTCTTATTCCACATTTTCAAGCCAGGTGCAGCTGTAATTGTGATGCTGTCTTGTTGGCAACAGAACCAGCTGGTGTCTGGTGCCTGGAAGGATCTGATCCAGAGTGAAATGGAGCTAGCACAACAGCTGCAAGAGTTCTTTGATGTCCTACTGAGCACGTGGCATTCTCAGGTTCAGTGGTGTAGTCAGGTGAGTGCTTTTTAATCGAGGGAACTGGTGAAAGCCTGCGCATTTTCGTAAAGTGTTTGACGCTGATTGTTGCTACGAATGTAAATGTTTGTGAACATTTTTACTTCAGGCTTAAGATCGATTATCATTTATAATCAAATATTTTAAAGTTTATTTTTTGGCGTTGACATTGTTTCAGTAAAGATATTGGTTAATGTGTTACCATAAAAAAAATTGTGTTATTATGAAAGTCAATTCATCGAAGATGAATATAGGCATGTGAACATTACACGACAGTATAGTTTTACTTTTGGAAGTTGCACATTTATCCTCAGACATTTGAAGGAAAATCTATTTTCTGTCCAGACAAAGCCTACTGTTGGTTTCATAGTAAGTGGTCCTCGCATAAAAACCCTTTGTGCCGCGTAATGACTCGAATCAGCCTCTCACTGGAATTTTATCTCAAAACCTTCTAATCATGCGTAGAGCACGCTGAAAATAGGTACACTTGGCTGAAAAATCTTAAGTAGGACACTGTAAATTGTGGAAAAGACCAATGGTGCCTCTTGACGCCTTCCCCCAAGGTGTTCCGAAACCCGTACGAGGTGGTGACGATCCTGTTGATCCAGACGCTGGGTGCCATGGTGCCCTCAATCCCAGAGCGTGTGCGATCTACCGTTGACACGGCCCCGGCTGAAACCAGACTCTCCGTTCTGCTGGAGCTCTACGAGATCACCGTACACTTCACCCGGGCACTCGAGGGAGCCATGGCGCCTCACTTGGGTAAAAACGTGGCCACCAACGACATCTGCTTCGTTAGCCGTAGCAGCCTGACTGTCTCAAGCATTGGTACAACTCACCGTCAAAATACCCTGAGTTTGGTACCTTGGTTGTGGGTCATGTCGGACATTGTCAGCCTTCTGGGTTAAATAAACATATGACTATTTGGTCAAAAGATAACAGTTGTTGACCTTGGAAGAGATGGCTTATGGTCATAGCAATATGCTATTTACACAACTATCTCGGGGCCACCAACAGAGATTAGCACTACCCTAATGTTCGTTTGAGTAGTGAGACGCTTTATCTTGTGCATGTGTGAAACATTTTTATTTAAAAAGACAAAAACACTACGTTCAATATGGGCACCACCAATCGGTCTGGAAAATTGTCAAAAAGAGGGTCAAACTTATCCCCATTGGAGCATAAGATTACATTATCGGTGATAGTTACAACCACTGGGGAGTCGCTTTCATGAGTATTATGTGAAGCCATCCTAACAACTGTCACTTTATTGGCTTTGAATATTGTTCTGTCCTAAGGTATTATTCGTGGCGACTTGCACCAAAGTAGTATCTGGAGTGAAGTGTTGAAAGAGCCTTTTTTTTGCAGATGAGATGAACATCTTGAAGCTGGGAGAGCTGGTGGAGGCCGTTTACAAGCCTTACCAGCAGTACCAGCTGGACTACGGTGATCTTGAGGAGCAAAACCTACTCATCCAGCTGAGTGCCGTCCCATTGGTACGTATAGAAATTGACACGTGTTACATTTTCCGATTGAGGTTAAAATTGAAGACCTTTTGTTGCGAGAATTTTGTTGTGACATGCACGGTCATATTTTACTGTAATTTACCATGCTGTTAGTGCAGGTTGGTAGAAATGGAGAAAACGATGGGAAAGCATAAAGGTCCGGTATACTTATGGGTTTTTCTGCATTGCCCCATGCTACTCTACGTAGCACTACAAACTTCGGCATAGTACTTATGTAAAGTGGGCGTCCATCAAATCATAGTTTACGCTTCTGTTACCTTATGAGCTGTGAAAAATCAGGTGCATTTCAGGTGATTTTGCTGTAATCCACATGTCGTGAAACATTTTAAGTGGATGGCTAAGAAACGGAGCTTGGGCATGCAGTCATTCGCTCTGGTGTAAGTTGATGTTGCAATGGATATTCTAACGAACAGGAGCGGGGAGACCTCATAGACTGCGTGCAGGAGATGAGCCAGTCGGTGAACAAGCTTTTTTCGCTGGCTTCTTCCGCGGCCGACCGCTGCCTCAAGCTGACGGAGGGGCTTGGTGTCTGTGGTCTACTTCGAGCTCTCAGGGCACTCTTTTCCAAGTGAGGATCTTCTTCCCATCTAACCTGTTTATGGAGACCATTGGATTGACGAAATTCCAGCAACAGTCCCCCAATCGTAGGGATTACCATTAGATGCCATCCGTCGCTGAAGTTTCCGTATCTTCTGTTGTAGTGCAGCAGCTTATAATAATTGTATATTTTTTTTCAGTCATCCTTTACTTCTGTTAACTTGCACTAGTGTTTCCATTTCTTTGGGTGTTCATGTAGTGTTACACATTTAGTGGGCAATATGTGGCAGTGAAGGCCATCCATAGGGAATTAAATACAACAACAGCGACAACTTTGAATTATAAGGATATCTCAATCAAGTAACTTATTTGTCTTAAAATGCCACCATTTACCTGAAAATTTAGGGCAATCATCACTAATAATGGTCTTTGGCAATACTTGCCAAATTATTTTGTATTATAATAAATTCAGTTGTCCAAATTTTGACAATTCAAATCACTGCATTCCCTCTAGGGAAACTAGGATAGTAACTTTTCTGAATCCTAGTCAAGGTCACATGACTACAATGTATTGTTGTGTGCTGTGTAAACGATTCATTGTTCATCACACTTTTCATCGGCTTGACAAAACTCAAGTCAACAACAACTGCAAAGTTCTGTGTCATTGCGAATCGTTAAACGTGTTACCGGGTGAGCGGTGATGGCTGGGAAAAATGTGCTCCATTTATCTTGTTCTATACGCTCGAGTGTAGGTTAACTGCTGTCGACAAAATTTCCATATAAAAATATTGATATTAGGGATAGCTGTGTCGAGCACTCCACTCTTCTTCACAATGTTTCACTTCCCACCTTGGAGGCATCTTCAGGCGTGCTGAGTCTGAGTGTGCAGCCAATACAATTTTGATATTAGGCTATTAACTGTGCATCAGGTGAGTGCGGCACAGTGGCCCAGTGGATAGCACTGTGGCCTCACGGCAAGAAGGTCCCGGGTTCGAATCTCAGCTCGGGTGCCTTTCTGTGTGGAGTTTGCATGTTCTCCCCGTGTCCGCGTGGGTTTTCGCTGGGCACTTTGGTTTCCTCCCACAGTCCAAAAAATATGCTGCTGCATAGGTTAATTGGCTTTCAGACCAAATTGCCCACAATGCCCGGTGATGGACTGGCGTCCTTTCGTGGGTGTATCCCTGCCTTGCTCCCTGTGTCTGCCGGGATAGGCTCCAGCTCACCGCAACCCTGTACAGGACTAAGCGGTTTCTAACAATGAGATGAGATGAATATAAGGTGAAACAGTAATTTATTGAAACATAACTCTGAATTTCAACAATTATACTGCTGTGATAGGAAGTTATTTCCTACCAAACACTGAAGGGTCTGGCCAATGTTATCCCATTTAAAGGGCTGGGTTGATAATAGTATACAATACAAACAAACGTGCCACTTTCATCAGTAACACTATCTAACGTTATGATTCTTTGCTATTTATGTTATTTTTTAGTTTACATGCTGAAACTTATTTGTCATATCATTGCCTTCAAACATTTTTGGTAGGTTTTTTTCTCCATGTATATAGAGCTGTTCGTTTCAGCACATATATTTTGTCCTGTCTCTTTTTTTGTTAATATACATTATAAAAAACAAGTTAATTTTAGACGGTTGCATTGCTCAAGTGTTTTTTTAGTCTTATTTCGTGCAGTGGCTCATGAAACAAGTTAAAAATGTGGCTTCTGAAACATCAGACTTCTGAAAATTGTTATATTTTTTCTCTCTTATAGTTGCTCTGTTCATTTTTTCAATCGACTTAATATATATATTGCATTGAAATTGTACCATTCACTTAATGTTACGCGATAATGAAACTAATTCGGAGCACTCACAAAGAGCAGCGTAACATCAAACCGTCTCACAAAATACCCTTGGAAAAATTACTCCACTAAGGAAGTCACTTTTACCAGCTTCTAAATTTATGACACTAGATGGTATACCTTTGTACCCCTGGAAGATTTTAACAGTTTTGCTACATTTTTGATTTCACATCAGGAATAAGCTGCACTTGGTAAATATCCAATTTTAAAGTAGTTTTTGTGCAGTTATTGATAACTATGTTGATCAACTTTCTACACTTGAGAACCCGGTTTAACCACATGTGGATGAGAGGTCGATTCAAAATCAATATCTCAGTCCCGACACTTAACTATTGACAGTCCTTAGTCCACTCACCCACCTGCAAACTTGCAGACCAACTCATTGTGTTGTTATTTTGCATTCCTGTGCTTGACGATGAAGACACAAGGTGTCAATGTTCACATTAATCCGCTGGGGGTGGGGAATTGCTCCTCTACATTATCACGCAGGCATTAACGATAACATGATGCGGCCTGTGTGTAGGTACACGTCAGATTTTTCCGGAACCCTCCAGTCCATCCGGAAGAAATGTCGTTTGGACGAGCAGGCGGTCGGAGCTCACTTTCAGGAAGATTGGACAGCCTTTCAAAACTCCATACGGTAAGCCCTTCCCGTAACCTCAACCAATTATTTCAGACATGCCTCTGAATATGTCGAGCCATTTTGACAGCTACTTGCAAGGAACACTGCATTTTATTTATTATCTGACAGCTTAGAGCTGACACAATTTCAGTGCAGCTGCCTAACCTATGTCTTGCACGTTTATTTTGTGTTTTCCAATGTTTTAAACTAATTGTAAATGCTGGGATATTATTGGTGATCATATTCATTGCATATTCAAGCTCCTGTTTTGCAATAACCACAAACAGTTGTACGTTTTTACATAGTCTTTGTACTGGCGCAAAAATACCCATAATTATAAGTGTGCTTTATGCTATGATTTAATAACCAGTATTTATTTGTTATGCTGTCTGCCAGAATCATAGCAACTTGTGGAGAGCTGCTGAGGCAATGTGCTGATCATGAGCAACAGCTTGTCAGCAAGTGAGTGACTGGTTTGCTACACATGACAGGTTATATAACCCCGAGGTCTGACTTGCTGTACACAGACCATCTTTGTAAAATGAGAACCTGAAATTCACACGACATGCTGACTGCTTGCATTCTAATTTAATCAATATGCAGTCTATCATTGGAGTTTAAAATATCTAAATGCAGTAGAAGTGCATCACTTGGCAGTAAGGCCAGATATCCTTCTATCCAACGTGTGCTTGCATCACGAGTTTCCCACCCATCTCCTGCCATTATAATGTAAGGATATGTTGCTTATTTCAGAACTATTTTTATATAATTTGTTTGTAGCCAGCTTACATTGTATAACTATTTCAGACGCATGAAATGTCGGGTAAACGTCCAGTAAATACACAAAAGTCTGATTGCACTTGAAGCGCAATTATACGTTGGTCAGGTGATGCCACCATACATGAATTTGTTATTGTAATATAATTGTAGGACTTTTGCCAATTCATTAATTTCCTAAAACAATTTTTATCATGTTGTTTAACATCGACTAGTGCGTCTCAAAAAAAGAAAACATTATTTTGATAGACCAATTGCTGAAATTGCATTCGAGGCCAAAGGCTTTTGATCGCTTCATTTTCCTAAATAATTGTTAGTTTGGCGACTAAAACAAACACACTGTACTGATGTGGGCTTTCACAGCCTGATGCATCACGATTGCTTACAGAAACTGTTCTTTTGGAATAACTTCATCGATCGCTCGTCCTCTCTCCTTCGCGACATTTCGCTTCCCACGTTGGAGGCATCCTCAGGCACCTTGCGTGTATGTCACGTGTACGTACGTCTCCTATTTGTGTGGCCAGTCACTCCCTTCTTTTGTCACTGGAAGGAAGTCACGCTGTAGAAGCTTTTGGAAGCAATCATAAACACACACTGCATTGCATGCTTCCGTAGGATAATGACAATGGCGGGCAAGTACTTGTCGGAGAGCTACAGCCCTTGCAGTCTCGCGAGCCTGGCAGAGAGCAGCCCAGTGGAGCGCAGGCCAGGGATCAAGAACCCATGGCAGGACTACAATTACCTCCTCCGGGGCAGCTCCTCCGACTACGCCCGCCTCATGGAGCTGCTCTTCACCCTGAAGGTGCGGGGAACCACGTACGGCGTCGCCGCTCTCGTGTGGGTCTCATCAGCAGCCTCGTGCCCGCGAGTTTTTAATGGAAATTTCGAATCGAGTGTTTGTTCCAAGGTGTAATGTACTTGGAGTTGCCAAGGCATTTAAGCGATGCCACGTAAATCCAAATATGATTTATTGTGCGTGTCTTTCGTTAGTTTGCGGCTCTATGAGGGCCTCCCCACTCCCGTGCGGGTCATAGGCGTTATTTGTCCGTAATTTTACGTTCTGCTCGGTGCGAACCGATAAAGACGTTAAGCGTGGATGAGAAAGCATAGAAATACGTGGATTTCTCTGCAGTCAGCTGTTGCTCACAGCTTAGCACCGCAGCCCGTTTAAACATCCGTTAGCCCGTGCAAGCACTCTTCTAAACCAGCACTGTTTACTTTCTGAGATTTGAGGAGGGGCCACTTTCAAAACTTGTTTTAATCTTGTTTATATTCTGGTACGTTTGGATTGTTGTCCTATCACGAGAGAATTGTTGTTGGGTGTTAGGCACAAAATTGCACTTTTTTTTTTCACACTTGCATCTTTTTGTATCCCCAACATTTAAATGTGCATTTTTCCAATCACTAAATGATTGGCTGAAATCAATGCAGCAGTAGTTTATTTTTTATCGAAAATTTTTTTTTAAACACAAGCAACAAAATACTCCAAACGTTTCTGCATTGCTTTATTCACGTTATTTTTTAGATTAGCCTATTTCTTTTCTTCATCTTCGTGCCAAAAAAGCACCACCTCCATTAATTTTAATGACAGTAAAATGTCCTATATGAACACGTGTTTTGGTTGCTTTCGCTGTCACAGTGACACGCAGCAGTCATTGCTGTGTATCTCATCTCACCCAGTAGTTTTTCACGCCTGGAAAAAAAAACACTGAGCGATTCGCATGTGAACGGCTCAGTGGTTTTGTCTTACCGCGGGCATGTGGCGTGTGTTCCCATTGCCATCGCAGGAGAAGGGTGCGGGGGGCAGTAACCTGCTGGTGGAGTGCAAGACGGCCCTGTCGCGCCTCAACCAGCAGGCTCACCAGCTGGCCTTCGACGCCGTCTTCCTGTGCATCCAGCAGCAGCTCAGCCTGGTGCCACGTATGGAGGTTCTGCGACCCCTTTGTCCGGCAACCTCTGTTGGGTTCTTAAGTAAACGATTGAAATGACGATTGCTTCGAAAAGCTGCTGTCTCGGGACAGCCGCGGCGTTCGCTTCCTCTCCTCATGCGCCCGAGGATGCCTCGAACGTGTGAGGCGAAACGTCGCGATTGAGAGAGAGGGAGAGCGATCGACGCGGCTGTGCCGAGAGAACAGCTTTTTGAAGCAATCATCGTGCATCAAGCCGTGAGAACCTACATCATTACAAACGATTGGAATGTTTTCATGAAAAATGATGCGGCGGCAATTGGGAGGCGGAGATATGAAAAAGGTTGAATGAAATATGCGTTGCAACAATGCATAACAGATATTGTAGGCTGCCACGGTCTGCCCTGTCAGCAGGGGGCAGTGGAGCGAACCTCATCGTTCCACTGTACTCTTGGCTGTACCGTCTAATCCGCAATGGGCATCAGGATAAATTACAGCCAAATAACCCCCACGGTCAGCTTGATTATCGGGGCCCTCATCCAGCAGTGTTTTGACCAAAGAGGCTGTAGACCTACAGCAAATCCTCGAGGTTTGTGCAGATGCCTGTATTAACAAGGCGTGTTTTTGCACAGGTTTGGAGCAGCGGTTCGGGAACAGAAGTGCTTACAGATGACCTGCCAACATTCGGCTTGTCACCATTTGAATATATAACCAACGTAAGTTTAAAGTTATTTAAAGGTCGATATAAAGTTGCTGCTTGTATGTGTACAGTGGGTTTAATTTTGTATGGAGAAAATAGTACTACACATTCAGGCATTTTAATCAATCGCATTTAGAAATGATTCAGAAATATGTCACTTCTTTAAAGGTCAAAATAACCGTTGGGAAATACTTATTTGTGGCTTTTGCATTTATAAAGTGCCTTTCACCCGAGAGTCACAAAGCGCTGCACAGAGTTTACATTGACGATGTGATCAGGGAGAGAGTGGCGAGCGCTGTAAGATGGCGGGATGAGAGGACCATATGTCTCCTTAGCACTCCCACAAAGTGGTACTCAATTTTGTCAGTCCCCAGTAGACAGTGGGGTGAATTGACACCTGACCAAGAGTTTAAATTTGCGGCCTTTCGATTGTTAATGCATGCAAAGCACAACGTCTTTTTAAAGCAATGAGATCGTACCTCCCCTGAAAGGATTTATTAATGTGACCTGAATGGAAGGGAGAGCATCGTGGAGATGATATCAGCCTGTGTGAAAATGCTCGGTAGATTATTACATCGGAGAATCAGCTTGGGGACATCTTCAGCCACCAGTGGACAAGCGAGCTGTACATTTAGTCGTGATTAGATGAGTGGGTGAATGCATTCTGTCAAAATGAAAAAAAAACTGACAGTGCCTTAATGGCCTTGAAAAACTGGCCCTGACGTGCTTGCCATTGTCCTTATTGAATGCTCAGCTTGAAAGTTAAGCTGTAAATTGCGTGTAAAGTGATGTGCGTTGCTTGCAGATTGGGCAGTACATCATGTCCCTGCCCCTGCACCTGGAGCCCTTTGTGACGCAGGAAGATCCGGCACTGGAGCTGGCACTGCGCACAGGGAAGCTACCCTTCCCTCCAGAGCAGGGCAAGTGTCACAGAGATACACACTCAGCAGGCGTTTATCTGGTGCGCGCCCATTCCTTGGCACGTTACGCTTTGTGATCAAGCCATGTACAAGAGCTTTTGTCAGTGCACTCCTCGGCAAGCGGCTCCCACCACGCTGTGTGGGCCATGGGGATCTTTTGACTATACTTCACCATGTTGGTAGGCGTGACTTGGTAAACTTCGGATACGTGGATGCTGGCGTAAGGGGTACAGTACACTGATGGATTTTGCTGCACTGCCGTCTGCCGCCAATAATATACACCAATAGTTGGTACATGCCGTGGCAGGATGTTTATGAGCCTTGTTTATTTTAGAATTTGTAAATGCTTACACAGGACATGAGCATCACAAGTAACGCAAGTGTATTATGTCACAAGTAATTGTATTGCTGTTTGTTTACATGTATGGATGGTGCCCAAGGTCAACTCCTGACCTGTATCCTGACAAATCTTGAGTAAATTACTGACCTACGTGCAGCCTGGTCATGTATTTAGAGCAGAAGGCCACTGGTCATAGCATTCATTCAGTCTGTATTATGCCTCTGTCAGGGATAGTCTTTAAATTCAAGTTGTGAACGATTTTTCCTGCGGTGGTGGTGGGGGGGGGTGCATTGTGCTTGACTTTGTGAGAGCATACAGTGGAAGGCCAGCCAAACTGAGACACATGTTTTAGGCATTTTCAGAGGGAGGTGAGTGGGCGGGGGGTGGAACTGAAGCCTTGTTTCACCCTTAAACAAAATGGAATACGGGGCTTAAATATGAATATTCCACAGCTGTACTGCCTCGCCAACCGTTCTACAAATGTGTGCGTGTGTTTATTATTTGCATTGGGAGTGCACTTTGCATGTAGAGAAGTAAGCATACCCCTGGTGACTGACTGTGGATTGTGTTGGCACAGGCCGTGCATTGACGCACAGATGCATTGCATTACAACATTCCAAATCCCCAGTGTTGCTGCATTCCTGAAAATGACAGAGTTTTTTTGTACTTTTTAAAAATACATACACTAACTGTTTACAGTTCTCTATTTTCCCCCCTCTGCGGGGCTGTATAACAAGCGGTGGATCCCTGACCGTTGGAGAATCTCTATTCAGACAGACGGTTGCCAGCCTGGGCTGTGTTGAACATGTGCTGTGGCTGCTTTCGCAGGCGAGGAGTCTCAGGAACTGGACAACATGGCCGACTACTGGCTCGGCTCAGTGGCCCGGGCCACAATGCATCTCTATGGAGAAGTGATCCTGCAGATCAACCTGCTGTCCCCTCACTCCACGAAACAGCTCATCACCGACATAGGCAAGAGGCTTGCGGCAGAGGCACGGGTCGCTGGTGTGATTTTTGTAAAAACTAGAGGATTGCGTTATACTTACGATGACGCTTTTTGGAATCGATTGTCAATTGTAAAGACGTCGAAATTATATCGTGCTTCTGTTCAATATCATCGCCGGTTGAAGTGATTGGTGCGCTCGCTTATTTTAATGTATTAGGTTTAGTGGCACCGTTAAGCATCGGCGTCAGAACGTCGTACGTTCCGTCATTTGTTCCCATGCAGTTATTTATGACGATAAATTTATAGCGATAAATAACCCGAGGGTCTAACACAAGCAGTGTAGTGGTAGAAAGTCGTTTCCTTGCTCAAACAGGCATGGCAGTGTTCACCACCGTTGCCACCTATCCACAATGTGAGTCACTTCTCCCAGTATCACTGGCTCCCAAAGTGATTGAAACTGGTAGTAAATCGAAGTGTCATGTGTTAGTGTTTCAAGACCGTTATTTGCAGCTATGTTTGAGGTCTCTGTGCACTTTACATTAAATCAAATATGCGAGTACATCTATAAATTCTAAATTCATCACGTAGCTTATGATTAACATATATAAGGCAGTAATTTAATAAAAATCAAACCGGTATATCAGCATTTTCCAATGCGTATTACATGTTCATTAAATTATAATTTGCCTCATTGAAGGAGTTTCTTGATAAAGCACACTTTCAATACATCCAAGGTCATGGAAAATCATGTGAGTAAGGTTAAACCAAATTATTCGCTTGTGTCATAGGATGTACAGTGTTCACATTTAGTAGTAAGATTACATTCTGGGCAGTTGTGCCATTTGGGCGATCCATTAACCATGAGAAGGCTGCA
>JAZEWT010000005.1:23185682-23207699 GCA_036362905.1 Mordacia mordax
GGTGAGACGGTGAGTGGGTCTGGGGTGAGACGGTGAGTGGGTCTGGGGTGAGGTGGTCTGGGGTGAGACGGTGAGTGGGTCTGGGGTGAGGTGGTGAGTTGGTCTTTGTTTTGAGGCAGTGAGTTGCTCTGGGGTGAGGTGGACTGGCATTTTGTTACGATGGGAATGATCGACATTTGTGGGATGCTATGTACATGACAACAATTCTCGATGGTCTACGCGCTTTATTTAAATCATAACCGAGTCGCGGACGTGAACGACGCAACGATACCCGCACCACGGAACATTTCTATGCAACAACTAACGTCGTTATTTACGCAACTTTGTGCAACGCTTTGTGACCCTCGGGTGAAAAGCGCTCACGCAGTGCAATTTATGATGTAATGAATGGAGCGTGGCATGGTTTTTTTTTAAGCTGTAATGAAATCACGTGGGATCGCTGTTATTTGGATGTGATGGCATAGAATAGAGAGAATAGGGTAGTTGGAGATGGCATCGGGATGTATTTGTATGGGATGAGACTGGGATTGGTAGCTGAATGACTTGGGATTGAATTGGGATCTTTTGAGATGTCACAGGATTGAGATCGCGTGTGTTGGGAATGGTGTGAGCTGAAGTTGAATGAAATGCGACGTTGCTATGATGGAACAAAATTGACATGTAATGAGAGTAGAGTAATAGGATGAGACGCTAACAAGGCTTTAATTGCATCGCGTTGAGGGACATAGGATTGGATGAAATGCAAATGAAACGTGATGGAATGCCATGGGAGTGATGGCATGAGACTGGAAAGTAGGATATGACAGCACGACACTGACATTGAATGGAACCAGATTGTAACTGGAATTGTGGGATTTGACCAGGATGGTAATGTTATAGGACTGGGAGACTTGATTGATTGAGATGGGACTGCGATTGGGTAGAATGGCATTCGACTGGCGTGAGATGGTATGGGATGGTATAAGTTATATATTCACCAGGATGTGAACTCGTCAGTTCTCACTGCCAGCACGATACTGAATGTCTCCGCAGAGTCGCTCACAGTCGTGCCGCCTGTCTGATATACAGTAGTTAAGTACAGTATAGGCCTTGCTGTCTGCAGCAGTGCGGTGGTCTAGTTCATCTCGTCTGCCGGTCTAGTCTGAAAGTGCTATGCAGCCAGGATGCAACCGATTAATTTTCAATGAACTGCTGTTATCACACGTACAGAACAGTGTATATCCGTGTACTGTACACGCACGTGTGCACTGTGCGCCGTGTACACGTGCAGTGCTGTAGTTGCACTGTACGGGACCGCTCTCACCTCGGCTGCTCGTTTAATTTCTGTGTGTTACTGACCTGCTGATGCCCGAGTCTCCTCCTTGTTACTGATGAATGTAAATGGCAGTGGTTGTCCTATGGCTGGACTGATCTCAGCCACAGAAACGTGGAATTTCTGCCATTGAGCGTGGGTCACCATTTTTGTTTGAGCACTTTTTATTTTATCTTTCATCACGCGTGCGTCATTGTGTATCGCATGTGTCATTCCGCATGCGCATGGTAAATATGCTTACAGTATTTTGTGCTGTAAATATCACGTTCACAAATTACTCTGTACTTCGTTGCCCCATGTACTTTGTACACGTGTGTGAGTAATGCAATACCGTGTTGTCGAGGTGTCGGTGTGTGTAACGCCACTCGAGTCAAACCGTTCCTCAAGCTCAAACGGGTTTTCCGTTCCTCCTTTCCGTTCCTCCTTATCTATGTGTCGCCTCGAGCCAGCGGTGGAAATTAGACATTACCATGACAGGAGCCAGTTCTAATGTAGGCTATCTGCTGTGGCTATGAACACTGCATTGCATAATCAATGTGAGGCGGGGTGGGTGTTATGGCTCCTGTCAACCACGACATCATGTCAGGGCCCCGGGGGCAACTTCCAATGACAGTTACGGTGTGTGTGTGTTGATCCCACAATATGGAACTACCTTTGGCAATTGCAGTCCCCATTTATCTCTTCAAGTCCAAGCTTGAAACCTTACTTTTCTCTCTCGCCTATGACTGACACTTTCATCTACTCAAATGTTCTGAGAGCACCGCACAAATGCTCGTCGCTGCACTGCCCTCCACAACTTTACCCTCAACCAAAAAAGGAAACCTTGCTCTTTACCATGATCTAAAAAAAGCGCGTCTCGCTCTCTGTGTGGCGTCTTAAGGTGCAGCCGCATTTAGGTGCTTTTTCATTGAAAACTATAATGCGGTGTATCTTATCAAAACGCTTGTGTGCGTTCTGTCTGTAGTTATGATTTACGATACTGTAGCACCGGAAACTAATGTGGTGAAGTATCGGCGTGAAGTTGTTTACGGTTTAAATGGCCGATATCCAAGTTAACCTGGGTTGGCCACGTTCCACCCAATGGTATGGATATTGGGAGCAGAATTTTACAACCGAGCACCCATCCTGACGCCAACCTCCTTTAGTCGGAGGGTAAAGTATCCGTGTGATTAAATGGTCAAATTACCCTTACCGCTTACATTGACTGGGGAAAGGTTCTCCTACAGCAGTGGATTCACAAAACGAGCTCTACAAGTCCACATGTACGGCACAAGAAGCAAACACGTGCTTATCATTTGAGCTCATTCCTGCGTGTGAGAGGGAGCCGGCTCACCACGCACAATGTGCCTCCGTGTGTGCTTTTGTGCGCAGACTCAGCTTGGATTTCACTGGCTCCGAGAGTGGCACTGCAGTAAGAACCGGGGCATTCTGTCCACAGTCGCCCTTTTTGATCATTCCATAGAGAACACTGCTTGCTAGCATTATGAGCGGTAAGGAAAGGGAGGAGCGTCCGCCCTAGGCAGGGCACGTTGCTGGTAGTCGAGACACAAAAAAAACGTAGAGATGGCAGACAAAGGAAGGACACATTCCAACATGATGTCTACCGCGCGGATTGAGTGTTGAAATCGGCTCCGGTTCAGGAGCTGGAATATATTACAAGTCGTTTATCCAACAGTGGATTAATCATGGCTAATGATGATTAGTCAGTTTGGGTTGTCTCAGTACTCCTTACAGTGAGATAAAAGCAAATGCCTGATCAGTCTCCTTGAAGACACTTTTCCAAATGTCAACTTGAACATTTACATTCCATCATTTTTACGATTTTTGCCGGTGTTCCCATGGTCAACAATTACAGTGTTTTTTTTTTAAAGAATGCTGCTTTACATTTATGTGCAGGCTCTTAAATTCGTTCCTAAAAATAGATTGTTACACACATGGTACATGCATCGGTATAGTGCACAAAGCTAGGTTCTATTCGTGTCCCGTGCTTGCACTGGGTACTGGATGCTCATGACCCTTGCTGGAACGACAGGCTGCTGCTCATACTACAGTATCAAAAATATATGCTTGCAACTAGCTCTTAGCCAAGTCGTAACAATGTAAGAACCTCACGGGAAAATAACCCTTACAAGCCCTTTATCAATCCACTGCTGGAGGGAGGTCTTCCTATGATTTATCAGTCATTGGGCGTTTTTTTTGACCCAACTTTACCATGTTTGTCGGTGCCAGCTGGTGAAAGTGAGGGTCCATGACCGGCTCATATGTCACCGCTAATGTTAGCCATGCGTATGAGTCAAACTTATGTCGCCAGGTTCATAGTACAGTGCGCAAAAGACCGTACTGTTGCGGTGCCCAACCGAGTATTAAGGCTAATTATATAGGTCAAGTCAAAAAAGTCACTTTGTCTCGTTCTCAAAAGCATGCTGGGTCGTGCTGCCCTTTGTAAGGAAGCCTTAAGCCAGTGCCATGGAAATTCCGCAGTGTGGAAACAATTCACTTTATATCCACTGCTTTTCAGGATGGAATTACCGATACAATTGACAGCTTTGACATCCTTGCGCTATTGGTGGGAATTCTACATCGCTGTGGCCGGCGCCATGTGGTATAGACACCCTTGAACATCTATGTGTGTTTCCCTGAAGTGAAGTGAGTAATACTGTAGCCGTTAACGCTGAGTTGGCAGTGTGTGGCGCATGAATGACGTCATGCAAGGATACGATGGCTGTTTATAAAAATATACCTATTGATTTCAATATTTCCCAATGAAAGACCTTCGAGTGATGCATTCAGCTGCCTTGTCCACAGGGAACAAATGTTGATTGCCTCGTTGCAGTGCGTCCTTCGGTTAGGTACATTAACACTCTACGTTTGGTCCTGTACATTTCAAAAAGCAAACATCAGGCGCAGGATGCAGACAGATGCGTTAGTGGTCACGTCTCCGACTGAATAAATCCATACTGCATCCTGGGTATTGCACCGCCTTGCGCCGTCTGTCTGCCGGGATAGGCTCCGGCCCCCTCCCGCGACCCTGAATAGAATTAAGTGGGTATTGATAATGATAATGACAAATGCCTGTGCAAAATTGTTTGTGAAATATGCTTAAGTGTTACATGGCAGTTTAGTGGGGTTTTTTAACAGCATTCCTGCAAATGCAGTTATTATTAAAAAAAAATTGTCGCTATGTCTTAAGACAAGGTTGTGCTTAGATTTTTTTTACGAACACAAATTTTGTATAGCACATACAATATGCTTACATTCAGGGATCTAATGATGTACAGTACTCTCGTGCCACCATTCTCAACCAGCAGGTTATGACTCATCGATGGGTCACGAGCGCCACCTAGTGGGCCGTGGAGACCAGACCCAAGTTGGTCAAGTTGACCTTGAGGTGCCGCTCTAGTTGATTACAAGCTATTAGTACGTGATCGTTCGTGAGCAGGTGCCGCAATGCTTCTAGGCTTTAATTGTTGTTGTTGTTGCCAAGTATGACCATGCAATGTGCGAAAAAAATGACACCCGTGCAGTTTACTTCCACAATTAATAAGTAATGTGTACACTGCGGTGGGTGGCATGTGTGCTGATGCTGTAATGATTGCCCTTCGCCTTCCTCTGTGCGCAGCGATTTATCTGCCCCATAAATTCATTGGCTTGGTCGAGATTCGATTGAAGAATCACTTTTATAAGTCATTTCTTCTCGGTCCCGTTTATACCATCTCGTTTATATTGTCTCTTTTGGTTCTTATCGTTTGTACTGTTTTCTCTGACGTTAACTGTAAGAAAAAACCCACAAAAAAGTGTTGTTGTTGTTGATTTTACGTTCTCTGTCGTTGTTGTTGACATGCCGTCCTTTCCGCAGCTCTGTGCAGCGCTTTGTGACCCTCGGGTGAAAGGCGCTCTATGAATGCAATTATTCTATTATTATAATAAATCTTTTGCGTGTTATTGGTGAGCCCCCCCCCCCCCGATGCTCGCGCCCTTTATTTTATGCACGTGTAATGAATGTAAGAGTAGATTTTAAGCTAATCTGCATAATTACATGCGTAGCGGCCTATGCCATTAACGTCCTTCACAACCGTGGGTGCCTGTACAGGATTTAGACTTTGCCACCGTTTTGAGGACACTTATCAAGAGTAAGAGTGCACAGAGGTGACATCCAGAGATGCACGCTGGTAATTAAACCGAGAGAAAAAGGAAGGTATTTAGCAGTGAGCAAACACACACATTGGGGGAGACAGTATAACGACAATTAAGGAAAGTAAATTGGCTTGGGCAAGGATACGTCGCTAGATGGGATGACAGCCAGTGGGCGAGAGCTGGTCACAGAATGGCAGCCAAAGGAGGGAACGCGTTGCTTGCAGAGACGGAGAGGTGAGCTCAATTCACGTGCATCTTCGTGAGATGGTACGTAGAACCATTGCACTGCGAGGAATGGCGATGTCATGGGGGAGACCTTCATCCAGCAGTGGATAGACAATTGCTGATTATAGCAGGCATGACTTTTGGGCAACTTCTGAACCGAGCCGGAAAGGTGGCAATAATATTTGCATTTCTAAAGCGCCTTTCACGCGAGGGTCACAAAGCGCTGCAGAGAGCTGTGCAGAGAACATGTCCATAACAACATCAGAAAACATCAATGGAATAAAATAATGACTACAAACCAAAGGACAAGTCACAAATAAATTAATATATATTTTTTTAAACGTAAATCCTCAAACGAAAAAAAATACGCCCTGCAGTTTTTTTTCTAGGTGTGCATAGCCTATGTTTTGGGGGTGAGCTCATCAATACAACCACAAGGCAAGCAGCAAACACGGACTATGGTTCCTTGTACACATTGATCTGACCGCACTAGCCGGGGGTGCATGTCTCTGCAGCCGCCTGTCCAACGCCGTAACTCGCATCACGGCAGATTGTTAATTGCCCTTCAGTATTGCCTTTGTTGTAAACTGCAGTGCTATTAAGTTCATCAGCAGCAGCCATGGTTAATCTGCTGTTGGATGCCATTGGCATCTCTCGGGGTCTTGCGATGCCAACACTTGATTTAATAATAATAATTGCACCTCGAAGAGCGCTTTTCACCCGGAGGTCACAAAGCGCTGCACAGAGCTGTGGAGAGAACAACATGTCGGCAACAACGACATGTGAACGGCAAATCAGCAAAAATATATATATTTTTTTAGTTACACCTGAGCTGTGGAGAGAACGGCATGTCAACAACAACAACAACATAGGAGCAATTTGGTTGAAAGTCATTAAATGTCTTGACCCCATCTCTCCGGTGAATTTACCCTTCAGCGCATTGTCTGTTTTGGCCGTTAGGTAGGCTTGCAGGCGCGTAACAACGTCGGTATATAACGACTATTTGGAATCGTTATTCAACCAGTATTTGTTATTTTTTGCGATTGTGGTTCGATTGTTCAATGCAGACGCTCCAGAAGATGCAATTAGTACGTGAAACAATTGTATACTTTAACAATAGATGAGTGGTTATTTGGTGCTTGTATCGTTGCTGAAATCACCATTTTTAGTTGGTGGTGTATCGTTGCTGTTTAGACACGTTAACTATGACAAAAGGCAGAGTGTGTTCATAAACAAATTGGGTTTTCACTCATCTCTTATGTTGGCATTCAGGCAGCTGTATAAATGCCACCTTATAGTGGCAGGGCTAAGTGAGACCCTACGACAAGGATGGTTTATTTTTTTTGCAGTGAAATGGCACTGATTTTATAAGCCATGTAGGGACCCTGGGTTGAAATCATTCATTTCCGACTGCGGTTTGTTTTTGCATCCTCATAATTGTGATTCATCTTCGACGCCGGCAGAAATTAATTACGTGCCGAAGAAGTAAAAATGACAATGGTGTTCATGGTCAAAGTGTTATACAGTTTCTCTGCTGGGCATTGTAATAATTCATTTTAACCCACAAAAAACCCTATTAGGGTTTCTGTATTTTTGATGAGGGTCTCGCTTCAGCACGTTTGCCCAATTACATGAACGTGTGTTTTGAGTGTGGGAGGAAACCAGAAAATGTAGAACTACACATGCATACGAGGGATTAACATTTAAAACTACAAACAGATTCAAGGGTCTATTATTGTAACGTCAAAAAATAACCTCGTGGAAATGTCATAGCCAATACCCACCGTACCTGGTTTTCCCAAGTAATTCCCTCATGCAATTCCCATCCATAATGAATTTCCCTCCGCTTCCAAGATGTGCCGATCAGGAGTATTGATGGTGATTAACTCCGCGTGCACTCTTCATACGCTCCCGTCGGTCACTAGCACGCTGTTTTCCGCTTACTTTAATAAAAGTAGCACTTTTAGAGCGCTTTTCACCCGAGGGTCACAAAGCGCTGCACAGAGCTGTGGAGAGAACGTCATAACAACAACATATGAACGGCACATCAACAACAATAACGTATTGTTTCGTTTGACCATATTACAATTGTTATGTTTTCTTTACTATAATATTGAGGCGTTTGATAATTTATAGCATTTTCTTGTTTTGCTCTGAATATTTAAACCTTACCAAGTGGTACGGTTAAATTAGAAAACAATATTACCCGTTGTAATTTCATACACGGGGGCATTTTTAAATCGAGCATTTCGGACATAGGAGTTATTCTGCTTATTTTCTATGCGCTTTATGTTAATAATAATAATAATTGCTCTTCTAGAGCGCTTTTCACCCGAGGGTCACAAACCGCTGCACAGAGCTGCGGAGAGAACGGCACGTCAAGAACAACGACGGCATAAGAACGGCAAATCAGCAACAATAACTTTTTCTTGTTGTACTTAAGGAGTAGAGAATGTTGTAGCAATCATTACATTTGCTCTTCGAATATAATTGCTTGCAGTTCTGAGTAAAAGCAGTCCTGGAAAAATAGTAGCAATGGTATTGCCTGTTCACTGCATGACATTCAGTGCCCAATACAGTGTAAACAATGGCAAGTTCAACGAAGTGCAAAGAACCGCCTTCCAATAATTATTTAATAGCGCGACCCATGTGAAGTTCGCACATCACATGGCATTAGCTGGTAGAGTGGTTTCACGGCGGTGAGTGCACTCGCCGTGAACCTGCCACCTGATTTCCAGCCTTGGCTACAGCTCACGTCACAGGCGGGTGAATGCGCAATCGGTCCTTGAATAGCGGTAACATCTGCGACTCACAGAAAGTCCTGCACGAGGCGGTTCGATATTCCCGCCTAGGGCGCCCTTCTGCGTATGTTTCCTCCGGGTTCACCGGTTTGCTCCCACAACTTAACGCAATGTATATAATTAATTGACCCATAACATCGTGTTATATAGAACGCAGAGCCTGGCAAGTGTTGGCGCCAGCTGACTGCATAGCTGCCTTCCCCTCACCTTTTTGTGGTCTCCTCCCTACGCCTCTAATGATGCAAGTCGCCCTGAATAAAGGGAGTCTGCAAAATAATATTAATAATAATAATCAATATCAACTCGCGTTGACCGGCCTGGTGAAGTATGGTCAAATAATCCTTATGGCTCACATGGCACAGGGAGACATTTATGGATTTCTTAAAGGGCTATGTATGTACTGTAATAATCATTATTGGAGGCCTTCCTCAGTGCACTGTCTTAATATTCGGTTCTAATTTACAGTACAAGTCCCCTGTACAATGAGTTCATTGTTTGCTGTAGTCTTGGGGGGGGGTTTGCCTGCTTGTTGAAAATCCAAAAATTATTAAATCTGACGCGTTTTGAGAACCAAGTCGCGCCAGGGATCAGGAAGACGTTTGGTATAACCAGAAACAATAGCCCTTAAACCTGAATAACATGATTCGCACATACGTACACCCACGTTATATTGGCGGAACTGTTGTACAGTACAGTATTTCCCCAAAGTCTTAACAACAATTGCATGTTATAGAAGGGGGTTGCTGTCAACTGATATAATGGGACCAATAGCGTATAAGAGTGGTGTTGATGTTTCTGTAATAAAATCCTCGCGTCACACCGTGGTGACTATATGTGGAGGGAGGCAATCAGTGCGTCATTATCATCATTATCAATACCTGCTTAATCTTGTATAGGGTCGCAGGGGCAATTTACTCAGCAAGTCAATTAACCGAGGCAGCAGCGTCTCTTTGGACGGTGGCAAGAAACTGGAGTATCCGGCGAAAGCCCACGTGGACACGGGGAGAACACTCAAACTCCACACAGAAAGGCACCCAGGCCGGGAATCGAACCAGGGTATTGTTGCTGTGAGGCAGCAGCGCTGCACACTGCGCCACTCCAATCGGTGCTCGCGGCGCGCTATGCATGGCCTCCAGCCAATCAAACGCTAGGAAATGAAAGACTGACAGACATGTTCGATATCTGTATAATATAACTTTGTTTTTATTATTGGAAATATCCATGCGACAGAGACCGCAGCGGCTGCACTGGATTCTTTAATGTGCACAACTTCGTAAAGTGATCTTGCTTCGTGTGCATGGGCTTTTTCCTGAGTTTCCTCCCATGCAAAGCCAAGCCACTCATTCATGGGCATTGACCAAACATCTCAATCCCGCCTGGAAAAAAAAATAAACATCTCTTACAAGTAAGAGGTTTTCCTGGGTAAAGGGCATTATTACTGCATTGGAAAGGAATTTGAGTAATTACAAGGTATTTTCTTCCATCAAATTGCAAAACAGCGTTTCGCAACAAGTTTTTTTTTTCACCATTTGAGGCGACACTGGTGCGATACATGGCAGAAACTGCCAGGTGGTTTAGAAGGCATGTAACGATGCAGCGATTAAGATCCCTTTACGTGGAGCACACCAATCTCATCACGTCTGTTAGACGTCTGTTAGACGTGATTGCTTACAACCTATGAAAGTTGTATGCTAATGTCGCGTTCGTGAGCTCATGGAGAAAACGTACAAATGGTACGGAAAGTTCGAGTGTAGGAATACAAATGAGACGGTAGGAAAACACGACAGGATCTCCTATCCTGGATTGAATCACAAATTTAATCGGTGGCAATTCATTGAATGATTGTCAGAGGCGGATGTTAAAGTAAGCCAGTACGGTCCGGTAGGGCATGCTGGTAAGAAAATGGCCGAAGCATTCGGTACAGTAGAGGTGGGAAGGAAGGTTATGATACGACCCTACCAGTAATAAATGTAAGTTACTCTCACCACTAGCAGAAGGAGATGTGAGTTGTTGATTGCCTCCTATAGTTGATGGATGTTGCCACATTTGAAGAGTGCTCTCCTCGAGGATCTTCTCATCTCTGAACTATCACCCAACATGTCACCTCTCTCTGTCTGCACGCCACTGATAATGTTGTCCTTTGAACAGGATATGAACCGGAGAAGCTTAATGGTGATTCTCTTCGTGAGACCAAAACAATCCCTGGAGCACGTAACAATTAATGCCTCTATTATCCTGTATGCAAGTTCAAGTATCCTCCCTCCCTCCTACCAAGACTATTAGATGGCTGCACAAAGCTCCAGTAGTGATAATTCCACATTCCTGCGGCAGCAGCGACTCATGTAGGCAGCCACTTTTGACTTCCTGCAAAAGAGTACTGAATTTGTCATCAATGGGAGCATAATAGGTGAAGTCCAGGTAGTTGAACCGATTGCCATCCTCCATGCTGTTAATTTTCAAATGGCAACTTCACCTTATTCGTGTCTCTGCACGCCCGACACTTTATCGGCTCTCACATCCGCCGTGCTACCTGTGCTGCAGCTGCTACTGTGTTTAAGTGAAATCTAAGTGTGTTTATGTTGGCAGAGAAGCTTTAGTCTCAAGCAAACAGAACACAGTTGTTACGTTGTTCACGACAATAGCAATGCACCGCTGTTATTAGTGACTGTTGACTGGCCTGGCAGAAAACGTTCGACCATTTCAAAGCAAAGTTGTGAAACGTCTCACTGATAATATTTTTGTTCTTTCAGCCATATCGTGCTGTTAGGTAGATCTCATGATGTAAGATATCCAGTGCAAGCCTTCGTGTTAGACAATGGCCCCAGGAAAGTGGATATCACAGAGCTACCTATGAGGTTGTTTCAAGTAACCTCTATGCCAGCGATTATCAACCTCTTGCATCTCAAGGCTCACTTAGTCCACTTGGCCATGGTCTTTACAGACCACGCACGCACACTACGCCTGAGGATGCCTCTAACGTGTGAGGCGAAACGTCGCGAGGAGAGGAGAGCCATCGACGCGGCTGTCCTGAGAACAGCTTTTCGAAGCAATCATCATGACCACAAGGTTGTACTTGCGGCCCACTGCTGGGTCGTGACCCACGGATTGAGGATGCCTGCTCGAGACGACACTCTGCTGCGGAGCTATGTTTCTTGCTTGGCGTTTTTTACATTCTGAAAGCTGCAGTTTATCCAAGTTAAGTACAAAACCAAGTTTTCTGTGAAGGGTTCTTTGTATGTGCTGTCATTACTGACAGTGCCGAGACCATCCGCTCAATACACACGAGAACCTGGTTTTAATCAAAGGCTGGATTCAAACTCAGGGTCAACGGTGTCAGCGCAGCGCGCTGACCTCTGAGCCTAAGGTGATTAAAACGGACTTTGCGGAGTTGTTTGCTTTTCGACTTGGTATTAATGCATATGCATTTTAAAAAGTCAAAAAAGGGTCTCACCACTCAGTGACCGCATTAATCGCTGTTGGCAGCCCAGTTCAGTGGTTAGAATTACACATTCTCAGGGCGATCTGGCAAGCAAAGGCCACGTGTTACGTGATCATGCCCAGGACATGTGTGATCCTGTGCCGCCCACGAGACCCATGCTCCGAATGACATATACTACACACGTCATCATCATTATCAATAACCGCTTAATCCTGCACAGGGTCGCGGGGGGGGTGTAGAGTCTCTTGGCAGACTGAGGGCGCAAGGCTGGGCTATACCCAGAATGTAATGCTAGTACACCACAGGGCACACTTTTTACGCGCAATTTACTCAGCAGGCCAATTTACCTCGGCAGCAGCGTGTCTTTGTATGGTGGGTGGAAACCGGGGTTCCCGGCGAAAACCCACGCGGACACGTGGAGAGAGAACACACAAATTCCACACAGAAAGGCACCCGAATTGGGAACCGAACTCGGGACCTTCTTGCAGTGAGGCGGCAGCACTACTCAACTCTGCCACCTCGCCGCCCACGGCACACATTCATTTCACGTTCGTGGCCTCTGGCAAGGTATTTTAAATACATGTGTACTTAAAACACAGACAATTAAAATCATTCGGCCACAAATATTGAACGCTGTACAGTATGCAAAGAAGCGTAAAGGGAGGGAGCACAAGAGGCAGAGACAGGATCACGTGTGTCGTGTAGAAAATACTAATTATGGATGTCATATAGACTGTTAACAAAAGAAAGTGGGCTTGAGCAGGACGCATCAATTGTCGAGACTGATGGCAACCAAAATAAATTAGCGAGAGAGGCTATAGCGCCGTTGCCTTGAGATCACTTCATGTGCAGGAGGCATGGCATTCGTAGGACCATGAAGGATGGGCCGTGGTTGATGTTGGTCACGAATTAAAAAAAAATGAAAAGCTGCCATTACCCTGCCTAAAAGTAAAACATGTTTTGCTGAGCACCGTCACGTCTTGAGGGTTTACACAACCAGACTGCTCTGATGTAACGTGTACTGTGTTAAGTTATGAGACGGGCTAGAGATTTCTGCATCTGCTTTCATATCAATGAGGTCTATCTCCGTGAGGTTACACTTCACTCAACAACGCTCAGCTTTTTTTGCCCCGTGTTACAGTATCGTGCATGTCTGCGGAGCCTAAGAATGTGGCGGAAAATCATGAGCACGTGAAAAAAAAAATTCGCCCGAGTCATGAAATAAAATTCCAGCCGAATACCATTCACGATGTAATCAAGCGTTTATGTGCACGTTTGTGCATAACTGCCTCGACGTTAGCACGCAGAAGAGCGCTACATATTGGTCCCGATCAGATAACCTCGGTCGTGATGAAGCCTTTTTGTTATTGGTGGAAAACAACGCGAATGTAATTTTGCTTTGGTGCACCCCCAAAACAATATTTCATTGTTTCCACGAGTAAGGGCTTGGCCACGGTTTGCAGTGCGCGGGGCCGTCTCTGAAGAATAAGTTATCTGGCGGTAGCAGATTGCACTTGGGCGTGATCGTGACCAGTGTATCAAGGCGACAGAATCACGTGCTGCAGTGTTCGGTTGAGACGAGGGCAAATATTTGTGATCTCTCGCAGCACGTTGCCTCTGTGTGAGGTGTCAGACAGAATCTCAGATTTTCAGTTACCTATTTGAAAGTTGCAAAAAAAAATATCCCATTGCGTCGTTACTATGGAGAGGAACGGCAACACAGCATAAACAACAGCGCCCGGCGTGCATTGCAATTATTGTTGCTACCAAGGGATGACGAACATGTAATGTGAACATTTCGATCATGAATACGGTAGTCAGTGGGGCCTCTGTGGACACCTCAATTATCACGCTACAGTTGTAAACGCGTATCCTGTAGATGAGCGTTCCATTACTCGTTGGAATACTTGAGTATACATGAATTAACAAGCCAAGGTATGGTAATTTTATCATGCAGTCCCCAAACCTGTGTTAGGGAATAACGAACCATCGACCTAAACAGATTTCCATTAATATCTCACTGCTCTAGCATTACGATTTGTTTTCAGGTTGTACCGCTCACTTCTGCAGGATGTCCGACGTTTCGTTCCACTTGCATTCTTTTCGGGAACCAATTTCTCCAAGCTTGTGGTTCGAGATGTCTGACATCCTGCCGATCAGCACGTGGTACTTACCCGAAAAACACGCCGAAGAACTCATAGCAGCACACACCCCTGAAAACTGTCTCACAGGTATACCCGTCACCTACAGAATCCTTATCTTCGGTATTATCATCATCATCATCCATTCGCTTGGCCGTAGTACTTTCATGCCTGGTTTAATCCGCCAGCGATCTCCATTCTGCTGTTTGTACTCTGGCAATTATTGGCTTTCAAGTTCTCCCGTTTCCCACTCTCTCTCCGATGACAGGTCACATCTTATGCTGTGCTCTTCCCACAGTGTGAAGCAACAAGTCTAGGATGATCTGTGTTTGTAATTTGCTCTCAGTTTAAAGACAAATACCGGCGGCTGTTAGTTTTATTTTGCAGCCCTCTTCAATCAATTTTGGGATGCATACCTCCCCAAGCTTTGTCATTCGTATGGGGTGTTTTGAACCATGCCTCCCAACGCATGGCTTTAATGAGACATGACTGGTTATTGTGAGTTAGTAGAGGGGATGCCCAAGAACGGAATCAGATATCACACATACCACGTATGTTAGTCATGACCTAGAATTGAACTCAGGTTGGCAAAGTCACAATGCAGTGGGATAACCTCTTTGCCCTGCCCTCATTCATTCATGTGAATCATATAGTTTTTCTTAATTTGTAAACAGTTGTGTTTTATGTAATGATGTATGTTTTCACGGCTCGATGCATGATGATTGCTTCGAAAAGCTGCTCTCTCGGGATAGCCGAGAGAGGGAGCAATCGACGCGGCTATCCCGAGACAGCAGCTTTTCGAAGCAATCATCAATTGTGTTTTACATCTCTTTTATGTTACAAATGCTGGCCTGTGGAATCACTGCCCTCCGTTATATACCATATCTGTCTAATTTGTATCACCGGGTCAAGGCCACTAATAAGAAAAAAACATTACTTTGTGCCAGTTTAAACGTTGACATTTTAATAGGCATATAACGATACTTCATTTTATCATTTAAAATTCATTCTCTTGGGTTCTCGGTGAACTCAAGTTGTTTTGTGAGAATCTATTATTTATTGTTGAGGACAATTAAATAGTAAGTGATCCATGTGTTTCGTTTCTGGTAATGCGGCAAACAAAACCGCATTCATTATTGTTGTAAAACCCCGTTAAACGATGCATGTATGAAAGGGTAAAACTGAGACAACACAAATTTGATGTTGCAGACGAATCATGGCCCCTCAAAGCGATAAGGGACTCCTGACCTAACCGTAATTCGACGGCCATGATTTTCGTATCGAACCGTGACCCCCCAAATCATGACACTGAATGGTTATTGGTCCACATTACAGTGGCTTAATTTTGGCTTAATTTTGTTTAGCTTTGCCATTGAATTCTTGCGGTTAGGTGGCTGCCAAACTGTCGTTTTTTTCTATGGCGGTGCAGTCGACTTTTCCCCCTGAATCTCACAGCTACAGTGACACAGAACAGTGAGCCATTGTTTTGCGGTGGGGCTTTCACGGACATGAATGATTGCAAGATAGGAAAATAAATAACGACTGGCTGCAAAGCATACACTTGGTCAACATTTCCTACGGCATATTTATTTCTGCTTAGTTAAATGAAATCATTTTGTAGCAGCCTTCTACATGTCCATTGACTGAAATTTGTACATCCATGCCAGGGGGTTCAAGGAATTTTTTTTCTTTTTAAGTCGTGTTTACAGAGCATTTGAATACACTTTTGATTGTAAGTTGTAAGTTTAGACGAAGCAATGGCTTGTATACTGCAGTGTGCAGTTTCATATTAGTACTGAGCAGTGCAGATCTGTACTTGCTGTATTGGGTAGTTAAACAAGTTAGAATATGATAGGAATTGCTAAGCGTTTCGTGATGTTCTGCAGTGGGGCTTCATCTTGTATTGCCACAAACAGTTTTATCGGACAAAATTCACCAGCCCAGTCAATCAGCATGTGTGTCGCTTAGAACTACTTGGTGTGTGTTGTTTGTACAGGAGAGCAGTGGAAGAACCTCTCGAAAGCAGCGTTGTCTTGTCTGGCTATTTTGTGAGAATCATCGTGGGATGATTTTGCAATTGAAGAAGTGTACACCTGTGAGAGCGAAGCGTGCGGTGGTTAGCACGCTGCTACGAACCCAATGACCCGATACCTGAGTTGATTTGCTGACAGCGGCCGACATCGTACTTGGCTCCTCGCACACCTTCACCAACCCACATTAACCAGTGGTAAAATATGCTTAAAACAACCCCCATGGCCAACAGCGTTATACTAGTTCGCAATAAAAAAAAACACACGCATTTTGACGCGTTATTTTAAAGATAATTGGCGTGATTTTCTAAAACAGCACAATCTTTGTCACCCTGCTCAAAAAACACATTCAGTCAATGCTTATCTCCGATGCTGGCCAAAGCAAGTGATGGAAATGTTACATTTCAGTGGCGACAACAACTTTTGACTTGCTACTCGTTTTATGTACCTTAGAGAAGTTCTGAAATAAATGGATCCCTGATCAGGATGTGAACTTGCCAACCAGCCACATTAAGCATTACTATATTCCTTGCATAAGATGCACGTTTACCCCCTCCAACTTTAAAGCAAACATTGGTGGTGCGTCTTAAAATCTGGAGATAATGGTGCGTGGTTTCGTTTTAAAACACGTGGCAGAGAACGAGGCGATGCTTGTTCTCTCCAGAAACGCATTAATGCCTTTGCACACGTGATCCATTGTCTACTCTGGTTTCCGGTTTATGATGCGGCAGCTGCAAAAAAAACCCCCCACTCCTTACATGCCCTTGGGTGATAACATTGGCTTTGTGCCCACAGTCAATCTGCATTTTATAAGAGAGAGAGACAGGGTGACAGGGTGGCACGGTGGCCCAGTGGGTAGCGCTGTCGTCTCACAGCAAGAAGGTCCCAGGTTCGAATCTCGGCTCGGGTGCCTTTCTGTGTGGAGTTTGCATGTTCTCTCCGTGTCCGTGTGGGTTTTTGCCGGGCACTCCGGTTTCCTTCCACAGTCCAAAAAACATGCCACTGCATAGGTTAATTGGCTTGTATACTAAATTGTCTGCAGTGCCCGATATGATGGACTGGCGTCCTATCGTCGGTATATCCCTGCCTTGTGCCCTGTGTCTGCCGGGATAGGCTGCGGCTCACCGCGACCCTGTACTGGATTACGTGGTTCTGACAATGAGATGAGAGATGAGTGCGAGCGAGAAATATTTGTTGCGGCCTTCATGGCTCTGTGGTCATTTATATTAACAGCAGGAATACAGCGTGGGTTTTGCCGGCTGAATACCTTGAAACGAGGTTTGACTAGGGACATTCCCCCAGTCTGTGAACGTTAGCTCAAGCCACGTGTGTGTGAGTCTTGGAAGAGACATTGTTTGTATCGGGACGTTTGTAAAATTGTATGTTACGATCAGCAGTTAAACCGTTCCAGTGATGATGCACTACTGCTTGAATTTGAACTGTATATTTTCGAGAAAAAATTGCATTCTCTTGTTCAGTTCTCCCCCCTCACCTAGTTTTTTAGTGTTACAATATACGTCCTCGCAGTTTTTATTCACCTGGTGTACGTTTCATAAATGTGCTTTTGCGATGGTGTAGTATTTATGCACCATATAAAACCATATATGGTTGTAAGTGATCCATGGTTTTATGAAACCATATATGGTATTATTTCAACATTTTGTAACATTGCCGCTACGTTTATAACGTGCAAATATCATAATTGTAACCACACTCATTTCATCTCCGACTAAATCGTTGTTATTGGAATCATTTTATGATGTTATGAGGTTATACATTGTAAAACCATCTATGAAGTGAAACAGCCGCTAGGGTCAATGGTTGTTTTTACATTTCTCAGCCAAAACAGCGCCCCTCCTCACTGCTACATGACACCCTGTTTTTATGGCAATTCCACAACACAACAAAAACTGCCAGCATCTGACCTCAGTGAAACGGGATTTTAATTTGCTGCAGGTTTCTGCGTCAAAACATTTTTGATGCCGCCTGATGATTCCTCGACTCTGTCCTTATGCTTATCCGTGCTGTGCACACCTGGTGGCGCAGGTGTACATTCCGGTTTCCCAGCACCAACATCCGGCTGACATTCCGGAGTCTCTACGACGAGAGGAAGGAGGTGACAGAGTTGACGCTGAGGCCACCTTCTCCCACGAAACCGCTGCAAAACAACGTCTCTCCACTGGCAATCAACATTCCGGATCCTGGCATGGACTTTGTGAGCCCCCTGCCATCACCCACGGGCACCATCAGGTGAGCTGAATGCTGCTGTGTGTCCCTGCTGCTCGTGCCACCCAGGGATTGTTGCTACGTTTCCACTGGCATAACAAAAATCAGACCGGAGTCACGCTGTGCCATTCTTGGATCGGTCTGGCACAGCTCGAATTTTGATCTAACGTAAGACTCAAGGGGTTTTGCCAGTCTCCTCCATGTCCTCCCCTCCACTCTATGGCTCCCTACCCCTTTAATTTTTGATTTTGGTCTCTGGGGTGTGGCCCTAGGTCTCCGCTTAAAGGCACCAGACTAAACCCTGGCCTCAGCCTATATGATCTGACCTTGACTGGCTTAGACACTGGCCTTCAGTCTAGAAGATTGGGTCTTCATTGGTCTCAATATAAAGGATCCAGCCTTGCAATGTCTTGACATGGGCCAGAGCCCAGATGATCCACTGCTGGTTTTGATACTGGTCTTGACTTTAAAGAATGTTTGCCTTGGTCTCGGCTTGGCCTTGTGAATCTTGGCTTTAACCGTGGTCATAGTTTCATGAGCACCGGCCTTGAATGGAAGACTTGTGTACTCTTGAGTGTAGGTTATCCCTGGATATATCATCAGCATGAAAAAATGTTCCACCCAGCTCTTGTTCACCTCTTTATTTAATAAAATAAACCTCAAAATATGTTATTGAGAATTATGTGTAATTAAATATATATATAATCCACAGTACTTCATTGTTTCTCCACGTAAAAAATAGCACATTTTATTAGTTTTCACATCCTGTAGCCTTCTATACAAAATATTGGCCAGCAGCATAGTCTGTACTGATTCACAACCCAGCAGTGTTTGCTTAACCAAGCCTGATTGCTGGTGAGACCCAAAAGGTCAAACACAGTCTGCAGTTTACCTTTTTAAATAAACACTACTGGACAATAAGAGGATAAACAAGTGTTTTTTGTTGTTGTAGAGGCTTTTTAAATAAACACTACTGGACAATATGGGGATAATCAAGTGTTTTTAGTTGTTGTAGAGGCTCAGCTCTGTGTTTTTTCAATGTTTATTTGGGTTTGGTCACATCCGCATTCAATAGCGCCTCGGATTTACATATGCTGTGATGGTGCCGTGGTTCACACGGCTCACCATAAATCCGGTCACCTATGCTCAGTTCCTCATTCATCTGTACAATTCATAGTGTACTAATACAGACTTTCACGGCTCGATGCATGAGAATTACTCTCCATAGCTGTTCTTTCGTCATAGCTGGTGTTGCTTATTCATTGTCTCACTAAGAAGTTGCTGGTGATAGTTTTAGGAAGATGGGTGCGGGTCGGGGTGAAGGCTTGATGGCATGCGTAATAAAGATAATAAATGTTATTTGTGGCCATGGCTAGCATCAGTGGTGAGTGGTATGCGAACGGAACTTAGCTCCTCCGTATGCATGCTCTTACTCCTGCTGATAATGGTAATCGTCTTGCTGTTTCTTACTTTTACTGTTAGATTTAGTGATTTTATTGGCTGAATGCAGATAATTGTATATGTGGCAATACCACATCCATCCTCAGTGTAGTTCTGTGTTTGCAACTTAAAAAAACATGTTTTAAGCGTTTGCTAGTTATCCAATTTGCACCGCTATTTGAAATTTCCGAGCATGACGTTTGACACACATGGCTACATTTCAAAACCATTGGTCAGCTTTTGGGGTGAATCGAGATGGTAAACACTGATCAGTCAGACTTGAAACGGCATGTCTCATGGTTATCATCAAAATCAATACACCTCAAAATAAAGGACGTTTGATAATGTATCAAAAGCATAATTATTAAGTGTCCTTATGTTGGTTTCTTTTTAGAAAACTACTTGTACTTGAATTTTGTGTCTTTGGTTTGCATTTTTAAATCTACTTGCTATTTGTTCTGTTTAGTGATCCTGTGTGATGCTTGACTCAACGTTCACATTTGTTTACGACATCTAATCTCATTGTCTGAAATTGCTTAGTCCTGTACAGGGTCGTGGTGAGCCAGAGCCTATCCCGGCAGACAGGGTGCAAGGCAGGAATATACACACGATGGGACGCCAGTCCATCACCAGGCACTGCGGGCAATTTAATCTGCGCAGCAGCATATATTTTTTTTGGACTGTGGGAGGAAACCGGAGTGCCCGGCGAAAACCCATGCGGACACGGGGAGAACATGCAAATTCCACACAGAAAGGCGCCCGAGCCGAGATTCGAACCGGGGACCTTCTTGCTGTGAGGCGACAGCACTACGCACTGGGCCGCCGTGCCGCCCCGTTAGTTTACTTTCTACTGAAATTGTTTTGCTATGCTGTGTATTTGTTTTGACCTGGGAATCCTGCCCCCCTCCATTATTTTAACAGGAATTTCCAGTCACCGTGGGCCCAGGTCCTGGCTTTATTATTAAAACTCTTCATTCCATTGACATAAAGTGAATAATTATGTTACAGTGTCAGGCCCCGTGGCCCAAGGCAACTTTGTGAGAAAATTGGCAGAAGGTTCACCGTCGTCACGGTGGGTTTACCAACAAAAAGGCGTTGTAGCAATGGATGAGGTAGTACTTTTTGTTCACATGACAGATGAATGTGCCCAACCGATCGTCTCTGTAATTTCAATGTCCCATGGTGACGCAGCTTTCTAAGCCCTACACGATATATGCCGACGATAACCGTTGTATTGTCTTCGTGCCAAGAGTTCTCCCACAGGGTTAAACGTTGCTTGTCTACACCGTCACCTTGCCTGCGGCCTGGTCGTTACTGCGCCTAAAATGTGGCGATG
Organism: Mordacia mordax; assembly: GCA_036362905.1. NCBI lineage: Eukaryota > Metazoa > Chordata > Hyperoartia > Petromyzontiformes > Petromyzontidae > Mordacia > Mordacia mordax. Next base: position 23,206,767 of record JAZEWT010000005.1, read on the forward strand.
ACTAGCGGTGTGTCATTTCCTAATGTCTCACATAACCGGGGAATATATAAAGACGGACTGTAGCGGGAACGTTGTCTGTAGATATATTTGCAACCGTAGCTTTTCTTAGCTGTCATCAATGTTTCACTCTCATTCCCCGAACCAGGACTATCATGTTGCGGGTGTTGAGGTTAGTGCTGTGCAATGTGCCACAGTGCCGTGGATTTACACGACCTCGTTTTGTACGCCGGGCCGTTTATGTGGTTGTAACGGTTTTGTGCTCCGTGCGCTGCTCGTGATTGAATTGACTGTTGCGATGTTGTCAGTCAGCCCGGCGATGGACTGGCGTCCCGTCGTCGGGTGTATTCCTGCCTTACGCCCTATGTTTCCGGGATAGGCTCCGGCTCACCGTGACCCTGTATAGGATTAAGCGGTTTCAGATAATGAGATGAGATGAGATGTTGTCAGTCAATTTCTGTTCAAGCTGGAACGAACCGCAGAGCTATGCAGCTCTTTAAACAGTTGTCTAGCAGGGAAGGGCAATCAAGTTATAACATCTCAGGCCAACCCTGGGGCAATTTAGTCGGGACAGTTATCCTGGACAGCTTGTCTTGTGCACAGAGAAAACCCACGCGGACACGGGAGAGAACGTGCCTACGACACACGTAAAGGTACCTGAGTCAGGAGTTAAAATCAAGACCTTATTGTTGTGAGTCAGCAGCGCTATTTACTGCGCCACGTTGCTGCCCTTTAGTGTCTAGGGTTGATTTGAGAAACTATATATTTTTAAGGACAGTATTAGTGAATATAGCGACCTCTAGTGGCTGGCTGGATCACACAAACTCGTTGCGCATAACGTGTACTAACCGCAGATATATAAGATTACAATAGGTTTTACCGTATCTGGCGATTATGCAGGTGTTAAGATCTTAACACCTGCATAATTGCCAGGCA
>JAZEWT010000005.1:23219645-23247473 GCA_036362905.1 Mordacia mordax
TGCCGCCTCACACCAAGGAGAACCCGGGTTCAATTCCTAACTCGACTGCCTCTCTGCGTGGAATTTGCATGTTCCCACGTCAGGACAATAATCTAAGCAACGACATTGCCTAGATTTTTGTCCTGACTAAATTGCCTCCAGTGGCCTGAGAGGATATGACTTTCTCCCCAGTGTTAAAAAGAGCTACATAGCTCAACGGTTTCTTCCAGCGCTCATAAAAACGGCCTGACTGCCCGAGGTGGCACGTGGATTATAATGTGACATCAGCGGTGTTGGAGGCCTGGATTGGCATTCATCTCGTAGTAGATTGACTATGACTGATAACTAACACAGCAAAGATTTTAAAAGGCTGGAGCATGACCATCATTTATCAAGCCATGACGAAATAAGATTGTACTTTAGCCATGCAAATGACCCATCCCAAATAGCCATATGACTCCTTTGCCATGCTCGTTGTGGCTTAAAAGCACAACCCAAGAGATTGCAATGTTTATGGATCATCGCACCCTTGATCAGCGGCGGTGCCGCAGATGACGTCTCTTCCTGTCAAGAATAAATAGCATGCCATGTCTCAAATCCTCACACTTGGCCATAAACACCCTTCCGTTATTTATGGCTTTGCTCCATAAGACTCTGGCACACGGTAACATTTGTAAGCTTTCCATTTAGAAGGTTTTTTTTGTAGTCCTAGTCGTTAGGCATTATCAATCCACTGCTGGTTGAAGACCTCCCCAAGCTTTTCTGTAACGGTCCTGCCGTGTAACGATCCACCCAGCTCGTGCACACAATCAGGTTTTATTGCCATATCGAACAGTCTGTTTAGTCCAATCCTTCCCGTTTTGATTATTTTGAACTCAAACACCTTTATTGCATGAAAGATGTGACTCGGGCTCAATTTTGTTAACAAGTAGGATCTATTTTTATAAGGGCATATACATTTATATCTCTTATCTATTTTGTCCGTACATCTCGTAGCCTTTTTGTCAGACGACCACTTCTTGAGAGCCTCTCCACACCACTCAGAGTGTTGGAGTTGTTTGGCCATACATCCCACAGACTTAAACTTCACACTGGCTATTTTGGGTTGGTGAAAGCTGGGATGCATGCACATGGCAGCCTAGATGTACAATACAACAATTGATTTTGTGCTGCTCTGCCTTCTGCTTAAAACATATCGACTACAAATTTAAATTGAAGAAACCACACGTAATTGGACGAAAAGGTGAAGTGAAACATCGATAATTGCCATGGTCTGTGCCTGTCCACTGTTTATTTAGCCAGAATCACTTGGCTGTGACCTTGCGAATGGGGTTCAATGAACTCCATGTTTCATAGATTTCCGGAAGCTCATCTGGATATTATGGGTGTTTATAAGCTCTTAGGTGTGTTAAAAAGTTGCTATTGCTGTTGTTAATACGCCTGTGTGGTGCAGTAATGGTGGAAAGCTTACCGCTCTAAACGTGTTGCTTACTTCGGAGTGCCTGGCTACATGAATCATTAACCCAGGCTTTTTAGACTCCATATTTCACAACCATCGGCACACATTTACTGGATAAACATGTTATTGCAGTGGCAGCCTAACAACGGATGAGCCCGCTCATTCAACAGTCAGTTACCAGTCTTCTCCATGCAAATAAAGTATTTTACACGATGCACACACCTGATGATTGATAATCCTGTCCATTGTGTACAGAGCGGTTGATTCCAATTAACATACACGATTGAAAAGAATGTTACCATGAGACACAAAAAGATGTCCCCTGTACTCGTAACAGACTAATCGGGCAATTGCGGTTTGCGAGCACCTATGAAAGACGACATGGCACATGAAGGCGTGGGTGACCAGCACCATGCTCGGCCGCCTATGTTTTCCGAGTTCTGACTTTTACACCGCACCAGGTACTCATTTAATTGCGACTCCACCTATAATAATAATAATAATTGCATTTCTAGGTCAATGACTGTTCAGAAATTCCTCACAGACGTTGGCCGTAAGTAGGAATCAAACTTAGGTCGCCGGGTTCACAGTGCAGTGCGCTAACCACAACGCTCCTGCTCCACATAACGTAGGATTCACAATCAATTCTTTATCAATACCCGCTTAATCCCTGTACAGTGTCGCGGGGGGGGGGGCGGAGCCTGTCCCGGCCAACAGAGGTCGCAAGGCAGGGGAATACCCCGGATATGACGCCTGTACATCGCAAGACACTTGGTGGGGCAATTTACACAGCAGGCCACTTAAGTCAGGGAGCAACATGTCTTTCCATGGTGGGAGCAAACCGGATTACCCAGCAAAAACCCACGGGGAGAACACCCAATCAATATCTTAATATGAATCGGTCCAGAGTCCGTCATTTGGGATATATCTGTGATCATCAGGCGCACACCGCCGCATGTAACAGCGTAACCGGTTAGTTTGTGTTTGAACAGAGAAGAGTTGGCAAACTTATACGCTGGCCTGTGGTGGGTCACGGCAGGCGGCGTTTGCGAAACCACACATTTAACCGTTGCACTTGACTGACAGCACTACTAGGGGGCACTGGAGGGATATAGGGTGATGCAGTAAAACTCGGTGAACAAAACAACAGACTTTTCTCATTAATGAAATGTGTAACTCATGTCAGGCAGCTCAATACAAATGGCGTACAGTTGTTGTTGCCGGTTTAAACTGCCTGTTTCCAGGTGGACCCGAGATGGGAGCGGGATTTTATAGTTGGATGGCCTTTATACCAACATTCGTTTGTGGGGAGAATCTTTGGATCATAACGGCCTGTTTTTCCAGGTGAACTCGAGATGAGAGCAGAATTTTACAGTTGGATGGCCTTCTTTATGCCAACATTCGTTTGTGGGGAGGGTCTTTGGATCATAACGGCCTGTTTCCAGGTGGACCCGAGATGGGCGTGGGATTTTACAGTTGGATGGCCTTCTTTATGCCAACATTCGTTTGTGGGGAGGGTCTTTAGATCGTTATTTGTCTTCAATCCCCTCCTCTCCAGCTCAACCTGTTCAGCAACGGAAATCCTTCCCGGGACTGCTAGACTCCAGGCGACATAGCTTTGGGGTTCATTGAAACATGCAAACCTTTCCTCTACCACAATGTGGTTACTGTCCATGGGGGGGAGGCCTACAGTTCAGTATACAAGGCAACTGTTTTACTGCTCCACATTTACTCTTCTTCGGCATTGGTACCCACGCCATTCCCATTGGTTAATCTTTCTCTCCAGATGGGGACTCAACATTAAGTAAGCAAGTCACTGATATTCATAGCACAAACATCTTACCCATCAGCGGCAATGCTACAATTCAAATCGGCTAAGATAAAAAGAAAAAAAACCCTGCTGGTTCTCCTCTCAAATCATTACATGTAGCGCCACATAGGATCACCTTCCGTATTGGTCATGAGCACCCATCATACACTGCATGTCATGGCATAACCAGGGTCATGAGTAGGTGTTCGTGAGACTTTTTGTTGACTTTCTAGCTCCACAAATTAACACGCACGTCAATCACTTACAACTGAAAGGGTTCTGAGCATTGACAGAAGTGACTGCATTGCAAGTATTCCTCACTCGTGCCCTCCTTAGAACAGCCAAGTTACAGCCATGGATAAATATCCTAAGCGGGCCATTTGCAGGTGGTAGCCTATGCGTGCCTGTACAAAACAAACGACCTGCTCCAGCCTCTGCATTGACCTCTTTTCGTGCATCGCCCGTGTCTTTCGCCCGTCCATTTTGCCCGTGTGCAGGAGTGCGCCGCCCTCGCCAACGCAAGGGGTGCTGCTGTCGCAGCCGTCGAGCGGCGTGCAGACCCCTGACAGCCTGTCTCGCGAGGGCTCACCCGTGCCTACGGCGCCCAGTGAGAACGAAGGCCCTCTGCCCCCAAACGCCGCCGCCTCCGCCTCCGCCGCCGCCGACTCCTCCCGGCTGCAGTCTGTCCCGGAGTCGCGGTGCTCACAGAGCGCACCTGGTAAGGCAGTGCTGCTCACGCTCGTTCACCACTCCCACCGTCACAGCCAACCGCAACAATTACCACCACCACTGTTACATCCATCACGAAAATCACTGCCATTACCACGGCCATCACTATCACCACCGCCTCCACCACTATTGCCAACAACAGCAGCCGCCATTCACCAGTAAGTGGTGGTGATGTCCCCCGTGGTGCCTGTGCCAGGCACGATGCACCTTGAGGCCATGATGTAACATGTTGAAGACACACTACTGCTACTACCACCGCTGTCATGACAACTGCTACTGCCATCAACACCGCTGCCACCACCAACCTTCTTCATCGTCACGCTGTATTCACCGTCACTCATAATGGATAATAATAATAATAATATATTATCAGTATCACTCTTAGTACCCGCGTAATGCTGTGCAGGGTCGTGGGGAGGAGGAGGGGGGGCGGGGCAGAACCCATCCCGGCAGCCATAAGGCGCAAGGCAGGGCTATACCCACGATGCGACGCCAGCACATCGCGGGGCACACTTTTTTGGGGGGCGATTACGTTGCGTTTCCATCGGCGTTTCCTGTTGCGCGTTTGACTGTGTGCTGCACAGTGTGTAGTGAGACACGTTTGACTTGGTTTGTAGCGGAAAATAATGATCTTTTTCCCAACGTTTTTAAACCTGTTGTGGTGGTGATAGTAGACTTGCGAAAAAATAACGGATATTTGTTAAAGCTACTGCCAGTTGCACATCATAGACGTCCTGGGTCGACCCCCAGCAGTATATTCCAAACAGCATCTTTTATCCCTTGATAATATAACACTGCGTTCTGTGCATTGGCCTCTTCGCTAGATATGTCTTCTTCATTCATTCACCTGCTGGCTTCAGTGCTAAACTCGTTTCATTAGCCCTGGAGAATTGATGGCTGAGTCAACCCCCTCGAAGGATGTGAACTTGAAACATTTTCACATTACGACTTGAGCACTTTAACTCCAATGCCGTCTGGCCAGATTATATAATGTTAGCTCGTTAAACAAAACATAGTTGAGAGTCGGCCAAGAAATGAGCAACGTTTACGTTCTCTGTGATGCACCCACAAGACAATTGCTTCAATCAGCATTTATGTGGTATTATTCAGAGGCGATGTCCTCTATGGATACCACATTTATCTATGGGTTAATATCCTATTACAGCAAAGCTTGGCCAATTATTGAGAACATGCTTCTCCAGTTGCCATATAGCTTGCTGTTTCAACAGACTCCCAAGTATATTGCAGTCTGAAAATGTTGCTGAGAATATTGGACGTAAAATTACGGCTGTGGTATGTAATGTAGGTTTTCACAGAAGAATACGTATTGTTCTGTATGTATATATAGAGCCCTTTTGTCAATCCACTGCTGGATGAGGGCTTCCCCGCAAGTGTGGTTTAATGGGGTTATGTCACAGCAAGATGTGTTCTTATTAGATTTATCAAATTAGGGATTAGTCACTAAAAAATATAAATGCAGCAACAAGCCGCCTGCATTAACTATACTCATTTACATTATATGTGTGCTTTGCAATAGAACAAAATAAAATCATCTTGAAAGTACAGAGAGAAACGTTGAGAATACACCCTTGGAGTAATAGTTAGCGACAGAGAAATACGTAAATTTGATAATATATGCTGGTTGAAGACCGTTTATATTATTAAGAAAACGGATTGCGTTAGATGGAACAAGTCGCCAGCAGGAAAGGTGATCGCTTGTCATTAATGACAATGCATTGGCAGCCAAGGACTTTAGCGTTAGAGAGGACCTGCCGGGAAGAGATTAAGTGATGAAATTCGATCTCGTGCAGGTACTAAGTGGTTTATTAAAAGGAAACGTAGGATCATGAGATATTGTGTCACTGTGGAGGCCTTCATCTAGTAGTGGGTGTAATTGGGCTGATGATAAAAAAAAAGGAGAACATGCAAACTCTGCATGTTCTCCCCGTGTCCGCGTGGGTTTTCTCCGGGCACTCCGTTTTCCTCCCACAGTCCCAAAAAACATGCTGCTGCATAGGTTGATTGGCTTGCAGACTAAATTGCCCGCAGTGCCCGGTGATGGACTGGCGTCCCATCGTGGGTATATCCCTGTCTTGTGCCCTGTATGTGCTGGGATAGGCTCTGGCTCACTGCGACCCTGTACAGGACTAAGCGGTTTCTGACAATGAGATGAGATGAAGGATGATGACGACGACGATGATTTACAGCTATACCCTTGAATTATTGATCAAGCCGTTTTAGGCCACGTTGTTCTGTTGTACAAAGGGCCAGGAGCAGCAGTCTGGGGGTACTGATCCAGCGAGTCTGGCAGGCAAATAAAAGCGGACACTGACCACCAGTCCCAGCAAAGAATTGTGTTCAGGTCTGGGTAAGAATGGGAGCACGGAGTTCGTTGCAGAATCACCTCCTATCCAGCCCCCGCTAAGCCATGCAAATGTGCCCACAATATCGCTAATGAGATGCTGTCAATACTGCATACGTGCGCAGCCTTTATAGTGCAGTGCAATGGGAACAGAGCCTTCCCCTCCACAGTCCTGTCGTATGTAATTAAATGTTCCCTTGGGCAGAATGTACGTTATCCGTCGTTTAGGTGTGTGTATCTTAGAAAACTCATTATTACCCGAGCTGCTTGCTGTTCGAACAGTGATGACTACGTTTTGGACGGGGATGGTTTATACAGCACAATCTGTTAGTCAAATCATGTGCTTAACACAGAAGCGGCCCTCCTGGGAATGAGCATTGCTAACCGTAAGCTAAGGCGCACCAGCCTATATTCAAATAAATCTAGGCTGGTGCGCCTCAGACTAGTGAAAACCATAATCCCATTTGGTTGAAAATGCATTCGTTAAACTCTGGGCTGGTGTGCCCCCAGCTAGTGATCTAAATAAGGGGCTGACAATGTTTTGACTTTTTTTGCCTCGATTTAAAATGGCAAAAAATCAAGTCAGAACAGCACGTATCTCAGGCGATGAAAATATGTGTAATAAAATCCTTTATCCATGAATGCGTCTGAGTCCCAAGACTCCTTAAAGAATATTCTGTATATGGGACAACACGTTAGTACCCGGAGAAGACTCACAATTGATAGAATTCTATTCATAAGTCCGCACACGAGTGCAAGTCTGTTTTTTTTGTACAGCCTTCTACTGCCCTTCTCCCAGCCCAGCATATTGGTCTGTAATAACATCGTCGCCGTGACCTCCAAATCTCTGGATAACCAGGGTACGCCACCGTCGTTGATGGTGGCAATGGAGCGGTTATGACATCGGCTTGTGCGTGTGTTCCTGGTGGTGGAGTTTTACATTGCGGAACCGTGAGTGATGGCAACGGCTTGGTGGAGGTCTTCGTCACAGCAGCTACGATCGATTCAGTGGGCAATTGATTGTGGCTGCTGTTGATGGCGATTAATGGTGACCGCCATCGTACAGTTTGCTCAGCGTTACCTTGCGGGTGCCTTTGTGTTTCAGGATCTCCTGTGTCCAGTCCACCCCTCGTGGTTCACCATCAGCTGCCACCGGTCGTCAGTAAACCCGTCAGCTACGCTTTAGCTACACCGGCTCCCAGCTCCCAGCATTCCATGCGGCATGCAGTGTCACCCTCGTTACAAGTCGCCAAGAATTCCGTTCTCCAAGTCACACAGCCCCACTCGGCGCACTCCCAGAAGCCACTTCTGCACATTTCCCAGAATTCTGTGCTGCTCACCACAGTCGTACCCGTTTCCCAGAATTCCATGCTGCAGGTAGTGACACCTTCCAGCCACGTTTCCGTGAATTCTGTGTCCGCTCATCCCGTCGTGACCAACGGCTGTGTTTCCAAGACTTCGCAAGCTGACGAGAACGGAGCGCTGAAAGGTGAGAGTGTTGACTCTTGGGATACCTTGAAGGGAACTATATTTGCATGGCCCATTTCGCCAATCCGCTGCCGGATACGAGCCTAACCACACCACTGTATATTATTAGACCACACTTTACTACAGGCTTATAATGGCAGGGAGCTTAGTGGTGAGAGTGTACAAGTAGAGTACAACAGTGGATTTTCCCACGCTGTTATTTGCTGATGCACAAAAAGGAAATGAACCATAATGGTAATTGCACTTTCGACTGATAGTGTAGTAATAATATGAGATTACCAGCAAATATTTTTTGTTATTTCAATTGCTTGTGACATGTTCTTGTCTAACACATCCCAAAGGAAAGCCACATGTTTTGTAGTCTGACACCAGTTTGCCTTGCATTTCACCTGCTGATTTAAAAATGACGTGTTACTTTCTTGACGACTTACTCCCAACTTTTCACACTATATGAATGACCTCCTTACAAGGTGTGTATTGATAATTTGATTTTTAAGGAGGTAGAGGAAATTGAGGTATTATTTTTGACTGCATTGTGTGGAAAGTATGAACGGTGCTAAACTTCACGCAGGATGTAATTATCACTGGTGATTAGATGCGTCTGTTGGTCACATCGTCCTGGGTATTAACGCGGTGGTAAAAATAGGGCAGGCCAGTGGGTGTATGTCTGCGGTAAGCAGAAGCAGCGTTACTCGTTGAACCAAACAATAACAAAACGGCACGGTGGCCCAGTGCGAAGCGCTGTCGCCTCACAGCAAGGAAGTCTCGGGTTTGAATTTCGGCTCCGGTGGCTTTCTGCGTGGAGTTTGCATGTTCTCCCCATGTCCGCGTGGGTTTTCGCCGGGCACTCCAGTTTCCTCCCACAGTCAAAAACATGCTGCCGCATAAGTTAATTGGCTTGCATATTAAATTGCCCGTAGTGCCCGGTGATGGACTGGCGCCCCATCGTGGGTATAGCCCTGCCTTGCGCCCTGTGTCTGCCGGGATAGGCTCCGACTCACCGCGACCAGGACTAAGCGGTTTCTGACGATGAGACGAGATAAATAACAAAAGTGAGGCAGGCAAGATGTCGTTCCGTTGGGCTTTGCCCAAATTTTCCTTGCCGTCAATGTGGCTTCATCACAGGTGCCGATCCAGCGTCCAACCCGTGTGGAGTACAGGCACTGGGCAGTGCACACAGCCGCCACCCTGGTTAATTCAGCCCGTGTAATGTTTTAATTACGCACAGATAATAATTACAAATACAGCTGCTTGTGCTCCATAAGCATTTTCCTCTAAGTAAACAAGACTCATGAGTGTCAGTCTGCTACGTTGTTCTATCCTAGCTGTGTGTATTTATAGGAAGGCGTAAAAATCTATCCCAATAAAATTCAGCCCTTTGTCCATACACTGCTGAGTTGACAAAGGACAGTAGCAAGTCCGATAAATTGGTGTCCGTTGTAATCACGACTTAGGTAATGTTCAGTTTGTAAATGTTTATGTTCTTATATTTCTACCAAACTCATGTTACTTGCCTAAAAGCCTACATTCGTCTCATTGAATGTTTGTCATGAGTCTTAAAGGAAGAGGTCTGTTAATGTAAAATCAAACCACAGTAATGAAATAAATGAAATACTGTTGATTCATCTCTTGAAACCCACCATGGGTTCTGTCGGTGTTTACCAGTTGACACCATTCGAATATAAATTGTCATTTCATGCTTAATGTGCCTGGTGATTTCTACATACGTTTGACGAAAACACTCATAAATTTAAATAATCATTCTCTGCCGCTTGGGCTGCTTATACAGACGCAAGTGCAGTGTAAATTTCATGGGAGCGTTCAGGAATAACTTGGTGTGTGTGGTTTGCAGTTTGGGAAACATTGCGTTAATTACATGTGCGTCAAAGTCTTTTTTGTTGAGCCAATCATCACGGTCACCATCACTTGCTGTCTTTGCAGATGAGACTGAATCAAAGCCATTCGTGGCGATCGCCCCCCATGGGGGTGTTATTCAAGTTGTACCGCCTTCCCACAATCCCACGGGGCAAGTGGTGGCAGTCGTGCAGCCTTCCCAGAATGCCCTGTTGCAGGGGCCTGTGGTAGGCTTGCTGGGCGGCGCGGGGTGTGTGCAGGACGTGGGGAGCGGCGATGGCGGCGGCTGTGCGGCCGCGCAGGCCTCGCAGGGAGTGGCCGTGGTGACGCCGACGTCTCACAGCCAACAGCAGCAGGGCCTAGGTGGCGGCAGCAGCAGCAGCAGCGTCCACCACAACGGGTCCCATGCCGCGGCCATCTCCCAGTTTCAGCAAAACCACGGTAGAGTTATGATTTCCTGTTTTGTTTGTTTAAGTTGATAGGCAGGAAGATGTTGGCTGAAGTTTCGGTACTTTGAGCTCTTCCAAGACTTCTGGCAAGCGTGGAAGAGTAGACCAAATACTAGCGGGGTCTCCCCAATGTATAAGATATGCAATGCACTCCTGTAATGCAGTCGCTCATGGTTAAGAAATAATAAGGCAGCTAATGCCTAATTTAAAGTCCTCTGACAGTTGAGTGAAAACAATTATTTGATGTGCATAAATACTATTCTGGAGTTCTTAAACACCTTAATAACACGGTAAGTTAATTGGAAATTACTTTTTATTTCTCTGTGCAAGATAGTTCTGTATGGACAGTGTGTCAACAAGATTTTATGTTATTTCTGTGTGCAAGCTTTAATCATGGACATGATAAATACTTGCCTAGTTCAATTTGCTACGTTATATCTGACTTATTTCTTACTGCTTACACTGGCAAATGTATGATTTTGTTAAGTGGAAATTAATCTTGCACATTGTTGATATAGCTTGTGTTGTACACACTGTGACTGAATGACAAGCCTTAAAACCAGCTATTGGCATTTAAAACCTGTTCACACACTAATAAGTTATTGGTTACTTTTGTAACAAACATGCTGTGTTTCTTCACATGTATTTTTTGCTCGAAACTGGCATCACTACAAATGTATTTAAGAGAGCTATGGCAGTATTTAAATGCTATATAATTACAATATTGTACAGCTCTATAATAGTTGAAAATAAATAATGCATCGTTTCAAGATATTGTGCGTATAAATAAAATAACAAACTCGAGGGCGCATCATTGGATTGCTCGGGTAAATTAAGAAATAACTAAGAAAACGGAACCACAGTTTTGTAACACAATTTGTTTGTGTTGGCAAGTTCTGGATCAGTTTAGACATCTCAGTTTCGTTCTTTGTTTTTATGCCTCTACGTATAAGAATTGCTCTCGATCTGCTCTTTCAGGATACCTATGTCGAGCGTTCCTCCTTTGCATTGCAATGTCTGATGATACCTCCCACGTGGGTTGTGTGACACTGCGAAGGAGAGAAGGAACGCTCAACACGGCAATCCCAAAAGAGCAGCTCTTGGGAGCAGTTCTCTCATTTGAATCTCATCGACGGGGTATGGCTGTTAGATAATTGTTACTCGGTTTGTGTAGCCAAGAGCCCTTTCATAAACACCAGAGGTTATTCAGATCTCACAATTAGCTGAAATGGCAAATGATGATTTGCGAATAGTTGTTTGGGATGCGTTAATTAGATCTGTACAGTGGCTAGTGTCACACGACATTTCCCAGTTCATGATGTTGTGACAACACGACCGAAGCATTGCAAACTGCAAGCCGCACAGGAGGGCAGCAACAAACATGACTCTCTTACAGGCAGCAACTTTTGGGATTGCAGTCTGCTCTGTTGGAGATTAAATAATAAATGCATTCTTTACTGTGGCAAAAAAAACCCACACGCATGGCTTCTTTTCAAATGGCTCTATTTGGAAAAATATTTCTGTACCTGGCACACCGCATGTAGTGTACCCATCACTATGGTTGCAATTACTAGTCTCATGCCAAGACCAGTCTACCGGCACCCCATGTAATATTCAGAGAGAAAATAAACCCAGTCTGCACAAGATCGTCACACGGGGGCCACACTGAAGCTATTGCCTTTCTAAGGGAAGCACAAAGCGTGTATTTTTCGGGAGGTAGTGCATTCTTTTTGACTTTCGACGCTCGGCTGACCGTGTGTCGGTGCGATGTCGTTTGCCTCCAGACGTTGGCGAGCAGTGGCCCGAGGCCAGACCTCCGCTGCTCCTGGCGTCCAAGCGTCCTTCGGCAAATGCTCACGGCGCGGGGTTTCCGGCCGACACGGAGCCCGAGAGGAAACGCGGAAAAACGGAGGGCATCAGCAATGGAAGCGAAACCCCTCAAGCCGAGAAAAATTCTTACGTTGAGCAAAACTCCAAAAACTGAAAGCCCTGCTATTTGCGGTGAGGGCCACACGCCTGAGCTAGGGCGTCTGCCTATCAGCGCACGAGAGTAGTCATCGGTGCGTATACCACTTGTGTATTTTTGCCACTTTTAACGTGCTTCGGTGCCAAAAAAAAATCCTATTTTTGGAAATATATGTTATGGCAGGGCACTAAAGTGTGAAATAAACAGAAATACCACAAGTGTGTTGTTAAAAAAAAAGCTATTTTTTTTTCATTAATCAACTGGCCTTGCAAACATGTCTGCAACTCTCAAATCAAAGTTTAGAACTCACTTGTTTGAGGAAACTTGATTATAGCTGCTCAACAGCAGGCTGTTAGCTTTAGCGTCGGAGGAATTTGGTTGTAAAAATTGGCAAATGTACGCAAATGTAGACGTTGTGCTTTTTAAGAGTGATGTGCATATGTGTCACCATAGTCTGCATTATGTACTTGTCAATGGTTTTTTTTTTAAACAAAACATTCATTATACTTATAGACTTTGGGGGGTGGGGGGGGCAAGAATGCAACATTTCTATGTCGAATTACTCGCGAGTTGTCAGCCCATTCGACTTTCGGCAAAACTGCCGCGTCTCCGCGTGTTTACTAACACACACGCTTTAAGTTTCATATTTATTTATTAAAAAATAAATAAGAGAAAATCCTATAGAGGTAGTAGCAGATTTTTCTTGGCTGGTAGTATATCATAGGATTTGTGTTACACTTCAGTCATTTAGTATTACATTTCATATACATAGTCTAGTAACAAATAGTAATTACTTTTGGTTCTGCCCACCACAACTGTTGCGAGGTCTGACAAGTGAGGAAACAAATGGCATCAGCAGCGTTAGCTTGGGGACCTCTTGCCCTTGTTTTTAGTACTGTTAACTGATAATTTTTTTACACCTAAAACGTTGCTCGTTTCTTCAAACGCATCACAAGACAGAGGCTTTAGTGAGGAACAATAGTAACCTGGGTGATGCAGTATTGTGCACATTTCGTCGCATTTGATTGACGACGATGGCACTTTTATCATTTCCATGCAGTCCTATCGGTGTGCGGCATTCCTCTCCAGTCGGGCACCAGTCGCCTGCAGACCTACCGCTTTACATTTATCACCTTTTTTTTTAATTTTGAGCTCTCTAAATATGTTGCGTTTTTTCGCGCGCGTAATGTATGTAAGCCGTCGTTTTTGCACGCGGTCCCGTTTCGAGTACGGTCGCTGTCGATTAAGGGTGGGCGTTTTTTTTACGCCGAGGCGGCGTCGCCGAGTACAGGACCACCATGCTGCTGAGCTGAGCACTGTGGGTAACAGCCACCCGACTTTGGACACAAAGAATGTGTGGGTTGTCCGAGTTTTATCAGAGAGGCACTGGGGCAAGGAAGCCACGACTCGATTCCATGTGGCCTGGCACTTTGCAATGGCCTGTAAGATATATTTGTAATTGTAAACCATCCTTGCGGCGCTAATCGGGTACACCGGAGAATTATTCTCGACCAGGCAATTCTGTTTTTCAATACTGGCGTGATCAGTCACCACGGTCGAGCCTACCTTTGTTTGAGTGTATTTAGGTAACTAGTTGTGTGTCAATGTGTGCTTGCCTACCAAAAGTATTCTCAAGTCCTATCTGGCCATCTGTAAAACAAACTTCCCCACCCTTGCAATAGAGCAAAGTCATGATTGTGAATTGCACATAAGGCAGTGTGTGTCGGTATTGACAGAGGCGAGTGTGGTTATTGGATCTCTGCTGCTCAGAGATGGGGAGCAGTAATTCTGCACCAGCTTCCCCCACTTTATTGACTTCACCTGGAGCTGTATTGCGTTCATAGGGACATCCTATACCTCCCCAAGGAAAATAACACTGCAGAAAGTGGCCAGGTGGTTCAGGTCACAGTGCTGAAATCGAGGTTTCAGCTGCGTGTGAGTAAACTGTTCTCAAGTGTAGTTCGATGGTCTCAGTCTGGTCATAAATGACTGCACACAAAAATATTACATTTAATTTTGCGCTTTGCCGAAATTCAACTGATAAAAATATCTATTTCACTGTCACAGTGGAAAAGATTGATTTATTTTGTATATATTTTTTTTTCAAGGTAAATGGCAGTGCAGTGGCTGCAGGCTGCATTCACTCCACATTCAACCAATATACTGGGAGCAAGTGTAAGTGGCTGAGTGGGAGCCCATGAGAACCGAGGGCCCCATTGCCTGACATTGGACACCCAAACTTATTCCTCTTTGCTGGAAATACGTTTTTGAATTTAATCCATCCTCCGTGAGAACCTTTTCTAGGTTAGTTGTTTAGTTAAACAATGGGTGCGACAAATCACTCCAGATTGTTATGCGTTTCATTTCGTGGCAACTGCTTGCCACCAACTTTCCTGACCCCGGAGAGACACGATGGGCTGGGTTGAACTCACGAGCGTCGTGTTGCAAGACAGACCTTTTCACTACTTCACCATTACCAAGCCGGAGATTCACTCTGGCAATGAAAGACGTGGAACCGTTCAACCGGGTTGGTGCTCCTGGTCGCGCTAACCTAATTTACAAATTGTGTTAGTGTTCGCCACCTAGGGGACGAGCGAGAGCAATGAATCAGATGCTTCCGATCACTGCGTTTTGTAAATGCCTTCGCTTTGGCACGGCGAGCTGGCGTGGAAGAGAGACTAAGCGGTTGTCTCCGCGGTGTATTAATTAATCGCCGTGGTCACATCTGCGCCTGCAAGTCTTGCCTTTAGACTGTAACTGGCGAGTATGGATAATGATTTGCATGTATAGGGTGCCTGCATGCCTCCGCAACTCAAAAACCTTGCATCACGGCTCAGCCATTCCAATGCCCTGTTGCAATATAGCCAAAGGGACTGCTAGTGGCAGCTGTCCCCAATGTGTTCAGTCCACTGCTGGATGAAGACAACCCGTATCTTTGTGACTATACCTCACCACGCTGGTCGATATTTTGCGAAGGGAACAAAGCTATTTTGCTGCATTGCTCACGACTGTCCACCAAATCTTATGACAACCTGTTTGTATATGGTGGCAATCCATGCAAATAGTATCCACGCACAGCCCTGCTTAGCTTTCGAGGTCTGATGTGCAAATCACCAGGGATGTGCCACCATTTATTACCAGACCTCAATGCCACGTGAAATGGCCAAGTTCGAGACTGCAAACGTTCGATATTCATCACCCGTTTTCAGTATAAAGTCGAGTTGTTTCTAGATTAATTTATTCCCACGTGTGATTTTGTCTCCGTGCTATGTTAAGTTAATTCCTTTAGTAAAATGTCTTCACTTCAACAGATTCGGACAGCCTACCCCTTTAGCGAAGTGAAATGTTGTAAGTTAATTTCTATTTTGTGTTAATTGCTGCGAATTATGATCATTGTCCTCTACGCTCAAACAAGTATCCGGGTGCCACTCATCTGTGCTGGTGGACCCTGAGCCAGCAGTGGAAATTATACCTTCCGATGCCACAGGACAAGTCGATTCATTGAACAACCGTTGGGTTGATTTACTACAAAGCGGTACTTATTTTGTTAATCCCAGAGAGATGCTAAGTTGACCCTTGACCAGAATTTAAATTCGCATCACAATACCACCTGACCATATTGCGATGTGATAATCATTTGCGGAGTAAAATCTAAAATACTGGAGAAAACTTGGAGCGTACTTGTGCGGCAGCCGTCTGCATGTTGAAATTCTTCATTGTAATGCCTTATTGCAGTAATTCCTCATAAGTGACCAACACTGCATTCTACATTGACGAATTAGGAGTGTGTCGACGGTCACTTATAGAAAGCGGACTCGTGCTTGGCGACACAAGCCCATTTTTATCTGATGGTGGCCGCAGTGCATCCGATAGTGAGTGATCTGAGCTTGCCCGTGACTGCTTGTAAAATCCAGGTTCAATGCAAGTGATTAAAGCGTCGATTAGCTTCATCGTGATGAATAATTTCTGTCTTCAAACTAAACATGTGCAAACTGGTCACAATGCAAACTCGGTGTTTGATGTAATAATGATAATATTTGCATTTCTAGAGCACTTTTCATATAAGTCACAAAGCGCTTGCACAGAGCTGTTGGAGAGAACGGCATATCAACATAACGATGCTCATTGGACCTCATCCTATCTTGTGTTGCCTTGCCATGTCCCTAATTTTCTAAATGTGGAAATTACAGTTGTCACGTTTCTCCAAATAATCGTTTGGAAGGGACGTACATTGAATGTTAATGAATCTGATGACTTAACTTGCGACAATGCATCAGACTCACGATACGTTGGTGAAACTCATGCACGCAAAATCGGTTTATTTTTCCTCCGTGTACTTTGTAATGACCTCCCTTCCACGAGTAGTCACTGCATCTGCACACTAGACAAAAAGCTCCATCCTTGATCCGGTGCATCGCAGACCATCGATGAATACTGACCGTCAAGCTGACCCCCCTCCCCCCAATACTGAAAGCTCTACCACACGTATTTTTGTCGTAGATTGCATAATTGAATAATGATCCTCCATCCTGACGATTGGTAACATCACAAACAGGAGGGGAAATCTCTCCATGCCTCGTGCATACTTGCTATTTATAACCACATCTTCACAGTAAGCAACTGATCTATATTATGTTTGTGTTTCTGGGTAACTTCTCACGGACCACTCCACCAATGGCAGTGAATACAATGTCATTTGAACGCATTGCAAATGTCGATCAGGCAAACAATGTTAGTTAACCCAACAAAAATGGACCGTTTTTCTGGATAATTCGACTGAGTGCTGCTTTGCCACTTTCGCAGTCTATAAAAATAACTATAATTTATAGCGCGTTGGGGACGAAACGTGCAGCCGAGCTCCGCGTGGCAAAGCCTGGTGAAATAGGTGTTGGAGTCATTGATTGAATGTCGAGTCTGTAAGAGAATGCTGTTCCAAGTTGTCGGTGCTGATATGGCCCAGTAATTGTTTCTTGCAGAGGTTTGTTCGAATTCGAAATTCCATGCGAGTTAACACTGCGGGTGTCTCATCTCATTGTCAGAAACCGCTTAGTCCTGTACAAGGTCGCGGTGAGCCGGAGCCTATCCCGGCAGACACGGGGCGCAAGGCAGGGATACAACCCACGACGGGACGCCAGTCCATCCCGGGCACTGCGGACAATTTAGTCTGCAAGCCAATTAACCTATGCAGCAGCATGTTTTTTGGACTGTGGGAGGAAACCGGAGTGCCCGGGGAAAACCCACGCGGACACGGGGAGAACATGCAAATTCTACACAGAAAGGCACCCGAGCCGAGACTCGAACCCGGGTACTTCTTGCTGTGAGGCAACAGCGCTACCCACTGGGCCACCGTGCCGCCCCACTGCGGGTGTGAACCGTAATATACTCTGCACCACACGTTTTGCAGTGGGATGTTTAAGATCCCATGACAATATGACGAAGATTAGACCGTCGTGTGCTGGTGTCATGGTCCAAATTTGCTAACTTAAAAACAATCTCAGATTCCCTTAATTAGGAAACATTACCATCGTCTACTGAAAAAAATACCTGGCAGGACGGGCCTGAAAAAGAGGCCTAATGGTCTTTATCATGTGCCGCTAATGAAAATTGTGTGTTGAGGCAGCGTAAGCCATTGAGTCAACGACCACCCGCTAATGATACCATCATGTTAATGAAATAATCATTAATGTTGGGAAAGCTTAGTGGCAGAGTTCGTATAGCTTAATTAGTATCACGCCACGTCTGCTTATATCAAAATATTTTCTCGTGCCGTTTAATAGTTTCTCTTCAGATTGGCTCGGCCTAAATTGTTTATGTTTAAAAAGGGCACACTCAAGGTACTACATTCCACAAAATCATAGAGTCGGTTATTTAGTTTATCTCCTCTCATTGTCAGAAACCGCTCAGTCCTGTACAGGGTCGCGGTGAGCCGGAGCCTATCTCGGCAGACACAGGGCGAAAGGCAGGGATATACCGACGATGGGACGCCAGTCCATCACCGAGCACTGCGGGCAATTTAGCCTGCAATCCAATTAACCTATGCAGCAGCAAGTTTTTGGACTGGAAGGAAACCGGAGTGCCCGGCGAAAACCCACGCGGACACGGGGAGAACATGCAAACTCCACACAGAGGCACCCGAGCCGAGATTCGAACCAGGGACCTTGCTGTGAGGCGACAGCGCTACCCACTGGGCCACCCTGCCGCCCGTTATTTAGTTTATTTGTTAATAATAACCGCACCATGAGTTTAATCCACGGTTTTTTTCCCTTCATTTGTGTCCATTTTATTTTAACGGTCATCTTGGAATTATGTTGGGAGATAGAAGGGGGAGATGTATGAATCAGGCAGTGACTGTTGACAAAAGTGTGATGTAGCAACATCGTCAGAGTGAAGGATGGCTGATGGAAGAGACTGGTGATGGAATGGCAGGTCAAAGGAGAGAACATGCTCAAGAGGGTGACCCTCGTGAAGACAGTGGGACGAGATGAATTCAAGTGCACGAGTAAAATAGATCGTGGCCCAGATTGTGTCGCAGTATTGAGAAATTTGTGACTGCATAGGGAGGCCTTCATTTAGAAGCGGATAGACAATGACAGACGGTGATAATTGATTAATGTTAATCGGTGATAATTGATTAATGTTAATCGGTGTATATATAGCTTCATTGATACAACCCTTATCGATATGTTGCGTTTCATTGTGCTACCTTTGTAAAGAAAAATATTGTGCAACGCTTCTCACTTAGATTAGTTAAGCTTCAGGATAGGGAATGATCTATTCCTGCCTCTAATGAGACGTTAGGAAACCTTGTTTTGTACTGGGAAGATGACTGGCACGGACTGCCAGCTGTTGTAGGGAATGGGGACTTAGGTGGCATAGACAATGGCAGTCCTGAGATTTACTCCTGATATGCATTGTGGGTTGTCTCTGGATACTACTTTTTCCTCGAACAATAAGACAGCCGTTAATGAAATTGACCAAACGTTCCATTGCAGGACCTTCCTTAAAAAGAGACTGCAAAAGATTATATTGAAATGTTTTTTTTCTCTCTCCGGCATATATAGATCTACGCCGTGGGTAATGATATGGAGTTTGGGGCCGAGAGACATGGTGCAGTCATACTTTGAGGCTGCCATCACTTTTGTTTGCATTTTATTTATTGGTGGTCCACGATCTTATTACGTTAGAGACAAAAACATATTTGCTACATAAATAGCGAGTAGTGTCATGGTATGTCAGAGAACGGTCCCTACATATGAATTAGCTTAAATTGACCTCATGTCCACAATGCTATACCATGTAAGAAGTGTTTTTCGCAGGCAACATAAAACCAAAATTCGTAGTTATCGGCGGTGGAATGTACCAACTAGGTTAAAAAAAACATGTTATAAGCGTAATTAATCTTCAGTCATAGGTGAATTGTCTTAACTCATTGCCCGTAAGCACTTGGTTTTCATAATATGTGGCTGAATCCAAGCTTAAACCCCAAGGTCTCAGCACTGCACTTGTTTTCAAACGGGCATTACCTCTTTTCCACTGTTCAACTGAGCCAGGCCTGGGTAATTTGACACAGCCCTCGTGTTTGTATCGTCACACAAAATGAATCTGCATATTGCTTCGGTCAGATTCACACTGGCTGTAACTCCTGTCTTGTGAGGCTTGAGTTTCACGGTTTGGTTCTGGGCTGTCTCGACAAATAGCTCGTGGATATCTGCCCGGTGTTGTGTGGGGCCCATGCTGGCACGGCTCTAATGTGGCAGTGGATAAGGGGTATACCAGTTCCCCTATCAGCGTTATCGATGGACTCGTTGATCTGCACTGATCCAACATTACACATGCGGCTATGAATAACATTACCTACGCTTCGTTTTCTGTAGTCGACAGAACGACACCGTAATGTTTATTTAATGGCCTGCGTATTTTGTTCGGTATGCTCACAGAAATGCAGTCTGTATACAAACGCTATATATACAATTGTGTACTTTTACATGGTTCTCTGTATATGAATTAATTTGTATTTAATAAATACGTGCACACATGCCAAGTACAGTATATGCGTATGCTAAGGCTAGCTTAGTGCATTCGACTCCTTTCCTGAAGGAGAAAGAATCTTTTGAGTGTGAGGTTTGGGCTCTCATTTACATTTCAAGTCGGCGTAATTGAATTGCACTGTCACTTCGATGAATGGGTTGCAGTGATCCTTTGAACGTGTAATGTTAACGAGTCGTGAAATGTACACCTTGAAGTTTTGCAAATGTGAGTAGGGCTTTCAGTCTCGCGTTCCTCCTGAGTGCCCTGCGTAGGGTGGGCTGCATAGATTTGTCCAGACTTTTTGGCATCGCCTTACTGTATTCGTAAGTCATTAAGACGTCTAACGTTTGACATTAATACGTTTTCATCCATTACGCGTAAGCCTACGATTTTGTCATGGACGTCACAGTGGTCACAGGATTTTAGAATTTGAAAGAGTTCTGTGAAATCTTGGAAATTGTCTGTACACAGTTCTTTATTTACTTTTTTTTGAATACGGTACCTAGAGTATGGACCGGGACCGATGCCGGTGGGAGCTGCCCCCATCATCCAGCTCCCACCTTATTCCGTGACCACTCCGTGAATTGTACAAAACGTTACCGTGCCAAAATTGTAGCCTTAATTTAGAGGGTAATTGCGTGCTGCGTAAGCGACGCTGTTGAACGTGGTGGCAATGTGACGGTGAGAACTGCAGCAACTGCAAACACTAAACGTGTTGTGCTCCCTGCTGCGTTGGGCGAATACCGTTCATGTGTTCCGCTGTATGTCTGCAAGCGAAAGGAAACCGCTTTTCCACTTGACGCCAAATACCGATGCATTCGCACACGCCATCCCGCGTGTAGGAGGATGCGGCACTGCCTTCGTGCCATTGCTTGTGCAGCTCTAGGCATGACTGCCCGTTGCTCATGTCGTAATACTGTGCAGGTGACACTCTGCCAGATGCTCCTGGTTGCGCGCACGAGACCCCATTGAAATGATCTCGAACACATTAACGGTAGGTCTCCGATTTAACGAGTGACTTTTGAGACGGTGTTTACGAAGTGAGGTACACGGTGGAGCCACGTGGGTTGGAGGATTTGTAAAGCACTTAACAACTAGGTTTTCTCTTAATTTTTTTGAGCGCGCAAGAGCTTATATCCATGCGCATTTGCTACTAGAGGATTCTACGACTGCGGTTCAGATTGAACAGACTTGCGTAATTTGCTTAAGGGGGGTGGGGACGGAATCTGATTTATCACATAACACGCCAGGAATTGTCAGTGTAAGCATCTGGCGGGGAAGCTTTAAAGGCAGAGTTGTTTTCTGATGCATTTTTTTTTCATGCTCACATGCCACTTGTGACCTTTGGGAGGTCATTTAAATCTGGCAGTATGCCGGTGAATTTTTCATGAACTCCCTTTGCCGCATCAGACGTGGGGCATGTTGTTGCCTATCGATAACCCTTGCTCAAAATCACACTCGAAGCCCCGATGTGAATGATATTTCTCGTTGGCAGAAAGAACCGTAGCTTTGCCTGTTGCTGGTTGTACTTTATGAGGTGGACGGCCAGATTGGCACTGATACTGAATGATCTGATGATGTACGACATATCAGAATACGTGTACTCAGTGCTTTTGCCCAGTGTGGTTTGTTAATTTGCAGCTGAGTACATGGCCTGTGTCTGGAGTATTTAGGTACAAACATTAACGTGTGGATTTCACTTCCTGTTATCTACGCCGAGCATCGGAGTGAGTAGAAGAACATGGTGATTGTTGCTCGATTAATTTTAAATCAAAAGTGTTGGTTGGGCTTGAATGAGGAGGTGTTTTGACTCCACCGGCCAAGTGATGTCGTTTCATTGCATTTGCAATAAATGGAGTCTTGAATTAAACTGAACCAATGTTGTTGTTGTGCTCTTAATAGGTGCTTCGCATCGGTTAACTGTGCACTGTGTGTATAATTTATGAAGCAATATATTTAAATGTCGGCTTATCATTCTTCCGTAAAATGAGAACCACTTCATGGTGTCTTAATTGGTCTTCCTGTGACGAGATAGGCCCCTCTTCATCCAGCAGTGGGCTGGCAAACTGCTGTACATGTACATGCACTATCATTTGGCAGTTAAAAATAAATACACCATGAAAGTTCAACAAATATGGTTTCAGACAAAAAAAATCGTATCTTTTATTCTATTGTACTGTATATATGGCTTTCCTTTTGTTAATTTGTAACATAAAAACATTGTCACAAGTCTGAGATTCTTAAAACTGACCGCAGCCAACTTGTTGGAGTGTTAACTTGTGGGAGTCTTATCAAGAGCAGCGTGACTTTCAGGACATGGCGTTTAAAAAGTATCATAAAATACATGACTAATGTACGTCAGCATTGCAGTGAATGTTGATTACAGAATATGCCCGTGCATTTTTTTTTTACAACGTAGACAATTTACAGAGGTGTCATTTTTAGAAAGAAGCTAAGTTATTGCAAGATCAGGCCAGGTATCCTGGTGTGAAGGGTTCCTCGTCATAGGCTGCGCATATATTCTATTAAAACTAACCTTAATGACCACGTGGAATAACACATGCAGTGTACAAAATGAGTGAATGCCCAGCAACCCAGCAGGCCAGAACGCCCCTGTACCAACGTAGCATGTGGTGTCTTAAATTGCTCCAATACAAGGCCACTGAAAGGCATCGCATTTTAGCTGTCTAAAGAACAATACAAAGAAATCCAACATTTTCATTTGGGTTCACCATCTAATCCATCAGTATTTTATAAGGCTGGGACAATTAGTCGATTAAGTCGATTAATCAACTAAACGTTAACATCTACTAATCATATTGTGGTTGATTGCTTTGGCCCTTTTAAATAGTTGATCGCCCCCGCATACTGGCTTGTGAAGCCAGGATATGCCCTGCAAGTCATGCCGTGCGTGACTCTGCCGATAATGCTGGTGTGTTGTCACCAAGGCCGGCATATTTCACCTCCTGTCCACGTGGGAAAACAGGTGAGAATAGTTTTTCTTTCTTTCCCTAAATACTTCTCGTTATCCGATTTAGTCGATCAATAATAAAGTGAATCGGTAAAGAAATCCATATCTCAATCAGATATACAACACTATCAGAGAACCCCATAAATTACTTCCATTGTAACGTTCAATCAACACTCCAAAAGAATCGCAAAACATGGAAAACCTTTTATGCTTCTGGCCGAAGGGAATAAAAAAAAACACCCCATTACTGGATTCAGTGACGGGCGGGAGCGATGACTTAAGAGATCTTGCAGTTACTCCGCGTGCAGCTGTGTGTGGGCGCACTGGCGGCGGGCTTGGCGGGCTTGCCGACGGGCGCCCTCCTTAGTGTGGCCGTGGTGGCGTACGAGCGTCCGTGCATAATGACCGCGTTCATGCCGTTGGCCTTGGAGAACGACTTGAGGCTGCTCCGGAGCATCACGGGGATGGGCAGCTTGTCCACCAAGTGGATTGGCGTGCAGGAAACGATGGCGCGGCAGCACAGGTCCTGCAAGCTCAGCACTGCGCAGCGTAAAATGTACATCAAGTCCTGCACAGTGGGCCGACTCGGTCCGAGACTAAATCAGCAGAAGTCTGTTTACTCAGATTAGTGGTGGTCTGTGTTGGAGATCATGAGCCAGTGGAGGGAGTCCGTTTCTCCATAGGACAGCAGTTTATTAATAACCCTTGAGTGGAGATTATGACGGTAAAGAAAGTGGATGTGATGAGAGAAGAGGGTAAAACCGGAGAAAGTAAATTTGAGCAACCGACCCCCTGTAATAGTGGGACTTGGCGTTTTATGGCCCTCGGGTAATGAGTGCTCCTGAAGTGCAATTATTATTATAATTACTATACGATAAATGTTACATTAACCGTTTCCCAATATATGTATTAAAAACTATGATAAATTTGCAGGGCGGCACGGTGGCCCAGTGGTTAGCGCTGTCGCCTCACAGTAAGAAGGCCTTGGGTTCGAATTTCGGCTCGGGTGCCTTTCTGTGCAGTTTGTATGTTCTCCCCGTGTCCGCGTGGGTTTTCGCCGGGCACTCCGGTTTCCTCCCACAGTCCAGAAAGCCTGCTGCTGCAGAGCTTAATTGGCTTGCAGACTAAATTGCCCGCAGTGCCCGGTGATGAACTGGCGTCCCATCGTGGGTATATCCCTGCCTTGCGCCTTGTGTTTGCCGGGATAGGCTCCAGCTCACCGCGACCCTGTACAGGATTAAGTGGTTCTGACAGTGAGATGAGATGAATAAGAACTATGTGGCACAACTTTTGCTCGCGACAAATGCCGGCGACAGTTTGCCCCCACCCCCCCCGTCCCCCGTCGTGGCCCTTAAGTAACCGCGGTTGCCGCACGTTCAGCCTCACCGCTGTTGGGCCAGAAGAGGCGGTCCATGCCATGCCGCATGAGCACCACCCGCGACAGCTCCGTCAGAGACTCGGTCACGTTGAAATTGCACAGAGGGCTGACCTCGAAGAAAGCCATGCCGTTCCGCTCGGCGTACGCCTGCGCCTGCTCCGCCGTCACCTGCCGCTTGAACGCCAAGTGGAGCCGGTTCCCCACCAGCACCTTGGGCACCCCTGGAGCGTGCTGCACCGCACGGGGCGTTAGTACGCGACGTCGCACCGTTAACCCTGGCGCATTGGATAAGGCATAAGGCAAGCATTCGTTCATTCGTTATCTGTACCCACTTAATCTTGTGGAGGGTCACGGTGAGCCAGAGCCTATCTGCAGCAGGGCTGCAGATAGGCGTCTATGGGCCTTGAGGGTGTTGAGCGAATATCCACACCGAGACGCGGGGAGAACGTGCAGACGCCACAGAAAGGCACCAGAGCCAAGAATCGAACCCAGGCCCTCCGTGCTGTGAAGCGGCAATGTTGCTCGCTGCACCATCGTGGGTAAGGGTGGCAATGTGTATTAATGTCTTGCTGTTTCTCCCCTCTCCATTCCACCCCTTCCCGAGTTTGAGTCCCAGCCACGGCTAACGTCATTCGCGAGTGATACCTAAACAAGTCTTAGTCCCCCAGCCTACACTAGCCCGCACTAGCCAGCAATCCGAAGTAAGGTCAAACAACCCTTGATGGACGTGGCATGGAGAAACTTCATCCAGCCGTGGATTGAGAAAGGGCAGAGAAAAGAAATGTGGTAGCGGAGCTTACAATGATTGAATTTCCAACAACGGATACCTTTTATTTGGGAGATAATGGTCAATGTAAACCCCCAACTAGACTTTAACCTTTCCATTACCTTGAAATCACCATCGAAGTCTGAATACAGTTTGCAATCGTTTTTAAACAATCAAAAAAACGTGTATCATTTCCTCCCCCGTTCCTGCTGGATTGTCACCTTATCGTGGTGGAGGGGTTTGCAGATCCCAATAAAAGCCCAGCGCTATGTCAGATGGAGTCTATCTTCCATGCTTATGGCGTCCCTTGATGAGCAGGTCCGGGGGGACGTTCCAGGTCAACAATGCTCCAAAGACCCTCCGACTTGAAGAGGTTGTCGTCAGTAAAGGACGTCTGGCCGTCAAACATTGCTCCAATACCCACCACTAATGGTAGGCAACCGGACAATCCGGGTTCACCTGAACACCGGCCGTTTAAAGCGCAACAACGACCACATGGTGAGGTGCGCTTTCACTAATGACTGAAAGATGATTGCTTCGAAAAGCTGCTCTCTCGGGACAGCCGCGTCGATCGCTCCCCCTCTCTCCCTCCATCGCGTCGAGAGAGAGAGAGCGATCGAGCCAGCTATCCCGAGAGAGCAGCTTTTCGAAGCAATCATCAAGCACCTATATCATTATAACGACTGAAAGGTTTACAAATAACATTTGCGATTTTCCATGTACTGGCAGATCAAGAACAACGTTGTATTAAGAGTTCAACTCCGGATGACACAATCACACCACACCATTACGGCTTTAAAAGCATCATTGATATTGTTTAAAGGAATGCATCATCGGTGCCCACCTCTTCAATCTCCTTGATCCATCTGTCAATTCCGTCGAAGGACCAGCGGCTCGTTATATCATACACGAGGAGAATGCCCTGGCACACACGACGAGTACACATCCATTCAGAGGAGAATCTTAAAATAACCCACGTGTTGCGGTGAATACTACAAATGTATTCCAACAGCTTGTTGCTGCCACAGTGCTGAGAGTCTATCTGCAGAGGCTGACCTATACGTGTATCATCCTTGGTCCAAGAGCTATAATTGAACACTAGTTCGAACTGACTGTGGTGCAATGGTTAGCAAGCTGGGCCTGCAATCCACTCGTTCCATCTCATGGAACGGCATTTGAAAGAACGAGTTTGAGGCACGGGCGGCACGGTGGCCCAGTGGGTAGCGCTGTCACCTCACAGTAAAAAGGACCCGGGTTTCTGTGTGGAGTTTGCGAGTTCTCTCCCCGTGTCTGTGTGGGTTTTCGCCGAGCACTTCGGTTTCCTCCCACAGTCCAAAAAACATGCTGCTGCATAGGTTAATTGGCTTGCAGATTAAATTGCCCGCAGTGCCCGGTGATGAAGTGGCGTCCCATCGTGGGTATATCCCTGCCTTGCGCCCTGTGTCTGCCGGGATAGGCTCCGGCTCACTGCGACCCTGTACAGGACTAAGTGGTTTCTGACAATGAGATGAGATGAGATTAACTATAAACATCCGCTTCATCCTGTACAGGGTCGCAGGGAACCGAAGCCTATTCCTGCAGAGAGAGGGCGCAGGGCGGGGGAATACCCAGGATGTGACGCCAGTACATCACAGGGCACTGGGGACAATTTACTCAGTAGGCTAATTAACCTAGGCGGCAGCGTGTCTTTGGACGGTGGCAGGAAACCGGAGTACCTGGCAAAAACCCACACGGACACGGGGAGAGAGAGAGAACACGCAAACTCCACACAGAAAGGCACCCGAGCCCAGAACCGATCCGAAGTCATTCTTGCTGTGAGACAGCAGAGCTACTCACTTCCCCACCGTGCCACCGGCATTATTAATGGTTGACACATGTGGGTAACCTGTATTATCCATTCAAGCTAAGTATTTGACAAAAACAAGACGAGATCGCTGTCGAGTGACGTGTGTATGTGTGCAAAGTGATTCCTCCAGTTACCTGAGCTCCCCGCGAATAGGATCGGAATATCGTGCAGAACCTGCCCTGTCCCGAAGTGTCCCTGCAAGACGCACACACAGGTAACGCTCGAATATCCGGGCTAATGGAAGGGATGGCGGCATGCACAAACCTAAAACCACAAACAGGTAACCTTCGATTTTCTGGGCTAACACGCGGGTAATGCTAACCCAACGGTAATACGTTTTATCCGGCCCGTAACCAATAATTAAAAATCAACTAAACTGCATGTAAAACAGTCATTATTGATCTTGGCTCATTTTAAAATACAGTACATGGTATTTTGACCCAGGCCTAGACTGCTATAGCCGATGGTAAATGTTCTGTTTGCATGG
This sequence comes from Mordacia mordax, assembly GCA_036362905.1. Lineage (NCBI taxonomy): Eukaryota > Metazoa > Chordata > Hyperoartia > Petromyzontiformes > Petromyzontidae > Mordacia > Mordacia mordax. Next base: position 23,247,218 of record JAZEWT010000005.1, read on the forward strand.
GGTGGGGGGGTAGAGAGAGGGAGTGGGGGTCGTGACAAGCACTTGGGCGGCACAGTGGCCCAGTGGATAGCGCTGTCGCCTCAGAGTAAGAAGGGCTTGGGTTCGAATCTCAGCTCGGGTGCCTTTCTGTGTGGAGTTTGCATGTTCTCCCCATGTCCGCGTGGGTTTTCGCCGGGCACTCCGGCTTCCTCCCACAGTCCAAAAAACATGCTGCCGCATAGGTTAATTGGCTTTCAGACTAAATTGCCCGCAGTGC
>JAZEWT010000005.1:23292615-23307041 GCA_036362905.1 Mordacia mordax
GTTACAATTAGTTGGATAATCAACAGCGCTAGTGCATCCTCATGTGGGCCTTACCCCCACTACGATAATGCTGAATTTACAGAATTATTATCGCTTCGTTATTGAGCATGGGAATACTTGGATACAATAATGTTCAGTGAGTGTAATGTACAGCTCTTAATAAATCCACTGCTGGATGAAGGTCTCTATGCCTTTTTGGAATCAGGGTTGCTATTACCCAACTTCATCACGCTGGTTAGAGTGGGTGGGTGAAGAGGGCATCCAGGACCGCTTCAGATATAACTTGCTTCTGATGTTATGCTGTCACTCAATCCCACTGCTTGGGTTCATCAGTAGCAGCAGATTTTGTGTTTTCAGTCATTCATTCATTGTCAATACCATCTTAAGCCTGTACAGGGTTGCGGGGGGCCAGAGCCTATCACGGCCGACAGAGGGCGCAAGGTAGGGGAATACCCAGGATGTGGCGCCAGTACATCGTAGGGCACACTTTTTGAGGCAATATAGTCAGCAGGCCAATTAACCTAGGCAGGAGCGTGGATTTGGATGGTGGGCAGGATCCTGAAGACCCAGAGAAAAACCACGTGGGTATGGGGGGAACACGCAAAACTTCACACAGAAAAGCACCCGAGCTGTGAATCGAACCCGGGGCCTTCTTGCTGTGAGGCGACAGCGTTGCTACCATCTGCGCCACCGTGCCGCCCAGATTTTGTGTTATTGCACCACCAAATACCACATGCAAATGTGCATCCTGATTCAAACTGGCAGCTCCATAGTAAAAACAAAACCGCCCAAAATATATTGACATTTCCAGATTCAATAAATATAATAACCTAATTTAAAGGGCACAAACAATAATGTGACATTTTGGAAATGGGGACGTTTTAGAAAGTCTGGGAAAAAAACAAACAAACATTTAATTATTTTTTAAGCTACCCAAATTCTTGCTTTAACGTATCATAACACTAGATACACACATTTGTGCGTATGTACGATCGCCACTCGCCACCGCACACGATTTGCGGGTAAAACAGCAACATCGTCTCTTGCGGAATGTGGGAAGCGTGGCGGCTGAGCATTCGTAGTTGCAGAAGGACAGCGTTTTGCTCCAGTGATTGATTATTTTCACATGATTTGGCAAATTCCATTTGCTTGGCCGCAACTTTCTCCCCATTCTCCTCTCTCTGGCCGCCCTTCGCAGGCATTGTTTTGTTTTCTGTGTTTGCCTCGTGGACCCAAGGCGTCGCGGGCAAATACAAGGGAAGCACGGGAGGAGTGGTGGAGCGGGCCCGACCCCCCCGGGGGGTAACGTCCTGCTCGCAGCTCCGCGAGCCCCCCTGGCCGCTCACACGGGCGTGCTAGCCCGCTAACGAAATAATCGCGCCTGTCAGTCAAAGGCACACAAACAGTTCAGCAACCTGGCGGGTTGTGTTAAATATAATTAATCATGAGGTCAGAGCTGCTCCGACTGAATACATTGCATGTGGTGGGGGTTTTTTTTCTTGTTTAGTTCAATCGCGTAAGCGTGCATTAAAAAAATATGTTTTGTAAATCCAAGTGGGAAGGCTGGAAGGAGGCTTTGGGGGACTGTTTAATTTCGATGGCTATTTAACCGTAGTGCTTTGTCTTTACGGAGTGGACAATCTTTCATGCAATTGCCTTGGCTAGGGAGCGCAGGATGATGAATAACGGAGAATAAACAACTGCGTAATGGTTATCAAGAGGTTCCATTTTTTGGGTTAGGTTAAGTCACAGCTTTAATAAATACTGTGAGTTTGCTCTTCAACACGCGGGTGTGCTGAGCCAGTGAAGAATTGGCACGTTTTGGCAACGTTCACTACTTTACTGATTGGCTGTTGTCGGGTGGTGGAGGGCTTACGACAAACATGTTTTAAGTGACCTAACCCAAAAAATGTAATCTATTTATAACATTGGTCACGAAATTCTTCGAATTAAAGTTACGTAATGATGGTTAGTGCACTCGGCTGTGGGCTCGGCGACCAGAGTTCGATTATTGGCCACAGCACTCGTCAATGACAATAGGTATTCGCCACCGTTTACTAAATCACACTGATCAGGGTGGTGAAGTATGGTAAAATACGTACCATTATCAACATGGAGTTGGTAGGCAATCATTTGTAAAAAAAAAGTATGAGATGGCTGGAATATATTTATTTAAAAGTAATCAGAGATTGTTTAGTGGTCGATTACACACCACATGGTCTGATTATGCATTGGTTCCATAACTACATCAAATATTTAAAATATATTAAAACACGACTGTCAAATGTTTATGACAAAAATAGTGGCTTTGCCTTAAAAATAAATCTATTTATATGTATTATTAAAATACCAACGTCAGCCGCTGTCATGTAGATAAACTGTCTCATGCCATAGCAATGTGGCATGTCCATGACATGCTGAAAGCCACCTATATCCATATGACTATGAAGACATTTACATTAACACACAGCCCTTTGCCAGTTGACAGCTGAAGACAAGCCTCCCTCGCGCTCTCGTTAGGGTTATTTGACCATACTTCATCATGCTGTTTAGTGTGGGATGGAGAAGTGTTGGGGGGGGGGGCGGTTGGGAGCTAAGATAAATTTAAATATCAATCACTACTGCTGTTAGCGGCTGCCAGAAATGTAACTCATGATGTGCTCATAGCATTACGTGCTAACCACTACGCCACGGCTTCCCCCCCCAACTTGCTTAATAAATTTTCATCTCAAAACTTTAAAGCGAATATTTTAACGGCAGCAGCGCTGCCTTCTGATCTCATTGTAGGAAGCAAAATAAATATTTATTTTTTTACTTAGAAAACGTGAAGGACAAATAATATCCCAGCTCTCATAACAGAGAACCATCCCCCCGGGACTAACACTGTGTGCGGTGTGCAGTTGATTTTGATTGATGGTCATTACAGCAGCGTTATTACGATGACCCTGTGCACTGTCGAGGTGGACTCTTTTGTAATTCAACCAGTTTACCCACTCCCTACATTGCTTCGCAAGGAGTCACAGCGCGCATACAGTAGGCATCTTTCATCATAGCCCCCTCACACTCCCCGATGCGCTGTCGGGGCGGGGCTCTACCGCGCGTTGTCCGCAGCGATGTTCGACGTTTCGCTTCACGCACTGGGAGCTCGTTCAGGTTAACCGAGTTCAAAGACGTGCGACAGTGACGCATGGTGAATATCATCATCATCATCATCATCGGCTGAAACAGCCATACGGATGTTCTCCGTTTACACTGACACGCCACATCCATCTCAGCTTTGTTTTTGTTCTGCTGTGAATAAAAAGAAACCCCTTCTTTGGATCATAAATACATGCGGTACAATAATATAGGATTATTATGGGTAGGTGCACTTTGACCATTTGTGGTAGTACCCTATAATGGTCATCTATGCTTCGAAGTAGGCTAGCAACAATTTTCGATTATAACGAATGAGAACTGAAGCCATGGATATACAGCACAACTCTTAAATAAAATGTGCAAAAGACTGATGTATGTTTCCACGGCTCGATGCATGATGCTTGCTTACCAAAGCCGTTCCTTTGGGATAGCAATGTCGAGCGCTCCCCTGGAGGCATTATTCGTGGAAGGAGAACCGTCTCGAAGGAGAGAGGAGCACTTGGTAAGAAATCATTATGCAAAAGACTTTCAATAATATTTTTTTTCTCATTCTAACTTGGTGTACAAACCCCTTGCGATGTCTAAGACACTTTCTTAGCTGCTGACTTAAAACTGAAGTTGTGAGTTCTAATCAGCGGGATGAACTGCAACCAAGTACGCCATGGGTCCATTCTAAAGCCCCACTCGCATCACAGTAAGTCACTGGCATTGAGCGGGAGTTGATAAGAACAAACAGCACGGTAGGTAGTATTTGTGGCCTCGGGCGAAACGGCCAAAAAGAGGTAAAGGGCCTCTCTCTTCCTTTCACAAAGATGATGTCTCATATCCCCATTCTCCCCTTGGGCAAGGTAATTCATGGTCTGCTCGGCGTAAATGCCCCGTTGCAATGTTGCCGTTCTTATAGCTGTTCGGCTTGAATAGCGACAATTGCCGCTGTTTGGCCGTATTGATTTTTGTCTCAGCGCGCACGCTCAGTTAGCCGCCCGCATCCCACACTTTGCTGGGAAATGTCAACCACTGGGAGATGACAGTTTGACCTTTTTGTCATGGCCTTTTTTTTTTAGGGGCCATAAAAAAAAGGACACTTTCACTGTTGAAATTCCCATTATAAGTTCTTTTTACAGGCACTCTGTTTCAGGCTTCAGAATGGATTTACCCATCGTGGGGGATGTTTGTACGCGAGAACACGAAAATGGGTAGCAATGTCTTAAACTACAGAATTATTACAGCCCCCGTGGTTTTTGTAGTTTTATATATATATATATAATTTAGCGTCTTTTGGCAGAAAGAAAAAACAACAACCGAGGGATGCAGACTGCTGGTTTGGTCACGACAGAAGAGAATGGCACCAAAACAATAATTCAATAAAATAGGATACAAATAAAAAATTTAAATGACCCGCTTTTACCGCACTCAAAAGTAGAAAATACATTTTTTAACACAAAATCAATCCATCTAGGGATACAGACTAAAAGCGGGTGGCCAAACACTGACAATGTGACTTACGATAATGCAGTGAGATTTACATTTTAATTAGTTTAGTCATAAATGCGTGTTTTTCTAACGTTTTGTAAAGGAACAACTATCAGCTATCACCAAATATCAGTACAATGCTGGCTGAATGCAACAGGGTTGGAGTAAAACCGAGAGAAACACGGACCGATGGATCGGAGGTGGCACTCAATGAGCGAATTCCACGTTCATGATCAGAACGGAGGATAACGAAATGGAATCATTAACGACAGACGGCAGATCGTGATAATGGCGATGGTCGAAAACGGGGCAAGGCTGTTGCTGCCTCGAGTTGCACGGGAGAGGTGGAGGACGTCTCGTCGTCATGATGCCGTGACCCAACGTGACGGTTTTTATTTTCTCGTTTTGGAAGTGACTCGCTGTGGTCATCTGCTTGCCCGCTTGTGTCTTCCGGGTTGCGCGTGTGGAGTTAGCGTAAAAAAACGAAATGGAAAGAGTTGGAACGTTTACAACAGCGTTGAGAACCCATTGCGATAGCAAGTCTCATCTCATCTCATTATCTGAAACCGCTTAATCCTATATAGGGTCTCGGTGAGCCGGAGCCTATCCCGGAAACACAGGGCGTAAGGCAGGAATACACCCGACGACGGGACGCCAGTCCATCGCCGGGCATTGCGGGACAATTTTAGTATGCGAGCCAATCAACCTATCCAGGAGCATGCTTTTGGACTGTGGGAGGAAACCGGAGTACCCGGCGAAAACCCACGCGGACACGGGGAGAGCATGCAAACTCCACACAGAAAGGCACCCGAGCCGAGAGACTCGAACCCGGGACCTTCTTGCTGTGAGGCGTCAGCGCTAACCACTGGGCCACCGCGCCGCCCTAAAAAATATATTCTTAAATCGCAGGGTAGGGTGGGGGGGATTTGCTTTGGACGCTTATTTAATTACTTGCTAACCATGCTTTCTTCTCGTCTCATTGTCATGAACCGCTTAATCCTGCACAGGGTCGTGGTGAGCCGGAGTCTATCCCGGCAGACACAGGGCGCAAGGTAAGGATGTACCCACCATGGGACGCCAGTCCATCATCGGACATTGAGGGCAATTTTGTCTGCAAGCCAATTAACCATGTAGCAGCATGTTTTTTGGACTGTGGGAGGAAACCGGAGTGCCCGGCGAAAACCCACGCAGATGCAGAGAGAACATGCAAACTACACGCAAAAAGACACCCGAGCCGAGATTCGAACCCGGTTGCTTCTTGCTGTGAGGCGACAGCGCTACCCACTGGGCCACCGTGCCGCGCCCCATGCTTTGTTATGTCGGTGATTTCGGAAGCTCACCGGGTAACTTCTGCTATGATAATAATAATAAACATGTATCTATCTGTGGTACGCTACCGACTATCCCTACCCCCCCCCCCCCCTCTTGTACAAAGGGCGGAGGGAGCCCCTTATCCCCCTGTGTTCCCAAGGTTCTGCATCAACTGTGTGATTTGCACGAGACGCAAGTGTTGGGTTGCTCAGTGAAAACGCCCGTTTTAACAGCAACAAAAAAAAAGGACCAGGGGCTTTGATGGCAAACTAACCGCCACATACTTGAGCCGTGTGCGCAAGACATTTTGATGTTTGCTTTAAAAGCCTTCGCGGAGTATTGCGCCTTGGGATTCAACGCTGAGGTGTGGATCGTTGGCAGAGATAAAGGGATTCGTTTGATGCTAAAGATTAAGGTTGATACACTATCTTTAAACGTATCACGAGTGTAATGTTCTCTTTTGAGATTTATATATATATTTATTTTTGTGTGCGAGCCACGCGGCCCTTTTGTAATGTTTAGCCCACTGTGAACTTGCAATCGACCGATCTCTCGGCGTGGAAACTGCAGCGGTGACCACGCAACAGTATAATGGGTATACTGTCGGTTAATCGGTCGGTAGATTTGCGTGTGGTAAGGTAATGTGTGGCCATTTCATCTTTTTCTAGAAAGCCCTTCTGCCGGCAGTGACATGAGCAAGAAATTACAGGACCGTACTGTTGTCTTAGATTTGTGTGTGTGATTAGATTGATATTGGGCGGCAAGGTGGCTCAGTGGTAGCACTGTGGCCTCACAGCAAGAAGGGTTTCGAGTCCTGGCTCGGGTCTCGTTCTGTGTGCAATTTGGGAGTTCTCTACCCCCGTGCCCGCCTGGGTTTTCTCCGGGTACTCCGGTTTCCTCCCACAGTCAAAAGACACCCTGCTGTCTAGGTTATTTAGCCTGCTGAGTGAATTGCCCCCCAAAACGTGTGCCCTGCGATGTACGGGCGTCACACATTTTGGGTATTCACCCGCCTTGCGCCCTCTGTCGCCCGGGATAGGATCTGCCCCCTCCCACAACCCTGTACAGGATTAAGCGGATATTGATAATGAACAATAACAATAATAATAGCATTTCCAGAGCGCTTTTCACCCGAGGGTCACTAAGCACTGCACAGAGCTGTGGAGAGAACGGTATGTCAACAACAACGACACATGAACGGCAAATTAACAATAACTTTTTGTTTGTTTGTTCCAAATCTGAGATGCATAAGAATTACTTTTGAAGAAAATCCGTGTCAATCGTTACTCCTCGTTCCTTTGCGACGCTTCATCTTCCGGCTCGGAGTAACCAGGCTTTTGATGTCTCCGGTGTGGGAAGGGAAACGTCGTGAAGGAAACATGAGGAACACTCAACACGGCTGCCCCCAAAGAGCAATTCTCAACAACTCAGTCGGTGTTAGTCTCTCATTTAAGCGTCATCCAGGCTCAACCAGGTCAAGCTTCCCAGATCTAACAGTTGGGCCCCTTCCGGTTCATTCCAACATAGCCCACATGTTAATATCATTCACCTCACAATTGCACAGCTCCAACAACTGATATTTTCCCATGCTGACCGCACCGCAGAGATCTTGTAAACGATTAAAAGACTTTTATATTCATTCCCTCTTGCTTGGTGTTGACAGGAGTGCAAGTTATGATCAGCATTACTCACCTGCCGGTGGAACCCAATGCTGTAGTCACGAGGTGTGAAGGGATTTTGTCCATAGAATTCATGGATTTTTATGTTTGAATGGTGCTGGTGACCCATACCTTCGCCTTAACAGCTCTCTGGTGACATATTGCTTCTGCCATACCACGTAACACGCAACTGCAATAACAGTCTTAGTTTCACTCATTGATCGTAAGTTTAATGCCTTTTTAAAATATTACTCATCCAAGTTGCATCGGACAGTCCTGCGACGCAGCCAGGGTAAAGGTGCTTCCTGGCAATTACTTTCCAACGCCGCTGCTGGAAGAAGGGCTTCCATCAGAGGGAGCGCTCCAGAGCCTCGCTCGAGGTAATTTTGCCTACTCTTCCATACTTGCTAGATGTCCTGAGAGCAGTGAGAGTACACACACCTTATTCCACCAGACGCCACCTGCTGATTGACTTTCTTTATTGGCACAGGCTGAATGCAAGGCTGCCTTTCCCTCGCCATCCCAGTCGCCCTGGATAAGGGTGTCTGCAAATTAATAATAATAATTAATAATAATGCCTCTCTGGAAGGGTGGACCAGTGACTTGGGAGTCACAGGACTTGAGTCTGCACGGCTGAGCATCGGTTTCAACCGTGACTAAGGCAGGTTCTTATATGAAGTGAACTGATGGTGTGCGCATGATATTCGGATTTTCACACAATTTATATAAATTCAGTCTGAAAATGAATGTTGTATAGTATGACGAATTATATGTGACAATTGACATTTGTCATGCAGTGAAGGAATGTGCGCCCCCTTCTGTGTAGATAAAGACATACTTTAACATTTGCTTCCATTGCTCACTAAAAGTGCAATAATTATTATTGTGTGACAGTGAGAAATAGATTGTCTCATATTAATTACGTGACAGCTCAATTAACATAGAATTGAGGGAACAGCAACATTCGTGTGACACGGGGGAGAGTTGTTTGGGTAGATCGATTAGTTTACGTGTGTACACAACATATTGAAATGCTGCCTATGGAAAAATCCTGCCTCTAAAATGGGGCATTATGAGATTTCCACGTGACAACGCGCCAGGATTCTCATCTTGTTAGAGAATTGGTCTTTTGGCAAGGGTATCACCTTTCCCGGTGGAGTAATCTATAAAGCGCCCTCTCCTGGATAAATATAGACCTGGATATCTAATCTCACCGTATTGTCAGAAAACGCTTAGTCCTGTCGAGGGTCGCGGTGAGCCGGAGCCTCTCCCGACAGACACAGGGCGCAAGGCAGGGAAATAGCCACGATGGGACGCCAGTCCATCACCGGGCACTGAGGGCAAATTAGTCTCATCTCATTATCTGAAACCGCTTAATCCTATATAGGGTCATGGTGAGCCGGAGCCTATCCCGGAAACACAGGGCGTAAGGCAGGAATACACCCGACGACGGGACGCCAGTCCATCGCCGGGCATTGCGGAACAATTTTAGTCTGCGAGCCAATCAACCTATCCAGGAGCATGCTTTTGGACTGTGGGAGGAAACCGGAGTACCCGGTGAAAACCCACTAGGACACGCGGAGAGAACATGCAAACTCCACACAGAAAGGCACCCGAGCCGAGATTCGAACGCGGGGCTTCTTGCTGTGAGGCAACAACGCGACTCACTGGGCCACCGTGCCGCCCTAGACCTGGATATTAATCCGCAAAAAGGTAAAGAAATCAGGCCAAGATAGAACGGTCTGACTATTTTTCAAAATGTTGTTTACTTAGGGATCCGAAAGTATGATGCCACGCTAAGCTGCATCACGCGAAATCACAAAGAATTCCCACTCAAAGTCGTGTCGTGTGACGCCACTTTTGCAAGCGGGAACAAAAGAGATCCGAAAATTGTTCCTTAAAGAACAGGAAGCACTGACTGTTTGTGTTCGTGTCGGACGGTGGTTACCGATCAGAGTGGCTCAGTCCGTTACCGCCCTGAACAGGGACACGTACACGTCGATGATCAGCATCAACGTGTGCCGGCTCACGTTCGCCACGCCAGCACGCTTGCCTGGTCACCTCGGTCAACAGAACGAGAGAAGCAAAGGAAGGAAATGCAGAGCCGCGATGACAAATGTCATTCAGAGCAATAACCATCTGTCACACGCGTAGTTGAAAATATTGCACGAATGTGACTCATTTGTATTTCGAGCAGGATCACAGGACATTATAATTCTATTGGTCTTACAGGAACATTAAACAGACTCTAGCGTCGAAGCAGTCTTGCCCGCGAGAGGCACTCACCGATGATGAGACTTCTTCAAATTAAATATTACAAACAGACCTGCCTATCCTTATTATGTACTATGTAATAGAAGCTCATTTCCCCATCCCATTATATACATATCCCTATTCAAATGCACTATGTAATATGAACCCATTTAGCTGTGTACTTTGTAACATAAACATACCTGTCTTTACCATGTACTATAAAGACGTATAAATATTTGTATCGTCTGCCATGCAATATAAACCCACACACTTATCCGTACTTTGTAATATTCTTCCGTAAACCCGTATGTACCCTGTAATATGAAATACCCCACCTCTCTACAGCAAGCAATATAAACCTATCCACAGAATGGTCCAGATATCTTGTGACTCCAATTTTGATTATCTAACATTTTAATTCGCCAAAACGTAATATTTGTACGTAACAATCGGTGTGCAATATAAGGAAAGAAATATAAAAACGGTATATGTTAACTGTATTAATTTGAATAAAATAAATAATGGTTAAAAAAAAAACCTGAAATAAATGAGCACATGAAATGTGTTAGGGATCAATTCAACGGGAGTAACAAGGCTGCAAACATTGTTGACAGAACAGCTGCATTATAGTCGTTGTTGTCGACACGCCGTTCTCTCTGCAGCTCTGTGCAGCGCTTTGTGACCCTCGGGTGAAAAGCGCTCTATAAATGCAATTATTATTATATAGGCGTAGAGCGACTATTGTAAGAACATAAAAAATACAATATACAATGTATGTCAAATACAAGTGATGTTATAAGGAATCGAGAGCTCGACATCAACGACATATTTGAAGCGACGTGATGGCGGGTGTGAGACGCATTCACTCGGAGTGCACCTGGCCTGGCACAGGTGCCGTGTCGGCGTCACCGCCATTTGTTGTACTACGGCAGGAGTTGGAACCGCATGAGTGTTTCGACCTCGATTGCAGAGAAACCTCTCGCCCGCCGCAAGGAAAACCTGGGCAGGACCTTTCCTCGGAAATACGCCCCGAGGGCCGGTGCAGCTTTCCTGAGTAAACGAGCGGAACAAAGCGGGTACATATTTCTCATCTCATCTCATTGTCTGAAACCGCTTAGTCCTATACAGGGTTCACGGTGAAGCCGGAGCCTATCCCGGCAGACACAGGGCGCAAGGCAAGGATATACCGACGATGGCACGCCAGTCCATCGCCGGGCACTGCGGGGCAATTCAGCCTGCGAGCCAATCAACCTATGTAGCAGCGTGCTTTTTGGACTGTGGGAGGAAACCGGAGTGCCAGGCGAAAAACCCACGCGGACACGGGGAGAACATGCAAACTCCACACAGAAAGGCACCCGAGCCGAGAGATTCGAACCCGGGACCTTCTTGCTGTGAGGCGACAGCACTAACCACTGGGCCACCTCGCCGCCCGGGTACATAATTTTGCTGTTGTTATTTTGAAACGGCTCCTGCAGTGCAGGCTTCATCCAGGAGGTGGCAGAGCAGCACTCGCTCGAGTCGAGCCTTGTTGCTGGGCGCAGAAATCTGCCTTGGCGTGACCTGGAAAATAATTGTTGCTCGGGCCGGGGGAGTTGGGGTTCCTCTCATCTGATGATTGCTTCCAAAAGCTTATCATCTGATCGAGGAGAGGAGAGGAAGCGAACGACGCGGCTGTCCCGAGGGAGCAGCTTTTTAGAAGTAATCATCACGCATCGAACCGTGGAAACCTACACCATTACATTGATCATCTGATCATCGTTAAATTTCAGCAGCATCTCTGATCGTCATCGTCAGCAGTAATAGTATTAGCAGCTAAGTAAGGGTAAACGAGCATGTGGCTACAGATAGTTCTCATCTCATTGTCAAAACCGCTTAGTCCTGTACAGGGTCACAGTGAGCTGGAGCCTATACCGGCAGACACAGGGCGCAAGGCAGGGATATACCCACGATAGGACGCCAGTCCATCACCGGGCACTGAGGGCAATTTAGTCTGCAAGCTAATTAACCTATACGGCAGGATGTTTTTTTGTACTGTGGGAGGAAACCGGAGTGCCCGGCGAAAACCCACGCGGACACGTGGAGAGCATGCAAACTCCACAGAGAAAGACACTCGAGCCGAAATTCGAACCCGGGACCTTCTTGCTGTGAGGCGACAGCGCTACCCACTGGGCCACTGGGCCACCGTGCCGCCCCCTAAAGATAAATATGAATCGGTAACAGGTTCATCGGCTGAAATAAGTATTGTAAATATAGATACAAACTCAAACGCCTACAGCCACGGCTCGATCACAGTCACCAGCAACAGAGTTATCAATTCCAATAAATCATCTGTCGCTATTTAACAACGCCTTTCAAAACTATCAAAGTTATCACGTTTCAAAAGTGCTATTCATCAGCATCATCATCAACCGCGGCCAGCCAAGCGACTCTTGGATGAAGGCCCCTTCATCCCGTGCTGGAATAAGAAACATGAAAACCCAGTGAAACAAACCGACAATTATTCAACGCTGGTCCAACGTCATATTTACTGGGCAAGCGCGCGTGTTGTGGTTCCGTAGGCACTGGCCTGAAGGACCATTGAAGCATGCCTGTACCTGTAAACTACGCGATGCCCCCCTTGCTGAGCGAGGAAAATCTACAGCAACACGTGTGCCTTGACTACGAGACCGTGTAGGAGTGGGGCCACAGCGAGCATCACGGACCTCAGAGAGACCTCCCCCCCCTTCTCCTCACCCGGAGGACAGAGTACAATAGAGCACGCCGCAGATTAATCAGTCCGGCCGCTGGACGTTAAAGGGGCCACAAGGCGGCTGATCGCTGAGACAGCAGCTGCACGGAGGCTTGGCAGCAGAGGTTTGCGGACGATTGAAGCGGCAGGGAGCGGAGATTGAAGCGGGGGGGAAGTCAGAGTGATGGGAGTTTGATTACGGCTCGCAGTGAGACAGTGGTGATGGTGCTGGAGTTGCAGTAACAGCAGCAGCAAGCACGGCCGTCTGGATGGAAGCGAGGCCCCTTGGCAAGCGGACAACAAAGGATGTTAAAAGTCTTATCACCAGAGGATGTCTGTGTGATATTGTACAACAGTTATCAGCATTGATATTCTGATAATAACTGATAACGATGTTCATCTCATGATTATAATGCTTGTCACCAAATCACAGGGAATTTAATAGCCGGCCTGTCCGAGCAGTACCCTAGTTGAGGAACTGCTCTGATGTTGTTGTTGTTAACATGCCGTTCTCTCCACAGCTCAGATTTGTAACAAACAAACAAAAAATAAGCAAAAACGTTATTGTTGTTAGTTTGCCGTTCTTATGTCGTTGCTGCTGACATGCCGGTTCTCTTCACAGCTCTGTGCAGCACTTTGTGACCCTCGGGTGAAAAGCGCTCGAGAAGTGCAATTATTATTATTAATTTGCCTGATCTCATCAGATCTCAGGACGTAAGAAGAGTTGTGCCTGACTGTGGGGCTACACAGTATAAAAACAAAGAAAGCAAAGAGCAAGAAAGGTTAGTTAAATGTATCATGAACAGCGCCAAATTCGCTACTTACAGAGCTAGAAAATTAGCCACAGAGGAGCAATGTTCACCAAGTCACTGTCGCATTTTCAAATCGCTGCTCTCCACCAGAATCTGGCTGGAGTTTAAAAATAATAATAATAATAATTGCATTTATAGAGCGCTCTTCACCCGAGGGTCACAACGTGGTGCACAGAGCTGGGGAGAGAACGGCATGTTTTTGATGTCAACAACAACGACATAAGAATGGAAAATCAGCAAAAATAAAGTATTTTTTCGGTTTTTTGTTTCACAAATTCGAGCTGTGAAGAGAACGGTATGTCAACAACAACATCAGGACAGTTCAATTGAAAGTCAAACAACAGTAATAAATTGTAGGACATAAAGTAAGCGGGAAAAAAATATTCTTCAACAAAGAAGGAAGGAATAAATGTTCCTGAGCAGGCACAGGTCAGCAGAGAGCCATCATCCCGACACGACAACATTGAGCCGCATCAACAGTCCTAGCCCAAGGGCTAGAAATCCTTATGGAACAAGTGAATCTTGAGACGAGATTTGAAGATGCCCAGCGACTCAGTTCTCCAATGGAAGGGCATATCAGAGTCTGGCAGCAGAGTGTGTGAGAAGGCTGTTGCCCATCTTATGACTCAATATTCTGAATATGGATCACAGACATGCGGATGAAAATGCCGATTCCTGTTCATCTCACAGCTCCAGTGTTGACAATTTCAGAGCGCAAAATACTTGCTAAGTCACCCCACACATCAGCGCTGATTGCAAGTGACAGATGGCTGATGCTTGAGCCTGGTCCGGTTGGTGCAAGCCCCGCAGCACCGCAGAGTGAGCGCTTTCTGAAGAACAGCCGAGCGTTGCACAGCTAAACACAAACACGTGCATTGGCTTATGGGCTCTAATGCATGACGCGCGACCACAATGTGCAAATTGCCAGATTTAGTTTGAACTCATCATGTGTTATTATCTCATCTCATTATCTGAAACCGCTTAATCCTATACAGGGTCACGGTGAGCCGGAGCCTATCCCGGAAACACAGGGCGTAAGGCAGGAATACACCC
>JAZEWT010000005.1:23366078-23379792 GCA_036362905.1 Mordacia mordax
GAGCAACCAACCAACCCTGGTCAACTTAAACACCGTCCGTTCAAACTGTCACCATCAGTCGCTAACGCTGCCTCCTCCCTGTCCCGTCGCCAGCGGCCTGACTCACGAACCCGGCTCGCGCTCCGTGGAGCAGCTCTACCTGCGCTGTTCCGAGGGCTCCGTCGAGTGGCTCTATCCGAGCGGCGCGCTGCGCCTCGTCCTCAAGCCCAACGTGCCGCCCGTCTCCCCGGGCGCCGGCCCCACCGTCGCCTGCATCAAACCGTCCGAGGGCTTCCGCGGCGCCAGCGTGTACGCCGACCGGGACGGTGCTCTGCGGCCCGTGATGAGCGAGCGGGACGCGCGGGCCGACAGGACGTACTGCCTGCACGCGGCGCCCGGGCGGCCGCTGGCCATCTTCGTGCAGGCCACGCCGCAGACGGACATCAGCAGGAAGGTGGCGTCGTTTCGCTACGAGCTGAGGGTGGGCGCCAGCGACGTGGGGGGCGGTGGCGGCGATGGTGGCGGTGGCGGAGCCTCGAACTTGCAAAGCTTCATCAGATCCAGAGGTAGGAGACTGAGGCTGTGATGGGGCCGCCTTGCCACCCCCACCTTGCCCACCCATCTTGCCCCCCGCCCCCCCGCCAGCCGTTTATGACATTGGTGTGCAATTTGTATTTATAGGTAAGTTTTATATTACTGATAAGAGATCAACAGGTGGCTCTGGATATAAATCGCTTTGTTGGTGCTGCTAAGATCCTGAGTTTAAATCTGGGTCTCAGTCACCTGTGATGAAATCAGATTCTCCGCTATAGTATCTCGATGGTCTCACGCCGCCGAAAAATGCTGCACTGAAATATTATAAGATAAACTTTATTGTCATCCTATCCGTATATAATTACGGTATATAGAGGAATTAAATAACGTTTCTCATGGTCCCTGGTGAAAAAAAATATTTTATTTGGATTTTCGTTTTGCCAAAATATCCCACCTTTGAGATTTTAAGCTAAAGCAAGCATTAAAAGGTGTGCAATTAGTGTGTAATGAAGATGGTCACTGGTTTCACTTCACCAGCAGCTCCAGAGCTATCGTTTATCATGGTGATAACTGCATCATTCCAAATAACAATTTCAAAAACCCAATTTTTGACGTGCCAACGTCATCTCTTCTTTAAATTCCGTAAAATGTTAAATCTGCGACTGTGTTACTCCAGCCACTTTGCTAACTCTCCCACGCAGTCCATTTCCTCTCGGTCCCAACACTGCGACGGCCATCTGATTTTTCTTTATTCTCGTCTCATTACCGAACATTTATCTCCGCATTCCGATCATCTCAGTTGCAGAATGGACAACCGCGCCGTTAAGGGTACCCGCTCACGGCTCACAACAACGCGATTCAAAACCCCACTTAATTTCCAAATGCCATGTGAACCGCCAAAGGACGGTTCACGTCCCACATTGCTTCGCCCAGTGCCCCCCCCCCCCCCGTGTTACGAACACGCACAGGTTGGCTGGTCACTGTGGCAGTGTCCGTGCGTTTACGCGTGCGGGGCTTGTGTCTCGAGCGAGGGCCGTGCGGTGCGAGGGCCGTGCGGTGCGCGTGCCCCCACCGCTCGCGCTCTGTGCAGGTGTGCAATGAACTCTTGTACCGTACTGTGACTCCACCAAATGCCTGGTTGAAGGAGCCATTGTGCTTTGCTACATGATTGCAAAATGAATGAGCGTGCAGGTGTCACGAAATAATAAAGTGATATTTTTCTATCAACTTTGCATTATATATTTCTTGGTGGTTATGACCGAATGCATTTTAGTTTTAAGCTTGATTGTTTGCTCTTCTGGTGTATATAGGTCCGACTATCTTAGGCTCTCTATCTGAGGGCATGTCCAGTGCTCCAGGTCCATCCTATCCGATGCCTTTCCTCCTCTTCACCTTACAACACGGCATTCCACAAGGATAATTATCCATAACTCTGGAGGGGAGTTTGTGGTGGTTTCCATTTGCCTTCCCTCTACAGTGTGTTGTGTTTTTTAGTGGCACCATTGTCTGATGCAGTTTCATGCCGCGCACGAGACCCAATACACGGACACGTTTGTTTATTTGCAATTCAAAAACATTCCGTGCTTCTTTTAACATTTTGCAAGGTTAGTGAAGCACTTGTGGTCACATTACAAAGCGTCTTGGCAGAGAGGTGCTCATTGGCTCAGGTGGGGGAATATGCCATAGATTGCGGTGGTAAATAAATAGCACCCCACCAACGATTAAACTTGATTACAAAGTGCAGACGTAAGTTAATGGCGTCAGCCCTTTTTAGTAGTGGCTTCATAAAAACACCATTGATATGTTCACGTCCTTGGATAATGTGTGGCTTGAAACGTGGACCATGAATATTATTGCACTGTGAACGCATAGGGATTTACATTTCACAGTGGTTGCTGGAAAATACGTATCTGGTTCCAATGTCCTCTCACCTGCCCGTTGAGACTAGAGCTTCAGGTCATTCATCTACCTCGCTCCTAACATAGGGGCTTATGCAAATATGCGGGGATGTCATCTAGGAAAGGTCTGGCAGTAGAGTATCTTCATGCTCCGTATTCATAACAATAACAGCATACATTTGGAATGCGCCTAGAGCTTAATATTATATATATTCGCTCAATTGAGTACACCCATGGGAACTTGGCGAAAGAGATGTCAGGATGGAAGTCCAAACTCGAGGAGGCGTGCGTGAAAAGATGCACGCGCGATGTGTTTGTCTCATCTCATCTCATTGTCTGAAACCTCATCTCATCTCATTATCTGAAACCGCTTAATCCTATACAGGGTCACGGTGAGCCGGGGCCTATCCCGGAAACACAGGGCGTAAGGCAGGGATACACCCGACGATGGGATGCCAGTCCATCGCCGGGCACTGCGGGGCAATTTAGCCTGCGAGTCAATTAACCTATGCAGCAGCATGCTTTTGGACTGTGGGAGGAAACCGGAGTGTCGGGCGAAAACCCACGCAGACACGGGGAGAGCATGCAAACTCCACACAGAAAGGCACCCGAGCCGATAGATTCGAACCCGGGACCTTCTTGCTGTGAGGCGACAGCGCTAACCACTGGGCCACCGTGCCGCCCCGATGTGTTTGGGTCCTAACAAAAATAGTAGCTGGACGCAGTTGTGGATGAGAGGGAAACAGACGATACGTGGACAGGGGATGGTGGAGTGGCGTGTTCCACAGGCTGTTCCCAAGTGCGGTGGTTGTGGAGGATAGTCGTGCAGGGCCAGGCATGTTGGAGCAAACAGGCTCTGGCGTGCGCTGCGGTTATTCTGCAGCATCACTTTATTTTGCACTCAACATTGAAAATCCCAACGACGTGGTAGACATTGCCCAGACTAGTTTCTTTGGACGCCACTTTGATCGCCCAAACCTTGTCGATTCAAACTGCACTCGTGTCTCGAGCTCTGCGTCATAACCACCACCTGCGCGCGCGTTCCGTACAAAGGCACATCCTTGCAATTGCTCGCCCGCACTGCTGCAAGTGGAAGAAGGGCCTCCACCAGAGGGAGCTCCAGATAGCCCTGCAGACATCATTTTGATATACACTCCCACCACATTGGCCAAACGTTTTGGGAGACACCCACGGCGCATTGTGAAAACCGTGGAACACCCATTGGCGATACTGGGTGGGCAGTCGCCAGGCTTATTGCTTGCTTTGACTGACGTGCTGAGAGATCGAATTGGCGACCTTCGTGCAGGGTAGGATCGGTGGATTTCTTTGTAATTACACTTCAACTGGTAGTTGTAAGAGACAGTATTGAAAGCTCGTTTGGTGGATTGCATCTTCTGTGCTGCAAGGTTCCCAGGTGGTGGTATTAGGGAGGGAATATATATTGGAACAATATTTCAAAGTTACCAATGCCGCTAATGTGAGCGCAACAGGTGTGGTAGTGGATTTGAACACACGTGTGTTGTATTTCTTAGCAATACTGTGGCAATACTGTAATATTGCGTAGGTTTTCATGGTTAAGTTCCACCGTGTTTTTAATTACGATCTTTCGCCACACAGTTCTTTTTTTTTGCCGATCAGTAAAAACGTCAGTTCAGTATTTAACCCCCCCTCCCCCCCCCACTAAACGCAGAATTTTTTTCTTGGAACTTGTCTCGATTTTGTTTTGGTGACCGAGTTCACCTTTTAGAAAACGAGACGTTTAGTCTCAATGGGCTTTCACCTGCGCATAAATAAAGTGCATAGAGCCTGGTAATGGTGGGCGGGTGAATGAATGGGCAGGGCCGTGCATGCTCCGCGGTTTTATAGCCAAGTGACATTCGCTCAATTTGGCACCGCGCCCTGGGCTGCGGCTGCCGCTACCGCTCTCAAAGGAACCCCGAGGCACAATGACATCAGGGTTTGGTGGAAACAGGGCCTCAACTGGGGGACTCTGTGGCCCCCTGCAGGTCTCTGGAGGCATTCCAATGGGAGGACACCTCTTCCATAATACTCCCAAATGAGAAACTCTGTCCCCCAATAGACTTTCTGAAATATTTGTCGTCATTATAAGCATGATAATAATGGTGATTACGGGATCCTGAACAGACATTCTTATTAGCGGCCCTCCCTGCCAAATTATTCGATCCTAGTGAGATGACACAAACGTTAAAGATAGATTTCATTGTTTTTAGACGTGTATACAAATATATAGTGAGATAAGAGCAAAGAAGCAGAAAACATAGATATGAGAGAGATTCATTAGCCGGTTTAGTTAATTAACGTGACATTTTTTATGGGATTTTAATTTGAGCTGATTTTTAACGCCTCATATTTTTCGTGACTCTGAGCCCCCTTGAGCTGCTTGGGGTTCTCAGCTTGTACTACGTGTGCTTATGACTGCCGTCACTGCTGGTCCGCAATCAGGGTTACGATTTAAGTCGAGAACCCAGCAATGGTCTTAATATTGCGCTGAATGATCTGGCCTGGAGTCAAGTGAACCCAGTACACGCGATGTATTGCAACATTGTTAGATAAATGCTTCGACGCGGGCGGCACGGTGGCCCAGTGGTTAGCGCTGTCGCCTCACAGCAAGAAGGTCCCGGGTTCCAATCTCTCGGCTCCGGTGCCTTTCTGTGTGTAGTTTGCATGCTCTCCCCGTGTCCGCGTGGGTTTTCGCCGGGTACTCCGGTTTCCTCCCACAGTCCAAAAGCATGCTCCTGGATAGGTTGAATGGCTCGCAGACTAAAATTGTCCCGCAATGCCCGGCGATGGACCCGCGTCCCGTCGTCGGGTGTATTCCTGCCTTACGCCCTATGTTTCCGGGATAGGCTCCGGCTTCACCGTGACCCTATATAGGATTAAGCGGTTTCAGATAATGAGATGAGATGCTTCGACGCTTGAACCGCGAGCTTAAGAGTCAGATCCATGCATCCTTAACTCCCCTCGTAGTATTTTTAATGCAACTAATATCAAAGTATTTCCAATAAACGGCTCAAGATTTGTTATTGGTACTCAGTGCTTGTCAAGCCGAAGGTCGGTGCCGCAATCCTCACTTCAGAACTGTGACAAGAGCTCACAACTGTTGGCACTGTCGGGCCAATATTGGAAATTCCATTGTCCCAAGGCAGGAACCAGTCCATCCCTCGTGTAACATTAGTTTGACGTAACTATTTTCTTGACCATTGATGAATGACAGGCTGGCGGATAACCGAGTCAACTTAATGAGCGGCAGCATCGTCTGCAGCCGTTGCAGCAAGGCCTGAAGTGAGCAATGCTACAGAAACAGAGATATATAAACACAAGATACGTTGAGAAATAGCGTGTTGGCAGTTCACTCACAGTCTCCGAACTCTTTCAAAGTCTCGTCCATTTTAACCGTCGAATGTTTACATAATTTGCCCGTGCCTTACCCGTGGGAATTTTAACACTAAAGTATGCAAGCCTACATAAACACATGACAAAAAAACAACACGCCCCGTGTTATTGTCTCGGAAAAAAAAAACTCTCATGCCAGGTGAACAGATCCCAGCGTTTCGTCATCCGCCACCACCTTGTTGCTCGTGCAGCCGCCGGTGAGTGAAAGTCAAAACATCTTCTTAATAAGAGAAGGAATGTCCTCCTCCCCCCCCCCAAAGAAATTTATCGGGCGAACGGTCGCACCGCCGTCGATGATGGGAACCTCGCCTTATCTGGTCACGTATCGGCGAATACCGCCGATTGGAATCTGATAATGGGCACTTCTTAAGCTGCAAATTGCAGAGCTGAAGTTTCCCGGTGTTTACCCTGCTCGCGAGAAGAATGTGGGCGATCGAGTCTCCTGGATTGGTCATTTCGGAGCCTTGAGCAGTCTCCTTGTCTCCCCCCCCCCACCTCGCCGCCCCCAAGTCACGTGGCGGCCACTTCCAGAATGACATCGGTTCCCACGTAAAAGACAAAGAACTTAACTGTTGCCACTGCCGGAGATTTGAGGGCCATCTGTTGACATAAGTGGAAGGAGGTCTTAAGACTTGCCCAGAGCTAGAGAGTGAAATTGGCTCAGTGAGGTTGGCCAGCAGTATCAGCAACTCACCGTTTGTGTACACAACAGAGGTGGTCTCTGAAACTTCAACATAATCATCAGCCATGATCGGTCCACTGCTGAATGAAGGGCCATCGCCTTGGCTCACGATCCTGCGACGTAATGAATAATTCTCGTCGCCACCTGCAGTACATCTCGAGGCGTCGGAACAAACAGGATCGTTGCGATTATTACTCAGGTATTGTTCTCGCTTGCCGTGATTATTCAAAGCTGGCCATGATGATGTTGGTGATGGTGGCGAGGGTATTAATGGTGTTAATGATTGACACGTGATCCAATGATGAAGACCACGGTGGCTGTTTTTGACGTTGATAACGCAGGTGCTGATTACGATGATTGTGAGCCATTCCGACACAGTATCAAGCGTGCGAGTGCTTTGTCCACATTATTATGAGATTGTGTCGTCAATGGCTCTCAGGCTCTAACACCCTTCACCCCCCGCCGGGTCAAATACAAATGTGAATAAAAGTCTAAGCTGTATGCATTCTATTTGTAGTGTAAACACCTTCGATTGTTATGAACACAGTAGAGTTATCGTGAAAGGATTGACCACATTGTGTGTTTACAAAGCATTATATATCACTGTTGTGCGTTAATAACGCGGTGTCTCATTCTGTGCACACGTGCCAGAGGTCATGCCTGTGCCTCTTGGGCTCTGGGTGTTTTTGTATCCTGCCTCTGCCAGTCCATTGTTTACTGTACATATTATTTACTGAAAATACTGGAATCATAGAGTATGTTGGTGGAAATATGTAATGACCAACTCTCAATTCTCAGATGTAAGTTGTGAAGCGTTACTTCAGGTCCTCTCCTGAAGGAGTGTGGAATTGTTTCCGCTGGTTCAGAGTTGTCACTGGACTAGAACATTGGCACCGCACTCAGAGCAGAGACGTTTTCATTCTGCTGCATTGTGTCTTGCGACTTTTCATCAGGGTCCTGTAGTTTGATGTTCGGCTTCCGTCTGGCTCCGCTGGTTTTCCTACCAGAAGTGCCCAGCTAAGAGCCACTCGTCCTTCGAGGGTAACACTTAAAAAAAACGCACACGCGCACACGTCAGGAACCCACTTGCTGTACTGCCATCTCCTGCAGCACGCGGCGAACCTCGCTACCGGACCCAATCAGATGTTGGCGCGATACAGAGCAGACGAACTCTTACGTTGCTAACTCCGAGTGCCGATCCCGCAAATGCCCGCGGCCAACCACCGGGGGCTCAGCACCACCTTCCCTCTTCCTCCTAACGTTGAGACCTTGTTGTCGCTTTCAACCCCTGGAGCTGCTGTGCTGGAGTTGCACCGCCTGCGCGCTCGATAGCTGCACCACTGGGCGCGCTCCGCCATTCCGCGGGGCACGTGGAGGGGTAGCAGTGAGAAGGTACAAGGTCGCGTGTTCTGGCTGAGAGTACAAATAATTTGATAGCACCCAAATAAGATTGCTCGCACCTGCTGCGGAAATTTGAAAGTCATCGCGGTTGTGGTGGTGGTGGTGGTGTTTGTGTAGTGCCAAAGGGCAGAGGCGCGGTAAGGATTGCATTTGCGAAATGGTTTACGCCTTAGGCTCCAAGCTACCTCTGTACGTGTATCCCAAATGCGTAGAGAAGATTCACTGACCCTCCACAGTTGGATGATGTCCCCCCCCTCTGGGTCCCAGTATTTTGATGCTATCGTCCGTCTCACTCCTGCACGTCACGTGCATTCGATCTCAAGTCTTTGTGTGACTTCTCAACAGGTCATTGTTGTGCCCAACGTTGTTGGCGATAGGCAAATGAATACTAATGTATGCACACGGGAACAATTAACACAATGTCACCGTCCCGTCGGCGCCACAATGGACCTATTTCACATTCTTCTAGCAAGTTTAACAAGCGAGCGGCACAGTTGACTGCCGAATTAATTACGATAACGAATCTTTGTTGGAAACGCTGACCGGCAGACAAAGGTCGATGAGAAGAAAATAGAATATTAACTTTTTTATTGTGTAGAAAGAGTCTTTTGTAGGGGCGGAATTGAAAGGGGTTTTTTTTTCAAGTCCTAAGACGGAGATGGGGCGTATTGCTGGGGGTCGGGGGTGTGTGGTTTTCAGAATTAAGATTTAAAAAACCCCCAACACAAAACGTTTTCGCGGTGGCAAACGCCCACCCCACGCCAAAGGGGCACAGCTGTGAAGTGTCGGCGGTAGACTTGCTCGCCCGCCCCACAGCTGGACGTGGGCAGTGGCCAGACCCTGTAAAGATGCTTACAAACGAGGCCCCCCTCCTCGAAACGTCGAGCCACAGTGCAGGCACGGGGAGGGGGTGGGTGGGAGGGGGGTGCTACCCTTAGAGAGCTACCCATTGACGGGCAGGCGAGACTCGGCACGATAAGACGGCACGCTCACGCCGGGGAGAGAGAGAGAGACATTTCCTTTACGAATGGAAACCTTCGAAGGGTTAATAGAATCCGGGCGTGTGGGCCTGTAACGAGAATTATGTAACTCAAGTTGGAAATGCTCTATATATCCACTGTGTAGGCATTGATGAATTAATCACTACTCAACGAAGGGCAGGCACCCAATGCGGTGTCAGTCTTGGGTGGTTGCATTAACCTTGCTTCACTTAGCTACTAAGTCCACGTTAAGTGGGTGGCCTAGGGCCAGTTCATATATCCCATGTCACTGATGTTATTGTTGGGCAGGATTTGAACTCATAGAACAGTGTCACTGTGCCACCGCACCATTGCGCTATTATATGTATGTGCGTATAACATGCAGTAAACAATAACACCGTTTCCTGAAATTATGCAATGCCATCTCCCATGAGTATAGCAGTGGATTTTTTAATCCCGTGTGTTCGTAGCTCTGATTGTGGGTGGGATTTATCTGAGTGCACAGTTTCCTCCCACACAGCCAATCACGGATACAATTTTCAAAACATCGAAAAAAAACAACTAAATCTGCCTTTCCAACGAAACAAATGTGTTTTTAAACAATCAATAAGCCGCAACGTCTTCTGGGAGTGCGTGATGTCAATAGCATTGTTTCAAGACAAACAAAACACCAGGACCAGGTTTAAACATGGGCTGTTCCTAAAAAAAACATGTAATAAGCTCATCCAAATTTTCCCGAGTAGATAAAAGGCATTACACTGATACAATATTGAACGGTGATACAAGGAAGCATAAAGATATATGTTCTGTCACATTTCGGATACTCCAGTGCTAAAAGCTTGAGGATTGAATTCTAAATTAACCTTCAGAGTAATCATAACTCGTGTTGCCCGTCAGAATCTACGCAATGTGTACCACGACGGTTGTTCTTTAAATTCACCATAGTAATGTGGAATTTACACCAGCAGCTCCGGACCACCAACGATGATGAGTGTCACAGCACACTCATTTTAGAAGGCAGACACATTGCCAATTTTGGGGGCAATTGTACTCCGTTGAAGAAAAGCTATCCACGAACAAAAGTCGGGTGCAGGAGAGAGGGAAAAAAAGAACTTTTCTTATTGTGTTCTCTTACTTAACACCTTCAGACTAAAGTCTCTTCCGTCAGAAAGGCAGGGATCACGAGACGTTTCGATGCTACTGAAGTGTCATGTCTTTTCTTCACAACAACTGGTTCACAAGTGACGCATTCTCAAAGGAATCTAATTAAACGCGGGTGGGAAATTGATGGATTGGATGTTAATGAGGCAGATTATGATTATGAGCCACGCATTGTGATGGGGTGGATGCCCAGCTGAGCCGCAGCTTAAACTGCTCTCGGTGTGCGAGGACCTTTGTGCTGCTCGGCCTCTTGGCGTCCATGAAACGTTAGAATTGAGTTTTGTTGCGTCTCTTAGGCTAGGACATTTGACGCGGCTCAATGTTGTCGTGCCAGGCTGATGGCTCTCTACCGAGAGCCTGCTCGGGAACATTTATTTCTTGTTTGTTGAAGAATTATTTTATTTTAATAACGCTTATTTTAATGCCTATAATTTATTGCTACTAATTTGACTTTCAGTTTAATTGTCCTGATGATGTTGTTGACATGCCGTTCTCTGTACGGCTCTGTGCAGCTCTTCGTGGCCCTCGGGTGAAAAGTGCTCTAGAAATGCAATTATTATTATTACAGGAAATTGAACAAAAATCCCGTTGGAGAGAATGGAAGGCCTTTAGTGCCTTTCTTAATGTAAATGCTCGTTTAAGGTTGGTCACGCTTTTATTTATTACCTTGAATATTCTCATCTCATTGTCAGACACCTCCTAATCCTGTACAGGATCGCGGTGGGCCGGAGCCGATCCCGGTAGACACAGGGCGCAAGGCAGGGATATGCCCACGATGGGACGCCAGTCCATCCCAGGCACTGAGGGCAATTTAGTTTGCAAGCTAATTAACCTATGCAGCAGCATGTTTTTTGGACTGTGGGAGGAAAACGGAGTGCCCGGCGAAAAACCACGTGGACACTGGGAGAGAACATGCAAACTCCAAACAGAAAGGCATCCGAGCCGAGATTCGAACCCTGGACCTTCTTGCTGTGAGGCGACAGCACTACCCACTGGGCCACCGTGCCGCCCACCTTGAATATTGTTGTTAAGCAGTCATTTAATACACTTCAAGATCAGCTCGTGTAATAGTAGAGAGTGCGTCTATGACCAAGACCTGTGGTAACGTGGTCAAATGGGTGGTAAACACCATGTCAATGTTTGGTTGTTCTTTGTTGTCTTCTGATTGCTGGTACGACACAGTACAGTAATAAATGTTCTTGGTGAACATTGGAAATGTGGTGGTGACTGTTGAGGCTCCGTAACCAGTGACCAAAAAGCCATTTAATCACTCGCTCGTATCTTCCCCACTGTCATAAAACAACCCCATTGTTTCTTCATTGTGTGTTTCTCCTGCGTTATGTAAAAAAAACCGCAGCCTGTTCTGTTATTTCGGTTACCTACTGCAAGTCAAAGCAGTCGCTTAAACGTGGCATTTGTTTAACGGTTTCTGTTGAGAAAACAGCGGTATATGGTTTCAAGGTTCCTGTCAATCACGCTTGTAACGTCTCCCCGTTTCCCTGTCCCCAGTGGCATGCAGACCTTGCAACGACACCGAGATGCTCATGGCGGTCTGCACCAGCGACTTGGGTAAGGGAGCGTCTCTTACTACGGCCGTAGACATTCGTCGCCACGCCGACGCATTGTTCGGCGTGAACGCCCTGGCGTTTGCTCCGCGTGCTGGAAGGGAAGGGGGGGGGTCAGCCAAGCTTCAGTTGACGAACAAGCTTTCAGCGACACGAAAACGCGGTGGAGAATTTCCTTTTGTCCACCTGGCCTGTGTTTTTTAAGCCACGTGTGAAAGGCTGTTCGTTGGACCTGCCTCCTCAAGCAATCGCCATCTATCACGCACGGGCTTGCGACGCATCATCCGTCTAACACTGGCCTCGTTTCATCGCTCCATCAATGTTGCAGACGTCCTCTCCGGGAGCATTCCTTCCCGTGGCCGCTAAAGTTTCGCCGCAGGTCCAATTCTTTATTTGTTTTGTCTTCACGAGTCACTTGGGGGTGTGGAGACTCCACACACTGCCGGCTCAATGGATAGAGCTATTGACTCTTGCCGAAGTAAATATTGGCCTCGTGCTCTTGTTTGGCTAAATCTTGCGACATCCATCATTATCAAAGGTAGTCTTTGTCGAGACGCCTCGAATGTGTTTACAGGTTTCCTGCGTTTCGTCTCGCTCGCGCGTCGCTCGATTTCCGTCAGACTCACAGCTCGAAGCTCGACCACGAGCAGTTCATTTCTCATCTCGTCTCATTGTCCGAAACCGCTGCGTCCTGCACAGGCTCGCGGGGAGCCGAAGCCTATCCCGGCAGACACAGGGCGCAAGGCAGGGATATACCCGCGATGGGACGCCAGTCCATCACCGGGCACAGAGGGCAAATTTGTCTGCAAGCCAATTAACCTATGTAGCAGCATGTTTTTTGGACTGTAGGAGGATACCGGAGTGCCCGGCGAAAACCCACGCAGATACGGGGAAAACATGCAAACGCCACACAGAAAGGCACCCGAGCTGAGATTCGAACCCGGGACCTTCTTGCTGTGAGGCAACAGCGCTACCCACTGGGCCACCGTGCCGCCCACACACCGCTGTGCTTCAAAAAAAAGATCAACACGTCTCCCTGCCCTAACGAGCGTTGGGTGCAGGACACCCTTGGTTGGCGACCCTGAACCAGTGGTGGAACGTCCGCATTGACTGTGGCAGGGGCCAGTCGGTGTATAGGCTTTGCGCTCTTGAATCCCCACAAATCAGTGCAGTACTCATTGTGTATGAACTAACCATGATTTAAAACTGGCCACCGTGACTGTCACAGTGCCACTTGACCGTAGTACATTTTCCTTATTTTACACGTCACTTAACGGTACAGCTATAGGGTGCCGCTATATTTTTTTTAAAATTTGTATTCAACATCTATAACCGATGATTGAGAAGCCCGCGTTGAGCGAGAAGATGCTGTCATCTCATGAGAGTTTGCTTGCCACAGTGGCTTTTGTCCCTGCTCAAGGAAGCTTATCTCCTCCTGCGCCCGGTCGATCGTAATCGCGCCCTTGCTGACAGCGTTCAGCCAATCTCACCGAACACTTTGCGGCGGAATTTAACAAAAGACGGGTGGCACCTTTAGCGCCGGTCACCGAAGTTCAGTTCGGTATCGGTACCCGCTTAATCCTGTGAAGGTGCGTGTGGAGTCGGAGCTTATTCCGGCAGACGCAGGGCGACAGGCGGGGCCATACCCAGGATCTGATACCGGTACAACGCGTGCCGCTTTTCGGAGAAAATGTACTCAACAGGCCAATTAACCTAGGTAGTAGCGTGTATTTTGACGGTGGGAGGAAAACGGAGTACCCGGTGAAAACCCACGTGGACATGGGAAGATAACACGCTAACTCCGCACAGAAAGGCGCCCGAGCCGGTAATCGAAGTGGGTCCTTCTTGCTGCCGTTACCGCTGTAGAAAACTCGTCACGAGTGCCGAGAAGAGATTGGAGGGCCTTCTCCGAGTTGACAGTGTGTTGTTAGAACGGGGCTCTCTCGTCTCACCTAAGTTCGATTCCCTGTCGCAACTGACATTGATTACGGCGAGTGTTACGTGAACTAGTCATGGGTGTCTCTACCCCCAGTTACCAACCTGTACAGGCCGGCGTGGTGAAGTATGCTCAAATAGCTCCCATAGCTGACACGGATTGGG
>JAZEWT010000005.1:23379812-23390819 GCA_036362905.1 Mordacia mordax
GGCGACATCCAGCAGTGGATTGTTAAGCGGCTGTAAGCGACCTTTTCTTTCTCCCCGGATGTATGTGTCTTGTGCTGGTGCCACTAGAGCGCTGTGGAGGAGTCTAACATAAAAAAAAACATATCTTTAAGAAGAAAATGCGTCTGCTTTATGTGTCTGTATAGCAACATAAATAATACAAACGTATTTTGTCCCAACCCATTAATCCCACGACTGCGTAATGTCAGCAGCATTGACTCGGCATGTGGATGAGTGCTGAACTCATGCCTTGTCTAAATAATAATAACTCTCGTGGAAAAATAAAACGTGTTTAATTTTCGCGTAGAGGAACGACACAGGACTGTATATGAAGGAGACGGCCAGTCTGCTTATCTGCTTTGCCCTTTTTATTCTCCACGTGGAGAATGTAAGAGGTAGTTTGTTCCTGTGATCGCTATAAAATCCCCTTTGTTCCTGTCAATGTTATCAGATGCGTTCATTGTTTAAACACTTGCAGGATGCTTCCTCCGCATGTTATTTGTCCAAGGTAAATTGCATCAGTTCACTTACACCATTGTGGCGTCTTATCTTTGCCATCTCGACCCATTCTGGAGTGTCCCCCTTTGTTCCTTGGCCGGTAAGCTGATATCTGGAGCTGATATCAGTAACAGTGGCACACTGGCTGCTTGATTGAGTCTTAGTGCAAGGAACGAAATGGGGGCCCCCGTCCAATTGCACCAAGTGTCTCTAGCTTGGGCCATGGGCGCCAGTCCATCATTTGTCCTTGCAGCGCGCACGGTACCTACACACTGGTATCGGCAGGTGTGGTTCTGCCACAGCGCTGTAATGTTCTGGCGTCACCTGTTCACATGAATGTCGACTGTGCCCAGCACTGCGGGTGGACGTGTTTGTCAGTTCAAAGCCTTGTTGGAGATCGAGCCCATCATTACTTTTTGTTGGATAAAACGAGTATAGGTTTGTGTAAAGTTAGCAGTATTTGTTCTTTGGATAGACTCCACCGTGACAGTCTGACGTCACACTGGCCTCAGTGCTGCCAATCCAGCTGAATGCAACACCAATGATATTTGGACTGATGATTGCTTCGAAAAGCTGCTCTCTCGGGACAGCCGCGTCGATGACTCTCTCTCCTCTCCTCGCGACGTTTCGCCTCACACGTTGGAGGCATCCTCAGGCGAAGGACTTTCGAGAGTCGTTTTTAACAATCATTTCACAGATGTGCGCACAACAACCTTACGTCAACAATTTCAACAGAAAAGGTTTCAAACATTATTTAAAAAAAAAATGTATTTAACCTCCCTTTGAAAGGTCCAGACTGACTTGACTTTCTGAACGACTATGCAGCTATTGGTGAGTGTGATCCTGCCTGTTGCTGGATACAATTGACTAAAGGGGACAAACTCTGCTCACCGGTGAGGTGCGGAGCACCGGTGTATAACCACGTGTTCGCTCTCGTTTGCTCTCGTTTTTTTTTAAATGTATAAACGTTGGCCTAAGCGAGCTGTTAAATGTTTCCTCGGAGATTTCTGCTTCCCTGCCCCGCTGCCTTCCGCCGTTCTCTCAATTCCGTCGCACACCGCAGCCACATTGGTGGGCGAGCACTCGTGGGGCTGGATTGGGCAGAGTTTACTCGCAAACGTGCATTTTGCGCTTACTCACAAACGCAGCTGCGCACGATTGCTGTACATACAAAGGACCTTAGCAGCGAATGGCCCTTTGTGAGGCCTTGACTGCCTGAAAAGCCTGTTTAGGCTCATGGTTGACAGCACAATGGGATGTGTCGGCTGTCAATGACTTTTTGGCTTTTTCATAGGCTAATTTTTATTCATTAACTAAACGTTTAGATGTTTAATGTTAATGATTTTACTAAAAGGCAACTGAATAAGAGACTCAAGCCCCAGGCCGCAAGTGACGACACAAAGTGATCATTATTTTATATACTGATGAATGTTAGAGGCGCTTCATTTTCAAATAAAAGTTAATTGCTGTATAAGTGAGTTGTTTTACACTTAAATTGTACTGTTGATTATGCAAAGCTTCACTCAATATGAAGATAAATAACCAATGCAAGTAGAGCATGTATAACTAAATATCAAATCGCTTAAGAGAAAAAGTCAACAGTGTAATTTTGTTACAATAAAATCGGCACATTTTCTACTACATTTTGAAATTGCTTATAGAGTTGGAGTAGCAATAGAGGTCCATATTGTCTTAAAGTCAGATCGCATTTGCTAATCTTGGAAACACCTCGCACAAATGTTCTCATCTAATGTTTATAATGCAAACTAAAAGAAAAGTAATGCTCAAGATCTGCACACAAGTAGCCACGTGAACAATGACGACCTTTATATTAACTTTAGGCAGATTTCTCAGTAGCCGTCATGCATAGACACCGGTTAGTTTTTCTTCCACCGTAGGCAGTGTGCCAAATTTGTATTTAATTGTTCGCACGTTGGGTTTAACATCTCTTATCCCAGTTCTAATTGTAGGCAGGGAGGAGCATTGTAGCCTCAAATAAAGCAATTAGTTGAACCCAATGGTCATCTTTTATGCACTTGTGGGAAAGCTTAACATTTTTGTCCTTCGTCAAAAAAAGAAGATGGTTTTGTATTTGTTTGGTGGGTAAAAACATCCCGCCTTTCTTAGCCCATCTGGGTGTTAACCGCCGCTGTTCGTTGCAAGAAAAGGGGGCCTAACGGGTCACGATCAGGAGGAGTGGACGCTGATCTCTTTTTTTATTCTTCAACTCCACGGATGAAACTGTCTTGTCTCTTTGTGGCTGGGCGTGGAGGATCGGAGGATTTGGGTGGGCGGCCGATTTCGCGTGCGGAGCGTAAGCGGCCGAGCAGCGGCGGTTATAATGATCCACCCTTGTGAGAGGATGGACCGGTGGGGGCTGAAGGCCATTGCCGGCACAGACCCATTCTTTTATACGCGGCCGTGCATCCCGTCCCAGAATGAGCTTGCCGATGGCTGCTCATGAATAGATGGGGCTGGCAATGAAGATTCTCGCCAACAAAGGGAAACTTCATGGTTTTGCACGTGAAGAGAGGACACCAGGGCCTGCATTGGACACCATAAGCATCACAATCGCGCATTGTGGCCAGCACAATGTAGGCGGGCATAAAGGACAGATTTTTAAACGTTAAAAGTTTTTCGATGGCCCCAAAAATTCTGGCGCTAAGCCTTTGTGTCGATGTTTTGGAGAAAGCTTGCGCTTCCCCGAGTGGCTCCTTTTGGTCACAAGTATCTTTGTAAAGGGCCATCACGAATACTCGGAGTTTCAAGCACAGTGATCTCAAGTACATAAATCCATCAACACTAGCGCCACGGAGCCAGCCACAAATGACCAACGTAGCGCGATGATACACGACGCATGTAATACAGATATGGATAATGCATGCAATAATATCCTGAATAGTTATTCATATTTTATTTGAACTATCTATTGCTCGTAATATGTTGAATAATTATAAGCTGCTTTTTTTGTTATTCGTCCGGCAGACCAATGCTTGTGGAAATTAACACAACTATTAAACAAACCCCGTTTGGTAGTGCTCGGCAGCTTGTAGATGGGTTGATTGATGCAAAGGGATTTTTTTGTTGTTGTAAATGAACAGTAATGAATGAGCTCTGTGTTAAGCAGGATGCGTAGATGGTGACAGATGAACCAATGGACAAAGGTGGGCGTGTGACGACAGCAGTGCTGCGTTTGTGAATTTGGCCTCGCGGTGGTTGCACTGGGAATCGATGGTTGCGGGATTTTGGGAAGGGGTCCGGTTGCACTCGCGCTCGCTCTGATGGAATTGGTGGTGACTTGTACATAAGGTGGTACGTTAGAGTCGGGTTAGAGCTGGGTTACTCTGGTTAGAGCTGACTTAGAGTTGGATTTGTGTTGGACTAGAGTCGCGTTAGAGCTGGTTTAGAGTCTGGTTAGAGTCGGGATAGAGTCGGGTTAGAGATGGGTTTAGAGCCGGGTTAGAGGAGTTGGGTTAGAGTTGGGTTAGAGGAGTCGGATTAGAATTGGGTTTAGTGTCGGGTAAGAGGAGTCGGGTTAGAGTTGGGTTTAGAGTCTGGTTAGAGTTGGGTTTAGAGTCTGGTTAGAGTTGGGTTTAGAGTCGGGTTAGAAGAGTCGGGTTAGAATTGGGTTTAAAGCCGGGTTAGAGGAATCAGGTTAGAGATGGGTTTAGAGTCAGGTTAGAGGAGTCAGGTTAGAGTTGGGTTTAGAGTCGGGTTGGAGGAGTCAGGTTAGAGTTGGGTTTAGAGTCGGGTTAGAGGAGTCAGGTTAGAGTTGGGTTTAGAGTCAGGTTAGAGGAGTCAGGTTAGAGTTGGGTTTAGGATCGGGTTGGAGGAGTCAGGTTAGAGTTGGGTTTAGAGTCGGGTTGGAGGAGTCAGGTTAGAGGAGTCGGGCTAGAGTTGGGTTTAAAGCTGGGTTAGAGGAGTCGGGTTAGAGGAGAGGGAAAGGCGGCCGAGGGGTGGTGTCAGCACTCGTGAATGGTGCTGCCTCCCGACCGTCGCCGCCCCGTTTCTGTCGGTGCCCTTGGGAAGGTGCTCGGGAGCCTGGAGGCCATATGGCACTCGCTTGAGATGCAGATTGGCGCGTATGTGGCCAGAGGGAGCCCTTAATAAACTCAATGATGTGAAAAGCCACGATGGGTGGCATTGAAAATTGAGAGAAGCTGCCAACAATTGACGCGCATGATTAATTATTTTTTTTTACATTGAATTTATTCGTGGTTTAGCGCTGAGCTCCCTATGGCTGTGGAGGTCGGTTGTTAGGCGTAAGACTTATTGTGTGCGCGACTGTTAGTGTTACAAAAGTCAGACTTAAAGTGAAGCGAGTTTGCTTTCAAGAAAGCACACGCCTACAGTGAGTGCTCTTACGCAGAGGTTTCTGAAAGGGCAGAGCAATCTCGTAGTGGTTAGAGCCGTACGCTATGAACCCAGTGACCCAAGGTCAATTCGCGGTGAAGATTCTAACATGTGTGACGAGTGATATCTGAACTGGTCCTGACTCCCTTGATTGACAAAGACATGGAAAAAATAAACTCTTCGGCAGTGGATATTATTTTTGAATATTTCAGAGAGCCCCCCCTCCTGCTCCAGCAAACAGCTCTATTAGTATTACTTAGGTAATGGTTGAAACTCCACATGCCCATGATAGGAAGAGTCAATCTGCCACGAGATGACAACCGTCAATTCCCGACAAAAGCAGTAATCATTGTAACAACCCCAGAGGGATTATGGGTCGTTGATGATGATGATGATAATGGGGCTGAGTTGACCATTGACTGGGATTTGAACTCGCGACCTTCTGCTAGCGTTGCCACCTCCGCAGTGTGGTGGTACGCACGGTCCCGCTTCACGGAAATCGTCCCCAACGGCGGTGGGGACAGCTGGGCCAGTAAATCGCGACGGGCCCAAACAAGGCGTGTCCTTGTCTGCCCTCCGTGAAAGGCTGCTGTACTCATCGCCCGTTTCATTCACAGCGCGCAGCTCCTTTATTGCCGCCGACCTTTCAGTTTTAAATTAGCCATGTCTTTACCGTCATGGGAATATTTAAATGAATGCGCAGTGCATTTTGCGTGTTTAATGTGAATTGGGATGAACAGTGCTACTTACGATGCAGTTTTGCATGCGTGTAGCGCATTGCTTCCAGAGACAACATTTTCCAAAATTATAAAAGAAAAATCTATTCGCCAATCAATGAAGCTAAAAAAAAAACAGGCCAACTCAAATGAGCTACAAATTTGGCTTAAAGAATGTATCGTTCTTGTTGAGTTCCTGATGTGGCATGGAACAGAGTTCCAGAGTGAGGGAGTAAAACACTCCAAGGCTCTCACCCCTCCGGAATTTAGACAACTTCTAGGAATCACCAAACCTTCGGCACCCACTCAATTCAAAGTTCAACGAGAAGCAAAAAGGCGTCAACAGATTCTACAATGAAAAAAAGAGCCTGATAAGTAGGGAGCACAATTAACATTGTAATATTATAATGGAATAAATAAGCAAATGAACAAGACGGGACGATGCAGACATTTCAAATAGGACATGCAATTCATCATGCGTTCGATTGCGATTAATTCGATGCCTTGGGGTGTGGGGGGGGATTGAAGAACTATTAAACACCTGGACAATAGCACATTTGTTTTTATCAACCATTCGATAACCTTTGCATCTAGTTTTCTCTACGTCTCATCCTCCGCTACACTCCGTAAACGCCATGTGCTCTACAACGGACCTGCGGTGCGTGCGCACGGACGCGGCGACCCTCGTGATGCTGACGCGCGTGTGCATTGATTCCGCAGTGGTGAAGGGCTTCATCAAGTCGGTGACGCACGACCGGGCGCACGGCGAGTCGCTGGTGGAGGTCAGCGCGCTGCACGTGCTCCGCCAGAAGGACCAGGTCTTCTCGCCGGCGCGCGGCGGCGGCGGCGGCGCGGGTCGCGCGGGCAAGGCCGTGGGGACGCTGCGCACGCCGCTCCGCTGCGGGGTGCGGCCCGGCGACGGCGCCTTCCTCTTCACGGGCAGCCTGCACTTCGGCGAGGCGTGGCTCGGCTGCGCGCCGCGCTACCGGGACTTCCGGCGCGTCTACCGCGCGGCGCACGCGGCGCGCCGGCACCTGTGCGAGGTCGACGTCGACTGAAGGACGGGGGCGGCGCGGCGCGGCGTGGCGGCACCGCGGCCGCGCGGCGGAGCTGGGTGGGCGGCGGCTGCGCTGGTGGCGGTTCTGTGGCTCGGGATGCTGGATGAAGGAAGGGGGAGACAGTCGGGGTCATCCAGATGCAGGTGAAACATTCTGCTGCTGCTGCTGATTTATGCGGGTGATGGACGTCATGGAATGTGGAGGCAGCTTGCGATGGGGTTCTCAGCAGACAAGGAGGTTCTTTTTAGACAATGTGTGGCTTTGAGATCATCCGTCCACAAGATGGGGCTTTGATGAAACCAATGCTCGCACAGTTGTTCAATTTAAACGTCTTTTGAGTGTGATGAATGATAACTGCAAAAGAGTGGGGTTAAGGCACCGTAGATTCACAGGCGTTAAAATTACACTTGTCAACGGGCTACGGCTTTGTTTTTGACCGTGACCAGTTGCTTTCACTATTACTCAGTAAGTCAATGTTGAAACATTATATTCTCTTTAAGAGGGTTGTTCTGTAGTCAAACTATGCTTCTTGTTGGGCTCTCTTTGCGCACATGAGTGAGACGTAGAATTCAGTTCGTGCTTGCCGATGGTTTATTTCGTCGATTTGAAAGTTGTTGTTGAGAAAAAAAATTAAGTCTGTTTTAGTTCCAAACATACGGGATGATTTGTTTCATGGATGCATCCATAGAATTGTGTTTTCACCAAAGGAGAACAAAAGACAAAGGTTCCTCGTTAGCGACTGGTTTTTATAATTCAGCGTTAATCATGAGACTATGAGATTGCTTTGTTTTAAGGAGAAGTAATGGAACAGCTGGGCCATAAAAAAAAACCACTTTGAGGGCCTTGTATAATGAATCGCCATGATTGGGTGATTGATGCGATTTCTATTGCTAGACCTAAGGCAGTAACACATTGGGCCGAAAGAGTAAAAATGTGCAAGTTTCGAACAAGGAGCTGATCTCTTGCTGTGGTCTGGGCCATACGTGCCCTCGGTTGGCCACACTGACTAATATTATCGGTCACTTTCTGAAGGTATAACATGGAATCATTTGCACTATCCCTCATGAGGGGGAGTGGTGGGGAATCTATAAAATGTTGCTCTGATTTGAGTCCGGGCAGCCGTATACACACAGGCTGTTGGCCCTTTTGTAGACTCGGTTTTCTTCAACAGGCAGCCCAGCCCATGATCACTTTTGGGCCATTGAAAACGGTACCACTTTGTGTCAAGGCAGCAGCAATTGCCCTATACATATTCCGGCCACTGCCATATGAATATGAAATGGGCTCTGTTGCCAGTTGAAGTAGGTGGACACTTTGGCTTTTGATTTTAAACACGTGGTTGATGCATCTCCTGGGGTAGGGGACAGCACATGGGTTCAATTCCTGTAGATAGCCATTGCTGTCTCTTAAGCACTCCAAAAACCACTGTCGCTGCTGAGCCTGTGTGGAACCGTTTGTTGATTATAGGTCACGGGTTGGTGGGTCATGGGTCGGTGGGTCATCGGTCGGTGGGTCATGTGCATGAGCCTCCCAACTTTCAGACTTGCAATGTGCCCTTGAGATGGCAGTACAGGAGAAAAGGCTTAGGACCTACCCCCACCCGCCACAGGTAAGCATACATTCATTTCCTTCCACCTGCAATCTGCTTATCAAGGAACATGACGGTGTGCGCAGACACGGTGTGCATGGAATGCAACTCCAACACATAATCCCACTCGCAGGTTGGTTGCGACAGTCAGGCATTTTCACAGGAGAGACTGATCTCATTGCAGGAGTTGGGTTTTAAGCCCCAAGTGATTGTCATGTATATTTTGGGTCAGCAAACATATGTATTCATACACAAACGCCTCCGTTGGACTGCAAAACGCTGGTACATTTACCAATCCCGTGCCTACCCGGCTTCAGAGGCTCCAGGTAGTTTTTTTTCTCTACTGCCGAAGACGAGCCGTGCCACAGTTGTCACAGTGAATGAGTCACGAGGCATGGTGACCCTGTCGTCGCAGTGTACTGACTGACGAAGTCTCACTTTGCGACATGAATCCTGCACAAGCCTATACAACCAACAAACCATTTGGAGTTTGTAATGATGTAGGTTTTCACGGCTCGATGCATGATGCTTGCTTCGAAAAGCTGCTCTCTCGGGAAAGTTGCGTCGATCGCTCCCTCTCTCTCCATGCGATGGAGGGAGAGAGAGGGAGCGATCGACGCGGCTCTCCCGAGAGAGCAGCTTTTTGAAGCAATCATCATTGGGAGTTTATTTTAATTTATACAATGAATTTAAGGTTTAATTGTAATTTTTTTTAATCTTTCCAATTACTGCCTAATTGCGCTGAGGTTTGCTGTGTGTGTGTGTGAATGCAGATGTGTGCGTGTACTAAATCCAGCTGCCATCAGGTAGATGTTTCACAAACGCACACGTTTGTGTTTTTTAATCAAACGTGTACATCACCGTCTTATGGAATCGTTGTGTAACTTATTTCATTTGCCCCATTAAGTAAGGAAGGTGTAGCTTAATGAGAGTTGACTGTGTGTGGGATTACACAAGAGATATACATTTTAAGAGAGCCGTTCAATAATGTTGACACAAACATCTTGCATTGAACTTGTCAGCATTGTTGTATTATTGTGGAATGCACTAGAACAGTTCTAACACTGCCTATGGTTTTATGGATAGCCTCTAATTAATGCAACGGCGTAAAACGTTAATTGTTTCTGTTCTATTTGCACAGTGTTGCTTGTAGTCATAGACGGCCACAGGTCTACATGGTAGCATGGGTGTCTCTAGTAGGATGACGGGGGTTTGTTCGTTGATCGTGCTTTGTGGAATTTTTAAACAAAGTTTGTTTTTTACATAAAAAAAATACAAAAAGGTAAAAACCTTTTCTATTTTGTAATATGTACACTGGCAAAAGTACTCGTAGTTTTGTGTTTTTTTATGTTGCAACTTTTTGCGGGCCTTATTTTGTTTTTGGGGTAAGCGACGCTTGTGTCTAATTTGGAGGAAAACTGCCAAATTGGCGCCTGCCATTAGGCAGCGTTTCCACTGCGTAATGGCAACAAAAACACTTCTTTTCCGCCAGAAAATAACTGTACGGTAATGGAGGCCGCGTACAACCAACGTGGTTCATTTGTTAGTTGTAAATTAAATTCTTAGAAAAAACGTTAATGGGAAGTAACGTGTTACAATAACCAAGCTATTGTAACCGGACAACCAAAGCGGGGGGGGGGTGTGTGTGTTACTCTAATCGTGCGTTATCACACCAGTCTGTGTGTACACAGATTATTATCACGTCGCTTGTATCGATTCCGTCGTTATTATAATTACGTTCCTGAGTTAATTTCCAAACAGTGAAATGGTTGGAATGACCATGCGAGCAGTCTCTAAGATAATGACGAGGGGGCAATGACAAAAGGAAAGAACTTTGAAAGCAATGCATTCAACAAATCCAATTAAGTACGAATGTTAAATGTTATTACGGTACATTAATTATGAAGCCTTGCGAAATGAGCTATCAGTGGCCAAATGCTTAAGAGAAACGTTACTCACAACACTGATCTCATCTTTAGGGGAATAGCAATGTTTTAGACAACTAACGGAGTCCTCGCTCAGTGTACTTCCCTTGTTGGCTGTGGTGGTGCGGGTGACAGGAGTAAAAGTACGTCGCGTACTGTTTGGCTGCTGAGATGAACCGAAGGCAATGATAGGTTACGGCTCTAGGGATAGTTTAATGCTGACTAAAGCTGTGTAACACGTGCGATCGATCTATTGTACATATACGCTACTTTGTAAAAACACACGAAAAGTCAGTTTGTTACGAGTGTCATATTGACACGTTAAAGAAAGTGTACATTTCTATAATTTGTAAAGAAAAACGAAAGAATTACATAAAATATATGTGTTGTCTTGTCAATTGTTGTAAATGTTGAAAATCTCTGTATTGTCCTTTTTCATGTTTTAAATGATGTTTTTGTCTTTCTTTAAAAATGATGCTTTAAAAAAATAAAATTTATGAATTTCAATAAAGTCGTGTGGTTCCCCCGACGTGACTTTGCTAAAGTTTCCAAGCGTCTGGTTGGCAGAAAAGGAACAACTCAACCATCAACCCAACTCACACCATAAACCCCACTCAACCATCAACCCCGCTCAACCATCAACCCCGCTCAACCATCAACCCCGCTCAACCATCAACCCCACTCAACCATCAACCCCACTCACACCATCAACCCCGCTCAACCATCAACCACACTCACACCATCAACCCCGCTCAACCATCAACCACACTCAACCATCAACCCCACTCAACCATCAACCCCACTCACACCATCAACCCCACTCACACCATCAACCCCACTCACACCATCAA
>JAZEWT010000005.1:23446441-23470485 GCA_036362905.1 Mordacia mordax
ACTAACCATTGCGCCTCTGCTCTGCAAGTGCTAATAAAACAGCAATAGAGGCACAGCAAGAAGGTTTCCGGGTTCGACTCTCGGCTCGGATGCCTTTCTGTATGGAGTTTGCATGCTCTCCCCGTGTCCGCGTGGGTTTTCGCCGGGCACTCCGGTTTTCTCCCACAGTCCAAAAAAACATGCTGCTGTATAGGTTAATTGGCTTGCAAACTAAATTACCCGCAGTGCCCGGTGATGGACTGGCATCCCATCGTGAATATATCCCTGCCTTGCGCCCTGTGTCTGCTGTGATAGGCTCGGACTCACCGTGACCCTGTACAGGACTAAGCGGTTTCTGATAATGAGACGAGAGGCACTAAACAACATACACGTGTGTGTCTATGTCTGTGGGCTACCCTACGGCAGTGTCACTCGCTGCTGTTGGCATAACTAATGCGCTATATATTGTATAAAACCATATAATCGCATGTGGCTGGACACAGATCGAGCTACGCGCTAACAAGATACCGGGCTAGACATAGGCTCAAGGATTCACGGACTATCCAGTCGACCGTCAACACTCAAGCAGAAACGGATTACGTGCTCCGCTGATTGATCCCGCAAGGTACCATCTGAACGTTGTTTCAGACTATAGACGTCCTGCATTTTTCGTGAAATCAATAAACCTCAAAACAAAGTTGGGCGACGTTTGAAATTCTAAAATGTAGCATTTTGGGCTTTTCTAGCTGTAAGCGTTGACTGCTGTCTTTGCGACAAATTTCACATTTCCAGCCCATTCGCAACGTCGGTAGACTTTAAAGCAGTCGCGCATGCGATCGAACACGACTGGGCTGCAAATGGCCCGCATCGGCGACGCTATGCTGAGAGCACTCGACGAACAAATCGTGAAACGTCAACCGATCATCCTTCCGCGGTCGCAAAAACACCGACCACTCGGAGGAACGTCAACACTGGTCCTTCTGCTAAGCGAACGTAACGCCAATTATGTAACAGACGATCATCAACCGAGTCTCAGAAATATTCTCGTTTCCCCATTACCTCGGAATACTTTGGCCAATTCCGTCGCTGCAAGGCGCAGAGGAGACCCACCAGGTCGTGCGAGGGGATAACGCTCAACGCTGCCCCGCACATCGAGTCGCCGACCCATTGATACGCCGTGTACGGTTGCGCACTCCAGGGCAGACAAACTCAGCCGTCACGCGGTTTACTCACTCGCGGTCAGCGCGCCCGGGGCTCCGCTCGCGACACCGCCACGTGGGTTTTGGTTGCAGACACGGAGACGCTCCTTAGCTGTGTTCTCGGGGTCGGATCATCGCCAGCGTCGCCACCACCACCGTCACCACCGCCACCATCATCACCGCCGTGCGCCTTCTCGCGACGGAGGATCGCGAACGACGTGAACGTGGAGCGGTCTCGCGGGCGGGCTGCGTAGCTCGGCCCCGAGATGCAGACATGCGCTCCGCGTTATTACGAGAAAGACACCGACGCGCTTGGAGAGGGGGTCACGCCGGACACACGCACGCAACGCGAACTGAACAGAGGCGGATGGGCTTCAGGAGACAGAATGCAAGCAACGTGGGCGGAAAGCGCCGTTAGGCTACTACGATTCGGCTCTGAGTAAGAGGCAGGCAGGCAGGCTTGTTACGAGACAGAAGGCAGCGCGCTTCTGATGTGGAGACGCGCGGCGAGACCAAGCGAGGTGGAGGAGATAGAGCAGGAAATGCTGTTGCCGCTGTCACCGTGTCGGAAGGGCGCTCCTCCTCCTCCTTAAACCACGCTCCGCGGATCGCCGCCCCCTCTTATGGAGCAGCTTCTTCAAATAGAGGGCATGTGCAAAGTAAAACATGTTCTCCCTCCTGACAATCACTTTCACCGCCGTCCCGTGCAGCTGATTGACAGCGCTGGCTCCAAGCCTCGGGGCCTCCTCCAGGGGGCGGAGGGTTGGGGGCCGTCTGCGGAGCGGACTGCGTGTGTTCTTGAGTGTGTGTGTGTGCGTGTAGGGAGCGGTGGCCCAGCGGTTAGCGCGCTCGGCTACAAACCCGGCAACCCGAGTTCGAATCCCGTTCACGGCCAACAACGGTGACGCTTTTTTGATACGACTTTAGGTCTCTCTTCGGTCGACTCAGCCTCAAATGAATTCCCAGTGCAGTATGTAAACATTGACACTAGGGAGACAAAGGCGGTCGAGCGTGGTTCTGGCTACACCCCTCCCCCCCCATTGTATTCCGTGTCGGACTTCATAGGTGCTCGCTAATGGCTTATGCCACTAGAGTCCGTTAAGGTTACAAGGGAGAACTTTCTCTGTAGGGTGGCTGTTTGTGGGTGGGTCGGTGAATGGTGGTGGGTGCTTGATGTGTGTGTGATCGTATGCCTGTGTGTGTGCTCACGCGTGTGTGCGGTACTGGTCACCCAACCCCACGTGTGCCGTGCCGGCCTTTATAATAGGGCCTCCCGAACAGAGCTTGCCCGCAACAAGGCTATGAAGTGGAGCTTTGTCTGTGTGTGTGTGTGGGGTGAATGTCTATACGGGCAGCGGAATGAACCCTGCAACCCAAGTTCGATTCCCACTCACGGGCAACACCAGTGACGAAACATTTTGAACCGGTCCTGGTCGTCTATTGGTAACCATCGTCAATAGGGAGATAAAGGCGGCCGCCTAGTCAAAGCTATACCGGGGGACCTTCGGCTGTTTGTGGATAAATGGTGGTGGCGTGTGTGTGATGGATGCACATTAATTGAGAACATGTATAATACAATTATAAGAGCCCCTCCTTAGCCTTCAAGGCTACAGCGGTGAGAGCTGTTAGCAAGCACCTATTAGAGTTGTTTCCAGCACCATGTCTGGCCGCCTCTGTCTCTCCTATACTTACGGTTTGCTCACTGCATCAGTTATGCAATTGTGTCTGAGTCGACCTAAAAGAGGCTCTGGACCTGGTTCAAAAAATCGCCACCGCGAGCCGGAATTGGCGATTTCGTCTGCAGAACGAGGGCGGCACGGTGGCCCAGTGTGTAGCGCTGTCACCTCACAGCAGGAAGATCCCGGGTTCGAATCTCGGCTCGGGTGCCTTTGTGGAGTTAGCATGTTCTCCCCGTGTCCACGTGGGTTTTCGCCGGGCACTCCGGATTCCTCACACACTCCAAAAAACATGCTGCTGCATAGGTTAATTGGCTCGCAGACTAAATTCCCCGCAGTGCCCGGCGTTCCATCGTGGGCATATCCCTGCCTTGCGCCCTGTGTCTGCCGGGATAGGCTCCGGCTCACCGCGACCCTGTACAGGACTCAGCGGTTTCTGACAATGAGATGAGGTCTACAGAACGACACACACACACATACGCACCATCTCTGCGGCTGGCCCGAGCTGGCATAACCTCGCAAACGCGACTGCAAGTCCACCACTCGAGCGACCCAACCCCGTGACACAACACCATGGCTCTCTCCCTCCTCCTCCTGCCCCCTCCCTCCTCATCCTCATCCCCCAGACCTCATGTCCCGAGCAGAAGCTCCATCACACAATGGTGCTGTCAGCCAGAGCCGCGGCAGGAACAGTTGACAGCCGATTGTGAGAGCGGCCCGAGACGACGGCCACGGAAGCAAGGCCGCGAGCCGTCCGCAGCAGCAGCAGCAGTAGCAGCAGCAGCAGTAGTAGCAGCAGCAGTAGCAGCAGCAGTAGCAGTATTGTGGCGGAGTTCGCGGACCGACTGCAGACAGGATCGAGGCGAGGCCGGAGCGCCGTTGAACGGCAGCGCTCGCAGTAGCAACAGATGCAGCAGCTGCGGGGGTCGTGCTTGCGGAATAAAGTCAAACACAAATGCAGAGGTCCCCCATATAACCTGAACGGACTGTGGGGTCAAGTGCCCTTAGAGAGCGCAAATAAAGGTCGACACGGTTGAGGTGGGCGACCAACAAAACGGCCGACCGCCTTTGTCTCCCTAGTGGCAATGTTTACACACTGCACCAGGTACTCATTTGAGACTAAATCGACCTCGGGAAGGCCTGGGACCGGTTCAAAAAATCGAAACTGGTGTTGTCCATGTGAGCGGGATTCGAACTCGGCAGTCGCATGGTTCGTAGGCCAGTGCGCTAACCGCTGCGCCACCGCTCCCCCGCAGAGCAGCAGCAGCAGCAGCAGCGCATACCGCGGGCCTGGAGACGCGCGCCCGTGACGACCGCAAACAAAAAAACCCGAGATCTCCATTCATAGGGGGTGGCCCGCGCA
Organism: Mordacia mordax; assembly: GCA_036362905.1. Lineage (NCBI taxonomy): Eukaryota > Metazoa > Chordata > Hyperoartia > Petromyzontiformes > Petromyzontidae > Mordacia > Mordacia mordax. Next base: position 23,450,659 of record JAZEWT010000005.1, read on the forward strand.
CGCACCCCCCCGCCCGCCCGTTCTCTCCGTGTGGAGGCATCGTCATCATCAGCGCCGTCGACGCCGGTCTCCAGTGAAGCGCAGCCGCCGCCGCCGCCACGATTTCTGTTGCCTGATCACCGCGCGAAGTCGCTTGAACGTCGCAATTGTTTGTCGCTCGTCCGCCGCGCTAGTCTCGTGGCCGCCGTTGACTTTTGTAACCACGATAGCGCTTCGAGAGCGCTCTTCACCCGAGGGTCACAAAGCGCTGCACAGAGCTGCGGAGAGAACGGCATGTCAGCAACCACAACAACCACATATGAACGGCAAATCAACAAGAACAACGTTTTGTTGTTGTTTTTGTGTGTGATTACGGTCGGGTTTTATTTTTGTACAAAGAGATTCCGTGAGTTTGTGTCGCTGTGCGAACCCGCGTGTGTTATTACGGTTAGAGTTTCAAGTTTTGCACGGATTGTTTCCGTAACTCTTTAAAACCCTTTGATTGTATGCGTTGCCGCGTTGGTCATCTCGAGACGTGCAACCTCAGCGGGTACTTTTCAATAATAAACATCTGTCCACATCCATCCATCTCAACAGCGTTCGAGGCTCTACTCACTCGATCTTCCTCCTTGCATTCACCCTTCAAACTCATTCGCTCGCTCCACCTATTCACGCTCGGCCACCCGCGTTTTCGTTCGAGCTAACTCACCCACGCACAAACCGCTCGCTCATTTCAGCTTCCACGGCACGACTCACACCGTCGTCCGTCCGCGGTGAACTCGTCTCACTTGTGGGACTGATCGCTCCACTCATCCACTTACCCACTCGAATTATCCACACTTGTCACCGATTCCGTTCTCGCGAAATCCAGTCTCTTATTCACGTTCACCTTTACGCACTCATTCACTCGCTCGCTCTTTCGCTATCACCAACTCGTGTACTCGCTCATATAGTCAAACGTACATAATGATGCCCTTGTTTAGCCAGTAAAGACTCTCGGTGTTTCAGTGATAGTTTTGTGAAAGGTCCTACGTTATAATTCCTGATTATATCCACAAGGAAAACTGGAGATCCCAGAGAAATCCCGTGCGTAAGGTGGTGCAACTCTCCAGGCTCCGCACAGATAGCACGAGGAGTCCGTTTCTGCACTGCCAGTACTCCTGATCATTGCTCATCGAAAGCACACAATAGCGAATGTTTTCAAGCGGCTTCCAGTACATGTCTCAACCAGCCTCTGACCCGCTTCGCTTTCGAGACACAGCAAGTTTGGATACACTTGTGGTGATTCGGTCACCGTGATTTTGGCTTCACCAACTCAACCATTCACCCTGTCACTCGTTCGCCCCGTTACCCAACCAATCAATCACTCGTCCACCCACTAATTCACTTACCGGCTCACGAGCCACGAACACCGATCACAAACCAAAAACATCGAGTGGACGAACGATTTAGCAAAACGAAAGCATCATTTGAAATCAAACAGCTTACTTCAAAAACTGTCTCGAGTTACTGAGCTCCCTAATTCAAAATACGGCATCCAGCCCAGAGTGCGCGTTATATTAAGGTGCACGCACAGTCCCAGTACTCTATCATGAACGATCTTGCAAATTATTTAAGGCTCGTCGAGGCTCCTTTCAACAGGGCCGTCCGTAAGGATTTTTGGCCAAGCCTGTCATGTAATGCTTTGGTGGCGAAACGGGAGGACCTGGTGAAACGTCGCCACGCGGCGAGGGGGTTCACAGCACCGCCATCCTCTGGCCACTTCAGGGTCGCACGCCTACGACACCTGGCAAGCCCGGACATTCCGCCATCCAAGTGACAACCTCCATCAAACCTGCTTAGCTTCCCAAAAGCGACGCGTGCGGCACAGAGAAAAGGCGATTTTGCTGTTAGCCACTTCCCTTTATAGTCCGGCTTATCTCACTGTGCGATGCACTGACAAAGCTAAGAATAATAATAATAATTACATTTATAGAGCGCTTTTCACCCGAGGGTCACAAAGCGCTGCACAGAGCTGCGAAGAGAACGGCACGTCAATAACAACGACATTAGGATGGAACATGAGCAACAATAGTATTTTTGAGGTTTTTTAAAAATATACACAGATCATATTTTACAACATGTAAATTTTAGCAACATCTAAAACATGATCTGATATTAAAACTATAATTTTAAAATGCAAAATGATCAGTGTTAATAATACTTATTGGAAAATGGTTTAAAATGTAACATTTATCGTATAATAATAATCTCATGTCTGAAACCGCTTAGTCCTATACAGGGTCACGGTGAAGCCGGAGCCTATCCCGGCAGACACAGGGCGCAAGGCAAGGATATACCGACTATGGGACGCCAGTCCATCGCCGGGCACTGCGGGGCAATTTAGCCTGCGAGCCAATTAACCTATGTAGCAGCATGCTTTTTGGACTGTGGGAGGAAACCGGAGTGCCCGGCGAAAACCCACGCGGACATGGGGAGAGCATGCAAACTCTACAGAGAAAGGCACCCGAGCTTGGAACCGAACCCTTCTTGCTGCGAGTTCAATTCTCTGAATATTTTGATTCCTGTGCAACTGCCAAGGAGCGGTGGCGCAGTAGTTGGACGAACTCCGTGTATGCTCCCGACGGCTCTGTTGCTCGGCCAGGGCTAATTTGCTTCCCCAACATCGACCACGAACTGACCAGTCTGGTGAAGTATGGTCAAACAACCCCACGTGACCGACGCAGCGTTGAGGAGACATTCATCCAACAGTGAAATGATTGGGTTTTACGCAATGCACTATTTGAAATGTTGCACCGGCCTTGATGTAAATAACAATAAAAGCGATACGTGCACACTGTTTCGTAGTCTCTCATCTCATTGTCAGAAACCGCTTCGTCCTGTATAGGGTCGCAGTGAGCCGGAGCCTATCCCGGCAGACACAGGGCGCAAGGCACTGTTTTGTAGTATTGTAGGTAAATTAGGACAGGTCTATAAAACATTACTTAAAAAGGGCGCTGTGAATAAAACGCGGTGCGAAACCGTTTGGAATGTTATCGAGGTATAGAAAAGAAGACGCTTTGCCCGTTTCTTGGCAATGATGCAACATTAAGAGCTTAACAGACCAAACAGACGTCTTTCGTAAAGTGTCCAGTTTGCAAAACCGCACACGTTTGCGGCAAAAATGCAAACGATTTGCTTTGATAATGGCCTTGAAACTGATTGGCCCACACGAGAGAGATGGTTTAAAGTCGTTATGACATCATCGTTACCGGCGTGACATGTAACGTCATGTGTAATATAGCTTGTGCTACAAAACCCTAAGCTCTCACCCCTCCATTTGCCCTTCGCAAGACTGTAGCAAGGATCACCTGTTACAGCCTATGCCCATCATCTGTGCCACAAGCCAATGGTCCCATCACCCCCCTCCCAGTAAACATATAACGTTGGCCTGTGATTGAAACCACTGGAATAAGGTTGGCCTAACGTTGAACCAATGTTGCACGTTTACTGGATTTATCTTAACTGCCGGGCGGCGCGGTGGCCCAGTGGGCAGCGCTGTCGCCTCACAGCAAGAAGGTCCCGGCTTCGAATCTCGGCTCGGGTGCATTTCTGTGTGGAGTTTGCGAGTTCTCTCTCCGTGTCCGCGTGGGTTTTCACCAGGCACTCCGTTTCCTCCCACAGTTCAAAAAACATGCTGCTGCATAGGTTAATTGGCTTGAAGACTAAATTGCCCGCAGTGCCCGGTGGTGGACTGGCGTCCCATCGTGGGTGTATACCTGCCTTGCGCCCTGTGTCTGCCGGGAGAGGTTCCGGCTCGCCGCGACCTTGTACAAGACTAAGCGGTTTCTGACAATGAGATGAGATGAGTGATCTTAACCGCCACCACGTCCTCGAGGTTGACTGTGGCACGCATTGCCACAGTCAACCCGTAGCGCAAGTCCATAGGTGTCCATATCTGTCCTCACCTATGGACACCTATGGACGCTTGCGGCCCCACTGATGGGTTGCGACCCACCGATTAAGAATTGCAGCGGTACAAAAAAACCGTTAATGTTGCTGATTTGCTGTCCTTTGGTCGTTGTTGTTGCTAACTTGCCGTTCTCTCCGCAGCTCTGTGCAGCGCTTTATGACCCTCAGGTGAAAAGCGCTCAGGAAGTGCAATTATTATTATTAAACCATCTGAGCATAATCTGCCCTGGCTGGCCCTTGTACTATTCTTCTACGCCACAGTTTCCTTTGGTCGCCGCCTCCTCGTGCACAAAGCGGATGTTGTTTGTGTGCGGGGTTTTTTTTTAGGCATTTGATGTTTCAGCAAAAACCCACATTTGCGGAGCGTGATATTGGCTCGTGGACAGAGCCTTTGGCGGCCAATACGCAATTATGAGCGAACTGTCTGGTTTATTTTTACATTTATGTTTTGCAGCATCGTGAAACAATCCCGACTGTTGTGCGGCGCCGTTCACGCTCCATCTAACCCACGTAAGGATGGAGACATACCTTGTGTGTGTGTTGATGTTAGCGATGATGATGGTGATGGTGGTGCTGTGCTTTCATGACGGTAGACGTCAGTAATTAGGGTTGCACATCATCAAATGACGTAGGACATTACCGTATTCGCCAGTGCAAATTGGGATTTTATTTTTTTCTGCATTGAACGTGTTGGTAAACTTACAATAACATTTTCTGTTTAGACATACTAATGGTTGCTTTAGTTTAGAGATGCTCTGTTGCACAGCGTACAGACAAATAAACGGATTACATGTGCTCACAATCTTGAGTATTGCTGTACAATTAATCACCGTACAGTGCAGGGCTGTGACCATCAAGCCAGCCCAGTCCTCAACAAATCTCCCTTATTCCAGAGAATCGTGGGCACAGCGCGCTAACAAGCATCCATGTTTATGATCATTTTCGAAAATTGGTCATCAACTGCACCACAGTACAGTGTTTGTCAAGTCATAATAGTAGTAGAAAAACAAACATCTACCCCAAAGACACGGGATTCACGTCTCTCCGTGCTCAGACGCCTGTTGTCGGTGCTGAGCTGGCGGCAGAATTTTCACATGGTTGGGCTGTTGACTTGGCCCTCAATATCAGACCGGCTCCTATATCTATAGGTATATCTAAATCCTGCCGCAGATCACGTGACTCCTGTATGACCACGCCCACTCTGAATCTTCCCCTCCCCCCATGAGAACAGACTCTGCACTATGCAAGACACGTGGCCAGCGTCTTACTCTCTTATCGTCATCTTTCCTGACCCTTTACTCCTGGTTCTCATCTCATCTCATTGTCTGAAACCGCTTAGTCCTATACAGGGTCACAGTGAAGCCGGAGCCTATCCCGGCAGACACAGGGCGCAAGGCAAGGATATACCGACGATGGGACGCCAGTCCATCGCCGGTACTCCTGGTTCATCTCTCCTATTTCATCTGCATTTCACATTATTTTTCTACTCTCTCCTCTTTACCGTTACTGCTTTTCTTTTTCCATGTATTATATCATTGACTGCTCTCCCTAGCCGTGCTGTACCACAGCTAAGGATTTGCGAGTTTCCCACACAATTCTAACTATTGGCGCAATAACATAGGGAGTAGACCCCTGACTAGGATTTTAACTCGCAAACTTCCGATTGTAAGTCAAACACTATAACAGCACCACCAGACCAGACCATGTACACCAGTAATTTACAGACATTTACCAATCTCATCTCATCTCATTATCTGAAACCGCTTAATCCTATATAGGGTCACGGTGAGCCGGAGCCTATCCCGGAAACACAGGGCGTTAGGCAGGAATACACCCGACGACGGGACGCCAGTCCATCGCCGGGCACTGCGGGACAATTTTAGTCTGCGAGCCAATCAACCTATCCAGGAGCATGCTTTTGGACTGTGGGAGGAAACCGGAGTACCCGGCGAAAACCCACGCGGACACGGGGAGAGCATGCAAACTCCACACAGAAAGGCACCCGAGCCGAGAGATTCGAACTCGGGACCTTCTTGCTGTGAGGCGTCAGCGCTAACTACTAGGCCACCGCGCCGCCCCATTTACCAATCCACAATTGGATAAAGGTCTCCCCCACACCCTTTCAGTCATGGTAATTATTTCGGACATCACCGTCGTTGCTGGGAATCAACCTCAGACTGCTAGGTTAATTATTATTAATTATTACTTAGCAGGCGCCCTTATCCAGGGCGACTTACATCATTGCGGAGGCGTGGCGAGGAAACCACAGAGAGGCGAGGGGAAGGCAGCCATGCATTCAGCCGGCACCGTAATGAAGTACACTAACCACTGCACCACCACTCCACATTTATATAATCTCTACATTACAAAAAGAACATGTTTTTTTTTTAAGAGAGGGTGGAGCTGAGGGTGGGCTTACCTGCTGTCTGTTCCTAGGCCAGCAGAGCCTGGATTCTATTGATCGTGGAAATGAGGGGATAGTGGTCAGAAGGTGAACGGAGTGGGCTGTGATGAGGTGCCAAGTGTGAATGCGTGGAATTGAAGGCAAGCACCATAAGACAAATACACAAAGCACTGTGTACTTGGCTAAGTTATCCGATGATAATACTGGAATTCTGGAGCCTGGCTATGTGTTCTCACCTCATGTTTGCCAACACATGGCAAATTACTCGAGTACAATACACAGAGCTTGCCATATCTTATAGGAGCTGAGAGGGTATACATTGCAACATGTTAAGTGTTACAGTATATACATTTATCAACGTTATTTATCTTGGAGGTTTAATATTGGCAGTTCGTCTACATATTAGCATTGTCATGAACTGTTTTAGCAAAAAAGTGCACATGGATTCTAAACAATGTTAACTTGTCAATTTAGTACACGTTTAAAATATGTCCCCATGAACGTTCCAGTTGCACTATCGGAATTATTTCATGAGATAGAGGCATTTTATTGTTAACTCTTGCAGCTAACAGTGCGACACCCTGGCAGATAATGCCCATGGGACCTGGTAGGAAGTGCAGATGCTTCACGTAGAGATCATTACCCACACTGACAAAGCAACGTATAATGGCATATCAAAGTGTGTTCTTGCATTTCAATCACACAGGCATTTTGAAATTTCAGAGTTGCCAAATAATGCTCTTCGTGTGCAATAAACTAATGACTCGATTGAGACCGTCAATTCGCTACACTTGAGAGTAGTTTAATAATAGACGGCTTAAATCCAGAGTCTATCATAAACATCTCAACATTGCTTATTGCTGGAACCTCTAAGCCATGTTTGGCCACCCGTTCTCGAATTGTTACTTGATGCGGTGTGTGAACTTTATTGCTGCGGAGACAGTGGTGGCCAAGTGTGGTCATGGCAAAAAAAAAAATCTCCTTGTGGGCAGTTCTGGACATGGTATGTGCTCACTAATGGCACGTGCTCCCTATTCGTGTCTATGGCTATTTGATGGAGGTCTGTGGCTTTGCCGTGACTGTGTGTGGGCGCATTTTCCATGGCAGTCATTCCACCATAGTCTTACGCCTGCCGTTTTGAAACGTGTCCAGCACAAGTGGAACCGTTTGTCTTCATGAGAGAGTGAGCGCCACGTCTTCGACATTCGTTTCCTCCTCGATCCCTACGTTTTACACCTTGTCCCTGCGAGTATCCCTTCGCAGACATCTCTCCGCGCTCCTGCGTGTAGGTTCGTGACTGTAGCGTTTGTGTCGTCGTGTTGGTCGCTGGCGACTCACTTCCCTACGCTCTCTTTATCCCACCTGCCGACCTGCGCCAGTGTAGCAGCCAGAGAGAGTTCGCCTTCCCCAATCAAGCGCCACATCATTTGCGTTAAAGCGCCGTTCTTTTTCTTATCATTCGGAGTGGTTTTGCCAATATTGTTTGGTAATTCGGCAGCACTTCTCCGACAACATTGACTGCTGATGAGCATCACAAGGTTGAAGCTGGTCTAGAGCTTGCTTGCCTAAACACACGCTGCTGATGATATTGGTCAGTAAGGCAATATCTGTGCCCGCTTAATCCTGTACAGGGTTGCTGGGGGCTGGAGCCTATCCTGGCTGATAGAGCGTGCAAGGTGAACTATACCCAGGATGTTACGCCAGTACATCGCAGTGCACACATTTGGGGCGATTTACTCAGCAGGCCAATTAACCTACACAGCAGCATATCTTTGGACAGGGAAAGGAAACCGCAGTACCCAACGATAACCCACGAGGAAACCGGGAGAGAGAACACGCAAACTCCACACGCTGTGAAAATCCAATAGGATAATGGACTAAAATGTGCTTTTAATTCCATTTGGGCTAGACACTCTATGGAGTTATATATTTTTTATCTGCTTTTATATCAACCAACCACATGTCCAAGGGTTAATGTGCCTGTGCCAGTCAGTAAGCTGTTGCCTTATGAAAGAACTGGCTCCTTCCCCGTGAATATGGAATTTTCACCATTGGCTCAGGGTAGCCAATTGTGATGAATGTCATGCAATGTTCGTTGGCGAATGAACGAGGCGCTATGACCTTAGCTATTACAGTAATATGAATCGCCTTTTAAATAAAATGTCCGTACAATGGTGACATAATACACATAACACAGAACGTAAAAATGTTGCCCCTTCCGAAATAATCTTGAAAATTTCACCATTGTCCCGGAGAGTGAGTGGATTGTCAGCATCGCATTCCGGATGAATGCTTTATGCCGTGCTTGCGGTGGATTGCATCGGTCGTTCGCTGTCAGCATGTCGGCGCAGTGCTCGATTGAATTCCCACCCGAGACGTTTATTGACCGAAACGTCGGACCACCCGCATCACACGAGTCTGGCATTAACCTTGTTTATAGTACTTAATTAGCGATAGTGGGGAAGGTCTCATCTCATCTCATTGTCAGAAACCGCTTGTTCCTGTACAGGGTCGCGGTGATCTGGAGCCTCTCCGGCAGACACAGGGCGCAAGGCAGGGATATAACCACGATGGGACGCCAGTCCACCACCGGGCACTGCGAGCAATTTAGTCTGCAAGCCAATTAACCTATGCAGCAGCATGTTTTTTGAACTGTGGGAGGAAACGGAGTGCCTGCTGAAAACCCACGTGGACACGGAGAGAGAACATGCAAACTCCACACAGAAATGCACCCGAGCCGAGATTCGAAACCGGGACCTTCTTGCTGTGAGGCGACAGCACTACCCACTGGGCCACCGTGCCACCCAGTGGGAAAATTGTGAATTTTAATTCTCACAAGACACAAACTCGGCCCATCATCTACCCTCTATTAAAATGGACATCACTTTGCGATAAACCGTGGTTTCAGGGAGATTCTGACTCCTGCCATAGGCACGTGGAATTCCCACCACTACTGTTGGAGGATGAGAACGATTGAACGCTGACTTGGGCAGGGAGACACTTTTACATCACAATTTTAAAACATCTTCGAAACCAGAAGCTCAGTGACCAATTTTAACATTCATTGATAATTAATGTAAAATATACCATGCTTAATAGATACATGATTATTATTACAGCAGAAAATACCCAGTGGACTTAAAAACTCGAGATGCGGGATTCCTGCCACACAACAAACTTTTGAATAGACCAACGTAACAACGCATAAAATTAGACAGATATCAGACAGACAGACAGACAGACAAATCGGGACATATAAACTTGCAGCAATAATGCCATTATATATGATGTATGGTCACGCATTTATATGGACTGTGTTCCAGTTAACAACAGAAGTGGCAAGAGAGATGTCTTGGATTTTTAAGAACTGCTCCGAGGACGTTAACATTGAATCATATTTATTATCTCAGTGAAACCGAGGTCCATTGCAAGTCTGGCCCTCACGGCAATCAGAATCTCGTGCCACGACTCCTGAGCGAGAAGCGTTGCCTGTGTGAGCTGCGTACACACGTTCACTCCGCGGATTCTATCTGTAATCTAACCGCTAACCCCCCCGCTCGGGCTTTATTTCTCGTGCAATAATTTCCACGGCCCTCCAGCTCTCGAAACTCCCCACTGCGCCTGACAAGCGGGTCAGTATGGGGCAGAGAAATATTTTCCGGCGTTCAGCCCCGGACAGCTACGGCTGAAATAAATCGCCTAAACCACCGAGAGCCGTTATTTCGTAGGCCAACCGCCTCAACCTGGGAAGCGTGACTGAAGCCCCCCGACGCTCACGGGGGGCCAGCGGGACCCGGGACGGATTACTGCCGCGTCCTCGGCGCGCGAGCAACTTTGTATTTCCCACACGCGCCGCCTGCGACGCTGCTGTTCCCCGAGCTGTTTGTCTCTGAGTAATTAGTGTTTGTCCATTCTCGCCGGCGCACGGCGAGCGAGTGGCCTATTGGCATGCAGCTCCCTTTCTGGAGCCCATTCTCTCGCCCACATGATGTTTGGTGTTAGAGGACTGTTAATTACACACTGGCGCCACGCGGGAGCTGGTCCTCTTATTAATACGGCGCGGCTACATTCCCGCTAGGCCCCCCAGTCGCCCTGTCGCTGGGTAAACAGCAGTCGAACCAAATAGGTCCCCCTTTGTCAGTCGGGACGCCTGGCCAAACGGTCCACGCCGTGCATTGTGGAGCTGCTCAAAATGGACTTTTAGCCTCATCAAAGAGCGCCTTTAAAACGAACTGCCAGGGGTTTACGCACGGAGCCGGAGATCGAGCGACAACTGTGGCGTTTGTTGGAAGGCGCGTTGATTAATAAATGCGTTGTGTTGAGCGGCGCGTGATGTTACCAGCGGGCAATGCGTTTAGCAGATGTGCCTGCTGTTGTGGAAAGCGCCCGAAAAGGGAAAAAAAATGGGAATGATGGTGACATTAAATTTGAAGCCGTGTTTCCCATCCACGAGGACTTGCACTAATGTGTTTCAAACCTAAGAAAACATAGTTTTGAGACTAAAGAAAATAAAAGTACGTTGATTTTTATTATTATTAAATTAAGCCACACACTGCATGTGCTTTTTCACTTTAAGCAATAATTGACATCTATTTCTAATATTCTTTTGGCGGTGAGGCAATGGTGCAGTGGATAGAGCGCTGCGCTATGAAACTGGTCGCCAGAGTTAGATTTCTGGCCGTGACTAACAGTATTGGTGAGTAAGATATGAAGCAGTCCTGGGTATTCCCTTCAATAATCCTTGCTGACCAATATGCAAAAGCATGGCCAAACGGGCCCAACGGCTGACATGGCATTGAGTGAGGCCTTTGTGCATCAATCGGTCTCACAAACCACTGAGGAATATAATTGTTATTAATATAGTGATTGTTTATCAATATTGTGTATGTCAGTAGTACACGCGCACTGCAAATGTAAGGCAAGTTATCCATCACGTAGATATCATATTTTTAAACCTTCAGTTTGTATTTAATGGCCATAACAGCCGCTCTCGGTTGTTTATTATCAGAGTTCCACCTATCTCTCTCGACACACACACCACAATGCACACGCACGCACAACTGCACACGTATCTGACAAATACCTCGGAGTTAATTCGTCCAATTATAAAACACTTTGTTTCTTTCCGACCATTAAAGAGATGAACGATGTATACCCAGCGCGCGTACTTAGTACGCCGGAGCGTTTCGCTTTGTCCGCGTGTCGTTCCACCGAGTCAGTTCAAAGCGGCGGCAGTCGCTTAAAACAAACGCCGCGCCGAAGGGGATGTTTCTTTAGTTTCCATCTGGGAGCTATTTGAGGCCCTCTGTGTGCCTCTCGGTGCTCAGGAAGTGACAGGCTTTGGGAAAAATCGGTTGGATTGACCAATTAGTTTGTTTTGCATCACTAGCCCGTCTCTCACCCACAATTCCGCATTTCCGTACCGCAATCAGCCTGTGCCAGTGAGGTGAAATATTGTGCAAAAGCATATGATTGTGGTAATTCGTATTCATTATGGCCTAATTGCGCCTCCGAGGTTTTTTTTCTCGGTTATTATTTTCACTGTTGTGTTTTTTTTTGCTATTCTGTTAATACTCAAATTGTTATCGTGCAAAGTAATGAAACAAACAATTAGTTAAAGTAACACAGTACGTACATTTATTGGTGTAAATAACTTTTAATCCAATAACACAGAATCCTAGCGGGTCAGTGTATTTTCATGTCTCCACGCTCAAATCACATTGGGTTTTGCTCTTCTCCTATTGCACGGCTGAATCGATGGTGAAAATTCCACATTCCTTTGATGGGGACCAATTAATCCACATGATTACCACTGATTAAACATTTCATTCACCTTGATGAGATGACCTGTGACCAGGGCTTGAACTAGTGGTCTACTCACATGATTTGGTCGTGATGGCGTTCGCTTAATTAAGGGTGGCTTCGACACCCAGTGTCTCATCCAAAGTGTGTGTAGCCTCTTAAAACCAACGTTACTTGCTGAGCCAGTGATAGACGGAAGCGGTGCAAGATACCTGATCTGTTCATTTTATTTTTAATACCAACAAACTGCATAGGCAGCGTGCGTTCAGGATGATTTTCTCAAATCCGAAATCTGCTAAATTGATACGGTTCCTGGAACATTTCCATTTTACTTTAATTAACGCCTAAGAAAAATAAACGCAACATAATTTTCAAATTATTTTATTTCATCGTAATTTACCAACATCTCGGCAGCGAGCACGGGAGCTCAATCTCAACTTCAGCGGTTGCCAATGGGCAGTGAGACATTTTCAGATGTACATATGGGACATACTGGCGATGTGAGTCGTCATCAACAGAATCCCCGTATCGAATGTTTACTTGAGCAGACGTTATCAACCAATTCAAGTGGCAATGGTTTGTTCAGGAGACCTGCTTGGAAAATATTGCGGTATTGGACGCACTCTGTGATGGTGGTGATGGTGCATGCAGCTTTGTCTACGCGTCAAACCATTGACCTATTCCATAAATAAACGGCATTTTCTAAAACTGTATATAATTGCCTTCAAAATTACATCCCTTATGTGTTATTAGGATGTTTTTTTTTTAAATGTCGACCACGAGTATTCCCAATTTGTGAAACTGCCCTTTCAGAGTTCCTAATAAAAGGAGCACGAATCTAACATCTGATTGCAGTGTCTGCAAAAGGGCAATTTCAGGCTCCATTAGCCACGTTGATGTTTTGTGCACCCATTTAAATTCTGTTAAAGCAAGTAGAATCGCCTTTTGTTTCTATGAACAACATTTAGCTCATTTGTTTTCTGATCTGCATGCAAGGGAGGGTGCCCACGGGCGGGCGAGCGAGCGAGCGAGCGAGCGGGCCGCCTTTCGTGACAAGAGTGGCCTCCTCCTTGTCAGGCGCGTCTCTCGATCCGCATGACGCGTAGCGTCGCTTTTCCGTCGCTTCTCCGTCGCTTTCGCGACCGTCCGCAACTCACTCGCTCCTCCTCTCTCTCTCTCTCCGGCGCCGCACATCGCCATCCACGTCACCGCTTTGTCAGAATCGCAATACTTTTCTCTTTCTGTAACGCATTATCCCTCTCCTCTAAATGGCCTTTTTTTTTTTAAAGTTCAGTTGGTACGTGCTAACATGTTTCATGAATGAATAATGATTCCAATGGTGGTGCCGCTTGGCGGGGTCGTGGTACCCTCGGTTTGCAAACATCCTGGCTGTGGGTCGACCCAGCTCATAGTTCTCCCATTCCACGGTTAAACAGAATAAGTACCGCTTTGTAGGACCGCAACTGTGGTATCATTGTACACGTAGGCTGCTGATGCTGTCACCATCATCGTCACTCTTTATGTATCCACCGATGCATGGAGGTCTTTAAAGTCACCACTATTCCCCATGGTCTCATCGTGCAGTAATCCCTCCAGCTACCGCACGCTCGTTATTCTATCTGCGTGGCAGACGTCCTCTCAGACGTGATCCCTCATTCGGCTGCCACTCCGTAGTCGATCTCAACCGCTTTGTTGTCATTTTTTCCACCATGATGTTTCCTGCCCAAGGCCACTTAGTATTCGCAAGAGTCAATATGATGTCTCGAACTTGCATGCGGTTCTCTGATCCATGTCTCCCTCTTTTTGTCTCGGTGTAATTGCAAGCACTTACTCTCCACGTCTCATTGAACACTTTGCAGCTTTTGTTTCAGACGCTCATTCCATAAGAATGTGCAATTTCTACCACTGGCTTTGGCCTGCAAATGGGCATAAACGTTCATATGAGCGGGGTGACACTTTGACTTGGGAGTTTTAAGGTCACAATACGATGCATGTGCAGCATCTTGAGATGTGGTGACATTTAGCTGCCATATAAACGCAACATTGTATTGCGTCATTTTCACAAATGAGAGTTTTAGAACTTGCCTGAAAATGCCTCTGTGTTTCATTTGTTTCTGAAATAACAGCAATTACTGACGGTTTATTATTATAGAAGTTGATAACAATCTGTTGAGCGGGCATATTTTACACACTTTGCTTAAAATGTTTTTTGCGAATGTCAACATTTTTAAAAGGAGACATTGTTAAAAACAGAAACACTAAATAAGTGTAATGATTAAAACATTTCCGCAGATCAAATGCAGACTAACCGTTTAATAGTTTAAATCTATTTTTACTATTCTAGGAATGTACGGAAGAATTATTTATGCTCACAGTATAATTGACAATGTGCTTCAGGATTTAGTCGTGTCTAAGAAAGCACAAGTGAGCATTGGATCAGTGCTCATTACTCGTGGCAGCTTTGATCCAGAGATGGAAATTCCACATTACTCTGACGTGGTTGAAGGGATACGGGGCGATGGTGTCATAACTTGGTACCCATTTTACCAACCCGAGAGGTGGATGGGCTAAGTCGACCGCAGCGGATCGGAATTCAAACTCACGCCCTTCCCACGGTGGGCGCCGTGCGCCTTCACCGCAGCGCTGCTCGGAGTGCGATCGTAATCACACGACGCTCCTAGGGCACGTGAGCGACGGAACGATCTCGTGGTTGTGACCTCGAGCTGACGTCGTAGGAACAGCGATCGCCGTTCGGTCTGGCGTGGGGTTGAGCGCGTGGGTCGACAGGGTGACCGCGGATGCGGCGGCGTAAATCTGAAAGCTGCGCACGGCCCTGACATCTGCAGCAACATGGACTTATCAACTTGCGCACTATTCCGGGTGCTGAGAATGTCGGACATGGGATTACCGTCAAATTGCAGTCGCAGACCGGCGCGTGGAGGGGGGAAGGGCTCGCTTTAATGCCAGAAAGCCACGCGCACGCCACACCCACCCACTCGGCCAGATCTGGAAGGCAACTTCTGAAAAGTAATCATTCTCTGCTTACTGATTACTCATGTTTGGGATTTTCATAGGAATGCAATTTGATTGCTTAATGAATTTTATAATTGCTTTTTAGCGCTATCCATCTAAGGTTGAAAGCGTGCGTGCATTAGCTGTGTGCCTGTCTGTCCGTCCATCTGTCTGTCACGGGGCAGCAATATGATGCTCATAAAGAGGATCCGATACGAACACAATTTTACGTAAAATCATGTTGTTATCAGGAGCTTAACCTATATATGAAGAAACAAATTGATGAAGGTTTTTTGTGATACTGCAATGGCAGTCGTGCATATAACGACCTCATTCTGTCCCACACATCACACAAACTCCTGGCTTTGACAATCCTCGAATACACTGGTGTAACCATTAACCATATCAGAACATCAATAGGCCGATGCCCGCATCTTTTTCACCGCTGTAAATTTAAGGCTAAGCCACAGTCGTGAGATTGTGGCCATGCAGCTCAAAATGTCTCTCATTATCTGAAACCGCTTAATCCTATATAGGGTCACGGTGAGCCGGAGCCTATCCCGGAAACACAGGGCGTAAGGCAGGAATACACCCGACGACGGGACGCCAGTCCATCGCCGGGCAGCTCAAAATGTGAAATATAGTAAACCACTGTAGCCCTCTTGTGGCTAGCATATCTCAACATTGACATTTAGCTCCTGAACATTGCCATAGGCAAGAATAGAATAGTAACACATGTTGACAAATAATGAAAAATAGTCAACGCATTCACCAATAACACTGCCTTAATATAAATAGTGTATATGCACTATGAATGAAGGGTCATTGCCAGAAGCTTTGCCTGTTTTATTGATTTTATTCAGATTGATACAGCTATGTCAAAAATCTTGGCAACAAGATCCAGTGCCAAAAGGGTTCAGCTTGCCGGCTGAGACGCGCAAATCTCCCGTGTCCCTCCGCACAGAGATGGCGCCATTATGTGTGACGTCGTTGCGCTCATCTCTCCTCCCCATTGAGGTCATTGTGACGTCATCTCGCCATCGCTAATTAAACGCATCTGCGCGTGTTGTGGAGCATAACCGAATGCAAGGACATGCACGATTTGTCATTCTTGCTGACAATTTACATCTACGTTGTTTGGCTACCCTGCGGTAATGGCATCGGCTAGTGCTGTTGGCTGTGTGTCGTGATTTCAATGCGAGGATCGTGGCAGTCGATGCTTGCAGCCAAACGCACCTTCTTATAATTTATTTTGTGGAGCCGTTTGAGGAAAAAAAAAGATTAAATATGCAATAAACTGGCAATGCTATTATACACTAAACTCCAATTAAAAACAATGCATTACAGTTACCTGCCTGTGGATCATTTGATAGCAGCAATTTGCTCCTCTGACGCCGATGGTCGTAAGAGCCACAGATGACGTGGCTCTCGTGAAGCCAACCCGATGAATTATCATCAGCAACAGCCACGATGAAGCCACTGCTGAATGAAGGCCTCCCCCGAGATGCCACCACGCCTCGCGATCTGGTGATGCGACGTTTCGCCTAGCACCTGCACATGAGCACATTTCATCGCTCCATCTCCACGGCGAGTGCCTCGCTTTGGCAATTGTGTGTGTATATATATATATATTATTTCTCGAGTATTAACAACCGAGCGGCACGGTGACCCAGTGGGTAGCGCTGTCACCTAACAGCAAGAAGAACCCGGGTTCGAATCTCGGATCGGGTGCCTTTCTGTGTGGAGTTTGCATGTTCTCCCCGGTCCACGTGAGTTTTCGCCGGGCACTCTGCTTTCCTCCCACGGTGCAAAAAACATGCTGTTGCATAGGTTAATTGGCTTGCAGACTAAATTGCCCGCAGTGCCCGGTGATGGACTGGCGTCCCATCGTGAGTATATCCCTGCCTTGCGCCCTGTGTTTGCCGGGATAGGCTCCGGCTCACCGCAACCCTGTACAGGATTAAGCGGTTCTGCCAATGAGATGAGACGAGTATTAACAACCACTGTCACGGAGTTAGCCATATGGCTGTGGGGTAAGGGACGAGAGCACTCTAAACTAGCACCGTTCAGATCCCAGGCTCGAGCTTGGTGTCAACCGCTTCTAATATCCAGGTACTCGAGCATAGCGAGTTGATGGGCACAGCCCCAAAGCTCTCTCCCGGTCATGTTAAAGATGTAATCAATAATATTTTGGTCCGACTGCAATGTGATGTACGTCTCTATGGCAGCGTGTGCCAGACAGCGCAGTGGCCTATGCTTGGAATAAAAGAGGAAACTTTAGAGTTCTGGGATATCTCCGCCAGCAAACTATCCTGTAGCACAGGGCACTACATCACCTTGCCAAGCGGACACTTGGCTGCGTGACACGGCGCCTAAAGCACAATATGAATAACATTTGTAAAAGAAGTCGGCACGAAACATGGCTACACACCAAACGAAGGTATGCAGTTATTTTCTTGTGTTGTTTGGCCAGGCCGCCTTCATGAAGAACATATTCTGAGCACGCCATTGTCAGTGCGGCCGTGAATGGGGTGGACACGAGTATTTTGTGATCTATAAAAGCCCTTGTGAAATGTATATTGGAACCCACTTGCACAAGACCCTGAACGGCACGTAATGATTACATCATGCGTTTCTGAAATGACCAGCATTGGGCAGCGCTGGGGAGTGTTAACTTTAGGCAAGCACTCTTGAACTTCTAATCCTTACTCTTTTCATGCTTTCCCGCATTTTTACTTTTGTTTCCCTAGATTTAATCTGACAGTCGTTACTAATCCACTTTTTTTGTAAAATATTTAAAGTCGATCAGCTTGTTGGGATCTCAATACCGTTGCCATCCAGCAGAAATGATTTAAAGCAAATTAACTCTGGAACGGTTTCAAACTTCTAGTTTTCATCGGCAGAGCCAGGCTTGTTAAAAAAAAAGTGTTTCTGGCCTACGAGATGTTATTGATATGAAATTCATCGAAATCTTGGAGCCCTGTTCAGCGCAAAAAAGCAATATTGCCTACAAATTAATAATGCATTAATCTGGAGCATTATTACTATGAGTTGTTTTGGAAAGCCACTAGCCCGACTGTCGTATGTGTTACGAACCGTGATGCTCCGAATAGCGCGTAACTATTAGAATACTTTGCCCGCTTATAGTACGGCCATATCTTGCTCACTTCCTAACTCAGCAGATTCGCGAGTCTCGGTGCACTCGGGCGATCTTTGCACGACCCACCAACCCTGGCTGCAAAGCTCCTGTTTTCCAAGGCGTGCTGCACTGATGCCACGCGTGCAATCCTGAGCAACCGAATTTGATATCGTGCTCAACGGTGAGCAGGAATTCCATGTGCACAGAGCTTGGGGGGGGGGGTTTGCAGATGGGCCACACTGCCCTGGCCATGATGTTTTGACACGGCGGTAAAAATATGGCACGGTGATGCATCTTCCAGCTTGAGTTTCATCACAGCTATTTAAGAGAGCTGATCATGTCCAGATCAACACTCATAGCCAAGCATGGCCCAATGTCCATGAACAAATCACACTGAAATGCGCCCGATCTCTCCAGATCTTGGAAGTTGTGCAGAGATTAGAGTGGTTGGTACCTGGATAGATTCTGGAATCTATGTTCTCTCAGCAGCTCTCTGCAGCGCTTTGTGACTCGGGTGAAAAGCGCGAAAGAAATACAATTATTATTATCAACATCTCATCTCATTGTCTGAAACCGCTTAGTCCTATACAGGGTCACGGTGAAGCCGGAGCCCATCCCGGCAGACACAGGGCGCAAGGCAAGGATATACCGACGATGGGACGCCAGTCCATCGCCGTATTATCAATAGTATCCATGTATTTGATACGGGTAGTCTGGTTTGCTGCTGCAGACCAAACAAACATTACCATAATTTGGTCAACCTTTCCCAGTGCAGGAACCTACTTGAAACATGATCATGAGACTCCCTGTATCTCTTAAATCTATTGTGTCCAAATCTCATTTCAGTCTTTGTTTTGTAGACCTACTGAGTACACCTCTCTGTTAAATTTGCCCTTTCACTCTATCCACACACGCAACTTATCAATCCGATATACTCTTATCAGTTTCTCTTACAGCGCTTTGGAATGAATGCATCCTATCGCTTAGTCATTCATTGGACGTCTGTGTCTGATAATTGTTTATTTGGTCCCTCAATGTAACACATTTGGACACTCCTTGTGTTAAACCATGTTTAGTAAACATGAGTACCCGCGGAGTGAGTAGCGATGGCGCCTCACAGCAAGAAGGTCCCGGGTTCGGTTCCCGGTTCGGGTGCCTTTCTGTGTGCAGTTTGTGTTCCCTCTTCCCGTATTCATGCGGGTTTTAGCTTGGTACTGCGGTTTCCTCCCAAAATTCGAAGACACGTTGCTGTTGCCTAGGTTAATTGGTCTAAGTAAAATTTCCCACGCTGCCCTGTGATGGAATGGCGTCCCATCCTGCGTATAACCCTATCTTGCTCCTTTGTGTCTGCTTACCCCTCCCTGCTGGGCAACTCTTTAATAGAGCTACATAGCTCAACGGTTCCTTCGAGCTTAAACAAAAACTGACCGGCGAGTAAAAAAAACAAAATCCCACACACAAATTAGATTCCTTACCGCCACCGAGGGAGATATTTAAAGAGAGGGCTCAGCAGATGCATAGGACGGTTCAAGCCGACGAA
>JAZEWT010000005.1:23499208-23510522 GCA_036362905.1 Mordacia mordax
CGGGTGTATTCCTGCCTTACGCCCTGTGTTTCCGGGATAGGCTCCGGCTCACCGTGACCCTAGATAGGATTAAGCGGTTTCAGATAATGAGATGAGATGAGGACCCGGCATGCATACAATATCTCACAATACTGGCAGAGGGGATAACTGTACGTGTCTTGGGTGGTGGATTATTAGCACTCTGCAACTAACACCAGGGACCACGCAGGGATGGGTGGCCCTACACCATGCCCTGCCGTATTTGTCTCTCTCTGCTGATGATGTTTACACACCACGCCAGGTACTCGTTTGATGCTGAGTCGATCGAGGGGAAACCCAGCACTGGTTCCGATATTCCACACCGTGAGTGGCGACGTTAACTTGGGTTACCGGGTTCGTAAGGCAATGCACAAACCACTACATTACCACCTGTAGATACACATAAACACAATAAACACAAAGACACGGACAAATGAACACCTACGAAGCCAGACATCTAATGGGGTTCATATACACACTATAAAGATCTTCAAGCGTTATCTGAGTCTCAGAGCTCAAGGGGCAAAGTACAATATGGTGCTGTTTAAACAAAGCAAAATAAGTTTGAGCTCAGGAAGTGAGTTTAACAAACTATATAACACCAGAAGATGAGGGGGCGTTTGTAGTATCAATAAGGCAATAGACGAGCAGTGAATGAATTGGGGGCTTAGGCAGAGTCACTGATATTCTCGAGAAGCAAAGGTGGTAACACTTATACAATTTGGGCCTGTGGTGACATGATAATAAACGATGTGACTGGAAGGGCTATGCCATCGGTGAAGAGTAGACGGAGCAGAGACACCGAGGATGAGGTGGAAGTATTCGGTGGAGCAACATAGGGGGATAGTCGATGTGATGAGAGAAGAGGCGCAGCTCAGTTCGCGTGCCACGTGGTGCAGCTCTCTCCACGTGCCACGTGGTTCAGCTCTCTCCACGTGCCACGTGGTGCAGCTCTCTCCACGTGCCACGTGGTGCAACTCTCTCCACGTGCCACGTGGTGCAGCTCTCTCCACGTGCCACGTGGTGCAACTCTCTCCACGTGCCATGTGGTGCAGCTTTCTCCACGTGCCACGTGGTGCAACTCTCTCCACGTGCCATGTGGTGCAACTCTCTCCACGTGCCACGTTGTGTAGCTTTCTTCACGTGCCACGTGGTGCAACTCTCTCCACGTGCCACGTGGTGCAGCTCTCTCCACGTGCCACGTGGTGCAACTCTCTCCACGTGCCATGTGGTGCAGCGCTCTCTACGTGCCATGTTGCGGAGCTTTCTCCACGTGCCACGTGGTGCAACTCTCTCCACGTGCCACGTGGTGCAACTCTCTCCACGTGCCACGTGGTGCAGCTTTCTCCACGTGCCACGTGGTGCAGCTCTCTCCACGTGCCACGTGGTGCAGCTCTCTCCACGTGCCACGTGGTGCAACTCTCTCCACGTGCCACGTGGTGCAGCTCTCTCCACGTGCCACGTGGTGCAGCTCTCTCCACGTGCCACGTGGTGCAGCTCTCTCCACGTGCCACGTTGTGCAGCTCTCTCCACGTGCCACGTGGCGCAGATCTCTCCACGTGCCACGTGGCGCAGATCTCTCCACGTGCCACGTGGTGCAGCTCTCTCCACGTGCCACGTGGCGCAGCGCTCTCCACGTGCCACGTGGCGCAGCTCTCTCCACGTGCCACGTTGCGCAGCTCTCTCCACGTGCCACGTGGAAAAATAAAATCCAGGTAGCTGCCACCTAACAGTCATTCGAGGGAGCGGTGTATACGAGACATCGTGATATGCGTAACGCGGTTGCTTTAGCGCTTCCCTGTTAGACAAGACTCCTTGTCAAAGTCGATACCATAATGTCGTAACCTTACACAGGGTTACATTTTCTTCCAACAACAAGTGGCAGCCGATATGTTTCAACTTTTGGCAATCGAGACAAAGCAAACAGCAGTGTAACTTTCAGATTAATAGCTTTAGATATTTGTTTTGGGCTTAAACAGTTGACCTATGCGAATAGGTCCCCAAGCCCGAATTTAGTTGTTTTTGTTGTCTTGCGCCGCAGATTTGAGCCTTTGAAACCTTACATCTAAAGACCGCATCTAACTTGTGTGTGTATGTGTTCTCTGATCCTTGTGTCTGCCCTTCAGCCTCTCAAATGTCTTAAAAAGGGACGTTTTGTAAGAAAAAACGTTTTCATCCGTATTATTTGAAGGGGCAAAAAAATGTGCCCTTCACTAAATCATCGTGAATTCGGCCAATCTCATCGGATCTCTTGACGATGAGGAGGGTTTGTTTTTTTGCACGAGCTGTCATTAGAATATTTTAATGCCAACTGAAGAACGCCAAAACAGTAAGTTTCTTACTGGGAAATAGAGGCGCTAGCGAAAGTATGCACTGTACGGTACTCGCGAAAAAGTATATATATATTTCAATAAGGGACGCGTTCGTGAGTAGAGCGCAAGGAGGCGGCCAACGGAAAGAAAACTTAACGCGGGACTTCTCGAGTCTTCGACTACGAGTCCCGGAATGCGACAGCGAGCTGAGTCGTGTGGATATCTGAGCGCGGTGCCCAGACGCAGCAGCAGACAAGCACGTGGGGCGTCTGGCAATCGAGAGAGATGGGAGGAGAGCTGGGGAGGGGGGGGGGCTTTGCCCCCTCCGAGCGTAGAACGCGAGCCGTAAAAAAAAAACCCCCGTCGACACCCGCCACCATCCGTCAGTTCAGAGAGCGGAGCTCACCTCGCCCCTGGGCCCTGCCGTCGCGGAAATAATAATAATTATTGCATTTCTCGAGCGCTTTTCACCCGAGGGTCACAAAGCGCTGGATCCCCCATGACGCTGCTCCCTGCACAAATGTCAGAGCGCACGTTGTAGCAGTTTGCTCAAGTATCGACCGATAGAATAAGCCGAACAATTCGAATATTTGCTTAGCTTCCCTGGGTCACTCTAATCACCCATTTCGACTCTACGCTTTTAACATTTGCCTCTGTGTGTGTTTTATCCTGCGCCAGCCTCACGGAAGAGACTGAGAGACTCAGTAGGCTCTCTTTCTCTCCCTCTCTCTCACCTGACAAGAAATACATTCCGTCGATTGGTTGAGCTAATGTTTTCGACATTGCGAGAGCCACATGGCCGCACCTGCTGGGTTTATGACTCGTTTTTTTTTCCCTGTTGCAATAACGCTTCTTTTTTTGATTATAAATTGTTGGGAAAATTGACGGGGCACATGAAAGTGTGGAGATGGATTTTCAGCCGTGCCTAACATCAGTGGTGAGTGATGTGTGAATCGGTCCTGCGCAACCCCCCTTTGCTCCCTCACCCCCTTTAATCTGCATTGACCAGCATGGTGAAGTATGGTCAAACCGTCCAAATGACCGCCACAGCATGGGCCATCCCCTCACTTAGAGGTGGATTAACAAAGGGCTTAAAGTTCTTATTACAATAACTATATCCATTTAGTATGTTTTAAGTTGAAGTAAGCTGCACGTAACGGATCCCTTCGACTTGAAGATAGTTAGAATCAGGACGCTCCTGTAATAACAACGCGTAAATCATAGCACACTGCGCCAGTAGTAACCGCTCAAAGGAAACAATTCGGTTTTGTAAAATGCTAAACTACTCAGCTTATACAAATAAATGTTGTGTTGCTGAGGTATTTTTCCCACATCTTATTCGGTACTCCGTGATAGATGTGTGAGCTCCAGGCTCGTGGAGGTATTTTAAATGTGTCCGCTCATCGAATTATGTGCACAGCGCTTGCAAGTCGTTCTGTTGCAATCTTCTCGGTTAACGTTATCTCAGTATCAATCTCCTTGTCAGGGGCACCTGACACTCGTGAAGTGCGCTAATCCCCAGTCCACGCCCATGGTCGTCTCTCGGCAACAGTGATTAGAAGATGCACATAGGAAACGTTCGATTTCTTTAAACATTTGACACACTTTATTATCTGCGCATTTGGGGATTTTCTCTTTGGTATGTTTTCTCTCCCCCAAGCGCAATCCGCCGCTTGCACCAAATTACGGCGCCAAGCAATGGAGGTTGACTCCGCGTGCCGCGTGGTCGCGGCGGTGGCGGCGCCGAGCGAACTGCGGTTAATTGAGGAAACCGCTTTTTAAGCAATTTGTCACATTCTTCGACGTAGATTTGCTTTAAAATTAGCGCACATTGGAGTGGAAAGAAATTACGTTTTTAAACAAAAAAAAATTATTACGATTGACACCTCGTGCCAAATTAAAGCGGGGCTATCGTGTTTCAAAAAAAAAAGTTCATTCCTTTTTTCTTCCTAGAAACCCAAATTAAACTTTATAACACCATTTACGGCCGGCGACGGTGCAGAGCAACGGTCTCTTTGGTTGAGCCGGTAAAGTATTGCATTACTTTCGCATGCGCGGGGTTTTTTTTAATGATCCGTAAAAGAATAAAATCCTCTCTAGGTGAGAGCGGCGGCGGTGGCAAAAGAGGCGGCGCGGCGAGAAGGATTTTACACAGGAAACGGTGTTTTTGGGTGGTCTTGATTTTATAAATAACACGGCTGACCTCGGAGCCAACGGTGGTGGTCAGGAACATCTCGTCGTGTGGCCAAACAACCACCGTTCTTCCTTTTGATCATCACGGCCCGTGAGAGGTCAGGGTTTGGGGAAGGAATTGGGGCATGAGGGGAGGGGGTTGTAAGGTTCGGTGGGGTTTTTTAGAGGCGGCTAAATGCCTTTTCCAGCTGCAGCCAGGCCCTCGTGCTCATATTTCCGCAGCAACACATTACTCAGGTCCCAGCTAGCGACATCGCCCACCGGTCGCCCCATGGGAGTTGTGCTCACGAGTTAGTCACAGATAGAGTAACCTTTTAACGACTCATTTCCAAAAGCCGCACCGCACACGCGTGCGCACAAGAAGTACTCGCCACGACCGGATCAATAATACGGATCACCAAGGTAAATATGCGGCTAGTCAGCTTTTAAATTAAGTTTCACAAAGGGTTGGCATGTTTAACAAAAACAAATTACACTGGCCTAAGATTCTGGAAAAGTAAATTATGCACAACATTCATATTTTATAAATTACGCATTAAAAACAAGCCCCTTGGATTACAGTAAGTACTCGTCTGAGCTCTGACATGATTAATGAATTGTGAAGTAACGAGTAGAAAAGGTTTTTACCATTTCTGGCAGAATGGTAGAAACCTTTTCTACTCGTTACATATGTGCACTGGCAAAAAGTACCCATAGAATTGTGAAGTGTTTGAAAATATTTACCGTGCACGATGCATGCGTGCTATATATTCTCAAACAGAATACTTCAACAGTGACCCTTAACATAAATGCACTAATTCTGTTTTATTACTCAACCTGTTTAAGCTTTCAGTCGTGGGATATTGTCTCCATGAAATATTGACTAAAGTTGACTTTGGCATGGTCATCCACGTACATAGTTAATTCATCTGAAGGGAAAAACAATACATCTCAACAGCACGTGAACTCGCTTTAGCCATCTTAAATAAACAACGGTTATTAAACACGGTCAGAGGAATGTTAAGAAGAGGTCGGTTAAATGGGGGAGGGGGTAACAAGACATACTAATCACCCTGTACATGCCGCATAGGTGCTCTCAAACCAGACGCCTGTCTACAGGGGTAACTTTGTGTACCCACTGCGTATCCCACTGCCGGGGCGGCACAGTCTTTAAGCCACGTTCGGGACCTGTGTGTGTGTGATTTCATGTATATCTCTACAGTACAGCTATTATTTGACTTTCAATCGAATGCCTCTGATGTTGTTGTTGACATGCCGTTCTCTCCCCAGCTCTGTGCAGCGCTTTGCGACCCTCGGGTGAAAAGCGCTCTGAAAGTGTTATTATTATTATTATCATCCCTTCGTAGACAACTTGGCAATTTTTATTTGCCTTCCTGCGCCATAACACGTTTGAGTAAGCCGTGGCCAGATGCACGTTCTCCAATGTGAATCCTAATCTTATAGCCGAAGGATCGAGCACGCTTAATAATGCCACTAAATGTCGGTCCGTCGTAAACACGCTCTCACGTCATGGTCTTGCAGTTGCAGTCTTTCGCGCGCAACCTGACGGGCTTTTTCCTTTGAAGTTCTTGATAATAGCCAGCCGAAAGGTGATTTCCAAATGCCCCTCAATCGACCCGCACGCGCATCAACGCTTCGAACGTTTATTGTTATAACGGAGCTTAATTCCGTTATTACGCTGCGAACCCCCGTAACATTTAAATACGGGGAGGCGGCAGCTCTAAAGGTGACCAGGAATCTGCCAACAACAAAACGGTGTACGTTTTCTAACTTGAAGACGAATCTATATTTTGATGATTGCTTCGAAAAGCTGCTCTCTCGGGACAACCGCGTCGATCGCTCCCTCTCTCTTGTACATAGCAATGAACCGGAATTATTGATGCATGTTAATGAAACACATCTGCCAACGAAGCTTTACTTTTAAGAGAAACATTAGATTTGTTTTTATTCGAATATTTAATTACTTTCACCCCCTGTAAGAGAGTGCCACGTGGTCCCTCATGTACTGCTGCACCACGCGCAGCTTCTGCGCATGCGCATAACGGCTTCTAATTCACAGGTGTGCAGAGCATACGTTACACAATGACAGACCCAGAAATGTATAATTAAATAACATGAACACCAACTGACGGATTGATCTCATCTCATCTCATTGTCAGAAGCCGCTTAGTCCTGTACAGGGTCGCGGTGAGCCGGAGCCTATCCCGGCAGACACAGGGCGCAAGGCAGGGATATACCCACGATGGGCCGCCAGTCCATCACCGGGCACTGCGGGCAATTTAGCCTGCAAGCCAATTAACCTATGCAGCAGCTTGTTTTTTTAGCCTGTGGGAGGAAACTTGAGTGGCCGGCGAAAACCCACACGGACACGGGGAGAACATGCAAACTCCACACAGAAAGGCACCCTTGTAATATCTTAGTTTTTAAAAAGCATTCCAACCTGATCCTGGGTTTGCCATCCATGATTGCCTTAGGTCTCTCTCTCTCTCTCTGGGTACCATGTCCTAGTGAACGTTGGTGGAAATTGTTTTCCACAAATCTGTGGTCTTTGAACGTCTAAGAATGTCCACTGTTGACATGACCATCCATTTCGAGGGACTCTTGACGTGCCAATCTCTGTAGTCCACGATCTCTCTCCCCTTTCATTTTTTTCCAGTTATAACCTGATTTTCAATTTCTCATAGGTAATATTGTGGAAACAACACGAATATGTAATGGTGTAGGTTTTTCACGGCTCGATGCATGATGATTGCTTCGAAAAGCTGCTCTCTCGGGACAGGGAGAGAAAGCGAACAATGCCGCTGTCCCGCCAGAGCAGCTTTTTAAAGCAATCAACACGAATGCGTCCAGCATAATTAATACAAAGATGTATTAAGGCCAAAATAATGCTTGAACGCACACAAACAAGAATAGGAACGTTTTGGGAGCCTAAATGAGGCCGTATCTCAAGACACGATACAATTAGGGGGCGCATGACTGTGAATAGCGCGAAGACACTTTTTTTTTACTGTAGCAGAAAGTGTCAGATAAAAAGTGACAGATCTGAGAGGGAAATGAGAAGACTTTCATGTGCAAGTGCATATGAAGATACTTTATAAAGTCAGAGAGAGACAAGGCAAATTGGCAGAAGAAAAGAGGATTGGCCTGAGCCTGGGCTTGTCCAGGAGAAGCGTCTCCAGCAGTGGGGATGGGACTCCGAGAAGAAGGTAATTCTAGACAGCGGAAATACGCCGCGGTATGAAACTCAACGACCATTATCGCGCTAATGTACACCAATGCCAAAGTAATAGGAGCCCTGTGGTGGCGTCGCTGGGGTGGTGGCTGGGTCTAGACTGCCTCCATGTGGCAGACGGCAGACTCAGAGGCAAGAGTCACTGCGAGATAGATTCCCAGCTACACGCGCGGCCCTCACCACTGCTAACCAGAAACGCCCACCGCTCGGCAGGTCAGCCGGTCGGGTTTTTATAATTCAATCGGAAATGAACTGTTGAGCTACGTAGATATTTCAGCAGCTGTCTAGAGGGGAGGGGTAAGCAGGTTACAACATCTCAGGTAACGGGAGGCGGGGGGGAGTTTGGTTAGGCCACTTCAGACAACATGTGTTCGGACTGTAGAAGGAAAACGGGAGCAACCAAGGAAAAGCCACGCGACACACGGGGAAAGCAAGGAAATAGAGAGGCACCCGAGCCGGGAATCGAAGCCAGGGCCTGTGAGGCACCGTGCACGGCCCTGCACGATAACTGGCAGGGCGCTGTGACTGCTGCTGCTAAATCGAAGTCATGGATAATAAGTCAGGTCAAGGGGTCACATCATGGGAATGCTATTGTTGCCGTCACCATTTATGCGAGATGTGATGCAGCTTCCCGCCACAGTTTGTATCACAGTTTAACATTACTTTGGTCGTGTGCTCCAAGGGGGGACTGAATGTATTGGCGTGGAGCGCGAAGGATTTTGCAACGGTGTAGGAAGGTCTTTATTTAGCAGTGGATAGGTCATGGCCGGTGATTATGATGATGAATCTCAGTTTGTGTGGCGTTAGGAATAAGTTCGTTGATTTTGAGGATTCATAATTGTCGATATGTTGTGTGCAATAATAGTGTGTTCAAGAGTGTTCGGACAATGCCAGCATGTGTATATAGGTCTGAGACATCCAAATAATTGGCGGCACGGTGGCCCAGTGCGTAGCGCTGTCGCCTCACAGTAAAAAGGTTCCGGGTTCGAATCTCAGCTCGGGTGCCTTTCTGTGTGGAGTTTGCATGTTCTCCCCGTGTCTGTGTGGGTTTTCGCCGGGCACTCCGGTTTCCTCCCACAGTTCAAAAAACATGCTGCTGCATAGGTTAATTGGCTTGCAGACTAAATTGCCCGCAGTTCCTGGTGATGGACTGGCGTCCTATCGTGAGTGTATCCCTGCCTTGCGCCCTGTGTCTGCCGGGATAGGCTCTGGCTCACCGCGACCGTGTACAAGACTAAGCGGTTTGTGACAATGAGGTGAGATGAGACATCCAAATAACGTTTCACTCACGAGTGACATTGAATATACAGCATATTAAATCGGTCTCTCCGTACTACATACAGTGTAACAATGATAATTCCTAACGACATTAATTATGACATCTTTCACTGTCATAGACATCTGTCAGCTTAAGTAACATTCACTCTCATGGTTATCTGCTAGGCGAAGCGGTTTCTGTTCACACGCACAGAGACCTGTTAGATTCCGTAGGTGGACAACTTCTTAACTTGTGGATGTCCTCCTAGCTTCTGATATTCAGTGCCCATGTCGAGCGCTGATCAATCTGTAACTCTGTAAGGTTGTACTTTCTAACAAAAGCCGTTTCTCCCATCAGCGGAAACTCGGCTGCTCCTGCTGCTACTGAGGGTGTCCAGTGGCCACATGGGGCCTGTGAGTAACTTCTCCGGGTCCCATTGACACATTTCAAAGGTGGCGGCCCTGGGGGGTCCGTTTTAGTTACTCCCACTGGGGGTTCCAAAAGACCCTGAGAGCGCCGATTGTTTACCAAAAGAGCGATGGTAAGCGAGATGCTGAGCAAAGCTGTGAGAACGTGGAGCCAATTTGTGACCTGGGGATCATTTAAGGACATCACCTTTCGGACAAAATCATGCTAAATGGATCCAGTTTCTTCAGATGTCAGAAGTGTCACAGGCTTGAGCCTGGTTACCTTATTCTCCAGATTATAAGATGCTCCGGAAAATAAGATGCCCCCGCAAACTGTGCACATAGTGTGAATGAAGTTACAAAAATTCGGTCATCGGATTAAAAGACGCACCAGAATATTTTAGATTGAAACAGGAGGTCCGAGGGGCCGGGGATTATAATCAGGAGAATACGGTAGTACTCGCGACACGTCTGATGACCAGGGCTTGCCAAGTGCCGTATGTATGGACAGGAGATGGCAGCGCTGAGTATCACCCCATTGAGCGCGTGGTGGATTCTCTGTGGGTTCTCCGGTTTCCTCCCATGTGTGGCCAAACTCTCATTCATAGAACTCATTTAAACCTTCGGACTCGGTGACGCTTTCCTGAATTCACAATTGTTATTGAATAATTGTAATTAAAATAGTTTGAGCCGCAAAATAAATAAAACGTATATTCTATGTGTTTGACTAATATGGCTTAAATCATGCCTTGCATTATGGTTTTAAAGAAGGGTGGAATTGGACGGTAATGCACTTGAATGCCTTTCACTGAGTGAAAATCTCAGAGGAAACCTATTAGGCTTTCTTGATTTTAAATTCGAATGCATGTCTACATCTTGTGAGTAATACATTCAGGAAATACGTTTTCATAAACTCAACATTTTCTGGCGGAGGACCCTTAGACCCCCACTTTGAAGAGAAATGCGAACCCGGGTGCCTTCCAAGTCATTTTTTTTCTTCAAATTACAGCCCTAGTATGCATTTGGAATGCTTGTAATAATCGATACGGCGATGGACTGGCGTCCCGTCGTCGGGTGTATTCCTGCCTTACGCCCTGTGTTTCCGGGATAGGCTCCGGCTCACCGTGACCCTATACAGGATTAAGCGGTTTCAGATAATGAGATGAGAATAATCGATATTCAGTCGATTCTTATCCTTCTGACAAGTGCATCACATTATGTTCGACAATGTCTTATTTGTGCGAAACTCCAGACTGACACGGTGGAGGCCAAGGTCTTCCACAGGATGACCTCCATTAATGTACGACAATGTTTTTAATATTACGAAGCTGTGAGCATGACAGATTTATCCTGACCAGAATTTGAACTCACCACCTTAACGATTGCCAGTGGTCTAAATAGAGTGCAACCTGGAAAGATATATTAGTTATTGTCAAATCGTCATATCAAATATATTTAAATACATTCAAACATGCGCAGATAATTATCGTTGTCTTTTCGCTTGCGACGCAGGAAAAAAATCCATAAGGGTAGAAGGGTAAAAGTGAATTTTACAAAAGCCATGATGTAATTATAATAATTACCAGGTCAAACGCAATTCGCCGAGCAAAATGATTCAACCTACGCAGTGTATGCGGTGTGTGCACAACGTTTTAACTGGGTGATGCATGTCAGCGAGTGTGTGATCCGCAACGTTATTTAAGGAAAACAGCCCTCTGAACTTTGAAGTGACTTCTTAAACGTTTTAAGTGTAATTGCTGTCGAGTGGTAGGGGAATAATTGACCACGCAGACCCATTTCGTGACAGAAATAATAGTGACTTAGTTTACCAACGATTTTCGGAAGAGGAAATTTTACAGCAGGCACGAGAGCCCAATTCAAGCAAAGTGGGAGA
>JAZEWT010000005.1:23523689-23567317 GCA_036362905.1 Mordacia mordax
TCTAACGGCTGTCCCGAGAGAGCAGCTTTTCGAAGCAATCATCATGCATCGAGCCGTGAAAACCTACATCATGACAAATGTAAGAATAATGTGAATGTAAGTGGCTGTGTTCCTCAGCGAGCACATGACGTGGGCCAATGCTTCTGAAATCTTTGATCTGAATCTCACTAGCTGTCAGTGATTAAACGTGGTTCTCATTTCTCGTGAGTTGATTGATTCAGATTCATATTACATAATACTGATTTAACTGATATAACAGTTTGAATGTAATTTTCGGTAAATAGAAAATAATGTGAAAACGATAATAATTAAAACAATATTGTCATTCGGAATATAAGTAGTTTGTATGCACGATTGTTTATATTAAGTATTAGATTGTGATTACATACTTGCAAGAATTGTAATATGACAAAACTGATATTTGGTCACATTGTGATGGGCTTGCCAACGTGTTTACCTCGTTGGTATGCCTCAGTTGCAGGAATCTTTAAGCTAAAATGTTGCATTGTATTTAGAACAATTTTCGTGTAATGATGTAGGTTTTCACGGCTCGATGCATGATGATTGCTTCGAAAAGCTGCTCTCTCGGGACAGCCGCGTCGAGGAGAGAGAGCCATCGACGCGGCTGTCCCGAGAGAGCAGCTTTTCGAAGCAATCAACAATTTTAGTTTTTATTTCATGCCATTATTATTAAATGCGTTAAAACGGCATCTCGCATTTCAACACAAACTTCACTTCTTTGTATTGCCCGCTGTAGTTGAGTGCATTGAACACTAGAGGGCCTCATTACAAATATGAAGAAAAGCATTTATTCACGTTATTTTATGCAGCCTTGATGCACATGCATGTGGTATTACACCAACAAAACAGGAATTGGATTTTGCCACCAAACGCTCAGATCCAAGCGAATGTAGATCGAATGTGATTGGCATAGAATGGTATTTAGACTTGATGAGACTCATTTCATCTCATTGTCAGAAACTGTATAGTCCTGTACAGGGTCGCAGTGAGCCGGAGCCTATCCTGGCAGACACAGGGCGCAAGGCAGGAATATACCCACGATGGGACGCCAGTCCATCACCGGGCACTTTGGGCAATTTAGTCTGCAAGCCAATTGGACTGTGGGAGATTACCGGAGTGCTCGGCGAAAACCCACGCGGACACGGGGAGAACATGCAAACTCCACACAGAAAGGCACCCGAGCTGAGATTCGAACCCGGGACCTTCTTACTGTGAGGCGACAGCGCTACCCACTGGGCCACCGTGCCGCCCACTTGATAAGACTGATGGAATAATGTTGCATCAAGCCAAATATCTGCACTCATGTATTTTAGTCAATGATTGTTAGCGTGAAGAAAAGTGTTAATAACTTTTGGCTCAGAGCCCAAAGCTGACTGCTTTGTCTTGGTGTGTGCTGCTCTTCACTGCCTGATGACTCAGACCGTGCATGTGGATGACATTGGAGAGGAGAGAGGCAGGCCTGCTTGGGCCGAGGATCGGAGCAGACAGCTTTCCTCGACAGCAGGGCAACTTGAATCGCTGCAGCCGAGCCAAGGATTGTCCACAGACACACGAAGTCGCATGGCATTCTCTGACTCATTCCAAGAACACCACAGGTTTTTAATGCAGAGAGAAGCAAATGTACTGAAACAATTTGTTGTTCATTTAATAATTTATGGTTACATTTTTATTTCACCGTTTTCTATTCTTTTCAGACAATTGAAGATATCCCAAGATCGGCGATCCCAGTCCACCATCACTGTGCATATTTCAAGGGAAGAGGACCCCACATCAATTTGTGTAAGGAAATAAACACCCATTGAATGCCAAATTGCTGGATATAATACTCATATAAGCAGATTTTACAAATAAATTAATTCATTTGTGTCGACTCTTTCAGTAGGTGATTCTACTGAAGAGCCCTCGCTATTTCCACGTGGTACTCATTTATGTGTTGCATAAGAGAGGTTAATATCCCATTCAATACACACACAAAAATAACAAATGTAGATTGCTTCCAAAAGCTGCTCTTTTGGGATAGCCATGTCAATTGCGCCCCCGCTCTCCTTTGCACGTTGTGCCTCCCACATTAGAGGCATCTTCTGGTGTCCTGTCACTACAACAGTACAATAAATAACAAATGTGTTTAAGTTCTGCTAAGAAGATATGCATTTATATTGTATTGTTTCAGGACGTTTCTGGGAGGAAACCAGGAAGTGTGGATGAAAGTGACTTTGAAAGGCGATTGAACAGTTGGAATTTGGGAGTGAGTCATTTTGCATGCACAGTACTGCTTTAATAATGGTAATAAGACAGTCTGTAAAACACACAAATTCCAAGCCTCGTCATGGACGAGCCGTGGATACGAAGGCATGATGAAACGGCAGAGAGGTGGGGTGAAAGGAGCCACACAGCCAGCCGATGCCAGACAGATTGCTGATTTTCCTTTGTCGTTGTTGGCATTCCTCTCTCTCCGCAGCCCTGTGCAGCGCTTTGTGACTCTCGGGTGAAAAGCGCTGTATAAATGTAATTATTGTTATTAAACATTGGCACAGTTATTACCACTGTGCCACTCTGCAGAATCACATCCATTTGTAGTTGCAGTATTACAACCAACTATGTAACACGCCACACAAAGACGTAAATGTACGTCAGCATTATTGGACATTGTTAAAATCTAAAGATTGTCCCGAAACCATTGTTTTGCTTTTATAGATTGAAAACCCAAGGTACTTGCGAGAAAAGCCAATACCATTATCACCGGTGAGTCTTAATTGCAGAGTGTTATGTGCATTGATTGTTTAATGTTTCCTTCTTTGCTGTGTTTGGGTTAGATCTAATGTTTGTACCTGGCAAAGGTTCTGTCAGTCACTTTCAGCATCATCTCATAACAGGAGGGAAATAGGAGGCAGTACACGACAATAAGCTTGCCATGTGCTTGAGTGTGAATGCAGCGCAAGGCTGTCACTGTAAATATGCAGAGGTTATGAACAGTTATAAAACAGCATAGGCCTATTAACCTCACAATGGGTAACCTCTGATAGTAAATGTATTATATATAAGCGTATTAATTGGTCCTGGTTCAGTGAAGAAGAGGATTCCAAACATTTCAAGTCGATGTTTCAAATCTATAACAAGTTTATAAGAGTGGTGACAGATTTATGAATTATCTCAGCAATTGTTCAAATGACAGAAAAACAGTTATTAGGATTTATATTTTGTGTGAGAAATGCATGATGGCGTTTTAATATTTATTCTCTCCAGATTACACTCAAGAATAGCTCTTGGAAAATGGACCCATTACACGATGCTGAAGATTTTCAAACAAAGTGCCAAAAAGAGGTAACTACATAGCAATACAATTTACATTAAATTTATTGTTAATAGCATACACTGTATTGTTAATGACATTGTTTGCAATTCATTTAAGCTATTTTAATAATCATCAACATTCCTGAATCTAAATACAGCACTGTTAGTTACAATTACATTAGACCTATAGAGATCACTTTTATGTTATATCTAATGTGTTCCTAAACGTAGAATTTACATAAAACAGACTGTTTTGTAATATTTTCACAAGTGATTTTCATTGTTCAACCCAGAGATAGCACCATACAAGTTGTGTGTCTGCAGTCACTGATCTCCAACCACCACCAGAGTGAGACTACTGTACTGCTTCTCTGCTATAGATGGAGCTCAAGCTGAAGGCCATGAAGGAGCAGTTCCAGAAGGAGCAATTGGCGATGCAACGCAGCCACGAAATACACGTACAAGAGGTGCGGCCCCACGTCTCTGTGTGACTTCCACTTTCGGTTGGATTTCAGTGTGTTAATAGTGAACATCATAACTCTAGTTTGCCATTAGCTACATACAATTAATGGCCTGTTTTACCAATAAAAGTTATAAAATAACGTTTTGGCTCGTTGGCCTATGAGTTATGAAACAGTATTTTTTAGCCACGTTTGTATTATCAGGATATATTTTTTACTGTTTCAACTTCATGCATTAGCAGAATCTGGCTCATTAATAAAATGCCATGGGGTTGCCTGATCTTATAAATGGCACCCGTCTGTAAACATTGTGGGGCCCGTTAAACATATCTAGGGTATTTTATTACAATTATGTTGTTTATTGATTGCAGTTGCAGCTATATTAAAAGAAAACATAAAAACAAGCGTTAACGTTGATACCCATTTATTATAAATAACCACCCAATGAGCTTTTGCATTGCAACATTTAACGAGAAAGAATGATACAATCAACTAGAAAGGATGATGCCAGCTGGTGAAGACTATTGATGGATTGGCAACCAAGGAAGAGAACGCATCTGAGAGGACATCCAACAATGAAGTGTCTTGAATTGAGCTGGTGTGCTTGGCAGATTATTACATCACAGCATTCTGAGTTGTTAATTGCTTGGGAAGGCCTTCATCCAGTAGTGGATTGACCAAGGCTGATGGTTCTAGCAGCCATTCTAATAGCATATCGGCCTGCTCACCAGTGGTTGGTGGTCTTTGTTGCATGTTGGAAGGATTAACATCCTGTGTCTAGTGGATTCCTGCCAGATGCTGGGGTAGAGGATGCCACACGAGTGGCTTTAATTAGTGCCGTCGTTTTGAAGGTATTGTCGGCTTTTGTTCTTGTGCTAATTGCAAGCACGTTAATTTTGTAATTTCTTTTAAACCACTTATGAGCCTTTGATCTATAAACAGAGAAACATATGTAATTAAATATTACTTAAAAGAAAGAGATACACAATACTGACGGTTTTTAAATTTGCAAGCCTGATCGTGTCATGGAGGCTTAGTCATGAACTTAAGGTTTTAATTGTAAAAAAAAATTCACAGTCCAAAAAACATGCTGCTGCATAGGTTAATTGGCTTGCAGACTAAATTACTGTCAATGCCCGATGATGGACTAGCATCCAATCGTGGGTATATGTCTGCCTTGCACCCTTTGTCTGCCGGGATAGACTCCGGTTCACTGCGACCCTGTACAGGACTAAGCGGTTTCTGACAATGAGATGAGATGTAAATCATTGAAACCTGATTTAATGTACCATTAGTATCTCACATAAAAAATGGTTATGATATTTGAATGTGCAGTGCAGTGTTTTCAGTACTTTTACGATTGCTGTGAACCTACATTTTTTAGGTCTGATCTGTACCTATCTGCTTAGCTAGCTCTAATTGTTTGGAGGTACAAATGATTATCATCTGGGAAATAACAGCAGGGTCCCGATGTGCCTCTGATTACCCCTCTAGCTGTCCTGGATTCCATTTAGACGTCCTCATGGGGGTTCAGAGATGACATTCTGGGTCACCTTTTTAATTGTTAACCTTCGTGTTGCATGGGAGGCGACCCGCGGGAGACCAAACGATAGGCTTATTAAGGCGAGCTGAGATGGTGCGGATGCTGGGCCACACTTGTGTAATTATAGCAGATGACCTTTCTCCCACCCTTCACTAATCCGAGGTCTGATGCAAGTGTGTGCCGTCTACAGCGGTTTATTAAGAATGCTGCCGCTTAATCGGTCTCTCTGGGAGTAGGGGCTTGCTTGTAGCGTCACACTGATGATGAATGCTCCATAGCAAACTGTGAAACTGGAACGAACATTAAGTATATGTGTGTATGTTTATTCACACCTTATTTAGTATGACATTGCTCAGCGTCATCGTTTAGCATTTCTTTATAAATTGCAGCCATTATTGTAGCTGTTTAGACTTTGTATATATGTATATATATGTGCGTTATGGGTTCAAATAGAATGTGCACTTTGGATGTATATTTAAAACATATTTATCCTTAAACTCAAAGTGTCTCTTTTAAAATGAGCAATGCATATTGCTCATAACATTAACATTCCCTTGGTCGTGGCTAGATATATTCTCTATCAGTGGTATTGTAATCGAATTGCCCTTCAGAGCTGGTCTTTCAGTATAGCCATGTCAAGTGTCCCTTCTCTGTTCTTCGAGACGTTTCACGTGCCACGTTGGAGGCATTGAGGTTCTGAACGGTTTACCTGAAAACTGTGTTTTATAGATATGTCTTTAGTACACGTAAACTAGTTTAAGATTACAATAATAACGATAATTGCACTTCTCGAACGCTTTTCACCCGAGGGTCACAAAGCGATGCACAGAGCTGTGGTGAGAACGGCATGCATAAACGTGGAAGACAGTGTACAGAGATAAACAGTAGAAATGAGAGACAGGCAGTAGAAACGAGACGGAGCCGAAACCAGGTGGACAGTACACACGGAACAGTGCGAGACAAACGGTGCATATGAGGCAGGACAAACGAGACAGATAGTGGAGACAAACGATATGCTGCCGGTCTCATTCTTTCCTCTGAAGTGTTACGCCATGGCCAGAGGAAACAACGGATTCGACAGAATTTTGAAATATACGGCTACATCACATAAACAAACATGTGCACGACAGATACTTAACACAACATTTTTCAGTTAAACCATTTAGAAGCCTCATGACCCCTCCAACGTGGGAGGTGAAACATCGCCAGGCAGAGAGGAGGAACACTACACGGCTATCCCGGAAGAGCAACTCTTAAGAGGAAATCTCAAATCTAGCCATGAAAATTTACAATAACGTATATAAGATTACAACAGGTTTTACCGTATCTTATATATGTATACTGGCAAAAAAGTACCCATAGTGTTACAATAACGTGTTGTTATTGCAGTATGTTAGGACGTTTTTGCAGTTTGTTAACCCATGTTTGGAATATTGTTAGTTTTATAGGCTTATAGTAAGATAGCGTGTCACGATTTTAAACATTTATATTGTTGTGGCAGATTTTCGATGGAAAAAAATGTGAACTGGAAGAATTGAGTGCAATGCATCAGAATAAACAGAAGGAGGCTGCAGATGCAATAAGAAAACTGGAAAAGAAAGGTGAAAGTAACAGTGTCCATTGTGGTACTTATATTCCTGTTTGCCTGCATTTTGTACATTGATCTAATAGATATTGCGCGGTGGCCCAGTGGTTAGCGCTGACGCCTCACAGCAAGAAGGTCCCGGGTTCGAGTCTCTCGGCTCCGGTGCCTTTCTGTGTGGAGTTTGCATGCTCTCCCCGTGTCCGCGTGGGTTTTCGCCGGGTACTCCGGTTTCCTCCCACAGTCCAAAAGCATGCTCCTGGATAGGTTGATTGGCTTGCAGACTAAAATTGTCCCGCAATGCCTGGCGATGGACCGGCGTCCCGTCGTCGGGTGTATTCCTGCCTTGCGCCCTGTGTTTCCGGGATAGGCTCCGGCTTCACCGTGACCCTATATAGGATTAAGCGGTTTCAGATAATGAGATGAGACCTTTATAATGTGGTTATCAATTCATGAAATATTGCAATAATTCATTTTAATAAATTGTCTACTTCCTAGTTCAACATCAAATTCTAAATATATGTGGACCACCAATTGTAGAAATGTGATGCCTTAAAAAATGAGCCACCACTGAAATGTTTGGTAACTCATTTGTTTGCTGCAGTTGATGTACTGGTACGGGAATCACGTGTTATTCGAGAAACCAAGGACAGACAAATCGATGAGTTAATGAAAATGATGGACCAGAGTGGGACGAACCTCAAAAATGAATATGAGAAAAAGGTGGGCCAATGTTTGATCTATTTAACGTATATGCTGTTGTGCCAACGTCAATGCATGTTTACGGAAATAACTAAATTGTGACTGTGGTAAACGGTAGTTTTAATGATAGAAACAGGAAATGTATTGATTTCGGGCGGCACGGTGGCCCTAGTGGGTAGCGCTGTCGCCTCACAGTAAGAAGGTGCCGCGTGTTAACCTCGGCTCGGGTGCCTTTCTGTGTGGAGTTTGCATGTTCTCCCCGTGTCGACGTGTGTTTTCGTCGGGCACTCCGGTTTCCTCCCACAGTCCAATAAAACATGCTGCAACATAGGTTAATTGGCTCGCAGACGAAATTACCCACAGTGCCTGGTGATGGACTGGCATCCCATCGTGAGTATATCCCTGCCTTGCGCCCTGTGTTTACCGGGATAGGCTCCGGCTCACCGCGACCGTGTAGAGGACTGACAATTAGATAAGATGAGATGTATTGAAGTATTGGGAATAAAATTGCTTTCATGATGATGAAGGGTGTATTCCAACTTAAAATATCGTACTGGAGCCTTTTTCACAACCTAGTTTTACGAATTTTATCCAACCGAAGAGTCTCTGGCAGTAGGCTGAAGCCGCGTGTGGTGTGCCCTTTTTATCATCAGTTGCATGAAGCCATGGCCAGCCTGGAGCAGGAGCGCCTGGAGCTGCAGAAGAACCACACAGAAAGCATCCAAACACTGCTGGATGAGACCAACACCCGGTTGGCACGCATGGAAGCTGAGCACAAGGAGCACGCCGTCGTAACTGTGAGTCTGAAGTGCCCTGTGGGCAGCGTGAAATGTGACCACCGTTTGTTATTTGATCGTCTGTTATGAGTGGTGCTGTAGCTAGATTTCCCATTTCAGTTTTGAAATTTTCGTCTTGATATGATGGGAGGGCAATTGAGCTCATTATTGCCATGCGCTTAATAAAATATTTATTTATGGAAATGGTAGCATTGGTTTTCCTAAGGACATACTAACAGTGAATTGTACTGAATCATGCTTATTTCATGAATAATTATTTGAGCAAATATTATTTTTACCAAAATACCAAGCATGTTTAAGAGAGCATTCATATATGAAGCAAATGTTTTTACATTGATAGGGCGTATTGTACTATCCTTGAGCATACATTGGTTCCACTTTTTCATTACCATGCATTATGTCTCAATAATACTTTACTTTGGATTGTAAATGCGATTAAATAAAAATGACCGTACTAAAACATCAAAATAGTGCAAATCAAATATGCATACATTCAATAGCACAATGCTTCCACGTAGCACTCATCCTCATTACGCTGTCCAACATTTTATTGAGTGGCACGGGCTCACTTGATAAATAAAACATTGCTACCGCCCTGTTGCTTCAGCATGCGGGGCATGCCGGAGGGGCACCGTGGGACACGCCACCGCGCATTATCCAGCCAGACAATTATCTCTCCCAACATGCAGTCGAAGGCAATATTGAATTTATGAATTTCAGAAATACGGCACTTATATAACATCCTGGGGTTTGTATTTAAGGCACGCAATTTAATATTTAGAAGGTTTGGTGAAAATATTTGAGGAAATACTTTTTTAATGCGTTATATATTGTACCCACCTAATCTGAGGTTTATGTTGCAGAATCGCGTAAATTGTTGCACGAATAATCGGTTGTACGAATGTTGTTAGTTGCCTACTAATTTGAACAAATTATGTGGGGTTATATTTGTGTTACCGTTATGCTACTTCAGAGATGGACATTGTAAAAATAAGACGGAACAAATATGACAATACAAATGAGACGAATAATAATTCTCAAATCAAATCATGACACCTGATTACAACAATTATTGAATTGCTAAGAGGTTAATTGTTACTTGTGTACTAATTTGAGTACTTATATAAAACAGTAATGTGATGTAATAGGAATGGGGCTGTGTATGATTTTACTAACCCCTTTAAAGAACAAGCATTTTTACATATTATAAAGCGACTTTTTAATATGAAGCTCATCGTGGGGTTTACTCAAGAAGGGAGGGCCCATGATCTTTCGTGGTATAGCCAATGCCTACATAATGTTTATACCATCCGACTGGCACCATGGCCATGTAAAGTACATAGGCAGGAAACATTGCAGTGGCTATATGCGATAGGATTAAAATCTGTTACTGATTGTTTTGGGTCAGGTATCAAACAATAGCATTTCATTTTTTAATCATACGTATACTAGTTAAAGACAAATTGTCTACCACCTCAAACGAGCATGAGACGTGATCTTTTCTATTCGGAACCTTGGTTTATGAAAATTTCAAATTTCTATGTCAGGGCCCAGTTTACCCTTTGGGACAGCCTGTGTTGACAAACACTAATGTTTAGGTTTAGTATGAAGCCTAAATCACCTTTATGACTATTAATGACCATTGAAAGAATTTGCAATCCATTATTTCTTTTCCTATGAACCAAAACTGCTATGTATTCCATTTAAGGCAAATCTGAGCAGCTATATTGTTATTGATTTCCAAAGCCAGCAACAGTGTCATTTTAATTTTGACCACTCTCTGGTTGACCCAACATAATCACTGTTGCGCTACAACCTCCAGGGCAACGTGAGAAGGGAGCTGGAGGCCTATGTGGAGCAGCTGAAGGCAGATGCAGAGGCCCATGTTCAACAGAAAAGTCGTCTGGAGCAGCAGAATGCAGAGCTTTCTCACAGGAACCAGGCCCTCTCCCAGGAGCTACAGGACGTGAAGCTTTGGTGAGCGCTTTACACAAGCAATCAGTACAACTTGGGTTTACATAGCTTCTAAATACAACCACATTTCAAGATGCTGTTCATAAACAGTGGACGACAGCTTGAAGATTTATTTGAAGTCCTCTGGCTAGGACTTGTTGATGCTGTTCATGCTTGTTTTGCTTGGATGTAAGCTTGCTGTTGACCTGCCCCTGCTCAGGAACAATTATTCCTTCCTTTATTTGTTTTACATTTATTTCATTTGTTCTTTTATATGCTTCATTGACTTATAGCCATTGTTTTGCTTTCATTGATCTATTCTTATGTTGTTAACTGCCATTCTCTCCACAGCTCTATGTAGCACTTTGTGACCCTCAGGTGAAAGCGCTCTAGAAGTGCAAATATAATTATTGTCATATTATTATTTTCATAGCACCCTGTTAGTTTTAGGCATCTAATAATAAAATATATACAATAATTCAATCCTAACGATTTGATGAATTTTCACGATTCATGGTCACAACCCTGATTTAAAAACTAAATATTTTTTTCTCATTCACGATCTCAATTGTATTTGTCTCTCAGAATGTTTAATATTAATTATACATTTTGGTGCTCCAATGACATGCCAATATAAAGTTGCACATTAGTTTTGTATAGTTGGTATAAGTAGTAAATAACAAATTCTTGCACATTATGGTTATATTTTTAAATTGATAAATTAATGCATTGTTATATAAGGTTAGGTGTTGCACTGTTATTACGTTTGCATTTACTTGTAGATTACTGAAATCATAAACAATTTTTAGCTCATGTTTTATTTTGTTTAATTTATTTTCAATCATTGTTACTTTTTATACGCATTGATTTAATAGAATGTAAATATTGCCAAACTGCTGTAGCCTTTGTTTTATTATTTGAAAATCAGTTAATACAATAGGCCTGTTGGTGGATATAATTGTTTTTAGTAATTTACTGTGAAAGACAAACATATTGGCAGAAAAAATGGTCATTTGGACATCTTTTGCCAATGATTGGTGGTATATATTTGTGACAAAATAAACATGAATTATTTGTAACAAATTCCTAATGGTTACAGATTGATACAAAGGCCAAGAAACGGATTGCAGAAAACTGGTATGCCCTAAAAAGCGAAAGGAGAAATGTCTCACAGAAGTACTTGTATTTGTAATGAGTATGCTATAGTATTGTGTTGCGGTGAAACGCGGTGTGTGGTGTGAGTTGATTTCATGATTAGACACTTCGTAGAAGGTCTGGTGGTCAGTTAAGTCAGGTCTCCTTGCCTGTAGGTTCGCTACAGCACAGCGTGATGCAGAGCGACTCTCTCAGGAGCACGAGCGCAGCATGAAGCAGCTGCAGGCCCGGCTGGAGGGCGACGTGAACTTCCTGAAGCAGGAGCATGCGGTGGCAGCTGCCAAGGTAAGGGCCTAATGCTCAGCTGTGCCTTTAAGGCCTCTGCGTTACCAATCATTAGTGTCCAGGGTGGCGCTTATCTCTCTTGGTGGCCCTAAGCCAGCAGTGTAAATTTCACATTGCTATAGCAAAAGGCAGTGTCCACTGTGGAGGAGAGATGATGAAATCAGCTTATGTACAGGTGCCACATTAATTGTTGCACCATGGGGCTGTGAGATATGGAAATAGCTTGGTACGGCCTTCATACAGCAGTGGATTTATCTTGCCCGATTTTTATTGTAAAAGCTAATTTATCCAAAGGACAACCAAGGCCAGCTTAACACAAAGCAGTAAATATACTTGATCGTTCTGTATTGGCTTTTGTTTGGCATTTGAAAATGTAGACTTATGGTTATGAGCTAAGTTCTCTGCTACAGTGACACCTGGTTATTGCTGGTAATTAATGTAGAACCTTCGTTAATTGTACGGTTTAAAAAAGCCCTCAAAATATTAATGAAACAAAAATCTCGAGCAGTGCATTAAATTCATATTTCA
Organism: Mordacia mordax; assembly: GCA_036362905.1. NCBI lineage: Eukaryota > Metazoa > Chordata > Hyperoartia > Petromyzontiformes > Petromyzontidae > Mordacia > Mordacia mordax. The sequence goes on from JAZEWT010000005.1 coordinate 23,536,008, forward strand.
CTGTTATTGCTGCTGATTTTCACTTCTGGTGCCATTGTTGTTGACGTGCCGTTTTCTACGCAGCTTTGTGAAGCACTTTGTGACCCTCGGGTTAACAGCACTCCATAAATGCAATTATTATTATTATTATATCAAGTAGTACTTTTCAACGACTTTATTGCTTTATATCCAAAAATAAATTCACAAAGTAATACTATTATTCCCAATTGGTTGATAAACTGCATTTCCTTTATTGAATGGGCACACGGGGTGAGAGTGCCGATTGCTGCTGGATATAAATATTATGAAGCAGTATTTGCTTTGCAGTAGGTGGCAGTACAAGAGGGCTGTTTTCGGGAAAGCCATGGTCATATTATAAGCGTCGGTGTATTACACAACATTCTGTTCCACGGGGTCCTCAAAACTACAGCACAATTTGAAGCAAAATAAGGTAATTTTTTTCATGCTGCTATTATATTTGAAAGTGCAGAGTTGTGTGTTTAGCTTGTTTTCTTCAAAAAAAAAAGGCTATATTTTTTGATATGCATCATTGTGGAAATCGGTATTTGAGGAACACTTGATAAAAGCTATTGTTTTTGAGTGTTTCTCTCAAATGACAATGCTTTTGAACACATGCATTGTGCTGAAAAGTAATTTACACTTCCATTGTTGGGGACAACCATTATTATGGAGGTCACAGTAAGGCTTTCAAGCCCTCTGGCTAGGACTGTTGATGCGGCACAATGTTGTCGTGCGAGGGTGATGGCTTTATGCTGACCTGCATCTGCTCGGGAACATTTATCCCTACCTTGTTTGTTGAAGAATTATTTTTTGTTTTTGCCTACTTTATGTCCCATGTTTTATTGCTACTATTTGACTTTCAGTTGAACTGTCGTGATGTTGTTTTTGACATGCCGTTCTCTCCACAGCTCCGATTTGTAAAAAAAACCCCACAAAAACGTTATTGTTGCTGATTTTCCGTTTTTATCTTGTTATTGACATGCCATTCTCTCGGCAGCTCTGTGCAGCACTTTGTGACCCCTGGGGTTTAAGGCGCTCTATAAGTGCAATGATTATTATTATTATTAAAAACGTCAGTGTTTTCCATGGTAAGGGTTGGAAGAACATTTCGATCAGTTCATTACGAACCAAACTATAGTGTTAAGGCATATATGTGTGGACACATTGGTCGGCTTGCTATTAGTTACCCTGGACAAAGATACTGCTGTCGTCATACCACATGATTTATGTGTTTGTTCAGTTTGTTCATGTCAAACTATGTTTGTAATAAGTGTGTAATTAAATCCTGACTTACGTTCATATAAAATTAAAACGAAGTTACAAGAAAGCACCCCTTTAACAGCGTTCTATTTTTTTATACATATATACACATGTGTAGTTTTTTTTTTATCAATATTCTATAACAAACGTACTTGTATGAAACGATGAAAATGCCTTTATATGCAGAACTACAGCTCATGGTACTTGCTTAAAAATCTATAAAAACATTTCACAGTTATTTGAAGCTCTGCAGCTAAATAAAAGGGTACTGTGTTGTTGAGTGATTTACTGACACTTGTGAATAAAATTTGTTTGCACATTTTCCTTGGTATTTTCCAGGCAGCAGCAGTCAGAGAAGACCTGGAGATGGAAGTGAATGACCTAAAGCAACAGCTTGAGGAGGTAGAGCATCAGGGACAACTACAAATGAAGGTAATAACAACATCACTGAGGCTCTCCCAGTTTTTTATAATTGACGTAATAATGGATTGATTAGAATTGATGATTGCATTATATTATGCATGAAATAATTAATTATTTAGAGTATGTATGCCTCACAATTATATTAGATAAAAATGTTACCTCGATGCTAATACCACAAATGAGTCGAAACAAATTGTACAAAAAGTTATCAATTTGTGTATTAATCCAGAAATGTATCGAGTCTCAGAAGAGCTTAATCATTACCTTCCTGTTATCCAAATAATTTGAAAATGTTGCCATGATGTGTTTGTAACTTTTAAATCTTCCAGGTAACGTTTGAAGTTTTTTTGTAACGTTTGAAGTTTTTTTTGCCTTAGTGCAAGTCTGTTTTTCATCTGTATATAAAGTGATGGGAAGGGGTGTGGTATGACAAACAACTTCAATGTAAAGCTGCATTTATATTCGGGATTTACTCAATAGAAAACTGGTTAATTTGTAAATAAATGCCTCTTACAACACGCACATTTTTCGTCAGAGCTTGCACGTTCACAAACTCGGAGGTGCAGAGCCTGGCTCACTGTCGTTATTATGCTTTGCTCAATGATGGATTTTTGGGCGTTTTTTGTAAGGTTACAGAGGATTTTGTCTGAAGTTGATGTGGTAGAACATTCGAGGTTGCAGGTGCAGCGATGGAGAAACGGCATTGTGCGAAGGTTGTGCGTGAGGGATCACTGTGAAGTGGATGCTGCAATGAGCTTTGTAGTTTGCAGGATTTTGTTGAGATGAACAGCCGGAGCAGTGTGATGAGGTATTGTGGGGGGCTTGTGTGGATTGCGCTGTGGGATCTTGCTGTTTTGTAAGTGATATGGTGGCATATTGGAAGCCAGTGTAGTGACGTGGTGCAATTTGTAATGGATCGGTCGTGTGCTGTGATGTTGGGGATTGCGCCGGGAGGTTGTGTTGTCGGCGCTACAGTGTCGTGAACTGTTCATTCCAAAGAGGATAGCATTAAAGTAGCCAAAGCGACTGTCGATGGTACAGGCGATAGTGTGAGCTCTTTGGGTGCAGAGTAGAGTGTGGAGTTGCCACAACACTCGTAAGTGGTGGTGGCAGGATCGGATAATGTTGTTTATGTGAGTGCTGAGTGAGAAGAAAGCTCCAGTGTTGTGCCCAAGATTTTTAGGTGAGGTGAGGTCAGGGTGCGATGTGGGAGCTGGCAATGAGGAGGTGTTGGTGGAGCTGTGATGGAAAGGTTCTGATCAGTGCCAAGAAATAGTGCAACTGACTTGTCTGGATTGAGCAGGAGGTGGTTGTGGAGGACTCTTTGCCGTAGTGCTAAAGTGCAAGATTTAAAGTTGCATGTGTTGTCGAACGGGATGCGGGTGGTGTAAAACTCGATGTCGTTTGCGTAGGTGTGGCGCAGTATACTGTCGCTGTTCATGAGGTGGCTCATCTCATTGTCAGAAACCGCTTTGTCCTGTACAGTGTCACGGTGAGTCAGAGCCAATCCCGGCAGACACAGGACGCAAGGCAGGGATATACCCACGATGGGACGCCAGTCCATCACCCGGCACTGCGGGCAATTTAATCTGCAAGCCAATTAACATATACAGCCGCATGTAGTTGGACTGTGGGAGGAAACCGGAGTGCCCGGTGAAAACCGACGCGGACACGGGGAGAACATGCAAACTCCACACAGAAAGGCACCCGAGCCGAGATTCGAACCCGGGACCTTCTAGCTGTGAGGCGACAGCGCTATACACTGGACCACCGTATCGCCCTCATGACGTGGCTGAGTGGTGAAATGTAGGTTGTGAAAAGTAGTGGTGATAGTGTGGAGCCCTGAGGGACCCCATATGTGAATGTGGTGGGTCTTGTTGAAGTGCCCAGCTGATCAAAGATGGTCTGCCAGAGAGAAAAGAAGCGATACGGTAGAGTATTGTACCAGTAATGCCGAAGTCAGTGAAATGATGTTCGAGTAGTATGTCATGATGGATTATGTTGAAAGCGGAGGAGAGGTCGAGAGATGAGTATTGCAGTGGAGCTGTAGTCGATGATGGTGAGTAGACATCAAGTATTTTGATGAGAGCCGTTTCGATTCAATGTGCTATGCGATATGCAGATAAAAGTGGACTGATATGGGGCGCTGAAGTGAGGTGGTGCTGCATACATATGAGTATGAGATATTTCATGATTTTAGAGATAGTGGATAGGTTGGTGATGGGGAAGTAGTTGATCTAAGTTTTACTAAGACTTGGAGACACAAGCCAGCATGGAAGAGACCTTTCTCGGCATCATGGCCCTGCCCTCCATGATCTAGCTGTTCACCGAGCCCATTATTGGCCTAATTGAGACCTAAGGACATACTGCTTCCTACGTGCATAAGAAAAGTGCTGGTAAATAGGTGACAGTAGTGTGCAAAGTATGAGACTAAAGCACCGCTAGATTTTAAGGGGTCATGTTATTGTTTATTAAATCATAATAAACTATCTTTAGAAATCTTGTGGGAAAATTATGAATGCGTTATTGAGGAATCCACTGTTATTAGTAGGATAACCCCAGGGAACTACTGTTGTGTTTTTTTTCAATAATGCTTTTAGAAATGCATGAATGTCGCAAAGGAGAGAGGGGAAGCGATCGACGCGGCTATCCTGAAAGAGCAACTTTTGGAAGCAATTTTCATAATGCATGAATCCTTTCATTTTGTTTTGTGTGAATGCGTAATTGTAAATTGCTGCATTGAATTCGTTCATTCGAAACTGGCTGCTATACCATAATTGATACAATGTGCATATAATATATGCACGATATCGGCCGTTTGTCATCTACGCTAACATTACTTGCCGATGCCTATAATGTGTCTTCTGTGCGTTTTAAGAAGAAATGCAAGTAATGCATTAAGGGAGGCTTGACTTATATTGAGTAAAACAAACAAGACCTACCATTTACATTATGTTCTAAATGTTTGCTTAACAATATATCAGTAAGTGTATTGTCACAAGAATTACATGATATTCACAAGGGCATTGTGTTATATACCAATTTAAATATCTACATTTAATGCCTTTAAAACATTTTGCTTGGATTTTTGCGTTAGGTATATTTTTATTAGTAATAGCATTTCAAGAAAAGAATGCATTGCAGTGTAATATTCAAATAAATATTTGTAAAAGTCTTATTATAAAGGCAAAACTAGCTAGAGAATTCTGCAGATTCCCACCAAAAATAGTAGACCTCTGTGTAAGGATTTAGTCTCTTTAAATCGCACATCAGAGGTTCAATAACAAAAGCTTGACACTGAGCTGAGCGATTACCTCAAATAGGCGTCCTGCGGCACATTGCATGTTTTCATTAGAATTTTAACGAGCGTTCTCATTAGACTTTAGTGTGTCCAAATGGGATTATAGCTGGCGGTAATGAATTCTGTTTGAGTGAGGGGGGAGCGTATTAATTAAGTGAAGCTTTAAAGTTTAATTGCTTATTTTAAAAATAAATAACATTTGTTTTACAAATGAAATTGTTACTTAGGCACAATAAACCTTCATATAATGGTTTTTAAAGTACAAGATGATCAGGGAGTGTTGTGCTTATTCCTGTGCTGCTCATAAATTATGAATGCCACGGTGCCTGACTCGTAATCTGGGATCAGGCCAGATGGATTTTCTTTTTCCACTCAAACCATCTCCTCCCAACTTTTAGTCACACCACATCATCCCGTGAAAATGACAGTGCAGTGCTGACAAGTGAGCTTCTGCAGACCCATTTTAAAGTGAGATAATGTATTCAGCGTGTCTCTGGGAAGCACAGTGTTTTGTCAACTCCAAGTTATAATTGACCTGCTGGGGAGCTGGAACCTTTCTTGCGCCTCGTGGGATCACTGGCCTGGTGTCAGGCCTCCCATTCTGGCTGTCTGTCGGCCAGGCGAGTGCTCAGATTGTGCCTACCCACTTGGGAAGAACAAAACAATGTCCACATCTGCTGTGGCTTTCTGGATTTTGTAAATGCCCTAATTTTAGTGTATTCATATTTGTTGACGGTATATGCCGTATTCTTTTCTTCTAATATCAATTAGTACAATGGTCAATATATACTATTTATTTTATCGCTGTAATTTAGCACTGCCGCACTTATTGGTAGTGTGGAGATTTGTTTTAGTTTACTACAGTTATGATTTTATAATGTTGTCCTTGCTCACCTTTATATTTTATATTTTTCTTACGTATGTGTTGTGTGTTGTGTTTTATGAACCAATCTGTACATTGACGAAAAATGTTAAAACATATGTTCGTATTACGTGTATAATATCTCACCGATGCGTGTTTTTTTTTTCAGAAATTGGAAGCTAAATTTCGGGAGGAAAATTTTCAGTTAGATTATATTCATGAAACAAAGGTTTGATGCATGCATCACTTACAGGGCAATTTTTTATCTGTGTTTTTCAAACCTTTTAACGTTATGATTTAAACGTGGCAAAAATAAGAAAATTACATCATTATGTCATTAATGTTTACCACTGTTTGGGCTTCCACCATGGTTATGCTATGGACATTTATGCTCATCAACTTGTGTAATGTACACTACTGGCTCTGAGTTCAGGCATGGGGACCTCTAAATGTATTATATGATCATTTATAATTCTGTTATGAAGTGAAATGTATATTTATGGATTCATTGGCAGTGATATCTGTATGGAGAGTCCCTCATGCAGTTATACTTGTCTTTCCTTCATAAGTTATCTGGAGGATTGGAAGCTGATAACCAACAATCAGATAAACTTAGCTGCTACTAAGATTTCTTCAACATTTGTACATTTCTGGCCCTGGTAATATTACAGCTGTCTGAACAAATATGGCAAATCTTTGATGAACCGAATTGAATTAAATTAATGGTAATATTTCATTAATAATAATAATTGCACTTCTAGAGTGCTTTTCACCCGAGGCTCCCAAAGCGCTACACACATAGTTGTGGAGAGAATGGAATGTCAACAACAACATCAGAGCAGTTAAACACAGGAAAGGAGATTTTGAGTGAATAGTGGAGGCAGAGGGGTTAGAATTATGCATAAAAGGCAGAAGGTCTCAAGAAATTAGTACATTGTACGAGTTTGTGTCTGCCGTTACAATTGTGAGTTAGAAATTATTTGTGGGCACGTGGACGAAATTCTTTTTTGGCAGCGTGTGTTAATTTACACACTTGGAATGCGCTTATATAAAATGTTTATTGTATATCAACAGCTGAAAGCTACACAAAGCATGTTGGAGCAGGAAAAAGAACGTGGCCAAAAATCGATCATGGGATTAGAAACTGCATTAAGGTTGGTTATTTATCATATTACTTGGTATTTATTAAATATATATGAATGTACTGATGTACATTTTCACGACTCAGTGTATAAAAATTATTGCTGTCATAGCCATTCTTTGGAATAACCCTGTCAGGTGTTCTCTCTCGCTCTTTCACGACGTTTTGCTTCCCCAGTTTGAGGCATAACCAGCTTAAAAATAAATGGGGCTTGCACTGCGTGCACGGTTGTGCCGCACTTTTTACAAACGTGGATTGAAGCAAAGCATGTGCTGTGTAGGGACAAGGAAGAGCAGCTGAGAAAGATGGGCGAAGTGCAGCGCCTAAAGGCTCGGCAGGCTGACGCAGCGCTGGACCAGTTCAGAAAGGAGGTGGATCTCAACTCGGCGAAAGTTTTGATGGAGACAAAGCAACAGGTTCAAAATTATCTCTTAATCTTAGAATTGGAACGCACTTGACACGCAATCTGAATGCATGGCGATTCGATCAATCTTTTACACAGCACTGGATGTATAGTATGTACCTTTTCACATTTGATCCGGGCGCCTGGTGAGTAGGCCATTGTTGCCTTGAGTTACAAAAATTAAGCAACCTTGAGAGAGTAACGTCCAGGTATTTTAGCACTAACCAATGACATTTCTTGGCTTTTTGTGATCATTATACAGTGCTGTAATATCCCAACGAAGCTTATAGCGTAAAACTCCGCAGCTCTGTGCAGCACTTTGTGACCCTCGGGTGAAAAGCGCTCTGGAAGTGCAATGATTATTATTAAATCACCCCCCCTGGCCCACATTGCATGTAGTGGCCCTCATCCAGCAGTGGATTGATAAAAGTGCTGTAAATATTGAGTCATCCCAATGCAGGATGGGACTGCATTGGGATGTTTGCTGTGTGGTTGTTCTGTCGAAGAATACTGGAGGTGCAAGTTAAGAAAAGAAAAACTCATGCAAGTGTTTGTAATATTCAAAATTACAGTAATTCATTTTTGTACTGCCACCTTCTGATCACCTTTATCAACAGATTTGAAAGTCTCAACACATTTTTGCATAATCTACCAATTCTATATTCAGAATTATAGATTGCAGGTTTATGACATTGGACCCAGCAATGTCACCTTTGCCTCGGACCATAATGAAGTTTCTGCTATGGGTACATTTTTGCCAGTAAGAGTTGTAAAAAGAACAGGCTTTACCCATTTTTCTGGCAATAATAGTGTTAAGTTCTTAAAAACACCAAATAAACACTTTTCGTAAAGTGTCAAGTTTGCAAAAACCACACACGTTGGTGGTAAATACTGCAAACAACATGCAGTATTTACCACCAACGTGTGTGAGTTTGCTGCAAACAACATGCAGTATTTACCACCAACGTGTGTGATTTTGCTGCAAACAACATGCAGTATTTACCACCAACGTGTGTGGTTTTTGCAAACTTGACCCTTTACGGAAAGTGTTTATTTGGTGTTTTTAAGAACTTAACACTATTATTGCCAGAAAAATGGGTTAAGCCTCTTCTTTTTTACATAATTAAGTTTGACAAATAAAAATTCTGAAGTGTTTTATCGTGAGTTAAAACCATTATCCCTTCACATATAGTATTTTATTATTGTGTTTATTTAGAAAAGCCTCACTCAGTACCATGACTGATTTTTTGTAGACTCCCACCAAGTTGTCAGAGTAGGGGGCTAATGGTTGCTATGGATATTTGAATTTAGTAATTTGCAAGAAATTATGACCATGGCATCGGCACACACTGGCCTACTCTTGCAAATAACGTCATGGGAGCTTTAATTATGGCGGCCACTGGGTTTGATCCATGAACGTGCTTATGCTCTGCCATATCGCCACCCATAGCAAAATCAAAAACTGATTAATATTTGTTGCACCCTTTGTTTTGACAGAAGAGCTATATATTCAGAAGTACAAACTAGTATGCAAGTTCAGAAAATAGTGCGTTTTTGTATAATTGTGCGTTGTTAGTTTTAATATACTTACTGCGTTCTAGCGAAAGGTACAACTCTGTGGATTAACTTAGGATTACCACTTTAAGCTGAAAAATGTATTTGAAAAATTATTTTGAAATGAAACACCTCCGTTTATTGGTCAAGAATTTTACCAAATATTTCAGTTAAACATCATTATTATAATCATCAGCCATGGTCAGTACATTGCTGGATGAAGGTATATCCATGTTGCCACCATGCCTAAAAATCATATCATTACCCTTTATTTGCGTATATATCAAGATAAACTTTTGTGTTACATTTCATGCATATTCCGGGTTTCCCAACAAAGTCTTAAATCATGTATATTGTTTAAGAGCTCATTTACTGTGCAAAATGTTTCGTATTTATGTTTATAGTATTAGTTCTCGTGCATGCCAGATTATTCATATCTTTAATGTCCACATATGCGTTTAAGCCATTTATACAACATGCACATCACATTTGTTGAATGTGAACTATATATGTTTTTCTGTAGACTGTTAAGTAACCGCGGGTGTATTCCACACTTACTAATTGATGTTGACAGAGACGTTGCTTTGATGCACGCTATGCATTTACCGTAGTATCAAAACATCCTTTCATCGCTTCCAGCTGCCGTGCTGGCCCCTGTAAATCCAATTTTTCGCTCATGTAATGTATTCTGTAGATGCAGCGTGTGGAGGAGGACCTCAAAAGAGCTAAGGCCATGTGCAAGCATCAGGCCAAGGAGTTTTCCCACCAGCGGCAAATGCTACAGCAGCAGCATGAGCAGCAGGTGATGGTGCTTCTACTTGACTGGCTCCTGCCACCAGTGGTGTTTTACATTTACCTGCACCCATTTACTGTGCGAGTTAAAGGTATTGCCGTTCATATTGCGGTGAAGACTGAAACACTTTACTTATCCCTGCAATACTTTTGTTCAATTATTACAACTTAGGTGGCACCTGCGTACTGTTTTATAGATATGTATAGGGATGCAACTTAAAAACGGGTATATTTTAAAATTACCATGGTTACATTCTCCTTAGACATTCTTTTATGGACGAGGAAGTGCTTGTTATGCTTAAGTATTTATTAACATATATATTTAAATACAATTAAACGTGTTTACCAGTTAATCGAATTTACAGTGATTAAATATGTTGCTAATGTTAATAATTTGCTATTAACAATATGACTATGCAAAATATAATATTACTAAATTACACCATACATTTGATGTCACACCATAATTGACTACGACCGTTGGACAAAATTTGGCTCTTCCAATTTTCGGTTACCATTTCTACTTCAGTTACCCTGCAGAGGATGATAACAACCACGCCCAGCCTTCAAAGTAATGGCGCGCGCGCGCACCCTCGCGTTCCGCGCCGTCGCGTCGTGACTCACCTATATCGGTCATCCAATCAGCTGCAAGATGTGCGGCTCCATTGCGAAGAGGAGAAGTCTCGACTGCTGGAGCAGCACACCGCTCATATGGAGAGCGTTGCCCGCACGCACGCCGCCGCCCTCGAACAGCGCCAGCGCGATCTGCAAGCCACCGTGGCCGAGCGTGAAAATCAGGCCAGGGAATGGAGGCGGAAGGACGCGAAGGTGAGTGACGTGCGATAGCGCTGCGACACCTGCGCCACCGCAGAGGCAAAATGGCAGCGTCGTCATTTTTGCTGTTGTCGCGATAGTTGATGATGAGATTTGTTTGCGATTTTTTCTTCGGCCCATGCGGCAAACAGGCCCAGCCATTTTTGTTCATTTGTGACATAGTTGTTGAGTGTATGTCATTGCAGGATAAGGTTCAAACATTTGGATTCTTTCTGGATCCCTTTATTTGCTTTAATGACCAAAAGTTTGCCAGTCAAAAAAAATGCTGGATTTCTATAACAGCGAAATGATGTTACATGGAACCCAAAGATAGGGTAGGCGCAATAATATTTTCTCTTGTGGCCGGTTTTCCTCATGGTCATCAAATGTTCTCTGCAGAGGAGTATATTTTTTGTCGTTCTTTCTCTGAAATCTGGAGATGCTATGCTTTCAATTAGATGTGACACGGAGAGAAGCGGCATCGTGTTGGAACCCTAAAAGTGCCTTAGCTGCCGGGCTGGAGCTTGGCCCCCTGTTGTGCGGCCATGAAACGTATCAATAATCCCTTCTGGCATGGCAAAACGACCAGAAAGTGGACAATAATGCTGCTGAATTATAAATCATCTGGATATGCTTCAAACAACACTTTTAAAAAAAGTGCCTTGTATATCAAGTGTTTACTTGGTGGGAAAATGTCACATTTAACTCCACGCCCTTTGCGTTGAGGAATGTCGTTTATGGGTTTATACGAGTGCTCTTGGTCTCCCGCCTTCATTGAGATTATTACGGATATATCTATATACCTACATAAAATGTGGTAAAAGAAATACAATATTTTCTTTTAAGTGCACGTATGCATTTAACATAGTATATAATTAAATGTTAGGAGTATAATAAATAGTTTTGATGTATAGGCAGTCATTTATTTTTGAGTGTTGTCCTTGGCAACAGGAAGATGCAGAGATCTTCTGACCAGTACTTTCCCAGAGCTCAAATGACATAAAATATATATTGTCATCATCATTATCCAATAACCGTGAATGAAATCCTCACTGGATCTAAAATAATCTTTTGGTGAGATTCTACTTAAGATGCTTTGCAATTTTTTCACTAAATATTATGTTGCAATAGGAGCATAAATTGGGAAAACCCATACGTGTGAGTGACTGACACTCATGTGTAACAATATCCATATAAATTGTCTGGAAAACCATTGGCCATAAACATGGGTGTCTCATGCAGTCGATGAAATCTATATGATCCACCGACCCAGCCCCAATCTAGAGCTCCCAAGAGCTGCGTTGCAGGCAAGTGCCACCATTTCTGGGCCACTTACAAGGGCGTTCATTCACTAGTGCCCAACCAGTGTTAGTCCATGAAATTGGTGACAATGAATGGCTCACGGGTGTTGCAAGAAAGACCCCGCCACACGGTAATATGTGGCATGCATGCGCACAGACCATAGCGCAGTTGGAAGAGACGGTGCTGAAGCTGCAGGAGGAGGTGGAGCAGGCAAATTGCCTGCGCAAGCAGCAGCTCGTGGAACTGGGGCTTTTGCGCGAGGAGGAAAAGCAGGCCACCCTGCGCCAGCACGAGACCACCTGTGACGAGATTCGAGCCGAGGCAGAGAAGGCCAGGCTGGATGCACACAAGCAACACACCGCTGAGATGGAGCTGGCTACCGCCAAGGTAAGCTGCTGCTGTTCTCAGCTTTGAGAATTGGCTTCAGTATGTGAGTCCCATGTAAGGGTAAGTTTTGAAACTCGGTTTATTATTAGTTTGTACAAAACAGTGGAATTTAATTGAGAAATATATTCTTTCGTCGTGATATGCTTTCATATAATCTGTTGAAAAGAGGTGTGTGAGGAGAATCATCTGCATACCCACCGATATAGTTTATAATACTCCTCATACACTACTCTTTCAGGGTATTATCCCATTGAATGTCTTAGTGTACAACATGTGCAGTATTTATTCATAATATGAGAATATTTTGCATTTACCTTCAAAAACAGGAAAGCGTGTTACACTAAGAATAATATTTAGTGAGAATCGCATAATTACAGTTGTATATTCCTTGTACCCAGTTATGTCTCTCTTGATGGGTGGTAAGATCCTCGCGTTTGTAATGAGTAATGTGCTGTTTGTGATGGCCAATTTATTTTGACTATGCATTGATGCTTGTAACAGTTATGTAATACTGTATAGATTGTATAGATAGGTGTGCACGTCAAACTTTTGGTATGACAGTACACCACTCATGAAACATAAAAACAAAGTTTTTGAAATATTTTAATGACCTTGCTTTATCTTCTTGTGTGATGCATTTTGGGTTATGTAGGTGCTGTAAATGCTCTTATAATTAGTATCAAAAAGTAATATTTATAATTGCAGTACAAACACAATACACTATAAGACTGCACAGAAATATCACTGGGCGGCGCGGTGGCCCAGTGGTTAGCGCTGACGCCTCACAGCAAGAAGGTCCCGGGTTCGAATCTCTCGGCTCGGATGCCTTTCTGTGTGGAGTTTGCATGCTCTCCCCGTGTCCGCGTGGGTTTTCGCCGTGTACTCCGGTTTCCCCCCACAGTCCAAAAGCATGCTCCTGGATAGGTTGATTGGCTCGCAGACTAAAATTGTCCCGCAATGCCTGGCGATGGACTGGCGTCCCGTCGTCGGGTGTATGCCTGCCTTACGCCCTGTGTTTCCGGGATAGGCTCCGGCTCACCGTGACCCTATATAGGATTAAGCGGTTTCAGATAATGAGATGAGAAATATCACTTATTCCTAAAGCGAATTTTTAAAAGTTCATTTTTCGACTTTAGAGGTGGCACTAGCGGTGATTTATTAAAACCCGTGCTCTTTAATGTCAACCTCTATAATTTTTTCCTTCCATATGAAGTGCGCTGGCCTTTACAATCTCATTAAACGGGATGTGCGTGGTCTTGCCATTTTACTCACCTGTGTCGACAGGTTTTCAAACGGCCGATTACCTAACACGTTTATCCCTGCCATTAGGTAAATGAACAATGCTATTTGTGAAAGGTCGCCTTTCGTGCACGCTGGGTGTCCCAGCAGGGTATGGCCAGCTTGTGTCCTTGATGTCAGGAAGCTTATTTGCTTCTGCCTGCGATCAAGGTGTCTTCACAAGAAATGTATTTCCTCTGAAGTGGTTTTTTTTTATTATTTTGGAGTCCACCGCGGCTATAAAACAGTCTTTTGAATGTTTCTGTTAAAGCCATGATCACAGGCATTTACTTTAAATGCCACTAAATTCTTTAGGATCATGAAAAAAAGCAGTTTTAATGTGTGACGATGTTATCAAGCTGCTGGTTGCTTCTTTTATCAACCAAGTCCATGAATATAAGCACCGTCTAGCCGGAGCTGTCGCAGAAGGAGGAAAACTATAACATGGCCGACATTCAAAAAGTAATTCTTGTTCCATGTGTAACTAATGAACGGTAAGTGTTGCAAATATATATGTGGAATATTATTTAGCGTCATCTTATTGGTATGATTTGCTTTTTAGTTAGAATGTTTGTTTTATCACAGGAATCCCGCATCGAGAGCTTGCAGACTCACTGGGTATTTTCTGGTATAGTAGAAAAAAAATCGATATATCTTGTTGTAATATATTTTCAGTTTGGACCTGATATATTTCAAAAAACTATTTGAAATTTTACTTTATTTGACTCCATCAAGCAAGTTGGCTTAATCAATAGCCAATTGGTGTATTGTTTTCATGTCTATTGGCGATAATATGAAATGTAAACTTGCTTTGCCAATTTTATGGGATGATAATGTATATTGTTTGTTGCATGGGAAAGTTCAGCAATTTCTAAGCAAACAATTATCCTACTGTTACATTGATATTTACCAATAATAATTTTATTACTGTATAGCCGATACCTTAGCATTATTTAGATGAGTATTTTGTAAGATAGAACCATTTAGTCTTGAGTTTAAGTGTACAGATGCTTCAGATTATAGGCATTAGCGCCACCAAAATAACACGTGCCAAAGTCCCATTCAAGTTGATTTGTATCATCATTCTTTGCTTAATTGTCATTGTCATTGATTATTCACGAAATGAAGTTTTCCTTAAAAGAGAACTTAATGTGCTTCATATTTTAGGTGGCATTTTTTTGACATGCAGTCAGTGGGTTTTGCTAAATGTTTACTTTTGTTTCGTATTACAGAGTGCTGAAGACCTCAAGAACATGGAAGTGGATTACGCCATAAAACTCGCTAAGGCTGCAAAGGTGAGGCTTTCATTTGTTGTATTATGTGCTGCGAATTATTGGTGCCCTTATGCACGATAACTTGTTTTTAATAAAGGTGTTATTCCACTTTCTATGAAAAATGCTGACATAAGAGAGAGAAAACAAGGGATTATAACCATGTTAGCTAAATTTATCTTGTGTAAATGACATTTTCACAAAAATTTCCAGGGATTTCGCTTCAAATAAAAAATTTAACTTTTCATGAACTGAAAATGCTGCCACATTTTCTGATCATTTAAGCAACCGCCTTATACAGTTAATATCAGTGGCGATATCTGAACAGGTCCTTGACTATCTCCCTTACTAACCCAAAGTTACTGGCATTGTGAAGTATGGTCCAACATGCATCAAAATGGACAGTATGGGGATGCCTTCATCTAGCAGTGGACTGATATAGCGCTCTAAATGAATTCTGTAGCATTTTATACAATGTTGGTGTGTCAATTAGCCGACAAAGATCTGTTCTACCCACATACAACCCTTGTGCTGTGCAGCCAGTGTCGTTTTCGGGTCTCTGGCCCAGAGGCCTGAGACAATTAACCAATGGTAGACATTAGAAATTCATCCTTTAGTCTTAGCCAGTTTTGCAACGGACTTAAAATATAGCTATACCAGAGAGCTTACTATG
The DNA here is from genome assembly GCA_036362905.1 of Mordacia mordax. Taxonomy (NCBI): domain Eukaryota; kingdom Metazoa; phylum Chordata; class Hyperoartia; order Petromyzontiformes; family Petromyzontidae; genus Mordacia; species Mordacia mordax. Next base: position 23,551,468 of record JAZEWT010000005.1, read on the forward strand.
TGTGATAAATACACATTGGTTATTTACTGGACTTATAAGAGAACACACGTACAAGTATTAAGACATATTTACAAATGAACTTGATAGGATATTAACAGAGACAGCTATAAAAGAATAAATTGTTGGACTGTAAGAAATCATCTGTTTTGCTTGTAGTTAGCCATATTTTGACTGTTGTCCAAATCCAGTTCATCAAGACCGACTGGTGCAGCATATGGATTGAATATCGAAATAATGTGTTAAATCTTGGCGTGCCTTGCTACTGCTGGGAATTTCCATAGCTACATTTCAAATGAAGTCAGTGTGTGATAAAAGAGCAAATATTACACGTACTCAAATGAGTACAAGAGGATCTCACTGACTACAGGGGTTGCATTCCTGGAAACCAGTTTGGCAAATCCGCGAGCGAAGGCAAATCTGCAAACAGAAACGATGGTGGATGGCAAGGTTCTCCTGTACTACTTGTGCACCTGAATGAGCATTAAAGCAGATTATTTTGTAAAAATGTTTTACGGTATTTGCATGTAAACACATGTGCTGCGTATATTGTATATATATTTTGTGTTATATTTACGTCCCATTGCATACTTAGATCTCATGCATTTTATGTGAAACTCGCAACCAGGTTGATACACAGAGGTAATATACTAATAATAATATTGTTCATATTGTTCAATAAACTTGTAATGTATAGAATATAACCGCTTTCTTGTCCACATGCTGTCAACGTGTTAACGTTTGGCAACCGTACAGTTGAGAGGGAATGTTTGATAAGTGCAACTAATGCATTTGTTTTACATAATCTTCTGTGTCAATAGCCTGGGCTTTCAGGTGTAACGTGTGTGCACGAGGGAGCCGTGGAATAGTGGCTAATACACTGTACTCAAATTCCGATTATTGGTCATGCACATTGGTGGACATTGGTGGATGACCGTAACCAGAGCCTCTGCTTGGTTCAGCTCATCCTTAAACGAGTACCAGGTGTGATCATCAACGACAAGACAAATGCGGCTGGGAATTTGCTCGCCAGCCACACTCCCTTGAGTGACTTTCCATCCTTTTTAAGTGTTTGCTCATATCACTTGCTCTTACAGTCTATATAAGTATAAATTGTGGCGAGGGTTGTACTACTTCTATCACAAAATTCCACGTGCTTTCAATGCGCATTGTAAAGTTTGAACCCTAAATACCGTTACACTCGTTGCTCATATAATTTTATAACTTTATATTTTATTAAACGGTTGATAAAATGAGAGCCACTTTGTAGAAAATTATTAGTGGTTGTCCCGTGTCTCATAATATGATTGTTGACTTTAATTTCATAGTCTTTATTATTAGCAGAAGAATTATTCCGTAGCATACATGTGCATTTAGTAAAACACATTTTTTATGTAGATTTGTTATGATAGTATTGTCGCGCTGTACATCGGGACACGTTTTTAAATTTATTAAGTGCAGTATGATAAGAATAATATCAATGACTATGATGGTTTCTACCAACTTTCTCAAGACCACCAATTGAATGAACAATACTTCTCTTGAGTTTGAGTGAGCAGATATATTTTACTTTTAACTGGTATGGTCGGAGTAACAAAGCTGTAAAAATTGTGCGCAGACGATCGGGGATTTGCAGGCAGAAGTGGCGACTGTTCACGAGGAGGCTTCTCAGAAGAGCTCAGATGCCGAGAAGAGGCTGCACGATACCGTCACCAAAATGCAGGGTGACCTGGAGGCGCTTCACCAGGAGTATCACAACACGCTGCAGGCACGTCCATATGCGTGCTCATCTGTCATTTTACGTCATTGTTTGGAAAAAAATATTCAGTTACTCATTGAAGAGGTGACAGTGGCTGAAGGGTCCAAACGCTGACACTAGCACCAAATAAAAGCTGTGTCTGACAAAACTGTGCTCATACATATGTATCGATCCCAGCCAAGCCATTACATTAAATATGGGTCTGCATTTCATTTTGCTAAATTCCACTTTTGAGAGTCAAAATAGTATTTTTACTGTCATGCAATGAACGTTACTGTCAGACGCAGAGTGATTTAAAATGTGCTGCCCCTACGAGGTAGACCATAGGTCACTTGAATGAGGCAGCTGAGTGATAACCACTTTTGTGGGGAATTCTCTTCCATGGTGGGTTGTACTGGCCTGTGAGAGATCTAAATGAATTCTTTATCTCAAGTCGGGAAAAAAATGATAATTTCAATCTTCATTGCTAGATGCTCCTTTGGCATATAACACTTTTTAACAACACTTGAATATTACGCACATTAGTAATAGTTGGGCATGAGGCTGTTCTGGGTGTAAAACATTGTTTATCGTTAAGCATGTGGCGTTTTAGAAGTAGTGTTTAATGTATTTTTGTCCGTAGCCTGCAAATAATGTTTGTTTTTATACACGAGTGACAAAAATGTTGAAACCTCGTGTATGTCTCACACATTACTTTGTATGATTATACATGTTATTGTGCTTTGCTTGCATGACTTTTATTGTAATTGTAAAACCAGACTGCACTGCTTGAACATGAGCACCTCTGTTGTCTGACGGCACTTGCAGGAACTTCGTGTACAGAAGGAGACCCACTCACAGCTCTCGGCTGTTTGGGAGAAACAGCTACAAGAAATTGGGCTCAAGCACCAGGAGCAGGTAAATGTGCAGTGCAGTTGTGTACAAGGCTTAACCCCGGTATAGTGGTCAATCTTGGTTATAACTCACATATACTGCGTCTCTAGACCATGTAAACAATCTCGTGTCCCATATTCAAGCACACAAGCCTTCTCAGGTGATCCTAACGCCTAGCGATTACCCACAAAGCAATGTAATGTTGAAGTACAATGTCAACTTAGCATGAATGGAAATAATGTTTTTATATATGTGAGAGGCTCATTAAGCTCCGAAGGTTTTTGAACATGGTATATCATTGAGATTGGGTGTGCAATAATGTGCCGATTCATTAAATCAACACGCTGTTATGCTGTTATTATGATGCATTTTGATTTACCGTTTACCTAGCTAAATTACAAACAATAATGCTTGTGTAACATTTAGGAGGTTGCTTGCTTTGAGACTAGAGTACTGTTAAACAAAGCAGGAAAAAAAACAAAAAAATCGATACAGCGAAAAGAGTTCGATTATTGAATAGAATCGTGACAATTCATAGAATCTCTTGGAGTTGAATGATTCTGTGCGTAATTATGACGTTAACTACTGTTGCTATTTGAAATGGTTTACACAATGACACATTTTTTTCACCTTATAAAAAATATATTAGTGCACAATAGTTGCACCGAGTGAATGTATGTGTGAGTGTGTTGTTCTGACTTGGCCTCTGAGTGATGACTTTAGTGAACACAATGCAGCACACTTGACTGAAGTGTCAAACAGAAATAATGTGCTCCATAAAGTATGAATGAATTTGGCTGCACAAAATATACTGTATTTTGCTGATTTCGGTGTATGCCTAAAATACCACTTTCTGCTATTTTTCACTCCTTTGTTGAAACCTTTAATTTGTAATTACAGTACGTACATTAAAGCTTGCATGACCTAGCATTTTTATATTGCAAACATCTGATTTTTGAAGCCGAGCAAAATGCATTTAAATTGTCCACATTAGCGCTGTGTATATATCGGTTGGTCTTGTCACGGGACAGCTTTTCAGAATATCTCGCCAATGAGGTGCAGCCTGTTCTCTCGGCTCAGAGTTGATCGCATCACCGCCATCTAGCGGTTAGCACATAGAGGCCCATGGCTTAGGCAGCCATGGGCCTCTATGAAGGCCAGTTGATGTAATGGGAAATATTTACTTGGACGGTCTGTATTTGCTGTGATTAGTGTGGGGTATAGTGTTATATTAGCTTGTTATGTATGTCAAGTATATGACCATACATTGGCATGAGATACATGCATATGCTTAGAGTAAATTATCACTGTCAAATGTTTTTAACGTTTTTGCTGAAGGATGTTTTACACAAGAGAGTTTTGAATACTGGACCAATACTTTTGAAAACCAGACATCGTAGGCCTAAATGGTTTTATATTTAATCTTCGTAAAAATATAAATATCACATACGAGCTCCAAATGAGGAAAATATGTAAGTTAAACTTCCCCATATTTTTTTTCATCATTAAGAATGCTAGGGTAACATTAATAGCCGATTTGTACTTATCATTTTAAAAATATCATACTGAGTAAAATGATCAAAGAATGACTTTTAGCATGTTCTCCATTATTTAAACTACATCTGTTTTGTATCAGAGCTGCATGCTTCTGTTAATTTGTAGCTCGAAAATATCTTCCGACAGGGTGCAGAGCCATGAGCCCCCATGTTAGGTGATGCTAAATCAGGTTGACAAGTGAGGCTTTCATATATTTTTTTCTCATTTAGCGTTGACCTCCCTTAATTAGAAATGAAATTATTATTATTAATTAGTTCCAAGCACTTCAGACACCTTGCTTTGGCCGTGACGTTTTGGATGAGATATCCCAGCTCCATCGGGTATTAATTGCCTTGCAGGCGACAGCACTTCGGCAGGAGTACGAGCAAAAGTTGAAGGGCCTCATGCCGGCAGACCTCCGCGAGCAGCTGGAGGAGACCATTGCGTCCCTTCAGTCACAGGTAACAGAGACGTGTAGGTGGATGACAAACTTCAGCACTGGCTCCAAGTTAGGCTTTAGGGTTAGGCCACGTGTTGCATGTATCTTGTCTTTAGCTTTCACTTCCATGCAATTGAACTGAAGTGAGGAATCTCACCTAGTCTTCATCCTTTTATATTGTCTGGTTTGTTCCCATTCGAGACTGGGTGAGATGCCTCACTACAACATCTGAAGATGTCAGCAGTGGTACATGGCAAGAGCTATGCTCAACATAGTCTATGCAGAAGACCACACTCTGATTACGAGTGGCTGTTGAAACCTAGATATGTGCCAAAAATTCACCACTGGCTATGGGATTAAATCTTTTCAAGCAGACGTGCTCCAATCCAAAGTTTCACTCCTGTAACCTCTGCAAATGCATTCTGTTTCAAATGGAATTGCTTAAAGCCATGGCAGCTCCTCTTGTGACATTACTGTTCTGTGTGCATCACAGGTGGGCAATTAAATCATGTGAAAGAGGCTCTACTTCTTTAGAGAATTCCCTGCATGACCAATTATGATTCATTCTGCCGTTGCAGGTGAACTGTCTGCAGAAGCGTGCCTCCCTGTTGCAGGAGCAGCTGGATAATCAAAAGACCCTGTAGGTAAGGCATAGGAGCCCTGATCCATTGTGTGTCAGTTGGACTTTGACATTTCTCTTGGGGCAAATGTATAGCTAGAACATTGTAATAACTATTGACATATGATGGATGAAACTCAGTCCTTGAAGGTTTTTATGTGAATGTCTTTTGTGTTAGCACAAACTTTTATTTTTAATTGTTGGCAATGTAATATTCAGGGACGGTTTTGGTTTCCAATTAATGTATGATATGAATGCCCACAATGCTTATGAATAAATGCATTAGATAGATCCATGGTCTCATAAATGCGAAAAATGCCAATAGAACTCAAGGCATTACATTTACAATCACAATAATGTTATTTGTCCATGAGTAAGCAATTCGAAATTTATAGAAATATACAAATTTATAGAAAGATATAATAATGCTATTTTTCCATGAGTGAGCAATGCGAAATTTATAGAAAGATACAGTGAACAACAGACCTCTTCAAATTTGACATACCAATGCTAAGCTGCCAATCACATATATAAAGCCCTGTCTAAGGGTGTGTGTGGCGGTTGTATGTGTTTACATATTGATGCGTATTGCATGTTGTATGGACTGCAGATGACTGCATTCGGCCACCGACGTAGGGCTGCGATCAGTCAGAGATGCCTCCAGGGTCACCCAGCAGGTGTTTGCAATTCCCTGCCCATCTGTCTGCACATACGCACCGACCATAGGTCTGTGACTGGCCTTGTCAGTTCACCCCTGACTGTAGTCCTCAGCACTTAAAAAAGAAGGCCATATGGTTGTTTTTCAACCAGTTATGTTAAGTGTTGTAATTGGGTTTATGAATACAACTAGTGTATTACAATGGAAAACTATTAAATGCAGTTTGTTGGCGTTTACTAGCATTTCCGATAGCGATCTGCATTGATGCCTGTATCGTATGATTACAGTATAAATTGTCGTGAGAGAATACAGTGCACAGTATGTACGGCAGAGTTTGTTTGGCCTGTAGATGGAGAAAAGTGCCAACGAAATTGAACATTCTGACGTTTAATGTAAGGTGTGCAGGTTTTTTTAAAATATATATATATATATATAAACAGACAAGTGTTATAATAGTATAACCTCACTGAAAGCAACCCGGAATGGTAGTACTGTCGGTGCACGTACTCTAATGCTTAGCAGGTCAATAAGTTCATACAATGGTCGGATCTTGGAATCAGCTGTCCTGCCTTTGTAGTCTTATCTCATCTCATTGTCAGAAAGCGCTTAGTCCTATACAGGGTCGCGGCGAGCCAGAGCCTATCCCGGCAGGCACAGGGCGCAAGGCAGGGATATACCCACGATGGGACGCCAGTTCATCACCGGGCACTGCGAGGAATTTAGTCTGCAAGCAGCATTTTTTTTGGACTGTGGCAGGAAACCAGAGTGCCCGGTGAAAACCCACGCGGACACGGGAGAACATGCAAACTCCACACAGAAAGGCACCCGAGCCGAGATTAGAACCCGGGAATTCTTGCTGTGAGGTGACAGCCACGGTGCCGCCCACCTTTGTAGTCAACACATTTATAGCAGCGGATATTGTCAACATTGGTTTTTTTTTACATTCTGTGGCCCCTGTCATAGCAGTGTGAAATTTCTACCACTAGCTTAGCACTATTATTGGACATGAGAACAGCCCTCACATCTGTTTGAACAGGGAGACACTGACCTGATTTTCAACTAAAATCTGCTTTCTGATGGTAAACCTTTTGTATTCGTTGACTACCTATTGTTAAATTTCTGTAATTTTAACAAAAAACACATTCTGCAGGGACGAATACAGAGTTTCCTTTTACAAATCAGTAGTCTATTTCAGGAACTCGTTTTTGTATAGCTTTTATCACACCCAGTTATTATTCTGCACATACATTTATTTATCTTTAATTAAATGACGTCCATCACCGGGCACTGAGGGCAATTTAGGATGCAAGCCAATTAACCTATGCAGCAGCGTGTTTTTTGGACTGTGAGAGGAAGCCGGAGTGCCCGGCGAAAACCCACGCGGACACGGGGAGAGAACATGCAAACTCCACACAGAAAAGCACCCGAGCCGAGATTCGAACAAGGGACGTCTTGCTGTGAGGCAACAGTGCTATCCTCTGGGCCACTGTGCCGCCCTTAGTTGTTTTATGGAAATGTCTTCTCATATCGTCACATTAAATCAAGGGAGACATGCATGCATGCATACTTCCTACATATAAATGGACCAACACACAACGTTGTAGCATTTTTTGGCATGCTGACCGAGTTGTGCCTGACAGTGATGATGAGCTTGAAGTATAAAATCAAGAAGCGTCTTGGTTAACATTGTTCTCTTCTGCGACGTTTACTCTGAGTGGGTGTGTTAGTTCATAACAACGGTCCACCTATAGTCTCAGGAACTGATGAGGTCACTATTCCCACATAAGCCCTTGATAATTGTTAAGTAATTTATGTTTGCCAAACTATACTTTTTTATATATGAAATACTGTTTGATAATATGTGCATAAACAAACACTCGCTTAAGATTATTTAGCATGTAAATACAAAGGATGATCGCAATACCATCCTGGCACTGGTATGAATCGTCAAGACAATATTATATTTATGAAATATGCCTTGACATGTAAGGTAGCACAACGGGTGTGTTTACTCGCACGTTCCTACGCTTTCCAAACGTTTAACAGCAATTTTTCCAGCTGAATTTATTATCCCTGCTAATGTCATCCGGCACCCTAAGAGTTGACCAGGGGATTAGGTATCACAAACACGACCACTGCTTTAGCTGCAGTTGTACGTTGCCGTACTGTCTTCTATAATAGTTATTATTGTTCACATGTACCGCTAAAACTATGAAAATTTCTCAATTGGAATATATATAATAGTAATTAAATACTAATGAAAAAAACCTGGCAAGACCATCCTGAAAAGGGTCTCGAGACTCAAGGGTGAACAACACTATAATAATATTAGTAAAATAGTGTATCACCTCCGAACAGAAAAATATTCAAACAATAATACAATTTATATTATGCACACATTCCATGCTTGGCGACGGATGAGATGCGGATGCAGTATTGACCATCTGTTGCTAGAATATATATTTCTGCATTTATTTTTAAAATACGACACGAAAACTAGCGGGGGACTTTATTATCACGCTGTATTACTGCATACCAAAGTTGTTAAGATGAATGATGTGACAGATTATTTTTTATTGTTTCATAGTTATTGTTGAAAACAATGCTAATTGTCCAATTCCTTTGCCAAATTAGATGCCATGATATGCTTAAAATTTAAACTTAACAAAGGAAGCAATGAAACGCTACTAGATGATATTGCTAATTATTTGTTGTAATTCGTAACAATGGATCGTAAAATATGGATTGTGAGCTGACCTACAATAGCCAGGCATTGTGTATTTAGTCATTTTTTTGTGTGTGGTTGTTTGTGTATGATTATTGTATTTTTGCGTCATTTTTAATGAAGAATTTTGTTGTTTTATTTTCATGCATACAGTATTTAAATTAAGTAAGCATGGTTGAAAGCGTGAGGGTGTTAACGTTTGTCAAGTGTTATTTTTTATTAAAAGAAACAACAATGTGTTACTTGTATTTGTACTTTCAAAATACCATATTACCCAACTAGATGGTTTGTTGGTAAACGCACTCGACTAACAGAAAGTTGTCATTTCAAACGTGGCTCAGAGGTGGACTCAGCCCTTCATCCCTTCGGGGTTGTTAAATTAGTGCCACTTTGTTGCAAATCAACAGTGGTCACCTAGCAGAAGCACTGTCCCATACCGTGGTAATGTAATTTACAACACTGACATTGGGCCACTTTTGCGGAACTCATAACGGTATCGTTATATGTAAAATAGCAAATGTCATTAGTAAGACTCTGCCTAATGATGAAAACAAAAGTTTGTTATGATAAGTATGACAGTTTTATAGAGTGGATACATTTACAAGACATTATTCTCAATTCATCAGTAATTGTTATTAAACGTGTAAAGTGTTTTATGGTCATCATTATTGACACTGAAACTGCAGATTGTCTGCTGTATGATGGTCAACTATATGCTAAAAACACAGACATTACAATCCTGACATCTTTCATACGAATTGGTAACTTTGTGCTGTATACATACAGCATCGATATGACAACTATTAGTACATTAACCATAACGTTATAGCTGATTTGCATTCTATTGTTTTTACCAAAATAAATAAGATGTGTGCATTTCAGCGGATCCACATATTTATAGACTTCTTGAGAGGCTGACATGTCCACGCTGACCAACCCCACTATCGTATATCACACTTTCATGTATTATGGGACTAAAATCTTAACAAACATATTTAAACCATTAAATTGTGCGGTGGATGGAGAGATGGAGGGATTAGGGTTCGGCTGACCGGCTTAAAATATTAAATATGGGACAGGTTTGACAGTTAACACAAACCACACCTTTTCAGGAATAGTAGTCTGTCAACCCACATTATTTTATGCAAAGGCTAATTAGCTGAAGCAGGATAAAAAAAAAACCCCTTCATGTTATAGTTATTACATTACTGTGTAAGCGCATTAATATTCTACGCAATAAATATGTTTAATTGCATGTATTTCAGCGTATTAAATAATAATATAATTATCCATGGACTAAATCATCAGTACATTAATTCATATATTTACAGATTCATTATTTGCATCGATCTCATCTGTATTGTTCAACTCATTAACACTTGTTTTTCATTTTAAATAACACGAGTATAACATTCGCAATTTAAATAATCAATTCTCACACCAATTAATGCATATGTGGTGCCAAGCCTCGCGCCGTGACGGGCAGGGTGCTCCTGCGCGCCCACTCCCAGCGATTGGCCCAATCGCTGCAAGGGCCTTGGTGATGTGGATGCAATTGGGATGTGTGGGCGCGGGGTCGTCCGGGATGGCAGAGTCAGGCTGAGAATGGGAGATGGGCGGCAGTGCGACGGGCATGTAGAGAGGCAAATCGATAGCGCGCGAGGCCCGGGGTGGGTAGCGAGATGAGTGTTGTGTGTTAAAGTGTTGATATGGTTAGTGTTAATAAAGAGCATGGAAAGACAAGTCTCCCGTCTCCTCGCCAGAGTCGCCACCGCGGTGTTCTGCGCGCTCCGTCGGAACAAGGGGACATGCCAGCATCCAGACCGAGTGCTAGAGAGCGAGCCGGCTCGTTGGCTGGCCTTTACACATGTATTGTCAGCCCAAAAATCAATTTGAATCGATGACATGCCTTGCAACGCAGGGGATTATACCAATGAAGTCAGAAATGTTCAAATAATATAGCTGACATTATTCCAAATCAAAGCACATTTGGTCTTATGGATTATATTTAGAAAGATAACATTTTCTTTTCATATCTATTTCATAAATACTGTAAATGGACAAACACAACATTCGTCAATTTACTTTAATTTCCACTAAGTTAAATGCGCAAATGTAATGTAGCTCTTTTTTTTTTAATGGGCAGCATGTTATTTAGTCTATAATCACTAATCAAAACATGTTCGTAATTGCAACATTGAAAAACAACCCAAAAGCATATACATTTACAATTTGTGATGAGAAGTTATTAATTTTAATCTGTCTAGAGGCAAACTACATAATTGCGATAATTTTTTTTACAGATGGCAATTGATATCAAGTTGCACAGTTGTCTTACCAAGCATGCTCTTAATTGGGTCGAAGCCATATTGCATTTTGGCATCGCCATCTGAAATGACAGCAGATATGCGGTAATTAATATTTTACAGCGTGGATGGAATAAATCATGTGAACCATTTGGTCCCTGTGAGTACTTTGAGCAAGTTAACTAGTGGCAGCGTTCTAGCGCCTGTTCTCCAGTGCCATATCCACTGTCACACTTGCGGCTGTGAACTATGATGGTTGAGCCCGTGAATGCATTGCAAGCAATGGCCGTTTGATTACGTATTTCTCCATGTGCATGTCAGGAATCCCAACAGTACTATCGCATGTCGGTGAATTCCCACTGGAGGGTTGTGTTCACAACAACACAGACTGCCTGTGTAGTACTTGGGCAAGTACGTTTAACAACGGCATGAAGGGACTCGTCCACCAATATATCAGAAAATAGCACATCTACAAAACAGGCTTTTAATCCATTGCTAAAAAGACAAAACGTATATAGGAACAGGGTTGTACTGTATTGTCATTTGTCATACAAATGCATTGACCCTTTTGTGTATTTACAAGATATAGCCAGATTGCAATAAAAATGTAAATACAGTACAGGATTTGTCATTGTCTGCCATATTTGTAGTGCTAAAAATAATAACGTGCATTTAAAGAATGTGGTTTAGACCCGTGTTAGCAAGTAGGTAAGCAATAAAGTAAGCGTATGCTTCCATTAAAACACCACACTGTTTTCACCATCAAGGGTTCCAAAACACGTTAACAGTGCTAATATGATGCACATATACGATTTAGATTCCGTGGATTTTACATCGTCATTGTAAAAATGGTTCTTCCAATAACAATTTTGAAACATGTCTTTATTGTAACATAGCACCTACTGAAATTTTTTAAAATAAAAATCCTGGTTGTATGCCAAATAAGCCCATTGCCCCCAGATAGGGTGAATAAAATAGCAAAATAAGCTTTGTGGGGAGCCAGCAGAGGTTGTACAATTGAGAGGCTCATCCAGAAATAGGGGCGGCGCAGTGAGTCGCGCTGTCGCCTCACAGCAAGAATACCTGGGTTCGGTTCCCGGCTTGGTGCCCTTCTTAGTGGAGTTTTCGTGTTCTTCCCGTGTCAGCATTGGTTTTTGCCGGGTATTCCGGTTTCGTCCGACCGTCCAAAGACACGCTGCTGCCAAGGTTAATTGTTCAGCTGAGTAAATTGCCTCCAAAAAGGCCCTACGATGTTCCGGCGTCACATCCTGTTTATAGCCCTGCTTGCGCCCTTTGTCTGCCGGGATACGCTCCAGCCCCCCCCCCCCTCCGCGACCCTGTACTGACTGACCCAAAAATAGCAACGTTGAATTTCCACCACTATTCGTAGAGATGAGCACCGTCCCATTAGCACTCTCCCTTAACCCCTTGCCTCATTATTATAGAGTATCTGTAATGGAGCACATTGGCCTGTATGCTCTGTTTAAATGGGTAGCAAGAGTTAGTGGACCATGCAGATTTGTGAAACTCCAAAGCCTGATAGGATGTGATTTGGCCAACAGATGGCAGTACAGCAAGTGGAGTTTTGAAGCCATCTGTGCAGAGGTTTGAACGTTATCCTATGCTATGGTTTTTTTTACAGGTACATTACTAATTTCGGGCGGCACGGTGGCCCAGTCGGGAGCACTGTTGCCTCACAGCAAGACGTCCCTTGTTCGAATCTCGGCTCGGGTGCTTTTCTGTGTGGAGTTTGCATGTTCTCTCCCCGTGTCCGCGTGGATTTTCGCTGGGCACTCCGGTTTCCCCCCACAGTCCACAAACATGCTTCTGCATAGGTTAATTGGCTTACAGACTAAATTTCCCGCAGTGCCCGGTGATGGACTGGCGTCCTATGGTGGGTATATCCCTGCCTTGCGCCTTGTGTCTGCCGGGATAGGCTGCGGCTCACCGCGACCCTGCATAGGACAAAGCGGTTTCTTACAATGAAATGAGATGAGATTACTAATTTCTTCACACTAGAGTACTCATTAGTTAAATTAGCCAAACATCTAATTGCCAGATGCTCGTGAAAAACAGTATTGAGACTTTGTTTTTAGCCTTTGCTGAATGAAGTAATTTAAGCATGTTATAATGAAGCAATTTGTAAAGTGGTCAATAAATCAGAGCAGAAAATAGAGCCAAGCTCCAGTCATCTCGAGAGCCGAGCGAGAGGGTAGACTCTTTAAGTATTTCAACGGTAGTATTATTAATGTGGTCATATTTAGGGGCCTTATGAACCTAAACAAAATCATCGGGCGATCGGGGCTCAGTCAACAGATTAATGTTATAAATATTTTTATAAGGACTTGGAAGTGAGAGAGATAATTCCCCATATCTATGAAAGCCTCTTTTATTGTGATGTCTAAATGTTTCAGTGTTTGGTGTGGAGTTCTTAAGAGAAGCCCTACGAACACGAAGAAATAACTTGCAAAACTCTTCACAGATTGATGCAATCATTTGCTTGTAATGACATATGCTTGATAACTCATAACCCAGCGGCTTTGGGAGTATCACAAACCTGCATGATCCACCAACCCTTGCCTCCAGAGCTCCTGATTCACGAGTGTGCGTCACCAAGCCGGACAGAAGAGAGCGATGTGCCAGCCTGTGGCTGCTATACTACCTCGGTCAATGAATTCACCAACTTTCTATCGCACCACCTCTCACTCAGTCAACCTCTGGAGTCTTCTTGGCTACCTCCCCTTCTCTCTCCTCCCCTCGCAGTGAAGCCACCCTCTCGCACTCCCACCCCTTTTGCCACGCCCGCCAGCTGCTCGAGAAATGCGCCTCTTTCCAACGCCTGCACATTTGTATGGTCGAGATTTGCAGAGGGGCGCGCTGTTGTGAGCACGGGGGAACGAGTACACACGGCACAGCGTAGGTGTGTCCTCTCTTGTCTCAGCGTGAGCTCCGCAGTCACAACGGCGTGGCATCATGGTCATCATCGTCAGCAGGAAACAAGATGTGCGCCCGAGCGATTGTTGATTTTTTTTAGGAGAGTGTAGTGAGGCTCGTACCACTACTCCCTACCTATCTACACGTAGTTACCTGCCGTGCTAACGATCTACCGAGCTGCTTACCTGTCTTAATGCCTACATATCCACTCAACTACCTATCCATCCACCGACCACTCTACCGTAAAGTGTATTGACCTATTCCTCACTTATCTGCTAACCTTTTATCTACCTTTCATTGACCTGCTCAGCTACATATCTTGGTTGTTATTTCAAAACCATCATTCTTACCTACTTACCTTAGCTACTTCCCTCGGAATATAGTAACATACTTTACTACCTGCAATACAGATTTTACTGCCTACCGACGTACGTACCGACTTGCCTACCTACCCACCATCTACCCTCCCAAGCTGCTTGACTAAGAGACCAGAGCGGACCCTGGTCGGACAGCGTGGGTGTTGAGACGGGGCGCGGGTGAATGGCCACCACCAGGTCTGGGTGAGAAGAGGCGAGGGAGGAAGAGGAGAGCGCGTGGAACGACGTTGGAAGCACGAAAAGGTAGGCACCTCCATGGGCTGGTTGGCCGACGCAGCCGCCTAATTGTCCCCTTCGTGTGAGTGTTTTCTCTGGGTACTCTGCTTTCAGTCATTAAGGAATTGGAACAATTATTGGCAATCAGAGCCTTCCGAGAATTTTTTTTTATTGCGGGTCGGTAATGAGGATTTTCTGTATAATGGGCTCTTCACTTGAGATATTTTGAACATTGTGAACTCACTACAATAGTCCTTTATTTGTGTCTTTTTGGCTGGAATTGCTCTTTAATGTGATAGAATGTGTGAATCACTGGTGCTGCATTTCTGTGTAAAACTGTTCTGCAAATATGTTAGACGGACAAACTACAGTAAAGTATATACACTGTATTAACTTTGAAATGTTTCTTGGGATGATTCTGAGTTTATAACACGAATGAGCCCGTTTATCCAGTTACCCGGCTGTTTTACGAGGGGCATCCGCGGTGCATGGGCAGAGCAACAGCAGAACAAAACAATTTTGCCGAGAATCAGTACAGGATGAACTAATCCACACGTTCATCAAGCTTGTTTCTGTCGAAGAATTAAGATTTGGAGTACAGTGAATTGCGCCTGCGTCTATTGAGTGGAGTGAATTGCACCGCAATTATATGAACGTGATTTTCCCACCAGTGATGACGGCCACTGCCGGATGATAATTATCTGCGAGGTACCGATCACTACTGCTTGTGATGTCAACTGCTACTTATTACTCTAAATCACATTTGTCGTCATCTTCCATCGTATTATTCCCAGTCGTAATAATCATCTTGAGGAGGTGTCAAACTCAGCCGTTAATTTGTGTCAATAGGCTGCAGGCACTAATCACCCTCGAATGATTATCCATCGCGTCAAACTTCCAAACAGTTGGTGTGTTCATAATAATATTTGCACTCTTAGAGCCCTTTTTACCCGAGGGTTACAAAGCGCTGCGCAAATCTGTGGAGAAAACGGCATGTCAGCAACAGCACCAATGTTGTGAAATAAAGCCCTGATGGTAATGCTTGCTGGAGAATTAGGCTCCACTGTAGCAACGGTAGGCGGTGTGTGTGTTTATTCACACATTATAGACGCAACAGGGAATTCTCACATCAGCGTGGTGAAGTATGATCAAGCGAACCCCGAAGACTGATGTAGCTACGTGTGCAGCTGTATGCTGGGGAGCGGTGGCGCAGTGGTTGTCGCACCCGGCAGCAGAGTTCGATTCCCACTCGGCACACGTGGGTGGCGAATATCTTGATCGGGTCTCCCCAGCGTAAACGTCGGCACTGGGGAGACAAAGGCGGGCCGGCCTAGTGTTGACTACCCAGCCCATTGTGTACCGAGCCGTCATGCATAGGCGCTCGCAAACAGCACTTGCCCCAAAAGCCTGT
>JAZEWT010000005.1:23567358-23593187 GCA_036362905.1 Mordacia mordax
GCACTTCTAGAGCACTTTTCACCCGAGAGCCACAAATATGTTTGTGTACCGAGATTAATACAGCAGCAGTTAGTGTAGCGGTGTGCAGTTGTGTACACGTTAGTGACTCGTGTGTGTGTGCGCGCACACGTGCAGTCGAGTTACTCCGCTGTATTCTAGACTGCATGTTGTACAACAGCCGCCGTTCGCCACTAAGTGGTGGTGACGTTACCACGGCGCATGTGCCAGGCTGAGTGCACCTTCAGCTGTACGGTATTATGCGCAACTCAAATTATAGTCATGCACCATGAATCTACAGTCCGTATACTGTATGTACATAACACACAGTACTCCATAGAGGATGCATCAAGTACTTGTGTGTATACAGTACTTACACTGTCAATCAAAAGCGTTGCATTTAGATATGCGTGTCTATAAAGTACATGAATCGTGCGCATATACAGTATATAAAAGACTGCATGCACAGCATGCATTGTATACCGCTGAGTGTTAAATGCACACAGATTTTTGACCATTGAATGCAGAGGTCACTTGTCCGATCTCGGAAGCTAAGCAGAGTTGAACCTGGCTGGTATTTTGAATGCAAGGGCTTCCTCGGAATACCAGGTTATTGGTAGGCTTGAGCAAGGAGTTGGCAGATCAGCAATGGATTCTTGATCCTGTCCGTGCAGAGCTTTAAGCTTTTCCCCAAATTATATCACACGCAGCCACGTGCACTCATTTATGCAATTGGCCAAAGATCTCACGAAATCATTCACATGCAAAAGAGTCTCGAGACTTTATTGAGGCAGCATTACTTGTAACATTTCTAACAGTAGCCCATCTCCAGAGTTAAGTCCACGTCATAAAGGTTATTGTTTCTATTTGGCCTTGTGCACTACCGCCAATGAAGTGTTTTATTATTATTTAGGGGGTTTTACAATATACGCGCACGTTATGTGGCATACCACACAATGTAGTATTGTTTGTGCATGGGTTGAAATGTGTGCGCACAACCAGGATGTAGCACAGTTGACAAAAATGCAGGAGTCCAAAAGTGCATTGAAATCCCAGGGTTAGTTGACCCATCAAATCACCGTTAGCATCATCACCAACATCAACAGCACCATCAACAGCATTACCCCCGCGACCAGCATCCTCACCCATACCATCAGCATAATCACCATCAGTATCACCATCATCACCATCATTTTAAGCATGAACACCACCAGCATTATCATCCCCATCGTCCTCATCTTCATCACTAAAATAGACACCTGCTAGCTGAGACCTTACTTTACTACTTGACGCACAGTTCAGGGAAGGCAGCAGTTGTTGGCTCATAAATACACTGGGCCTTGCCATAAAAATGTGGAATTTCCACCACATTTAAGGGTGGAGAATGCAGAGATGATCACAACAAAGCTCAATTGGGCATGTTGACCCCCATTTTGTGGGCGCAGTGATTAGCGCTGGTGCTTCACAGCGAGAGGGTCTCGGGTTCAATTCCTTGCCTCGGGCGCTTTTCTGTGTGGAGTTTGCGAGTTCTCCCCATGTCCGCGTGGGTTTTTTGCCGGGTACTCCGATATCCTCCCACTGTCACAAAAACACGCCCAGGTTAACGGACAGCTGGTTAAATCGTCCCCCAGTGCCGTGCGATGGAGTATCCGCAGGGCCTGCACGTTGCCTGGCAAGCTGTGCAGTCGGTCACCTCGGCGACCACAGCCATGAAAACCCCACTAGGGGCGGACGTCGACACCGTGTCGACGTAGAACAAAGCAGAAACCCCCATTGTTGTTCTGAATATTTGATGTAAAGTGTACAATGTTAAAGTTATATCGTGCTCCATTTATCCTAGAAGAATCCCATTGGTTCAAAAAGATGTTTTCACTACAATGTCAGACTTAAATTACTTTGATTTATTGCTTGGCTAGTTGGAGTAAAACCATGAGTACTCAGGGAAAACCTACTGTACTAATGAAGTGGACTAGCTCATGTATTTTTAGTTGATACGTTTGCAACCCTTATGGGAAGTGATTAGTGGTTCTACAGAGGTGCATATTCAATGCCTCCATGTAGACAGGGCTGGAGTTATTTAAAATTTATACAACACTAGTATACAATTTACAATTACACTGCATTTGCAATTTACTACCATTGACAATTACAATTGTCATTAACCCCAGGTAAAGGAGATGAGTGCATTCTATCGGCCATGTGCAAGTGAGCATGACGACCCTAACATGGATGCATTTAGAGCTATGTTCATTGTTTAATTCGTGGTAAAGGAGCAACCTTGCCATTGCTTGGTCCTACCGCTGCTGGTGGAAAGAGAGCTCCAGAGTAGTGGTTTTTAAACTTTTCTTGCCACCTATTGAAAATATATGTTTATGCCCGTGACCCACAACGTCTTTTGACCAGAACTTTCATGACAGTTAATCATAATACGTTTAAATTTGAACCTGCAAGGCGACCCAAGGGTTTGACGTTAGGCTACCTAGTACTGGATCGTGACCCATACTTTGAAAACCACTGCATGGATGGTTTTGTTGCTGACCACATGTCTTCGGAAGAGATGTGCGTTTCACTTATGTTCTACAGTGTTCCAATTGAATTTACATTATTATTCTTGTTGCTGTTGACCAGCTTCGAGCGCACGCCTGCAAGCTCGCTGCTTGTACCGCGATGCTCCATGCGGACGCCAGCTCATCCTTCACAGAAGATACCTTGAGACCGCCGGTACCGGGGAAGGAAGGAAAACGAGCCAAATATCAATGCACAGCACCGACAACAGCGACGGCAGCAGAGCAGATAATTCGTAAGCCAATCCAGACGGTGCTGCTAACGCAATCCTACCCGTCTCCCGGGAGTCCCACATCGCCGCGCCGGTCAAACGAGCCAGAGGGAAGCGCATCGCCGCCGGTGCCGTGCCCACTGTGGGGGGAGTCTCTGCAGACGCTGCTGGAGGACCACGACGGGGCCAGCCTCTTCCGCGCCTTCCTGGCAAGGGACAGCTCCGAGGACATGCTGGACTTCTGGTTCGCCTGCTCCGGTTACCGCAAGCTGGACAGCCGCCGGCTCGAGGTGGCGAATGCCATTTACGACAGGTACCTGTCCGAGGGCAGAAGGGGTGGCATCGTATCTCAGTTGCTCCCACCACTCACGCGGAGCCGAGTGCACCGGCGCATAGAGCGCGGCCGGGCAGAGCCGTCGCTGCTCGACGAGGCGCATGGGGAGGTGCACGCGGCACTGGAAGCCGGCGCCTACGCGGCCTTTCTCAAGTCCGACGTCTTGGCGGAGTACGCTCGCTCAGGCGGGAACAGCCCGAAGCCGGTGACCGAGGCACTGGGCCTGGGACCTCGAGGGGGCTGCTACGGCGGGGAGGATGGAAGGGAGCGCGCAGTCTGCCCATCCTCCCAAGAGAACGGCGGAGCCGCAGCAATCGAGGAGCAGCCGGAGGTGGCGGCAGTGGAAGCAGAGCAGAGGAGAGACGAGGAGAAGTCGGAACGTGACGAGGCCTGGAGAAAGTAAGTGCGTGTCCGCGCGAGAAGCAGACACGTCACCGTGGCGTCGCAGAGAGCCTTGTAGTTGAGAAGGAGGATCTTCAATTCAATCCTGTATTTAACCGGTAACCAGTGGAGAGACATCAGTACTGGGGATATGTGATGGTGGATGATTGTGCAGATGAGGACTCTAGCAGCTACTTTCTGCACACATTGGAGACGATTGATCAGGTAAGAAGGGGTGCCAGGGAGCAGTGCGTTGCAGTAATCGAATCGTGAAGAGATGAAGATGTGTATTATCTTCTCCGCATCAGAGGGTGACAGGATGTTGTGCAGTCTGGCTATATTTCTGAGATGGAAATAGGCTACCTTTATCACCTTGTGAATGTGTGTCTCGAAGCTGAGTGAGGAACCAAGAGTCACACATAGACTCTGGACTGCTTTAGCAACTTCAGTGATCTGGTCGTCAAGCATCAATTGGACAGGTTCAGCTTTGGATAATTGGTGCAGGGTTCCCACAAGCAAAACTTCTGTTTTGTCACCATTTGATTTTAGGAAATTTCAATTGAGCCAGGCCTTCACAGTTGACAGTGAGGAGGAGATGCAAAGACCAGACGCATTGAAAAATGGTTTTGCGTGGCTATAGATTTGGATGTCATTAGCATAGCAATGGTAACAGAGATTAAGGCCGTGCAGGATACGGCCAAGTGGTTGTATGTAGATACTGAAGAGGAGTGGGCCGAGAACTGAACCCTGAGGGACTGCAGATAAACAGGATGGATCTCTGAGTTTTGTTCTCCGAGGCTAACGAACTGCTTCTGGTCGGAAAGGTAGGAGCCCGGCCAATGCAGGGTAGAGCCATATGACCACAATACCCTCCAGTTGCTCAAGTAAGATTGGGTGGTTAACAGTATCAAAGGCAGGGCTCAGGTCCAGGAGGACAAGAATACTTGGAAAGCCTTCATCAGCAGCGACGAGTAGGTGATTAACTACATTGACCAGAGCAGTTTTAGTACTATGGCCGAATATATGGAAGGGATCGAGGAGGTCATTATTGAATGCATGGCAGCTCTCAATCAGGATATTTGGGGTTAACCGACCAAATTGGCAGGCAGATGCAGTCACTGCTTTTTGCTGATGTAATGCAATGCAGTTACTCAAGTGCACCTGCTCGCCCACTCACAGAATTATCAAGTGGCAAGCATATAAATAAACATCTCGACTGTCAAAGACAATGATGATTGCTTCGAAAAGCTGCTCTCTCGGGACAGCCGCGTCGGTCGCTCTGTCTCTCTCTCCATCGCGACGTTTCGCCTCGCACGTTCGAGGCATCTTCAGGCGCCTGATGGAGAGAGGGAGCAATCGACACGGCTGGCCCGAGAGAGCAGCTTTTCGAAGCAACCATCATGCCTCAAGTCGTGAAAACGTTCATAATGTCAAAGACAATGTCCTTACAATTATGATCCAAACAGCCATTATACCTTTATAGGAAAATGCATAATCCAACGGTATAGTCGGTAAGTCATTTTGTGTCCCCATGCTCAAATACTCATACGAAGGTGCTTGTCATCTTGGGTAGGCGTAAATTCCACATTCCTATGGCATCTCCCTATAACGACTACAAGGTAAAGGATGGCGAGTTATGCTGACTCCAGACACACATTTTAAACTCTTTTGAGTGATTAGTCACAAAGTATTTGTTAATGTTGCCTATGCTAACGTTCTGAAATGTGTAATTTCCAAGATGTTTGTTTTCATTAAATTCTTTAAGTGCCTTCAACATTTTAATTAGTAATAATAATTACACTTCTTGAGCGATTTTCACGCGAGGGTCACAAAGCGCTCGTCTGACAAAGGTGCAGTCCTGCAATGGCTTGCTCTCACCACTATTGAGAGAAAGGATCTACACTAGAGGCACCTCTGGAGGGGAAAAACAAAAACCATTCACTGAGGGTATATTTCAACCCCCTTACACGTGTCCCTAAAGCTGATAATTTCATCAATACATTCTACTACACCCCCCCCCCTCCGCATTTACGTTCAATATCAAAATATTTTAAATGTAAAACTATGGCGTGAAAGCTACCGATTCTCCGTGCGAGACCAACCCCCGCGGCCCGTGTAGTCCGTGTAAATAATGCTCTGCACAGGCAAAGAAACAGACAAATAGGGCAATAGTTGCGTCTATTCATCTCTTGGCTGCTGCTGAACCTAAGAACTCCTGCCCCCGAAGCTTTGAACTCGGAGCCATGCAGCAAAGGAGCTCACTTTCTGAAGTCTTGCCAAACGCAACTTTATTACCAGGGAGCATGTGTTGCGGGGCACTTTTAACGCCACCCCAAACGCTTTGTTCTTTACAGCCGGGGCACGTTGAACCGCGGCTTCATCAGTGTGCCGCAATGAAAGTGCCGGGCGTGGCGCCGCGCGCCTGTGCTGCAGGTGGATTGTGCGCTGCAGGTGGATTGTGCGCTGCGGGTGGATTGTGCACTGCGGGTGGATTGTGCGCTGCGGGTGGATTGTGCGCTGCGGGTGGATTGTGCGGCTGTGAAACGCCCGGTCTGCCGGGTGGAGAGGTGGCCCTGAGATGGCAGGGAGAGCGAGTGGGTTCCTGAGCCAACCGCGCGGGTTACTGTCGGCCCCTCGCGTGCATCGGTCGTCCCTGAATACTGATGTTTTTTTTTTCTTCCGTCTCATTCACGAAAGACTCGTAGACAGAGAAATGGTTCGCCAAGCGTTCCAATGCCGGGGCCATGAAAGTAATCTTGAGACTCAGCAAGTCAGAGTTTACCGACATAGTTGTCGGATGGGTTCCAATTACCATTGACAACCCTCGAATTAGAAGTGAACGCTCCACATTGCTCTCCCATATCCCGTGTATCCATAGGGCATATCACCACTTGGCTGCATTTTTGTGAATTGTTTTCCCAAGCAATTAATCATAATAACATTTGCATTTCTAAAGTACTTTTCACCCGAGGGTCACAAAGCACTGCACTCATTACCCGTTCACAGCCCTGGGCCAGTGGTGGAAATTCCACCTTCTAATGGATTGGGGTAGTGCTTTGGTTGAAGGGCAGAGTGAAGCCCTGGTCGGCATTCAAAGTCTCAATCTTTCCGATTGGGAGCTGTGCACCTTACTGTGAACTCACCCTTGCGGTTTAGTAAATTACATTCTCACTGTAGTGCGGGTAAGCGCGGTGGCACTCTGCTCCGTGCTGTGCAGCCCGGATTCCCAGCCGCGGCCAACATCAGTGCCGAGAAATATCTTCACCGATCTTTGATCTGCTTCTTCACCACGCCACACTTACCAATGTGGTGAAGTATGGTCAGCAACCCGTATTACCAAAAAGCACTGGGAAGTCTTTTTTTCAGCATTTTATCGACGAAAGGCTGCCAATTGTCATCATTTTAACACATATTTTTTTAAACAGCTAACACGAATCCTCGGGTGAATAATAATGATAATACTTGAAATGAAAGTATTATCATTATTATTCCCATATTTTTACCAAAAACTCCGAGAGAAGCTACATCGTGCACAGCCCTCGAGCATGCACCATTGTGTTCGCCAGCATGACAGCACGGGCATGTGATAATGATATTAATAAGCATTATAACACTAAAAATATAACCTCGGGACAGTCCACTGAGACACAAATGGCACTTTGTGGAAGAGACCTGGGATACATTATATGCACATAACAACTTAACAGTGGTATGATTGATGGATTAAATTGTCAGGCAAGTCTGTTATTGACACCAGTACGATATATTTTTACTTCAGAAAGTTGCTGAGCGATAGAAATCTTAATTTCCCATGGTGCATGCTCGTCACATTGGATGACTGCTGTTCACTGTCCATTGAGTGGCACTCATCTTATGGACGTTTTAACACTGCATTGAATACAATTTTAGTGCTCAAGATAAATGAACACGCGTGCGTGAGAATGATTTGCTTGTGTTATAAATCAGAGCACGGTAAAGAACTGAAGGAAGAAGACCATGCAAGCGTGGTGTTACACGGACAGATGTAAAGAGTAACACAGAGGAACGAGTTGCTCGGAGAACATTAACACACAATGTAGACTTTGTTCACGGTTAAGAAGAGGTAAACAGGCTTAAGCAAAAGACATCGTTGGAATGGACAACAGCCGTTGAATGATACTGGTGATGGAAGTGGTATCTCCAGACACAAGCGTGCAAGAGGATGACCACGATGGAGATGGAGAAATGAGATTGGTCAATGCGCACAAGTGAAATCTATTGTGACATCGTAGGTCTGTGGGGGGTGGCAACGACATGCAAAGGTATTTATCCTGCACGTCTCATTATGACTTTGGTGGCTGCATTCAATTAGTTCGCGTGATTTCTGCAGCCACGAGAGGGGGACGACAGTGTACGACAATTAGAAGGCAACATCGATTTGTTAATCAAATCACCGTCCGGGGGCGGCGCGGTGGCGCAGTGGTTAGCGCTGACGCCTCACAGCAAGAAGGTCCCGGGTTCGAGTCTCTCGGTTCGGGTGCCTTTCTGTGTGGAGTTTGCATGCTCTCCCCGTGTCCGCGTGGGTTTTCGCCGGGTACTCCGGTTTCCTCCCACAGTCCAAAAGCATGCTCCTGGATAGGTTGATTGGCTCGCAGACTAAAATTGTCCCCCAATGCCCGGCGATGGACCGGCGTCCCGTCGTCGGGTGTATTCCTGCCTTACGCCCTGTGTTTCCGGGATAGGCTCCGGCTCACCGTGACCCTATACAGGATTAAGCGGTTTCAGATAATGAGATGAGATGAGATCACCGTCCGGAATTCTGATAATTGAATCACCAGGGGATCCTTTTATTTGTCTTGACGGCGGAGATATAACAGGCAGAGTTTTATCTCCAGCCAAGATTTTAACTTGTGACCATCTGATTGTGAGTCACTCACACTGACCACAGATTGTGAAAGTTTACACGGGCCATGGGGTGATCGATTAGAGATACGGAAGAGTTTTGCACACGAAGGAATGACGGGGGGGGAGGTGGAATAAGCGCATAGCCAGAAATGTATAATGCAATAACTGTGTCGAGTTAAGTTCACGCGAGAAAACATTCAAGACGCAAGCAGATAAAGGAAACGATGGAAATGAAACTGGCTTCAAAAACTGCCCCATGCCTCCTTAATCTTTGTTTCGAGTCACCAAGCATGAAAAGAGGAGGGTGGTGGAGGGAGTGGAGGGTGGTGGAGGGAGTGGAGGGGGGGCTTTTGATCCCGCAGCTTTAGATCACCTAAGCCACTTCAAAGGATGCCACATTTTGCACATTATCTACATTTACGCTACAGTCGAGTGTTTACCCAGCTGCAGTTAATGTTTGAAGCGTTCAAGTGCCACGCTGGCCGTGCCAGTGCTATTGAACAAATTGAGACATCGTGTTGAGCTCCCCTTGGCCTGGGTTTGTTAACGCCGGGGCAGTTCTGAGAATCCTACGAGATTCTGGGCCGGTGTGCACAGCTGGCCGCTCAAAAAAGAAACGTTGATCACAAGTGATTTCCTGCTCAAGTCAGAATCGTGGCAGTAATGTTCATCCCTTGTTTTACCGAGAAAAGTGATGGAAAGTGGTAGGGTTGAGCCTAGCCATATGAATTTTCGATAACGTGGTACTTTTTTTTATCAACTGTAGGAAGATGAGGAGCCGAATTGAAGGCCAAAGAGGATTTGAACTCAGAACCTGCCAATTGCGAGACATTCTTTCTACCACTGAGCCACTACTGCAGCTGGCCACTTACCTCTGTAATCAAGAGAAATGTGCTCAAAGTGCGTTTCGCAAGTGATTTTGTTTTTTATTTACTGCACTTGATGGTGGCCATGTAATGGTTCATCTGGAGTGCAGAGGTGACGTAGTCGTTTGCTCTGTGCGCCACAGCTCCAGCTACCTGGACTCAATACAGGGGCGATGGCTCACATCATTGGCGAAGTATGACCAAACAAAACCCATGACCAACACAATGTAGGGAGGAATCCATGGCAATGCTATGCATTGTCACGATCGAGAGTTCAGATTTGAATCAACAGCTCCTTGGTGTTTCTAGAAATGTTTTCTTTCCTGTTTCGGTTGTGCAGTTATGTTAGCCTAATGCGCTAACCTTTGCACATTGTACTGTTATTGCCGCTCACTGCTGGATGTGGGCCTCTCGACGCCGCGCAGGTCATTACGGTTGTTTTCCCATATTTCACCCAACTACTCAATGCCAGCTGGTGAAGGCAGGGAGCAAAGACTCCACATTCCCCTCTGTTACCCACAACATGCCTCCAAAGCCTGTAACAACACGGTGTGTGGTTGTTCCCAATCTGAGAACAATCCAGGCTCAATCCCGCTTAGCTTTGAAGATAAGATCGGGCACATTTTGGGCAATTTGCTCATCGGCCTTATTTCCATATAATGCGATGCATGCGTCTATGAGCGTGAAAATATATCGTTGAGAATCGGCGCGGCGGTTCGTAACGGGAGCCCCGTGCTGTGATCGCTGCCCGCAGTGCGTGGTGGCGGCGCCTACGGGACCCGCCGATCCCGGCGGGGCGGCGAGCGGGAGTCGACGCCGTCACGCTGGGAGCGAGCGGTGGGAGCGGCGCAAGTGGGTCGGGTGACGCGACCAGGCCGAGTGAAGCGAACGAGAAGGGTGAAGCCAGCGGGATGAGCGGGGCGAGCAACGGCACGAGCTGGCCCGGTCGCACGAGCTGGCCCGGTCGCATGAGCTGGCCCGATCGGACGAGCTGGCCCGGTCGCACGAGCTGGCCCGATCGGACGAGCTGGCCCGATCGGACGAGCGGCTGCGCGGGAGAGACTGACTCCAAAAGCCTCGCGTGCGTTGCCGCGCCGCTCTGCCTTGCGAGTCACGTTGCCGGTCGCGTCACCGTTTTAACCGTGAGGATTAATCGTCGCTGTTTAGCGGCAGCGTTCGACACCCTCATGACCCACCACGGTAGATCAGCGTTTACAAGTTGAAATATAAGTTGAGTTACTATACGCTGTACGTGCCAGATGATTGCTAAGCACTTGTCACGTGACATTTGGGAGACAGCTGAGTAACTGAATCGGTGTTGCCTGTCACGTGGTATATGCATGTACGCACGCTTGCAATATTTACAAGCACTAGCTAACTTGCAATGATAGAAATCTGTGCTCTATCTGCAGCACGCGGGGTAATGTTTAGCAAGCATCAGGCACATGTAGCGTGTTCCAACTTGATTTGTATTTGAATAGAGGAAAAGAGGCAACTTTGGATAGGTGTGCCGTGATGGGTCCCGATTGGAGGTTTTGCTAAACCAGATAACATGATTCGCTGCCATGCATTGTCACTCATGATGTAGGTTTTCACGGCGTGATGATTGCTTCGAAAAGCTGCTCTCTCGGGACAGCCGCGTCGATCGCTCCCTCTCCCTCCATCGTGACGTTTCGCATCATTAGGCACCGAGAGAGCAGCCTTTCGAAGCAATCATCATACATTGTCATTGATACATTACCATTATATTTTACCTACATGATTCATTAATATCCGACCTATAGCAAAGTAATATTGTAACTGAGTCATTCACGTTGAATTGCAATCACGATATATTTACAATTGTAATTTCAGCTAACGATGCTCCGGTAATTGCAACTGTATTTGACCCCCACCTCTGATCATTACGGTTTCACAAATCAATTTCCTGCCACCAATTACCCCCAAAATTCATGAACACAAATGTCCTAAATATTGGCGTTTCTTGTACGGGAATGAAAATGTAAACATTATTTATTTATTACTGTCATTGCAGAAATATGTTCGATTCACAGCAATCAGAATGTGGACAAGAGGCTTGGTGCAGCAGCCACATGGTGGAAAGAATGAAAGTGAGTCACATACAAAAAAAAACTCAAATTGCAAATCAGAGGTTTTTTGACGTGGGCTTAATTTTTGTTTGAACCACTCATCAGGAGCTGCATCTCTGAGACACTGGGTTAAGATCCAGGCAGCTGCCTGTGATTAAGCATGGGTTCTCAAGTGTCATGAGTTGATGGGCTCAAACACTGGTTACTGTTGACTGCACACACACACAACCTACATCGTCCAATTTGGCCAACTTCTGCTCGGATAATGAAAAGCATTGGCTTGATTTTCACGTGGCGAACATTACTCGTTGTAACAGAGTGGATGTGAAAGCATTGAAGATCTGTTATAGGCAGCTTTATAATATCCACGTCTATTCAGCTTTGTCTTGCACAAAGGGATGCACTGATCTGCGACAGACCAGAATCCATTCTAGGAAATTACATTCGTTGCACAATAAGGATAACGTGGGGAAAATACATTTTAAACAGCTAAAAAAAATGACGAAACTATACGTATAAAGGTATGAGATTTGTAATAACGTTAAGACATTCTGTGGTAGAACATTGGTGAGTAGATCTTTGTAAAGCCTGGGATGAATGATCAATTACAATAGGGGAGCGACTCTCTCAAGTTCTAAGGGCAGGTCTATGGCTGGAGCTCCCTTCATGCCATCTGACCCCACTCCCCCCAGTCTGCACTGTGCACCACCGCACTTTTTACTCGCATTAATGAGGCGTGACTAGAGCAGAGAGTGGCTTCCCTTCACCTTCTGCCAGTATTATTCAGGAAAAACCCTCAACTGATACCATTTTAACATCCAACACCGAGCCACCGGTGACTAATACGAATATAACATTATTGCATTGTAATGGTGACTATCAATTTAATTGTGCTTTACACATCAATGGCGGCACGGTGGCCCAGTGGGTAGCGCTGTCGCCTCACAGCAAGATGGCCCGAGTTCGAATCTCGGCTCGGGTGCCTTTCTGTGTGGAGTTTGCATGTTCTCCCCGTGTCTGCGTGGGTTTTTGCCGGGCACTCAGGTTTCCTTCCACAGTCCAAAAAACATGCTGCTGCATAGGTTAATTGGCTTGCAGACTAAATTGCCCTCCATGCCAGGTGATGGACTGGCGTCTCATCGTGGGTATTATCCCTGCCTTGCACCCTGTGTCTGCCGGAATAGGCTCCGGCTCACAGCGACCCTGTACGGGACGACGCGGTTTCGGACAACGAGATGAGATGAGACGAGACATCACTTCATCTCATCTCATCTCATTATCTGAAACCGCTTAATCTTATATAGGGTCACGGTGAGCCGGAGCCTATCCCGGAAACACAGGGCGTAAGGCAGGAATACACCCGACGACGGGACGCCAGTCCATCGCCGGGACATCACTTCACTTTTTTGTTATTCCCCACAACCTGTTATAGTTTTTTATTTTTAAGAGAGAATTTGGACACTCTAAATCTGCCCCACTCCTACTCTCCCCACCACTGTTGTTGACGTGGCCGTTCTCTCCGCAGCTCTGTGAAGCGCTTTGTGACCCTCGGGTGAAAAGCGCTCTATAAATGTCATTATTCATTATTATTATACCGTTGCTTACTCCCCTCATAGCATCACCATCCACTGCTCACGCCGCTGCCCAGAGACGCCCAACTCTGTCAGGAGGATGACACGGGGGGGGGGGGGGCTAATCAGGAAGGTGTGCAGTTTAAGGAGCAATGGATTGGGCAGAGACGTAAACGAGGTGGCAGCCTAAAGATGAAAGGGTAGGACCTGCAGAGGTTGAAGTCCCCTCTTAATAATATAAGTTATTGGAAGCAAATAACTAAAGTTTGTGCAGGAGACAGTATTCATGTAGTGCCACGTGTGTGGCCACAGGTCAATAGTTATATTATAATTAAGAGATTAAAAACATAAATTTGGTGACGGGGTTGAGACAATCAATTAATTTGAGAAACTCGGCGTCATCACGAGTGGCACAAACCCCGGTTTAAATGCAGGCTCTCGGCAGTATCCGCTCAGCACGGCTCTGACGCGTTATACCGAGCCACTTGTGTCATTCCTAGTGTCCATGGCCATTGCAGGCTTCAACGTTGGTTAATTTTAATGTTCACCTCCTCACCCAATGATTATTCTGAACGGATATTAAATCATTGCCTTTGTACACAACACGTCCTCCCAACACATTCCTGAAGTGAATTAGTAATATTCAGTTTTTCCCCACTTTTAAGTGATTGAAGTGCTGAGTAAAATGACAATGCCGTCACCAAAATAATGCGACGTCTGCGTCACGGCACACGGTAGACGAAGCGTAGAGCCCTTGTCCCATTCTGCGCTTTTTAAGTTTTATCTACTTGCCGCTAAAGCGTTTTGCGATCCCAGGCGCGTGTGATAAAGCAGTCCCTAAAGCAGCCTCTACTGTGCAGTGAAGCCGAGTTGTAAAACGACAGGGCATCTTTCCAACAGCCTGGGAAGGCCTCCAGAGTTATGGCAGGCACTTTGACGGCCTTTTAAGTGACTGTTGCAACTTAGAGGCCACCCTTTGATCTTTTAACCAGAGACGATCGTAACGGTCACGGTGTTGCGACATTGGGAGTACAATGTTTTCGTGCAATTCGTACACGTGTGCGCACGCTTGCGCGCGGGTAGTTTTTAAGCGGAGTGGTAATGTGGTGTTTAGCGCACGGTGCTATAAACCGCGGCGACCAGAGTTCGATTCCGATCTGAACCAGTCACAGTGGTGAATATTTCAAACGATCCAAAGCCTTGCCTTAGTCGACTTGTTCTTAAATGCGTGTGGTGCCATCAGTGAATAATAATACTATAGTAATAATAATATTTGTACTTCTAGAGCGCGTTTCACCCGAGGGTCACAAAGCGCCGCACAGAGCTGTGGGGAGAACGATATATCAGCACTAGGGAGACAAAGGTGGACAGAGATGGCTAGATGTCGTGTTTTCCAACCACCCCGTTGTGTGCGGTACTGGCCTTCATAGGTACTCACTAACAGCATTTGCTCCAACGTGGCTACACATAGGGTGTTTGCAGTTTGTTAATTAATTGCTAACGAATTATTTGTCTCTTGAAGTAAACAAAGGTGGGATTTCTTTTCATTTAAACAGTTTTTATAAAATATGGCCATTATATTGTATAAAAAGTGAATTTGGGATTGGACGAGTTATTTTAAAATACAATACATATATAAAATCACAGTTATAACTGGAGCACTTCTCCTGAAGACAATAGATTAATAAATATGCTCGGAGATAATAGTGACTTAAACGAACACGAGTCAATTTAGGAAAATGAAACGTTTCTAAAATCATTAGAAAAAAATAACAATTTCAATTTTATTAAGCCATGTAATTTTTCCTTGTTTTTAAAAAAGTTGCGTTTGGAAATTAATTTTACTATTGTTAATTCTTTATAAAGCGTCTTGTGCTTGAGACAAGGGGTCCAACGTAAATTGAATAAATTATTATTATTAATGCTTCCTGACCGTTCCTGCACTCGCGATGCCATTGTTGAGTGGTAGCATGCTTGGTTACAAATGTTTACGATTTAAGCCCGGTGTCCACCCTGGTTAATAATGTGGGTGTTTTAAGCAAAATCACATGCAATCTGATAACCAGTGAACCTTGAAGATTCCGTGACATTATGAAAAGGCCATATCTGCCGGGGTCATTGTCCAGATTTACCAAACGCGGCAAATTACTCGCAAATTACTTAATTGCCAGTGTCTCGCGGCAACATTGTCCCTTACTAGGAGCCTAATGCTGATTGGTCTCCGGTGTTGAGCTCACAATCTGCCGCACCGACAGAGCTGCTACAGGAGGTCCTGTTCCTCAGAGCATCTTATAATGTGATGCATAGGAGTTGCGTAGTAGATGTGAACTGATGATGTCACATCCAGACGCATTAAAAATGCAAACTGCTCTGTGACCGTGTTTCATGATGCCACTTTGCCCAGAGGGCCCAGCAGGTGATGTGGTATGCCGAGAGCAACCCGGAGGGGTTTGCCGCAGACCTCGTGGATCGGCTGGAGCGCCTGCAGAGCCAGCGGAGCATCCAGCACGCCCTGGAGGAGCATCAGGTGGTGAGTATTCATGTGCCACCCAGCAACCAATGCCAGCTGGTGTCTGGCATCGTCCAGCGCCAGCCAGTACCATCAGGCAGATTCATGTGTCTCGTTAGGTCAGAGTTTCACACTTTGGCTCAGGATGAGCTTCACCAATGGCCAGTGGAAAATCATCCTGGTGTGGTGTCGACTCCACGTCCCGCACGATTCGGACGTGTGAGTGCCAAGCACGCCGAGTGCTACCGGCTTCAAGTTCCACTCTCGTGCACTTCGTAGTGCCGCGTGCATTGCTCATTGACAGAGATCGTGGGTTGAGAATCTTCCAGCCCGAACCGCCACCCTATTCCACACCTCTGTAGGACGGCGAGTGGGCGGATGCGACGGGAGGCCCCGCGGACAAGGCTCGCCACCCTCCCTGCTCTTCCCAGCCCTCGCATGCATCACGAGGGACCTCCGCGCACACTGCCAGCAGCAGCAGCGCAGCAGCGCTCCCGCGGAGTGTTTCGCAAGACAATGGCGGCGACGACGATGATGCAGAGAGCGCTCTCGACGGGCGCGTGACACAAGCGCCGGGGTGCCAACTGCCTCGCGGCGGTGGCGGCTGTGATGGCCGGCCCCGGGGGGTTTGTAATGACGCGGCTCAAGAATGGGCCCGCAGACACCAAAACCTCCCAGAGCCCGCAACTACACACGTCCCTCCCAGCATCCCGTCGTCTCTTAGCATCAGTACGATTCACTCGTTCAAATACAGACAGGTCTTGCAGCACATGCATCACCACCACCATCACCACCACCATCACCACCACCACCACCATGGTGACGGTGGAGGTGGCCACGCCAGGCGGTCCCTGCAGGTGGTGGAGATGGAGGCCACAAGGCACCTGCAGCACGAGGCCGGATCGGACACCTGCCGCGTCGTGGCCAGGCACTGCAAGGGAGCCGAGGGCGTGGGCTTGGCGGACGAGCTGGCTGAGCGGTTACAGTGCAGGTGCGCGCCAGCTCTTCAGGAAGCGTTTTCACTGAACTGGGGTAACGAATGGGTTACCTTATACCTGTGCCGCATTGTCGTCACTTGCAGAATTATCACTAAAAAGGCTGACGGGGGAAATGCATTAGAAAATAGTCCTTTTTTTTTATTCTAGCTTGTTCAGCCAATATTTTGGTGACCCTTAGGTCTATTTGGCCAGTTTACAGAAGTGAAGGTCTCAAATAGCAACACAACATTATGCTACAGGTTGGTTCACGTTGGATCATCTCTGTGCCTCCCTGTTGGACGGGAAAACAGAGCGAAGGTATACATTCTTTTAACCTAGTTTCAAAAATCATTATTCTTGCACATGCCAATTTGTTCGCTTGCTTAAAACTAATGTTGAGGTCCATTATCCACGAGAGGGGTTCAGGAGAGAGTGGTTAGATTTGCTATTCCTCCACTGAAGGAGTGCAGACTGCAGTTGATTAACATTGATGTAGTTGTGTTGTCCCAGTAAAGGCTTGAAGATGTGAGCATATCATGTATAAATCCTGCTGTTTTGAACCGTTTGTCTTTTTCCACAATTCGATTGCAATTGTGCTACTGGCCTCACATCATGAGATAAAATAATCGATTTAGAACACTCGTAAAGTAATGTTTCATCTCCTGATTAGAGATTTTACAGAACTCCTCGGGTCTCTTAAAGCAACCGCTTCTGCACACTGGGGGCCTTGCACTTTCACACGTGCACTGCTGTCGTCACGTCTGAGTTCTTTGCCAAATTTAGTGAGCAAACAAATTCACGGTTATTTTTATTTCTGCGCCGTCATCGATGATCAGGCTTAGATCGTCAACTCGCCACTCCAGACATCCCAATCACAGGTGAATGCCTCAAACCTGCATGGGAACCTAGGGTTTTATCATTGCTGGCTCATCGTCCTTTTACCCTTGAATCTCCCAGGCGTCTCAGAATATTTTTTTGAAGGTACACGTTGTGCCGGCGATGCTGCTGTGGTTTTAATCGTTAGCACGCCGAACTTGAAATGCAGACGTTGCCGGCTCTTATCGGATCTCCTGGCACAGTAGTTGAAACATTGAGGCAAGTTTCTGAACCCCTCCCCACCTCTTGTGGTTGCCCTGGTCGATTGGCAAGCAGAGAGAATGGAACAGTGTATTACGCAAAAAACTTCTTGAATCTGTTCCCATGCACTCTTATACTGTTACTCGTATTTATTCTTATTAATTTATCGGAATTATTGGTAAATTTTTGTGCTGTGCAATTTTGTGCGTTACTGTTTACATTATAAATATGTTTAGGGTTTCATACTTGCACAAATTGGTGCGTGTGTTTATTTACCCTTTGATTTTATATGCTGTTCCCTTGGTGAGTGTGAGCGTTTTTTGTCTTGCATCTAGAGCTTGCAAGCTCAATGGGTACTTTTTGCTGTAGTAAAAAAAAACATCCGTCTATCTTTTCGGCCCTCGACAGCTCTCCTTAGCGGAGGCTCTTCCGCCAGCAGTTGGAATGAGAAAGCAATTGTACGGCTGCACCTTTTGTCGTCACAGAGACGGGTCGCAGGGCCGGTTCTCTCGGACGCCCCTGGAGAGCGTGGCTCGTGAGAGCACGGAAAGTGGGACCTTCACGGAAATGTCGGCGGCCGCCCCCTGCCAGCCGCAGGGGCCCGACCTGGATCGCGCTCACGTCTGCCTCCCACCGCAGCTCGGTGGCAAGAAGGAGTCGGACAGGAATCCCAAAGTCCCCCACACGTGAGTGGACGTGGCCTCGAAGAGCCGCGTGCTCATTGCAACAGAGAACTGCTGTTATTCGTAATTACGGAGGCAACGCTGTGTAGATAATAACGAGCCATTCTTCACCATGCTGGTCAATTTGGGTTGACGAAAGGGAATGCACAGGACCTGTTTAGTTATGACTCGTGATTGATGAGCGTCTGGTCCTGGAATCAAACTTGGGTCATACGGTTTTCTTCGCGTCGTGCGCCAACCACTGTGCCGCTGCTCCAGTGGCATGTTGCACATCCTAATATAAAGTGGTCTTCATGTGCCCTCTTGGCCGCTCTACATGGGTCCCGTTAATCACAATAATTCGTCCATTGGTAACAATTGTTACGCACGGATTACATGCGATGAAGTTTTTCGCAGGAAAATTGTTCTAAGTTCGTTCATCGAGTTGGCTCCCTGGAGCAAATGGAAGTGCTACGTTTACCACAATAAATAATTAAGTATAAATATGAATGCTGCTACAAAACGTATGTTATCCGCAGCAATGTAGGCGACCAATTTCATGGCTCCTATTATCCGCTGGTTTATCAGCGATTTTATTTATTAAATATGCGCAAGGTAATAACCTTCATAACCACAGATTTTCGGTTGCATTTGCCACTCAATTCGCCTTATACGTGACAAACAATAAATGAATTATGGAATGCTGTTCCATAAAGAATTGTAGAAAAGTCTCATATTTGCAAATAATAAGATTAATAGGATATTTTTGCAGATTCGAAAGCTGCCATAAATGGACCCTGCGAATATTACGACGATGTATAACAGGTGTTCTCCTTTATTGAAAATACTTGTGGCTCCTTATTATGGTTATCGAATCTGTCGTCATGAAACGAATCAATGCATTCCTGGTGCCTATGGCTCACTGTCCAACGATTTTCAATAATTCTTCTCCGAGGCCTTAATTTGCTGTCGTTTGTGTTAGGATCAGGTGCAGGGCAAAGAGGCTGCAGCTGAGCGAGTCGCCTCCGCAAGGCACCGTGGTGGCCTACTACCTGTGTGGCGAGCCAATCCCGTATCGCACGACGGTTACGGAAAGAGCCCCTACACTGGCCCACTTCAAAGAGTTGCTCAGCAGAAAGGGCCGTTACAGGTACCACCCACACAGGGCCATTCCCAGGAAAATGAGAGGCGAGTGTTTTGAATGTGCAACTGAACGGTTTAGGAGGAATATCAGTGCATCTGACGTTTGATTAAAATTCACAGGTTGATTAAACCTGAGAATAAACAAGATTTGCTACTGCGTAGCTTTTGTCGCCGGTTTACCGTGCATCGTGTGGCCTGATGTCCGACAATTTTCTCTACAATCGAGGGTTGCACGACAATGGGAGAGCAAAAGCATTCTTGATCCTTAACTTGAACAAGTGGATGGTATCATGAGTGCAGATCGCCACAGGGAGGACATTAATTATAATTATAGTTCCTTCTAAAGACAGCTCAGAAGGAAGAGAAACTTCGCTCTGAACAAGCTTGTACGATGGGTCTAACAGAAGAGTTTGGCTGCTAGAGCGGAGAGCACGTGAAGGTAGACTAACTGAGATGAGCTGTAGGCAGGAGTGAGGCCATGGATGATCTCTGAGATAGTCAAGGTGATGTTATATTTCAATCGGGTCTTGTTTGGCAGCCATTTGAGATATCTGAATACTGGGACACTGTCCACGGTTTGCTTGACCTGCCTGCTGTTATTCCTTGGGTATGTCACATCAAGACCTATCGCCAATAGTGCTAGAAGACACGAAAAATCCTGTATCAGCAATTAGAAATTATTCACAATTCATTATTTTCGTTATGTTTGCGGTAATGATTGCATACATGTTTAGTGAAGAAATTTCAAATCTGCTGTGCAGCAGTTTGAATGCTGAACCTATTTCCCGGACGCGGCGTGGAATTTAATAATCTTTTGTTTCGCATGCCCCCTTGTGTTGCTGGCAGGTATTACTTCAAGAGGGCCAGCAGCGAGTTCGACTGTGGCCTCGTGTTCGAGGAAGTGAAAGACGACAACGCTCTTTTGCCAAAGTACGAAGGCAAAATCATTGGGAAGGTTGAGAGGGTGGAGTGATGAACGGTCTTGAAATGAGCAAACTAAAATCTCGGCTTATCTCTCAAATGCTGTGCACGCGTTTTGTGTGTGTGTGTTATATCCGCATATTCAGATGAACAATTGATGTTCCTGACCCAGTGGTGGAAATTCGTTATTCCTGTGGCAGGGGCCAGCTTAAAACCATTGGACACAACCGATGTCGACTTCCTTTAAAGCTCTACTCATTTGAGTGACCACATCAACATTGGTTGAGTCTTCGAAACATGTTGGTTTGACACCTTTATTCAGAAATGTTTTCTTAACGTCATTAGACTTTTTTATTTGTGGGTGACATATGCACATGGTTACATACTGTAGGTTATTGGATAGCACTGCTGTTTTGTAAGTCGAGAGGCAAACTGACAGCGCAGTCGTTGGGGGCATAACGGTTTGAGAAGCAGCAGGAGAGGTAAGGGCAGCGCGTCTGGAGGAGCGTGCAGATCTCAGTGCAGCTTGGCTTCAGGCGGACGTGGAGTTACACCCACAATGTCTCCACCGACTCACACACCCACAGTGTCTCCACCTACCCACACACCCACAATGTCTCCACCGACCCACACACCCACAATGTCTCCACCGACCCACACACCCACAATGTCTCCACCTACCCACACACCCACAATGTCTCCACCGACCCACACACCCACAGTGTCTCCACCTACCCACACACCCACAGTGTCTCCACCGACCCACACACCCACAGTGTCTCCACCGACCCACACACCCACAATGTCTCCACCTACCCACACACCCACAGTGTCTCCACCTACCCACACACCCACAGTGTCTCCACACACCTTCAATGTCTCCACCTACCCACACACCTACAATAGCTGCACCTACCCACACACCCAGAGTGTCTCCACCTACCCCCTCGGCATTAAGCGGCTCGTCTGAGCAATGGCTAATTTCACTTGGGCAACGTCTCGCGCATTCAGTGTTTTTGTGCCACGATCTTAGGTCAACTTCAGTGTGTAGCACATTCAACTGAAATCTCGCCTTCCGCCGTAGTGACCCCGTTTCATTGGGCCTCAGGCACGTGTCGACGTGCGGCTATACGCGGGGGCAGGGGTTGCTCGGTCAACCTGGCGGGGAGCAGAGTGCGATTTCCAAGCACGGCTCACGTCAGTGGCAAACCGTATCTGAGCCGGTCCTTGGCATTCCTCTTCACCAGTCGACCAACCAGTGCGCTGCAGTTTGATCCAATGATCCCGGCCACAGCATACGGAGACCTTCATCCACCAGTGGGCTGACAAGAGCTCTGCTGAAATATGCTGTATACACACTTATACCTGAATGTACACACAAACTCCATGATACCTGCAGTTTTAGGAGCAATCAGGTGTTTGAAAACCGGTTATTAAATATTCACACGAGATTAAAAAAAAAAATTATTTTGTATATAGATACCCCTTCGTTAATATAATTCATGTATTTTACATGAGTATACTCACTTAATTCCAGTATGCAATTCGCTAAATAGGGGATTAGGTTAGATTACTTGTTTTAAATAGTTGTGTGGATTTTTATATTTGTGATTCTATTTAAAAGTCCAGGCAAGGAAATCCAGGTAAGGGGAAAAGTGGGCTTTTAAGTGTCATGCCAGGATGATGTTTTTTTAGTTATTTTGCCCGTGGTATCCATACGATTTTAACTTTTCATTGAGTGTGAGTCTGGGCTGCATTAGTCGTTACACTGTTGGTTGTGCTGCTGGTCATGAAAGAAACAACTTTGCACAGTATAATAATAATAATTGCATTTATAGAGCGCTTTTCACCCGAGGGTCACAAAGCGCTTCACAGAGTTGTGGAGAGAACGGCACGTCAACAAGGGCACCAGAATGGAAAATCAGCAACAACGTTTCTTTTGTGTTTTTTTATATAGTAGAACGTTTATTTTAGCGCTAGATACGTGGGATCAATAACGAACCAGAGAACCCTCGTTACAATTTCTGAGTTGAGCATTTGCACAATGTTGCACAACTAATGCGAGCCGAGCGCCTGTTTTATTTTTACCTGTTGGGTCAAATCGCATCCGTGCTCAAGTGAACATGGGGTAGTGCTCATCTTCCTTGGTGGCACTGTGCCAGTGGTTCAAATTCCACATTCCTTTGACTACTGTTACTGCGTCGGTTGTTTTCATGGTGGTGCTGCTCTAGGGCTCTCCGATGTGTTTTCGGGTTGCACCACGTGTTGTTCGGAACGATGTACCACGTGGTGTTCACGGGCCGGTAACGGACGTAATGGAATCACCTGGGTTTTTCCTCGCTGAGATGGTGATGATGAACTCAACCGTGCGTCTGTACGTAAAGCCCTTGATTTATTCGGTAAACAAACCATTATTTTTACAAACTAGATATTTAACATAAAAAAGCACCCCGTGTTATGATGGGGGTTTTGAAAAGCTGACTGACGAGGTTGCCTAAGTTATCAAACTCTCCTCAATATATAGAGTACTAAAGCAAACTGCTCATATGCCCAACATTTCCTGTCACACCTGCTATCGTCAGCAGTGATAACGTGGATGATTTACCTCGATGTTCACAGATTGCACGTGTATTATTGTTATCCTCACTGGGAGCTTAATGGGGTATTATCGTTGTGGGATACGTTGCGAGCGTATTTCTGTGGATTGAGATGCCTGTGCATGCCCTGCTTATACCTTTTTGAAGTTAATGTTTTCTCGGGGTATGCACCGGATGGCGTGGCTGCTGAATTGTGGAAAGCGTTTTATTTTCTTATGGTGATCGGTGATCATTAGTGCACGTGGTTTTGGACTTAATTGTTAATATTTGCAGCACTTACGAGTCTTTAATAACTCCTGTTTCGTGTATATATTGTAATTATTGCAAGTTCCTATTTCAACGTATCGTTCGTGTTTGTGAGCACTTTTAAATAAAGGTTTTATTTCATAAGCACATTGTGTTGAAGCTTTTTAAGATTGTTTTTTTTTTCTCAATTGAATTCCAGTTGTCACTTCCAACCGTTTTACTTTGAGAGCGGGGGGTGGTGGGGGGTGGTGAAATGTGGGGGGCAACTGTGTTGCCACCGAGTCTTTATTGACAGTGCTTCAGATCACCCACTACCGCAGTAGTAACTGCTTTGAAGTGCGTGTTTAATAAAATCGCACATCTCCTGTAAGCAATGCAGTGTACCTACACCATAAACATGCAAATGCTGTAGTGTGAATGAAATCGTTGGACCAAGCCTGGTCCAGCGTTTCATGTTTACTGTGTGTCGGTGTGCTCTGTTGTAAATGTTGGGAGAGAGAGACAGCGTGTTTGAAAGCTGGATCATGGCCGGTGGTCGAGACTCACTAAAGCGGACGCTAAAGAAGCGAACGCACTCACGGGGTACGTCGATCGTTGCATCCTAGGGCCATGAGAGACGCTGTGACGCCGTGGGGAATTCCTTCACACAGCAGCCGATTGACCATGGCTGATGAAGGCGATGCGTTACATTGTGTGTGCCTGTTTATGATTCGGTCGGCGGGAATATTAAACTTAATGGAAGGGTGAAGTAATACTTTACCTACCAGCTGTTGGGAATGAATAGGTGAGTGAGTTCATGAGATTGTTGTAATCTCATTGTCAGAAACCGCTTAGTTCTGTACAGGATCGCGGTGAGCCGGAGCCTATTCCGGCAGACACGGGGCGCAAGGCAGGGATATACCCACGATGGGAGCCAATTAACCTATGCAGCAGCATGTTGTTTGGATTGTGGGAGGAAACCTTATTGCCCGGCAAAAACCTACGCGGACACGGGGAGAACATGCAAACTCCACACAGAGGCACCCGAGCCGAGATTCGAACCCGGGACCTTCTTGCTGTGAGGCGACAGCGCTACCCACTGGGCCTCCGTGCCGCTCTACATTGCCGCTTAAAGAGGATGTAAAGATTCGAATATGCAGCAAGCAGGAGAGGGACTGGGATCACAAAAATAATTCGGTGACAGTCGCATATCAGCCAAAGTCAAGCGAGGGTTGGTTCACCGAGATTAGTTTCTGCTCAAGCTGCCCGTTCTAGTGTCCACGTGCTTAGTTAATATTTCACAAAGTGGGTGTTAACAGGTTCAAGCTCCACTTTGAAATAAGTCCTCGCCCAAGCTTGAGTACCCTCATTGCAGTGGCGGCGTGTGGTATTCGCGCGGCATTCGCATGGTAATCGTCTCCGAGGATAAGGAGTCAGGCGGGCGGACCCTGATTTAATAGTGATTGCAACTCGAGGGCATCCGGCGATAAGTCGCCACACCAGTGCCGCATGGACTCTTAGCAGATCGATCCTCCTGAGAGGCTGCTGGGGCTCTCTACGCGTTTGGTGAAGAAAATGCTGATAATAGATAAACGTTATTGTCATCCGGCGGCGCGGTGGCCCAGTGGTTAGCGCTGTCGCCTCACAGCAAGAAGGTCCCGGGTTCGAATCTCTCGGCTCGGGTGCCTTTCTGTGTGGAGTTTGCATGCTCTCCCCGTGTCCGCGTGGGTTTTCGCCGGGCACTCCGGTTTCCTCCCACAGTCCAAAAAGCATGCTGCTGCATAGGTTAATTGGCTTGCAGACTAAATTGCCCGCAGTGCCCGACGATGGACTGGCGTCCCATCGTCGGTATATCCTTGCCTTGCGCCCTGTGTCTGACGGGATAAGCTCCGGCTTCACCGTGACCCTGTATAGGACTAAGCGGTTTCAGACAATGAGATGAGATGAGATCTCGGTGTTGGTCTTTGTAAAATGTTTTTTCAGGTTTTTGTGTGCATTTAAGTGAATCTGTGGGTCTTTGTACAAGTTCTCATGCTCTGAGTCTTTGGACCTGGGGGTATGGTTTTAGAACTCGCGACAACGTCACCGCCAGCACATTTCGGTTCCTTAACAATCCACCTGCACATGTCGCCTGAAACTGAACAATATGAAGCGAACTTTGTTTTCCCCCTGAACCCAGAGCCACGCATTTCGACTGCAATCATGAAATCGCCCTGTCTGTATAGGATGTCTCTCATTATCTGAAACCGCTTAATCCTATATAGGGTCACGGTGAGCCGGAGCCTATCCCGGAAACACAGGGCGTAAGGCAGGAATACACCCGACGACGGGACGCCAGTCCATCGCCGGGCATTGCAGGACAATTTTAGTCTGCGAGCCAATCAACCTATCCAGGAGCATGCTTTTGGACTGTGGGAGGAAACCGGAGTACCCGGCGAAACCCCACGCGGACACGGGGAGAGCATGCAAACTCCACACAGAAAGGCACCCGAGCCGAGAGATTCGAACCCGGGACCTTCTTGCTGTGAGGCGTCAGCGCTAACCACTGGGCCACCGCGCCGCCCTGTAGAGGATGTACTGTACTCAAAGTTTATTGCAAGATGTTCTGTGCCTTCTTCACAGGCACCCTACAGTAGCACTTGTGAAATTAGTGCCTGAAATGTATGACACAGGAAGCACTCAATAGTTTAGAGGCGGTCTTCTCAGCCGTCTCTATTCCACTGCACGCTTTCGAGCTTCCTCGATCTCCACGAAACACCGAGCCACAAAGCACCCGCAACGCCGCATGTGCCACCAGGGAGTTGAGGCGGTTGGGGGGG
>JAZEWT010000005.1:23607437-23619242 GCA_036362905.1 Mordacia mordax
ACGTGACCTGACCCAAAAAAAAAAAAATGGATTTCATTGACAGGATAATAGTCATGCAATAATTGATCTCTTGTGATAAATTACACGTGATGCATTTGACAAGTTCAGCATACATAATATTTCATTGTTTTACATTTATACTTCTCCAAAACGATGTTTTCAAGTTAACGAGCAGCCTGCACTTGCTTTGGATGTCCCGCACTCCCATTAGTGAGCAGAACTGTTCCACATGGTATATGGTAGCATATCCTGCACATTCATTTGAGGTACATGCATGAAGC
This sequence comes from Mordacia mordax, assembly GCA_036362905.1. NCBI lineage: Eukaryota > Metazoa > Chordata > Hyperoartia > Petromyzontiformes > Petromyzontidae > Mordacia > Mordacia mordax. The sequence goes on from JAZEWT010000005.1 coordinate 23,607,719, forward strand.
CTGTTTTAACGCTGTGAGATGGAAATTATACCATCGTTCTAATCTGCACGGTGATGTCATTACCACAGTACTCGTGGCCTTGCGCCAGCAAAACCAGCCACATTCACCCAGCAAATCTTTTTTCCTAATCTAGTGTTAAGTGTGGTGGTAGGCTACATAATATGACTATATTCTCTTTATGCTAAAGAACTAAAACAAACTACAAGTGACTTACAAACAAACATTACTAATAAAATCTGTGAACAAGATAATCGGACATGGAGTCAGTCTTACAAGTGTTATGAGAATTTGTGATTGCAGCTCCTTACCAATTACAGTTTAATGATGCATAGAAGATAGATTAGGTTTGCTTTACTGAACTAGATTAGGTGCTTGTCATCACAAAACAATCAATTACAATTTCTGCTAACACTGCCGCTTTAATTGTTATTGATCGAAGATCTGGAAATTAGATTGTTGATTTTCAATCTTGATCATTAATTGTCACAAATAAACGTATGGAGAGGTGAATTGTCATAATGCCTAGTGATTTTCTTGTTATTTTCTCATATGTTAAGTTAAACTGCCCCGTGTCTTTGTAGCTGATGCGGAATCTTCTTGGGACCCACCTTGGACACAGTTGTGTTCGCACCATGTGCCAAATCATGGAAAGCAGGTGGGTAGCACCCACAATTCTCACAATCCCCCTGAGTTGGCTTTGTTGCCAACCAATTTTATCAGAGTTGTGCTGTCAAGTCATTCGAGAATTATTGGCTGAGATTGGCCTTGATTGATGATGTGACAATGGTCCTTGTACATCCACTTCATTAACCTTTTTTACCATTCAGGCGAGGGGCACACCTATTCAATTGGGTATCGGGAGTCAGATGAGATGAAAAACAACTTTTACTGTGATAGGGTTTTAGTTGGAAATTCTTGGTGACAGGGTTGAAGCCACCAACCAGCCACACTGGGGAACCTAATTCAATACTCGTCTGAAAGCTGTGAGCTCAAGCCAGTTGCTCTAATCTGCGAGCTGCGTAACCACTTCCTCGCCATTTATAACACTTCGCTTGTCATACAGCGGGAAGCAGAAATGCCTTATTCTTGTACTTTTTCAGTCCTTGTCAATCCACTGCTGGATCAGGGAGTCCCCTTATCAGTGTTAGGGTATCATTTGACCATACTTAATGCTGTTGTACGTGGGTTGGTAAAGCCATTGAATATAGATCTTTTTGCTGCACTGCCCTTTAATACCATAACCCCATTTTTTTTATATTATAGTGTGTGTGTGTGTATATATATATATATATACACTTGTAATCCCATACACCATAGTTACATAGCATTTGTAGCTGCTACAACAAGAGAATTGTTAACCGTGTACTTTGTGTGTCCTCTGTTATGTAGAGAGTACCAGAAGGACATTCCTGTGCTGCGTGGGGCGGTGTTTTTTGTCGGCATGGCGCTCTGGGGTGCTTATCGTTTGCCTTCACTGAAGAACACCCCTACATCTGTGCTGCCCTCTTTTATCAAGGTGGAGCTTGCGGTTGTGCATAGTCCTTGCTTTCCACAATTCGTGCGACACAGCGGTTGACCCCATTGCGCTCTGAACCCAACAACGTAAGTTGATTCACTATCGTGGCGAGTATCAGAACTAATTCTGGACATACCGCCCCCCCCCCCCCGGCCAGGCATTGACGGAGGACAGCGTGGTGGTGTCGTACGAGATCGCACTGTCGCTCACTCGCCTCATCAGGAAGTACGGACGTGAGCTGCAGGTTGTTACGTGGGACATTGTCCTCGACGTCATCGAGAAACTGATCTTGCAGATGCAGGTGCGACCGTTGAAAATTCAGCAACACCTCATGTGTAGTTTACCAACGACAGTCATGTCCTACACAATTTCAACTATACAAACGTATGGGACTTAAGTTTGTCAACACGTTATGAATTGAGCGTTTGTGTGCTGATTAGTGGTGCTCATCTGTCAATAACCCTAGTAGAAAATCCACGTGGCAGTGGTCGGATCATTTCTAGGACCACTGTTATCTTGTCAGTGTTGTGTTTCTCAACAGTGTTGGGAGTTTGGGTTAAGGTAGTCTTTGATCAGGATTGGTATTTAAACGCTGCAGCCACCGCACCACTCTACTGGATTTAAATTGGTTGGCTACTAATGTGTGTTAGTAATAGTTCAATATTTGTTTTACGTTGTCATAGTTGCACTCTTATTTACAAATGAACCTACACAATTTATACAGCCTCGAGTCGTCTTCTATTGTCTGCCTTGTGATGTCCGCAGATCTTCAAGATCGCGGACTTCTGCGCGAAGGTGCAGGATCAGCTGACCGCGATAGAGGAACTGTACACTAAGGATGAGTACCACGGCTGTGTTGAGCGTTACTTCACGCTCGTTGAACGCTACACAGACTACAGGCCGCCGCGGCCATGTGAGGGGGTAACTAAAGTACACCACCGCCAAGAGATAATGCCCGAGGTAAGTGGTGAGGACAGATGTCCACCTTGCACTGCATACAGGAGTCGTGAGGCCATCATCAACTGCGTGAGTTCAAAAGTCAATATCGGTCGGTGGTATTACAAGGTATTAAACAACTTTTAGTTTTTGACCGTAGCCTATCCATTTGAAGCCAGTAGTCCCTTGTAGGTGTTATGCCTTAATCATTTTTCATGTAAATGTTGTCGTGACCACAAACAATCTATGACATGGTGGTAAATTTTTATGAACAGTCGAAAGGTGAATTAAAATAATAATCTGCAGGCCTGTCAATGTATATAAAGGCCTCCGCACACTGTTCTCATGGAGATAGCTAGACCATACGTCACAATTCTGGTCATTACTTATATTATTAATTATTAGTTAGCAGACACCCTTATCCAGAACGTCTTACAATGCACGCAAATGAACATTGCTGCTTCGTGAAGGTAGATGATCTGGCATGAGTAAAGATATCACCTGCCACTTGTCAGCTGTGAGGTGGGAACTGAACTCCAGTCACTGTGTTCACGGTATAGTGAGCCAACTATTGCACCACTGCGGTTCTGATGCAGTTTATCGTTCTCAAATTAAACTGGTACGTTGGGTTATGTTGCTGTCACTTTTTGATTAATATCACAACATACCAGCTTACTTTTTTTTTGGGACGTTCTGACTTTCATTTCGGAGTATTTTGCTACAGTTTGCTTTCCCCTGTGGTGGTGTCTGTATCACTGAGATGCATTGCATGTGTGTTTTTTTCTGGCAGTACCAGTCCGTGCTGACCTTGCTGACCTATCGTGCTCAATCCATCCATCCCGCCAAGGATGGATGGATAGTGGAACTGCAGAAGATGATGGAAAAATACTATAGGTAAGACATCTGTACATTTTATGGACAGTAAGGATTAATTATTATTCCTAAAATTATTCCATGCACTTCATCATTTCGTCTACTGTGGTTAGAATTCCTGGCTTGCAAATGGAAGGTGTGAGTTGACATTTGACTCAAACTTTGGCCCATCCGATCATCCTTCTGAGGTCCTTAAAATAAGTACCAGTCTGGTTCCCCTAGGAAGAAACTAGTATATTTGCCATTCATATTTATGTAGATTTTGCACCACTGTATCCCATCCAAATACTCATTACAGCTGTTATTTTAGGGACCTTTTTTTTCAACTGCTCCATAAAACCACTTTGACTTCTATGTCAACACTTGGCATCTGTTTTTGGTTTGGAACCTTTAAGTCACGGCTTAGTCTGCTCGTGTCCTTGTCAATTCTCCCATGTGGTTTGGAAAACCATGAGTGACTCAATCCCTTACTTACATGGTGTCTGCAAAACACTACTGCCACACTTTTTATATTTTGATGAATGCAGTTTAACAACTTTCAAACTGCCCAACATCACAACTGGTCTTGTTCTTTATGGCTCGTGCATACTACTCGGTAATGAATTACCTTCCTATTGCACGTTTATTGCATTGTGGTTTTCCCACCCGTCTCCATCAAACCTAATTGCATCTGAATCCTCTTTTTTTGGCCTGTCCCATAATGCCCCAGCATTAATCAAAACCTTCACACCTGATATACCGTGCTCCTTGCCTTGCACGTTTGCACTTGTTCGTACACACACACACACACATTCCCGATCCTCGCTTTTTAACGACTGTACGGTCCTTTATGGTATTTATAATAAAGAATAAAAGTACAAAGTGCGTTCCAAGTGCGCGTCGAACCCGTGTGAGTTTTAACTTTCACTCTGGCAGAATGCAGACGTCCAGCATTATCCGCAAAAAGTGTCTGGAGATCCTTTTTTTGGTGCTCGGCACATACAGACATCTGTATGAGGTATGGCTTATTGGCTCGCAGACTAAAATTGTCCCGCAATGCCCGGCGATGGACCGGCGTCCCGTCGTCGGGTGTATTCCTGCCTTACGCCCTATGTTTCCGGGATAGGCTCCGGCTCACCGTGACCCTATATAGGATTAAGAGGTTTCAGATAATGAGATGAGAATATACAGGCATATAGCAATTCACCCCACCAAGCAATTTGATATCCTCACTACCGGTATACAGTTGTGATGGGAGGCCAAACTGGTACAGTGGTCACACTTGTGCCTCTACAGCAACCCCAGAGTTCAGTTCCCAACTTGGCCATCTGTGTGATTTGTTGTCCTTTTTGTTCTCCAAATTTACTCCCATAACTAGAAATATACAATGGAACTGGTATTACTGAAAAAATGTCCACCAAATGAATCACCATTGCATGTAGCAATAACTCTGCCACCTGTGAACTTGGAAGTACCTTCTTCATAACTCTTGACTTTGGAATTTCAGGGACATCAAAAAAATTCAAGAATAATTTATTTTTGTCATGTTTTTACGATTTTGTATATTATATTGCCAACCTTTTATGTTGTATCGTTATTTTTCACTATCTACGGCCATTGGTCTTCAATTTGAGTGTAGTGTACAATTTCTGTGACTTGAACGATAAGTAAGTGGTCTTGGCGTTGAATGCTTCCCAGGGGTGATGACTGACTAGGAATTATGGGAGTGGCAGCTAAGGAATGGTGTTGGAGAATGTTATTGAAGCAGATTTGGGATGGCCACAACTTTGGGGAGAGGGTGTGGGAGAAATCTTTATCCAGCAATGACTTTAGTGTTAACGACGATGAATATTCGCCATCAAAATATCGATATCCCTTGGGCTCTGTAATAAAATCCCTTCCCACACCCACGTGAAGATGAACCCTGTTCATCCAGATGCTTTTTTGCTGCTGCTCGTGCAGGAGGATCTAATGGAATTGGTTCTAATCCCACACCTGAGTGCGGTGGTGGAGGATCGAGAAGTGACCGTGCGCAAGTTTGCCACCCAGAAGATTGTGGAACTGGCCCTGACCTGCAGCTCCAGCCACTTCAATAGCCTACTCAACGCTCTGCAGAAGGTGACACCCACACTATAGAATGGCACGCCCATCCAATTTTATGCTTTTCAACCGACTACAATTGAATGTGTTAATACATTTGCTCTATTGGTTATGTGAGTCTTGCCAAAAATTATGCTAAATAAGCAGCGGTAAATAATAGATGGGTATTGTCGGTAAAGTGACGGGTGTCACGCCACGCTCAGGCACCGCTTTTCAGTAACGTTTTCATTATGCGTGGTTATCTTTTGTGTGTCCGGTGGTAATTTTATCGGTGATTATAAATGCTTTTTGAGGACAAGCGCATATAGGAGAGTGTTAGGGAATTCATGAGTTTGCATTATTTTTCTGTTATTTGCACTGCCCTTTTGGCAATCCACTGCCGAATGACTTCCCTACACCATGTAGATATTTGAGCATCTGGTCATTGATTGTTGGTGAATGTGGCCAGCCAGCTTTGATGTAAGGACATACACGTACAGTACAACGGTATCTAGTTTTTTCACTACACTCTGCTACTTCAATCACACGCTTGGTCCAATTCGGATAATCCCACCGCTTATGTTAACCGAGCATTAGATCATTAGCACATGGTGCTCTTACAACTGTGCCATAGGTCCAGTTGTTTGTAAAGCATGTAAAGTTATTCTGCAAAAAATATAACTCTTCATGTTTATATAAACCATTTTGCCATTATACAGCCTTGCCATTTACGGCACTTATTTTTTACCCAACCCAAAAGTGCATCATTATAGAGCCTTGCCATATCTATGTGCATGCATATGTGGAGATACATTTTTTTTTCCAACATCATACTAAACCTTAACGTTTAGCAAAAACTTGTCCTCTTATTACAATGTGCAAAACTTTCTTGTACAGATCAGATTTGCCCGTGCTCTCCTTCTGCTTGGGTTTACGTACCATCGTGTAGATTTGCTCGTTTTTAGAACCTCTTTTTTAAACGCTATGTATGACTGCAGTATTACGCGCATTGCCGTGTGCAATAGATAATCAGTCGTGAAATGGTGGAGCACGCGGCCTCTGAAGCTGTGGAGGACGAGCTCATGGAGTCTCCTTATGAAGACATCAAGAGCGCAGTGTTCGGACTTCTGGAAATCCTGCAGGTTTGTCTTGCGTGTGATGGGTTCACACGAGCTCTCCAGCCAGTGATATGTAAGAGACCCTAAATTGTGACCGTTAAATACGTAGCAAGGTGAGTGAATTGTGACTCCCTTGCTTATTAACCTATTGAGAAAAATGGTCATCCCACTATTCAAAGTGCTTCGTAGCATATCTTAAATGGCCATATTACCCCAACACGATTACAAACTCTAACGTTGAGTGTACGTATTCTGATGCCAAAACCTTTGCTTTGTATTCTCATCTTATGTTGCAGAGCAAGCTGTTTTTATTGCCAGCCAACCATGCTGTTCAAGTGTACGAGATTCTGATAGCCCACCTCCAGAAACACTACAGGATGGGCTACAACATGGATGTGGCTAATGCTATTAGAATTCAGGTCAGTATCAGTCATTTGGTAACAGTCTTCACCAACAGCTTCTATCCTTTAAGTTTTTTTTTTATGTAGGGAAACTGGTAGTGGAATGGTTAATGCACCACAGGCTAAGCACTACAAACAGAAATGGGATTCTGATAAGTGGGGAGGGCGGCGCGGTGGCGCAGTGGTTAGCGCTGACGCCTCACAGCAAGAAGGTCCCGGGTTCGAGTCTCTCGGCTCGGGTGCCTTTCTGTGTGGAGTTTGCATGCTCTCCCCGTGTCCGCGTGGGTTTTCGCCGGGTACTCCGGTTTCCTCCCACAGTCGAAAAGCATGCTCCTGGATAGGTTGATTGGCTCGCAGACTAAAATTGTCCCGCAATGCCCGGCGATGGACCGGCGTCCCGTCGTCGGGTGTATTCCTGCCTTACGCCCTGTGTTTCCGGGATAGGCTCTGGCTCACCGTGACCCTATATAGGCTTAAGCGGTTTCAGATAATGAGATAAGTGGGGAGTGATATCTGAACTAGTCTTGGACCTCCACTAATGTACACTAACAGGAGTGGTGAGGTATGGTCAGACAACACCCGTGTCCATCGGAGTGTGGGGAGTTCCTCTGTATTGCCGCAGGCTGCAATTTAAAATCTTGAATTCCGAGTAATTGTGATGTGAATGCAAATAGTCACGTACTGAAATATAGAAATATGATGACGTTAAATACATTCAGCTAGGAATCCTCCGTCCTTCAAAACCTGAGGGAATTTTTCGTATGGGAATTGTTTAATCAGAGCTTTGCATATAGGAAGAAGCTCAATTATCTAGAGAGAATCCATCTATGTTGATAATACTCAGATGATGGGGAAAATTACTTGTTTTTCACCCTAGCACATGGTCTCTGTAATCCACCAATTCTGTCTCCATAGTGATGACCTACAGCCATTCTCCACTTTGCCTGGCTAATGTAAATTGAATAAGTTATGCATATAATATGAAAAAAATTGATTAATGTTCTTATTTATAAACGCACCTGTGCTGTGCCAGTATGGTGCCATTGAACTGCAATTCTGAGAATTCAGTCGCTTCTAATTTAGGATGCGTCTTTTTTACTTTTACCACATTTTAAGTCTTGAGTTATCACCAGTCACCAGGTTTTATTTTAAAACTGACATGCTCACCAAGGCCTGTGCATAATGATCACTTTTGAATGATCTTCCCACTGCTGTTGACCATACATCTGTAACGATGTGTACATGATACTAAATTTGAAAATTGCATTCCATTGAAACCTTAATTGGGGTGGCACAGTGAGTAGTCCGGTCACCTCATAGCGAGAAGGTCATCCCGGGTTGGTTTCCTGGCTCGGCTGCCTTTCTGTAGCAGTTTGCGTGTTCTCTCCCTGTGTTTGCGCGCGTGTGTTTTTGTCGGGTACCCCTACTGAATAAATTGCCCCCAGTGCCCTGCGATGGATTGGCGTCACATCCTGGGTATAGCCCCACCTTGCGCACTGTCTGCCGGGATATGTTCACGCCCCCCCCGCGACCCTATTCAGAATTACGTTTTGATAATGATGAATCCTGAAATGATGATAATCATTAATGGGGGATTCATTATCTCACATCTCACTAGTAGTATTTGTTCATTACGTAGTCACTCTCTGCTTGCCACACAAAGGCTCTCGCCAGGGTGCAGTTGTTTTTCATTGCAAGCTTTACACAATATTCTCGCCTTGAGCGCTGCGGAACTTGTTGACTGGCGCATTGCAGAGACAATGACGGCTGTGAGTTCGATGAAGCCAGACAACGGCGCGGCCAGCTCAGTCGGCAGAGCATGAGCCTCGTAATCTCCGTCGTGGATTCAAGCCCCCACGTTGGGCGCTTTTTTCCTATTTCAAAAGTTTGTTGTCGCAGGAATTCCGACATCAAAGCTTGCAAGCTAACTGGATACTTTCTGCTGTAATGATGAACTTCTATTGATATCGATGGGCAAGAGCACGCGTATGGATGAGTAATCGTAAAACCGCTGGTCGTATCTCGTCTGCCCACTTGGTGCAATCAAGTCCCTCTTGTCGACCCTGGTTGGCAACTGCTGTCAAATTTACTTAGTGTTAACTGGCGTCTAACCCATATCATGCACCGCAGATTTTTGACTTCCTGCTATCCTTGCGGTCGGACTCAACGGCTCGCATGGGATTCGTAGACAAGCGCGGCGAGCTTCGCTTCAGCGTCTACTGCCTCTATGACACCAGGTGCACCCCTGTCTCGTTTGCTCGGAGGCGTGCGGTTTTAAAAACACAAGCAGCCAAAAGAATTGCATTTTCGGTGTTCCTCAAATGGACGGTTAGAAATGTGTCTTTGGACATTCAATAGAAGTTAAATGCGTGAAGCAGATCACATTCAGGAGAATTCAAAACGTCCGAGCGTGGCACACTTCGAGGCATGCATTGATATTTTTACGATGCATTGGCCTGGATCGGTGATGTGTTCTGGTGGGGCTAACTTCATTGCAGAGTTATTTATACAAATCTTTAAGATATCTACCCAGGCATTGATTTGAGCTGTAGTTGGCCAGTAGGGAGCACAATATGGATAGTGGTGCTGGATACACGGAGAGGTGAGTGAAGGGTCTGGGTTTCTGGGATTACAAACTATATTATTTATTCTAGCTTGGAAATACGTTTCTATATTAAATACTTTTAAATAGAGAATGTATGTCGAATAATTCTGTTGTGTGCAAAATTGGGGAATCTTAAGGTATTAGTGTACCTTACATGAGTTCTAGTTTTTATCAAATCTCTACTGCCTACATTGGCTGCCTTTTTTTTAAAGAGGCAGGCAGATTATGGTGCTGATGACCAGTTTTACCACGAACGTCTTGAAAGCAAAGCGCGCGTTACGAACGCGTGTGCTCAGTGACGTGCAGAAACGATCCAGCGATGTGGCCTCCGCGCCATCGGACAGTCCAATTGCGCTGCACCAGCAGAGCCTGCCTTTTCGCTTTGGCCACCTGCCCTTCAGCCTCACGTTCAGCACCCTGCTGCAGTGCATCCAGCAGGTACACCTGGCCCCACTGGAGCTTTGTGCCCACGCAGTTACCTTAGCGGAGTTTGCACACGGTGGTGGTGATGATGATGATGATAATGATGATTATAATTGTATTTCTAGAGCTCTTTTCAATCGAGGGTCACAAAGCTCTGAACAGAGCTGTGGAGAGAACTGCACGTTAAGAACAATAACATAAGAACGGCAAATCGGCAACAATAACGTGTTTTTTGGGGGGGTTATAACAATGACTTCCCCAATCCCCTGTCCATCTTGACCTTGGGTCTCAATCCATTATTTATATAAATTATAATCGAATTGTAATGTGTGTGTTTTTGTTTTGTTCAAAACCTAAATTTATATGTAGAATGAATCTCTTATTAAAATGATGACTAGTTACAGCTCCCGTGTAATTCACTGTACCTCTTCATACCACAGCATATCAATATCTGCCTTGATGGACAATGATAGCTGCTGTGCCGTAGCCAGCAGACACAACTCCAACTCGTGATGGATGGGGAGGCTCGGATGCACCGATGTTTGGGCCACTGTAAATAGTGATTATCGATGAAGGAAGCGTGGACTTGAGTGGTGTCATAGGCACTTTTTTTCCTTTGTGATGGTGCTGAACCCACACCAACATCCCCCATGGCACTGGTCTTGACAGAGGGGGAAAAAAACCGTTTTGTGCAAAACAGTTTTCAGTGACATGGACGTGTGTCTACGTTGCTGTAACCACTTGTCCTGTGCCTGCAGGAGCAGGACTGGAAGGTGTTGCGCTTCGTTCTGAAGAAGATCCCATCCCTGCTGCAGAATAAAATTCTCATCATGAGCTCCCAATGCTCCGTGGACACACTCTGCAATTTCCTTTGCAAAATGGTAAGAGTCAGCTGTGGCAGCCTTTTGCAGTTACACATCTGCCCCTTCAAACAAGAATTATCCTTTTACCTTTTTTTATCTGGAAATACTTTTATCAACCCTTAAAAATCTTTTATGTGAATTTCACTGGTACGTTTGGCCAATTATTTAGACACATTGCACTTGGGAGCATCTGCCTGCTAATGTGGCACACGTTTTGCTTAACTGTGACGGTGACCTACTTACTATACTTCCTCACATGAGCTGCCGTGTATAGCTGTATGTGCATATTAATTTTAAGTGATCCATCATCCCAGAGTGCGATAATGAAATTTATCTTTCCTGTGCAGGGCCAAAAATGGAGATGAGTAGAATAGATATACATGTTTTTAAACGTAAAGGCACTTTGTACATTTGTCATCGGTAATGGGCTCTGACAACGTGGGCTGCAGAGGGCAATTGTAGGAAAATCCATCGTGCACCGGACTCCTACACGATCCACCTTCAACAACACACGCTTGCCACCATGGCGACATACGGTCTGAAAAATCCCACGACATGTACTGGGTGAGGGGGCCCTCATCCAGCAGTGTATTGACAATGGCTGTACGCAGGATGAATTTTCAATAAGTGCAGATCATACGTTTGCATTGATAAGTCTCTGCTCTTTGTACACACCTGTTGAGTAAATCACTCCAAAAAATGTGCCTTGCAATGTATTGGCGTCACATTCT
>JAZEWT010000005.1:23619285-23639038 GCA_036362905.1 Mordacia mordax
GCACCCTGTGTCGGCCAGGATAGACTCCAGCCCCTCTCACCCCCCACCACCCGTACAGGATTAAGCGGGTATTGATAGTGACTCGGTGACTGCAGTGTGATGTGTAAAACCTGTCGTTGGTCTGCGCAGGCGAGCAGTCAGACCATCAAGGACTGCAACATCGTCGCCGGTGAAGTTTTCTCACGCACCGACCTCCAGGTGGTCATCTTCCCCATTCTCAACGCACTCACTTCCTACCACAGCCTGCTGGATACGGCAAGACAGGTGACCACCGACCTCACCCACAGCAGCGGTAGCATGAAAGCACGATGATCGGGGTAATTGATGCAAGCGAGAGCAGCTGCTGTAGATGGACCTTTTGGCGACAGCTGCTCGAGCCTGTGTAATGACACCTTGGTGGGCATGGTTAAGATAATAATAATAATAATTGCACTTCCAGAGCGCGCTGCACCCGGGGGTCACAAAGTGCTGCAGAGCCGTGTAGAGAACGACATGACAAACAATGACGCATGAACGGCAATCAACAAGTTAAGCAGCTCTGACTTGAAGTTGAAACTATTTGTGTTTTTTGTCGCATAGTTCTTTACCACGTGACTCGTCTTATGGATTAGTCATACTCATTAAGGCGTTTCTTTACCACAATTTTAATTGTGCTGTTGCCATTACCGTGGATTATTCTTGTGCACTTGCTCCCAATCCTTTGCATCCTTCTTAAACCCATCTTTTTTAGGTCGCCTTCCAGCGTTTTCTTGTTCCACTTCAAATGTCATGCTGTGTTCTGTGTGTGAATCACATTTTTGAGCATTGCGCGTTATTTTTATGGTACGGCGGTCCTGTCGGCACGTCTCCCTCTAGCTTAGGGAACGTGTTAGAATGGGTTTTATTATAAATGCTACCGGCATTCTCCTGAACAGCATTGCTCGGCTCGCAATGGAGAGGATGCGAGTTGGACCGTCGTGTTATCTTGCCAGATACAAATATTAGTTAACATCGGGACATTGTGGTTCTTGCCACGGCAATGTAAAATATTGGCTTTTGCCTCGACACCGCCGACTATGAGCATCACCCCGTGTGCTCATTTGAATGGAGACGTGAATATCAAAACACTACCTTAAATTGTTCAGATTTGTCAACTCAATGAAGACTTTGTGAAATGTGATTTTTTTTTCTCTCTCTCTCCCCTACAAGGACGCTGCAACATTTCAATTGCCTTTTTTAGTTGGCGTTTCAAATACGTGTAATCTGCGTATGAAAAGAAATCTGGCACGTAAAGTGATTGCAATCTTTCAGCTTCTCAAATGCTCTCTTGTACGTGATTTTCCAAGATCATTTGATAGGTCGCATGTGATTATTGGTATCCCAATTAATAATTATTACATTTATAGAGTGCTTTTCACCCGAGGGTCACAAAGCGCTGCACAGAGATGCGGAGAAAATGGCATGTCCAACAACGACGACATAAGAACGGAGAATCAGCGACAATGACGCCAGTGTTAGACAGGAGCCAATAATAGCAATAGGAGACTCAACATACAGGGGTAATTGATAAGATAATGAATATTTGTTCCTAATTTCTGAGTGCATCTCCGAGACTGTACATTTCATACGCGTGTATGCTAAGTCAGTCATAGCAAGATGGTGCTGTGAGTCGTTCTGCTGCCTCGCATGAAGAAGCCCCGAGTTCAATTCCTGGCTCTGGTGTGTTTATGCAGTTTTAATGTTTCCTCGTGTGTGGGTTTTTGCCAGGTATTTCGGTTTTTTTTTTTCCCACAGTCCAAAGGCATATTGCCTAGATTAATTGTTCTAACAAAATGACTCTCGTTGACCTGAGATGTTGTAAAATGCTGACCCTTGCCAACCGGATAATGGTTACTTCCAGCTTAAATAAAAACTAATATACAATAGGAACGTCTTGAGCCTGGTCTTGCATACAGCTGACAGCACAGATGGGGGGGGTAGTTGCAGACGAATACTCCAGTATCCTCATTTGAGCATTTTCACCTGTGGATCGGATATCAGGGCTGTGAATGACAACTGATGCCTAATATAGGCAATACCTGTGTGTTGTGTAAACCTTAATTTCCTCGTGACATAAGCTGCATGGCATACTATTACACATAGATTATGTGCGTACCAGAGTGATAGACGATTAGTCTGTGCTATGTGCGTGCACTGATTTTGTCAGTGCAGGTCTGTTGCTTACGCCTGGCTGCTCGCTTCATCTACGGTCGGCCGCTCACTTGTTTTGTTTTTTTTCCCCCATTGCGCTGTCTGCAGAGGGAGCTGGTGCAGTGCCTGGACGCGGGGCTGATCTCGCGCTGCGCGAAGCAGTGCGTCGTGGCGCTGACCATGTGTGTGCTCGAGATGAGCGACATCATGTTCAAGATGCTGCCCTCCATCTTGCTTAAGCTCACGCACATCTCTGCCACCGTGAGCATGGCGTCGTCCGTGCTCGAGTTTCTATCGTGTGAGTTGGGCGTCTCCACTGCGTCCGTCTCTTGTTGGTTTCTCGACTGTGTTGGTAAAGGCACACGTTCGCCATTATGTCCAGAGCTAAACAATGTTAAGGGTGAGCGGTGCTGGTTCGTGGATGACTGGTAGTGCAGGAAATTATAATAGAAATGTCCTCCGTTCTTACTTTCTATAAAAACAAAAGCGCCATTTGCCAATCCAGAAATTGTAGAAGCATGTTGGTGACGTGACCTAGCACCAACACGTCCTTGGGTTGTGGAAATTCATGGTTGAATTCTTCATTAATACTTCCTGGGCATTAACTGTAGAGATTCGTGCCAGATGCACAAGACCCCGTGACAATGCAAGAATAGGTGATTGTGTGCCAGTTTCCTTTAAATTACATCTGATATTGCATGCAGATGTGCCTTCTGTTATGGTGATGTGATATGCGTTAACGTTCAGCATTTTGCTCCACAGTGCAAGGTACACCACTTTTTTAATTGTTTGCAAAAGTAAAATTTAATGTGGTTACATTAATTATATCTTTTATAGCCATTATGGCTTTCTGACATTTTAAATTCTACAGTTTTGTTTATGAACACATGCCAATACATCTTAAACTTGAAATCCTTGAATATTTTAGACAGTTTTTAAGAATACTGATCCATTATTTGGCCTGGAATGCCTCGCTGAGTCTTGGGAATCATTTTTAGGACTGTTGAATGTTTGGATATTTGGCAATTTAATTATGTAGGTTTTCACAGCTCGATGCATGATGATTACTTCGACAAGCTGCTCTCTCGGGACAGCCGCGTCGATTGCTGCCTCTCTCCACCTCACGACGTTTCGCCTCACGTTAGAGGCATCCTCAGGCGTGGGGTGGAGAGAGGCAACAATCGACGCGGCTGTCCCGAGAGAGAGTCGCTTTTCGAAGCAATCATCATTTGGCAATTTCCTTGCCATATGGGGAGGAGAACCTCCATAAGAGACTGCGTATCAGGGAGTTAACATTCAAAATCATCTGCAAATAGGAGAGAACCCACAAATGTTACTTCCGTGTGGCCACTTCAAAACGCACTAGTTGGGAGTGATTAGGCACATGCTTCTCTCCAAGCTCCTAGACGTAACCTGCCCATGCCATTGTCTTAATCGCCTGCTATATTTTAATGTTTAACGTAATATGTTTTTAATCGGTACACGTTTTCTCCAACAGTTTTGGTTCGCCTGCCTCACCTCTACACGAACTTCGTGGCAGAGCAGTACATCAGCGTGTTTGCCATCTCTCTCCCGTATACCAACTCCTTCAAGTGAGCACACTTATCACAATACCAAAGCTTGTTTATGAAAACTGAATGCTAGGTGGGTGGGAAAGTAGTGGTTTGAAATGCTGACATTGCAGTGCGGATATCTGCTATGGGTTGACCGCAATCACCAATTACATTTATTCCAATAAGAATTTAAAATAACAGTTTTACTGCAATGTCATCAAAATTTCTCTCCAGCAGAGTAGGTAGGAGCATGCTGCCTCCTTAGCATGTATGAAAGGTCATTTGAAAACCTCCAGAGACATAGCATTCTATATATTTCCACAGCAATTCCACCGCGTGGGATGATGCATTACCCTGTGGAATTCAGATAGGATTCTGTGTAATGCCGTGAGTCTCCTTCGCTTTGTTAGTGCTGAGTGCATTACCTGCGTGATACCATCACTCGTAATCCAAATATCGTGTTTTAAAATCTCGGATGGGAGACTTCTCAGCTGATGGCCTTTCTATTTTGATGAGACTTGTACCACCTCAGAAGTTGGTCGTGAGCATGCTGTGGGATATTCTTTTTTTTCTTTTGCTGATCAGTTAAATTCTTGCCCACACACTTTTAATGTGGAATTTCCTCTAATGGTTCAGGACTGTAATTTGAAGATAAGTGCTGCTACCAATGTTCGCTTAAATGCACATTTTGGCTTTAAGTTCAGTAAATTCAGCATTACGTTGTTTTGGGCTTATTTAAAAAAATACCATTTTGCATGTGAAGGCAGATTATATTGTGACCATTTTCTTTATCACAAGAGTGCATATTTACATTTGGAAATTGGAGTTTGCACTAGATTTTAATGTGTTTTGTCATCAGGACTCTGTATAAATACACGGATTACCATCATACGTTTTAATGGGAATAACATTAAGAGCAAATATTTTTCTCCTGTAATTTCTTATTTGCAGTTGATTCTATATCCGTACATTATTTCATGTAACGCAACATTTAAGAAACGCTAACATCGTGCAGTGCAGCATCACACCATGCCAGGGAGTGGTGCAAGAAAGTGATTGTAATTGCATAGCAGTTTTGGTTGAAGGTATTAAATGTTGCATAAACATTTAAATCAACTTTCACACTTGATGTTGCCTGATACCTGGGATTCTGTAAGCGTTCATGTTTGTTGTGGACACCTAAAGATTTAGTTGAGACTCTGATGATGATGATGATGATGTCTTTGTACTACTTGCATGCCCTTCTAAAGTTTATTGACCAGGCTCAAACTGCTGAATTAAAATTCTTTTTAGAGACCTTTGTTTTCTAGACCTCTCGTACACCTCCAGATGGCCTGTTTTTATACACTTGCATGACGATAATTTTGTCTTCATTGATTGTAATAGTGAATAATGGGAATTGCCGTTATATAAAAAGGCAATTGCTTTTATGCAAGAATTTTTTACTTACCTGCGAACAAACTTCTTCACATGAAACTGGATTGCTCACAGTTGTAATGGCTATGTATTTTTTTTAAATAACATCAGTTGAATTCCATCACAGAATCTTGTGTCTCACTGCAGATTCACCCAGTACGTCGTGTCGCTGGCGCACCATGTGATTGCCATGTGGTTTATCCGCTGCCGCCTGCCGTTCAGAAAAGACTTTGTCCAGTATATCACCAAGGTACGGACTGGCATGCCGTGGTTATAGTTCAGACCAGGTAACCGTCTCCATGGATTCATATGAAGGAATTTACGCACGCGGAAATGTGTTTTTTGGTGCGTTCTTAACGGTGCGTCAACTATCAATGAACGTGTGTGTGTGTGTCCCGCTTTAGCGATCATTACGATTTCCCGTTATCAGTTGTAGAATTGTATTTAGTTTTCCACAAAAGCGTCACCAAGACCCAAGTTATGGGAATGGGTCACATTGAGATGTTTTGGCCAGTTCCATGTAAGGAACACATATTACATTTGAGAAGACACCCTAGTACCTGGTGAAAACACACAAAGGGTTAACATGCCAAGATTCACACAGATGGATTCTACATGTCCACTTGCTCTACTGTCGTTTGGCCATCTTCCAGTCCAGCGGGTGTATTCCATAAACTCCTGTTATCCGCTATCCAAACTGGATTGTTGGCATGGGCCACCTATCATAATCGTGGCAGGTTCATGATTATCACAGTGAGGGTTATGACCTCACGTTGGTCAGTGCGAGGCGCAGACATCAACGTTTTATGCAGCATTGGATGTTTCTGCAGAGTCATCTGTTACCAACCACAGGTTATGATGCCCAGCTGTACCTGGTGGTCACCAATCCAAAGTGGTTTTCTGGCTCAGCCTTACATGAAAAGTCTTCCGATAGAAATATTTTTATCGGATGATCGTGTCACAGGCAAGTCCTAACAATTGTGACGAATCTGTTCGCTGCTGCGTACAGGGCTTGCGCTCCAATGCGCTGCTGCCATTTGATGAGCAGTACCAGAGAAGCGCTCAGCAGACTGCTCAGCAGAACGCTCAACAGGCTACCCAGCAGAGCGCTCAACAGAACGCTGACCAGAGCAACTTCCGCGCACGCAGCACGAGCCTGAGTGACAAGCCCACGCGCAGGTATGTCCAGCTCACGGCAGCGCCACTTCCTGCATTCCGTTTGAGTCCAGGGAGTGAGGCTTTTAATGGTGGTGATTTTGAGATGCAGGTGGCCATGCATCGTTGTTTCGTTTGTAATAATTACAGGCTGCTTGTAGGACTCGTGGCTCATCTTGGAATATAAGACTTGGCTTTGAATTCGCAATACTTAAGCCTTTGTTGTACAGTCCAAGGTAGATACTCATTCTGACTGAAAGCATCTGGAAAGTTATAACACTCTGTCGCTTATAATGCAATTTCTAACAAGCACAAATTGCACACCCAGTCATCGACGAGACACGTGCTGAGGCATGCGGTCATGCTCAATGTAGGTATGTCTGAGTGAATCTATGTTTGCGTAGACGTGTAAAAATAACGTGACTGATAGTGTATTATAGCACCACTATAGAGCGGCATACGTTTTTACTGCTTACATAGCTTATACCAATCCTTATCGGTCTGCTCTACGGTAAAGTCTAATGAACTTGGGTTTACCCATGCAATGCATTTTCATTACTGATTGTATTTTCGAAAGATGAACTTCATACACATGGTCGACTGATATTGTCTCATTATAATAGACAACTGAAGGTGATTGTCATTACTAAAACGGATCAAAGTTCAATGCTGTGATGATTTGGCCATCCAAGTCACAGTTTTCTCAGTAACATTCGTTTAACTGGTGAGAAACGGTGCTTCAGAAATGCAAATATCATTATATTAAAAAGCCACTTGAAATATTTTCGTGGAGTGACACGTGGGTGTGCTTGTTCAGATTTCTGAATGGAATCTTCATCTTGTGCCACTGACTCTATAATTTGAAATAAATGCGGAGGTTGGCGGGTGGGGGGGGAGGGATGCTGCCTGCTTCCGTCATCAGCGGGGATGTCAGTGGAGAGATGAGATGAAAGAGACAGATTAGCGGCATAGCCACGAAGGCTAATGTTAATGCACAAGTCGGTAATGTGCCAGAGCCTCAGATTGATGGGATAAGCTCTGAAGTGAGTCAAGGAGTGATGGGAAAGGTTATTTGAATTCACGATGTTAGTTTTTGTCCCAGTATGTAAAACTTTTTTTAGAGAGTGTAGCTAGGTAATGTAGTACTAATAGTATATCCCTTTCTAAATCCACTGCTGGATGAGCACCTTTCCACCTGGTGTTGGTCATGGGTAGGAGGTGGCGTTTGAGCCAATTTCAATGTGGTCATTGTAGGATTCCAAAGGAGAATCTCACGACCTTGGTGCAGATACCATGCCCCACTCTTAACCAACAGAACTCTGGTGACATGATTCAAAGTGCAATGATGTGAAAACATTAAGCGTTCGCATTTAAATGGTATTAAATCGGTCAAATTTTAACTAAGGTACAGCTCAAATGACTGGCATTGATATTAACCAAGAAATCTCCCAATGGACTCTAACTGGGAAAGAGTAGTGTTGAAATATTTGTCATCACTGCATGTTTGCCACGTTGCTGGCTGAAACCCAACTGCATTGAACTTCAAAATTAAAATTGAATCAAACTTTCGGCAAAATGAAATTGGCACTTAGAGTTTACCGCTGCTGAAAAACACTGATCCATTAACCGTGAACCCTGGATGGCTTTACGTGTTGCCGTGGTAATTTAATTGTCACGGGAAAGAGCCATCACTTGATATGTCACCGTCTATTGTATGGTTCTTGTTCTTTAAGGCTGCAGTGTTATTGATGACTCTGTTATGCTTTTTGTTAGGTGTGCCTTACATAGGCCACGCTCTTACAAGTTGGGCTGCGGTGAGCAAGTGGTGTCGTCACTGGGGAATTTGTTAGATCACACGTTGGTATTTTGCCGTTAGAAATCGTTGGGGACTACGACGCAGCTGCTGCACTCCCAGCACCAGTCTTAGCTTGGATGCATTATCTAAATTATTCATTCCTTTTTTGAGCCAGCGTGTCATTGGACGTGTCAGGTTACACTGTTTTCTCTATCTGCTGACCACAATCATGTGAATATAGTTGTGTGCTCTAGGTTTTCACGGCTTGATGTATGATGGTTGCTTAGAACTCTTTTGAGATAGCGGCATCCAGAAAGAGCAGCTTTTGAAAGCTGTCATCAATTATGTGATCGTTGTTCTGCAGTAAAGGTCACTCATTCAAATCCCTATCCAGGGTCTAATCGACAGATAATCCCTCGTAGGTCAATAAACTGAGTACAGCTTTATGGGAAGTCAATGTTGGCTCTTTAATTGAGAGACTGATCCCTGCCACGTGTGAGATTCCCACGTCTGGCTCACGGGTAATAATGAGGAGGTGCTTTGCCCCATGATTTAAAAGAGCGCATCTTTTCATTTCCAATTAATTGCACTCTGCACTCTCATGGTATGCTCTTAAATATCCGTTATCTTCCCATATATAACATCTGCTCGTGTATGATACGTTCAATTTGGTGAAACCCATATTATTGCCAAGTTAGGTATGTTTCTTTTAAAAATGAATGCATTTATGGAAATATTACCCACCTTGAGAGTTTGCTGTTTACCCTTCTCTTGTCTATAGATCAGCTTTTGCTATTATTAACAGCATACACCGTCCATGAAACGAACAGTGCTTTATTTGTCCTACGAAATTGGCATGAAATGTAATATTCAAGCCAAATATATCTCCATATAGCTTCTATAAAAGCAGACCTAGACCATCACTACCCTTGAAGCTGTTAAATATTTAATAATTACAGCTATAATTTAGACATTAACAAAAAACTACAAAAAAAGGATACTTGCTTTTTTGAATATATATTGATCTTTTATTTTTTCCACCGGTAATTCTCATTGGCTAATTTAT
This sequence comes from Mordacia mordax, assembly GCA_036362905.1. Taxonomy (NCBI): domain Eukaryota; kingdom Metazoa; phylum Chordata; class Hyperoartia; order Petromyzontiformes; family Petromyzontidae; genus Mordacia; species Mordacia mordax. The sequence goes on from JAZEWT010000005.1 coordinate 23,628,440, forward strand.
GCCCATTTTTTTACTGGGGTCCTGGTTATACTGTAGAAACCAGTTTCCTGCAAAATAACTTGAACAAATATGATCAAAAATTAACTGCGGATGGTCACGTTCTAAAGGACGGACGCACTTATTACGAGCCTGAGCTTCGTAGAAGAAATTTTGAAGTTTTCCAGTAAGCGGGTAAAATAGGTTACGATGGACACACGCACAGAATGGAGCGCCGGATTTTGAGACGCATTTTAAAACCGAAGGTATAACGGAGGGCAAAACAAAAACTCACTGTAGAGATGAGGCTTAAGAGCAGCATTTTGAACGCCTGGTGTCTACTTCTACAGCTGCGTGATCTTGCAGAAGGAAGAGAGATGGCAGTGGGGTGGAATGGGCTGTGATTTACGCCTGACCTTGACTTTGAGTTGTTTTTGCTTTACATGCTGTTGTGCAGTCGTTTTGTGTTTTACATGTGTGTGTCTTCTCTCGTATGCTTTAAAGCCGATGTCTCGTGTCACTGTAATTCTGATTTGGATGTGGCAAGTCTCCCCAATTGCCTTTTTCTTGGTCATCTTTAACGAGAGATTTCCCCAGTGTGGAGAAAGCACAGAAGATTGGGTCGTTTTTTTTTCTGGTAAAAGTGTATCGCGCCATTCCTTGCAGTTGAATTTCTAAAATTGAACCATATAGGTTCGTTTTTTTTTCATACATGTAAAACGTGGATGTCTTATGTTTCTCCTTTAGTGAGAGTAATAAACTATAGAGCAGTTTGTAGGGGGGGGTGGGGATAAAAACATCAGGTGACCCGTGTCTTTGTGGTCTGCCCACTTCCAATACTGGGTGTTCTCGGCAATTTCTCACTGAGTGTGGCTAACTGATGAAAGTAATAACCTTGTTCCTAATGCTGGCGAGTCCTCCAATGTTACTGATCTTCAAGGCCTCTGCCAAATGAATTGCCAAATTAAATTTTCCAATAAAACGAGATTTAGACAATAACAAATCACCAGACGCTAGTGGTGCAGGCATTCGAGCATTAAGCTGGCACCACTGAGATATTAATTTTGATTTTTTTTATTTGACTAAATTTCACCTATGGCAATTAAACATTGCTGTGACTCGCACGGCTAATTTTATATATTGAACAACGCGCCGTGATCAGCGCTTTGTGAGCCTCGGGTGAAAGGTGCTTAGAAATAAAATTATTAACATCACCTGGTGAGTGAAGAATGTACTTTAGACTAACCTTTTCAGCGAGCGCTTTTTTTCTTCAGAACAAAGATAAATGTCTGAAACATCCCACTGTATCTCTTATCAGGAAGTGTTAATGACGTGAAGCACTGCAGAACTCTGCAGTTAGGTACCGAGTACATAATCGCAATTGATCAGAAAGCAATCTTATTTGCTCGATTAAGAGGTACGCAGAGAACGTGGGGATGCATCGCATCTGATCCAAGGCCTACGTATTAATTGAACAATATCAAGGCATCGGTGTTTAAAGGTTTTAGTGACCGCAGCTTAATGTGCCGCTCGATTTTTCATTCGAATTTTACTTTGCTGACTGTTGTGATGCTGTTCGCTCCTTGAGTGTTTACACCGCTATGCTTTTGCTTCCCTCCCCCTTCTTGCTGCACTTCTCTTTTTTTTTGTCCCCCCCATCTTGTGCATAACACAACCACACCTCGGCCACCCGCACCAAACGGCCGCACGCCAACGCCTCGTGCCCCACGGCACGTCGCCGCCATACAGCCTGCGACCCACGCGGCCCAGCAAGCAGCCAGGCTTAGGTAGCTCGTCCCCGATTAAAGACATTCGAGAGCTCTCGCTGGCCGAGTCATTCAGGTCGCGAAGCATCAGCGTGTCGGATCAAGTCAACCGCAGGTAGCTCGCTCTCTCCCCACCGTCTGCCGGAGGCACGGGCCCAACTCTGTTGCCCAAATCCTAAGCCAGGGTCACACGGCCAGGTTGCCCGCAATAATGAGCGAAATGAGGTCAGAATTTATACGCGAGCCTCCCTTATGGAACGACGGATAAAAAACCTCGCCAACCAAAACTTTGCGCTTTTGGGCAGGACATTTTGCACCAGCAGCGGTTTTTTTAAAGTCTCTTGGATTTTTTAGTTTTTGGGGACCGATGAACTGAACCGTAAAATGACTTATCCGATCAGGTCCGTCAATTGTCTTCCTTGTAACGTAATGTAAATAAATTGAATTTTGTTGTTCTAATGCACACGTTGGCAGTTCGGTTTGGCCCAGGTTATTTTGACACGTTAAAATATATTGAAGTTACGCAGAGCTGACTAAGTTTCATTACTATGTATATGATGTTTACTAATCCTTTTATGACATATATAGCGTAGGAATAGGTAATACATTTTCAAGATTTTTTACAAGTTGCCGTCATGAATGGGGGAAAATAAAAGCAAAGCGAACATACGAACAATGGACCCAATCTGGCTACCCCATGTTTATAAACACCTTTTAATCAAGATGTCAACAAAATTCCGCAGTGTAGCTCAAACATAAATAACCCACAAGCATTGCATTGACGTGGTACAGCAACATTACCACTACATTTGCTAGAGAAATTGCCTTATCCATATACTAGAATTTACATCCCTCCTTTCCTAAAACAATTACTGTGAATCCAGCCAACGAGCCATAAATATTTCTGCCGACTAATCTCATGTTTCAAGTTGTAACTCCTTCTTTAATAATTTCCCACTTAAATGCTTTTGTGTACCCAACCTTCGGTTTATTTATTTTGGTGTAACATTGCTTATGGCAATTCATAGCTTTAAAACGCACGTTATTTCTTTTGGTATCCATAAATACAACAGCTGTAGGGCGCTGTTATAACCGAGCACAGGGTCACATTATTTTGGCCAAACCATCACCCGATACGATACTGCGTTATACAGTTTAACTTGTAATGTAGTGATGTGACTGCATCCCCAAGATACTGTACGTACACAAACAATGTGCCCGTTCTGAATATTGGTTTCCTTTATGGAACTGAGAAATGAATGTAGAATTCTACAAGTCGTTTTGGTGATTAATCACGGTTTTAATTGCACGTGGAGACATTTTGTACGTGTGTTATCACACGTAGACTGAGAAAAGTTTGCATATTGGCCTTGAAAATGGTAGACATTTTAGCAGTGCCACTGTTTTGGAAGAACATTCCGGATGATGCGAACAATACCAGAGAAACAGCAATGATGTTGACAGAAGGCCGAGGTTACTTAGGCGAACATCACGAGGTGGGGTATGGAGTAGAGCAACACCAGGGGACCGGAAACAGGCAGGAGATGCTACCGTAGGGATGTCCCAACAAGCAGCAGGTAAGTTGATGGTTGTGATTACCGGGAACGTACAGCTGGAAGGGACGGCACCTCGGACGATCCCTGCTCAGGTAAGTGAACTCTCGCAGTTCAGCGCATGTTTTTGCTGATATTACTTTTCTTTTGTGGGTGGCGGGTTACTGCCGGCTCGGCTGCATGATGCTGACGATGTCGCCGATGATTTGACGTCCCGATGACGTTGTTTTGATCGAGCTATTTCCTGCCGTTCACGCCTGGAGTCTCAACACTAAAATCTGCCTGATCTACGATGCATGGCGACAGTGCAGGCATGTTTCACTGCCGGCCGAGGAGAATGCTGGGGGAAGGGGGGGGATGAGCCGTAGGTCGTAGTGTTGCACTCGCATCCAGATGTAACGGCGAACCGGGCGCCCAATTTGAGAACCATAGGCATGGACATGGTGGCGTGTTGTGGGGCATCTGTCTGCCTTTTCACTTTACCACCACTTCCTGAAGCATTTAAAGCCCGTTTATTGCTTGTGTGACTAACCAGGTGGCGATGTGTTAGCCAGGGCTTTTTGAGATGATCTGGTTTAAGTTGATGCGTGTCAATTATGGGGTTGTGACGTTGCAATCTTGCGCAGGGGGTCGATTCACCTCTACTTTTATATGAATACCACTCTGAAAATGTATGGTTGAACTGGTACTTCCTGTGGGAATGTAAAATTTCCACTTTGACTTTAAAGGAACCAATGGAAATGAGCACTGCTCCGTAGTAGTTTTGATCAAGCCACTGCTTTAATTTTTTTTAGTTTTGCAGACATTACATAATGTGTTGTGAATTATGGCTCTCGGCCATCTGCAATTTCCTGTTGCCTTTGTTCCCGATCTTTCTATAATTGGTTCTGACTCTTGTTTCCAACTCTACAGCTTCTGATCTCTAGGCATGCCCAAGTTGGCCCTGTCCAGAGAAGAGAACTTATTATTCTTGACACTTTTTTCCCCCCTCTCACCGTAAGAACATGTGGTATGCAATTTATAACGTGCAAGTCGGTTCTGAAACCTGTTCCCCTGAAGACCTATAAGAGTTGATGGGTCAAGAACACTCCGACTGTAATCCAGACCATACTGGTGCTTTAGTAATTCGTGAAAAAAACATTTAACGAAATTGTCGCAGAGGGACAACACTTTTACGAAGGTGTTACGTGAAGGCTTGTGCATGTTCAGTTTCCCATGACGTCGTCGAGTGGCGACCCAGAATGGTTTCCCCATGGCCAAACGTATGTTTTCCTCCTCACTAACAGACGCATGCCTCCCCTCACCGTCACTTACCAGGTGATTGTTGCTTGGTTACTAAACACTGTAAAATGCCATATTTTTGCAAGTTATAATTATTGGCTGTTTCAAGTTTACATTTCCAATTATAAGTGTTATTTCGTTATTGTAATGTGGTATCGATATCGGATTACCTAAGCCACTTGCTATAGAGGCAGTGTAGTGGAGGACCGTCTAGAATTGTGTGCTCAAGTGCAGAGGATCATGGTTACGAGTCCAGTCTCTCCCTCCCTTGTGTTTTCATGCCCTCTCTCCTACCCATATGGCCACCCTCATTCATCAACTCGTCACCATAGGTATGTACTCATGTCACTTTAAAGTTTGTTTTGCAGGTTCGTGATGCAGTCAGCCAAATTGCATAAATAATAATTGATTTAAATCTGCTTCGACTAATTGTGTGAACCAAATTGTACAACTATAATAAGTAAATACATACAATAATGACACGCATGAATTGTGGCATTAAAAGGAATCCAACGTAAAGTTGTAATTGGATTGCTGTTTTTTGACATTCCCACATGCCCATTCCCTCCGACACAGCGGTTGCATCCTCATCTCTCCCCCCCCCACCTCCCAACCCCCGCCCTCACGTGTGAACGTGCGGATGCAGGACGGAGGCGCGGCTGGGCGGGATGACCTCCGGCTCGATGGACGAGAACGAGCCTCCTCTACACGACGACAGCCTTAAGCTGGTCCACCTGGAACTCACCGAGATCTGCCTCGACATGATCGCCCGCTTTGCCTTCTCCAATTTCTCCACGCTGCCCAAACGGTGAGGACATCGCCTCCTCAATTCCCCCCCCCTCCCTCCCTGCTCCGTACCTCCATAAGTAATTTCCCAACCTACACCCCACTCGGTCCCACCACTATCGCCATTTCGACTACACAGCCTATGACTAATCCTATTTGCTGAAGCCCTGTCCAATTCATTACCACTCTGCATGATCCCACGATGTAACAGTTCTAACACCTGGACACAAACAAAATGTATTGCTCCGTCAACGCAGTTAGTGTCCTCTCGGATGCATTCGATCCGTTATCTGCCACCCGATCACGCGTAACCATTGGTCGTCATTCCCTGGAGCCCATTGTCCATGGCACATGGATCCCTGATCCATGTGGTGATGGCACATGGATCCCTGATCCATGTGGTGACGGCACATGGATCCCTGATCACCATCCGTCTCTCAATTGTAAGTGTGCACCTAACGTCGTTGCTGATTTGCCATTCTTATGCCGCAACTCTAATGCAGCGCTTTGTGACCCTCGGGTGAAAAGCGCTCCAGAAATGCTATTATTATCGTCGTTCGGCGACACTGTCCCGCGTGCCCGCGTTTTTGCCGCGAAGGTCGCCTGCTGCGGAGTTCCTTCTGGCGGGCGGGCAGAGCAAAACGTGGCTCGTGGGGAATAAGGTGATCACCATCACCACCAGTGCCGGCGCCGGGCCCAAGTCCCTGCTGGGGCCACGCTCGAAGGACTCGCAGAGCAGCGATTCGGACCGCGACAGGTGACCCTGGATGTGTCTGGCGGCAGCGTTCGCGAGACGCGTCGCGGTGCAATGACACGCTCGTGACATCTCGTCAGCGGCGCTATTAATTGGAATAGTTGTGCAATTTATAACGCGTTTGAAATTTCACGGACGTGACCATAAATTACCCTGATTTTAAAAACAGTATTTTCCAAGCTTCACTCAAAGTGGGACTGTTTAAAAAAAATAATAAAATGTATCTTCTCTCCCCGCCCACCCATGCCAGAGAAAAAAAGAGATCGCACTCATGTACACGTGCAATGAACAGTTGTCACTTATCAGGGAGTGGAGGCTGAGCTGACAGGGCTTGGAACCACAGCTCCCACGTGTCCATTTAAGCAGGATTTTAAGTGCTTTGGGTTAATAGACTTAATCTAGTTGTTACAGTCTACACAAAAATATCTACCCTTTGCTTCCGTGCTTATTTTACCAAAATTCTAGATCCAATAAAAATACAAATTATGGATCGATCATAACGCTTATATAGCAGCACAGTTGGAAAAGGACCACTCTCTATTGTGTGAAGCAGAGGTCACTTGAGTTGGAGATCAACTTGGAAGTAGCTCTGCCATATCCACGTCTGGTTAGCAATTCTCTTTGAATGCGTCGCACTGTTCTTGGAACTCCAATTGGCTACTTAATCTTGTGACCTGACACCCCAAGCACAATAAAACTGAGCAAAAGTTACAATTCAAACCTCACGATGGGTTCAATCAGTGGACCTCGCGTGGCGTTTTTTTTTCACGCGCAGGTCTCCAGGCAGCGGGCAGGCGCGAGCATCCAAGGAGGCTCCGGGGAAGCTGGAGAGCCAGGAGAGCCAGCAGCCTGTGCACTCGGGTCGAGTGCGCCAGCGGTCGGTCTCAGGTGGAGACCCCACCGCAGAACGGCGGAGGCGATGATTTTGCCTTAATGTTGGTTTCTGACTTTCGTGATGAATCCTCATAGATTTGCGCGGGAACGTGCGTTCAAGCCTTACACCACTCGTCGGCCACCGCGCGATGCGTGCCAACAGTCGAGCTTTTAATCTTTGTTTCAGTTATCAAAAACCATGGTGAAGTTCTGCCAAAACTGTGTATCCACTAACCACCACCTCCCAAAGTGCTGGATTCTAAAGCATTATACACAAAGGCAGTTTAGGTCCATCTAATGCACTTAGACGTAACTGTAAGATATAACCATTCTCTCGAGTTCGCCGGGATCACGAAGATTCGACCAGCGAGCTGCAGCTTTTATTTTCCCAGACGCAGTGGGGTATTCGCGGGGGACGTGACGCAAACGCGGCCACGTTGTCCCCCAGCAACACATTGACTGTGGCAGCTGTTTAAATAGAGTGGGTTTTTTTTTTGTCACGATTGACAGTAATTGACCACGATTGCTCTAAAAGAGCACATAGCCTTCAATGGGCATGTGACTACTTACTGTACATTTTGCCCACTAGGGGTATTGGCATTCATTTTTGTGTGAATTTGGCAAACTGCATTTTTTTTATGGTAACGATCGCTCTCTGTTGCCATTGTCATGGTTTTAACAGGCTTGTGCTATTACAGCTAGTTAGTGATTGATTACACCACTCCTCCATATCCAAAGCCTTTTTATCATTGTGTCATTTCTCTGTACCCTATGCAAGAAAGCATCTAGGTCTGTTCCTTTCGTCAAACTAAAGCTAAAAAATACAAGTAATTCTCTTTTGGCTGGAACGTCATTGTGATGGTGCGTGTCGTGGGCAGGTGGACATGCCCTGCGAGCCAGTGGCAACCTGAGCCCCCTCTCCACGTCAGCGGATCCCAGCGGTACTCACACGGCAACATCATCGGCGGCGGCGACGGCGCAGCCTTCCGCCACCTCCACCACCGCAACGTCCACTTCCACCGCCAGCAGTGCCGCTACCACCACCACTGCTCCAGCGAAGGCCGCCACCCCAGCCAAGGAAGAGGAAGGGACATCGTCGCAAGCGAAAAAGTCCAAGGAGAAGGAACCCCCTCGGCTGTCTGATTACGCTTCCATGATCACACAGGGATGGGCTGAGATTCTGATCCGACGGCCGACAGGTGAGTGGGCTTACAACAGGAGTCTAACGACCATTCTATCCACAAGCTGTGATATGTAAGAGCTTGAACTTTACTGCCGTGCGGCCGGATCTTGTTCGGCAGTCCAGTCAACACCTGGTGCCTTAATAAAATAAGATTGATTTATTTTTAAGTTGACTAATGCACACTTGACTTGACGTGTAAACATTTTTCTTAGCAAACGCTCAAACATTCATGAATTAACGGATTGCTATTAAAAGTAAACTTCTGCAATGTCAATGGAGAGCTCCGTAATGTGAGACCCTACTTAGCCGAGTCTGTGTCAGTTTTAATGTGATCGCTCCATTAAACATTATAATGGGTACTTTACTGGTGCGATGGTGTTGAAAGCCTTTCCGTATTATCTCCCTCCATCCGTAATGAAAGGGAGCACTATAACTCTGGTAAATATGAACCAAACGGTTATATAATAATTGCATTTCTAGAATGCTTTTCACCCGAGGGCCACAAAGCGCTGCACAGAGCTGCGGCGAGAACGGCACGTCAACAAGAACGGCAAATCGGCAACAAAGTTGTTTTGGGATTTTTGTTTGTTACAAATCCTACATTTGTATTGCCTTTTGGGACTTTTGTTGGAAATGTATAAATTGATCTAAACGTTACTCATTTTGAAGAAACCAAACCAGGACTAAAGAACGCTGTGATATACAACACATTTTTGCATTGAGTTACTAGTTCGGAGGCAGCACGGTGGCCTAGTGGGTAGTACTGTCACACCGCAGCAAGAAGGTCCTGGGTTTGAATCTCGGCTCGGGTGCCTTTCTGTGTGGAGTTTGCATGTTCTCCCCGTGTCTGCGTGGGTTTTCGCCGGGCACTTTGGTTTCCTCACACAGTCCTAAAACATGCTGCTGCATTGGTTAATTAGCTTGCGGACTACATTGCCCGCACTGCCCGTGATGGATTGGCATCTCCATCGTGGCTGTATCCCTGCCTTGCACCCTGTCTGCCGGAATAGGCTCCGGCTCGCCGCGACCCTGTACAGGACTAAGCGGTTTCTGACAATGATATGAGGTTACTAGTTCGGGTCCACCCTGCTCGCTTAATTCTTCCGAAGACAAGTGTTTCGTAACCCATGCAGAATCACTATATTTTCGACTCCTATTTCATTTTAAACACACACAATGCATTTTCACGTCATATCATTTTTTTTTATTTTTCCCCATTTTTTTTCCTCTACGAACCTGGACGTGCGCTGCAGGAAACACGTGCTGGATGATGAAGATCGAAAACCCGGCGAGCCACTATTCATCCGCGATCAAGACCCTGCCGCTGCAGGACCTCTCTGCCGCGCTGCTGTACCCAGACTCCACCGGCAGCTCCACCCCTGTGGAGCCGGAGGGGAGCTGGAGCGGCGAGCCCGACGACCCCGGGCGCAGAGACGGCGAGAACTTGGAGGCGCAGACACGCAGGACGTCCATGAAAAGTCAGGTGACAGACCCAGACGCCAGCCAGCATCACCCTCTGCAGAGGTCGAATACAGGTACAGCCATGCGTGACGGTGAGTTCGGATGCACGTGTGTGTGTGTGTTGTTTATTAACGATTCCGTTTGAAAGATTATGGTTAATTTGACGCGGACTGCGGCATGCTGGGTGCGGGAATATTTTTCCGAGTTTGCAGACCCAGACAGACCTGGCTGAAAGTAACCTCCGGTGGCCTTCATTCAAATTTGCTGATGACCTAATTACTGAATGCATCCGATGTTGTTGCATCTCAAACATAACCGGGTGAAGCCTGGATAGTGCTTGCATGGGCAATTGTCACACATAAAATAGGTTATGTAGGCTGCTATGGGGCTACATTGTCCACAGAGGCTAGTATAGCAAAACCAATTGTTGTACTCTATGTTTTAAAAGTTTGTGCTTGTGTGCATTCACCAAGCAGCAATTAGCAGTGTGGTGAAGTATAGTCGACCACTCATGACAGGGGGAAGCCCTCCTTGCAGTGGGCCTCCCCCATGCCATGGTAGCGCATGTATTGCAATCAAACATCTGATGTGGTTCGATTGAGCCGCCCATCCCCCAAATGTGAAACCAAACCTGGAAGGAAAGTTGCCACTGCTCATGACCCCTCTTGGGTCGATAAAATCGTTTACACTATCTTCGAACGTCGATGTTGCTAATAATTGTATTTCTAGATGGGTTTCTTTGTTATGGAGAGACTGATAAGTCATCGGAATGTGGAATTTCTTCCGACTCACGGCTGCCAGTGAAGATTGACGTAGCCCCCTCCGTACTTTTCTGAGCAGGCAGGCATTCTAGTTTGCCTCGTAGTTAAGGAATTTACTTTTTTCAATGCACCAATCCCCGAGCGAGGGGCATACCGTTGTGGTTCATAAAGATTTCCTCTTGCAAGCACCGTTAAATTGCAATCT
>JAZEWT010000005.1:23656081-23677835 GCA_036362905.1 Mordacia mordax
ACGTGCATAATCACGAATTGTGCTGCGTGCGGCCCCACACTGTGCAGCCGCACTCTGGAGATGATGGGTTGAATACTAAACCAACCACGTGAGAGGGCTACGGTGGACTTTAGGCACATGCAAGCTGCACTTGCAATGTGTGGGTGGCACAGCCCGAATTGCATTTACGTAGCATAGGTATCCATACATTTTTGGGATGGAAAGCTGGTGCAGCGATTAGTGCACAGTGCTACCAACACGGTGACCTGAGGTTCGATTACTGGCGACGGCTAACTGTAGTGACTAATATTTGAACCGATCTCAGCATTCACCCACATCACCAGCCCACACTGATCAGTGTGGTGAAGTATGGTCAAGCAACCTCACAGAAGGTTGCATCTAGTGGTGCATTGATAAGGGTCTGTGATGTATCACGACAACACTGGCAGTGTAGGTGGACAAATCTGATCCCGTGAGGACAGCTGAGATGGCAACTTTCAATCCTAAGACAGGGGGTCCTATTCCTATATGAAGTTGTGTACCCTCTGGACCAATCCTTTTTCATAAAACGCACTTTTCTTACCTTAATCAACTAGGCAACGCCCATCAGTGTTTACTACTTGTCGACCAGATTTCCATGATTGCTCAAATAGAAAGTGAAGTGCTGGTTGCAATTGCTACCAAGACTCTCTGAGTGGGTCGGGCTCCCGATTTTGGTACATTCATAATTGGGAGATGTTGACGTTTATCGGATTTTCTATCGTGTTGTACTTGAAAGGTTCTGGAAGAGATCCAGAGCCGCCAAATGAGGACATCGCAAACAGTCGTGAACATCGCTGCCGACACAGCCCAGCGCAAGAGACTCATCTCAACCATGGATGACTTCAGCCAGTTCGTCTAAAGGCTTGGAACGCACACGGACTCTCACTTGCACTGGCCCAGCTAAATCCCTTCAAAGGGGCAACTCGCAACCTGAAAGAATAACCAAATCTAAATGTGTACAGCTATTGACGCGATAAGTGTTGATGAAAAGATACGTTGGAAGATAAACTGTTGTGACATTTTGTACCAAAATGTATAACAGAGTCCAGTTTCTAAGCTAGCCATTGTGGGTTCGTTAGTCGGCATCTGACAACGGGTAGTAAGAAGCATTCCCTTGTCTAATTAAGAGTAATTTTTCACTGTTGTATGCAATTAACAACTGGATGTGTTGTACGTTGAAAGGTGCTGCGGGGCAATAGTTGCAGACTGATTGATTTTTTTTTTATTTTTGATTATTCACAATTTTAGCACTAGCATTGTGGCATTAGTAATGTTTATATACAGTATAATATGTCCTCCCATATAATGTGCTCATGTCTGTCAGGCTGAACAATACCTTTTTATGATGGAACATTGAACTGCCTTAATCCTACAAAGTGAAACTCGTCAGTTGTTTGTTCATCTCAAGGGTTTGTTAGAATATCAAAACATAATGTGACTTCCCCCCCCCTCCCTAAAATCAGTGTCGCAATGTGCTTGGTGTGCACGTGTTCACATTGTGTTCAACTGCAGTAACACTTTAAAAAAGGACGTTGTAAAAATGCGTGACACTAAGAAATTGTTAAAAAAAAACAAATTAAAGAAACTGAACTTGTAAACTGTACTTTTAATATGCACAATATACATTACTTTTCAAATGGTAACTGTTTCTACATTGGCCCACTGCTGATTTAGCAGTCCTTAACCCCCACCAAACATAATTGGCTTCATAATGGTGATGTGCAGTGTCACTTGTATACTTTGTCAATGAATGGCATGGCTTGGCAATGTACTGTTATCCTCTGGGGAAACTCTTCAGGCTTCATATCTAATGAGAAGCCATTCAAAACCATTTAGCCATTAGGCTTTGGCAATCTTTCACTGAGTGCCACAATCGTGTCTAGCTTCTCCCTTCGACCACCGTTTTTAATGTTGCATGAGTGCGCACCAGCACGTCCCACCCGCCATCTTCACATCTCTGCCAACATGGCCTCCAAATTTGCAATTCAATGGCAGTGCATATATATTGGCACAAGTGCTGAACAGAACTAAGCAGGCACTCGTGTCATTTGATGAGAGAGTCGCTGAAACCAGAGGAGTCATTTCACTTTCATGTTTTTGGCCAGAACAGCTCCACGTAATTTTTACTTCATTGCTACCAGGTTGTGGATCTCACCCCAAAATAAAATTCTGGCGGCCACCGCAGACCTGGCTGTGGCTCGCCACATTGATCAGCTCTTAACCCGGCTGCCCCCATGCCAGTGCCTCTCCGAAGCACGACATGTTGCTTTGGCCCGATTGCTTGCGAATACCCGTTTGTAAAATTTTGAAAGTTATGTTATAATAAAATTTGTTTTGTGCAATTTGATTGGGATGCCGGTCTGTCCTGAAGTTGAACTAGGTCGATTATGTTGAAGCTGCTGGGTTGCTCAGCGGCAATGACCGCCTCAATGGGATGGATGTGAGTTTTCTGGTTGGGGGGGGGGGGGTGCCTTGCCCTATCAACTATATCGGGTTGATAAAGTTGGTCCCACTTAATTGGAAAGACCATGGTGATTGTCCTGTGGAGTTTTCCCCACTGTCTTAGGATTATAAATAGGGGATGAACATCACCTCCACTCCTGTGAGCAAAAAATTACTGACATGCATTCCACTAAATAATTCCCTTTGTTTAGCTAGGAATTTCAGAAGGTACTTTTCAGGAGGATCCTGTTACATTTGAATGTTTGACCAATTCCCTTAAGTGTTCAGCCTGTACAAGGAAACCAGCGTACCCGGAGAATATATCTGCGTACGAGGGGAACAGCAAAGTCATACGTTTGAATCTTGTTGCTCGACTACCATTTCCCTGCCACCTTTTCAGCCCAGCAGGTTGTGAGGACTCCCAACAGCATGATTCCCCAATCCTCACCCTTATGTCCTGTATCCCGTGCGCCACCACCACTGTGTTGACTGGGTGAGAGCCCTGGCCACTTTGCAAGATAGACGATAGGTGTAAAGAGTACAGAAACTTGTAAACACAACTTCACAAAATGTAACCGAGTCTAACGAAATCTATACAAATTACAAAGTGGCGTTCTGATATAATTTTATGCTTTCTACTTTTCTCTTAATTGTACACATCTTGATCCCAGCCAACCATTGCCAGTGCAGAATTGAGGCCCGTGTATGAGTGCACACAGCAATCACTGGTAGAATTTTTGAATTCCCAAACTGCCTGAGAAAACGGAGCATGCTGCTAAAAGAATTGAAAAAGCCTCGTTACTGCAACTCGTGAAGAGTGCACCCCGGGTGTGATTACTTCTATCTGGTACCAAGTGGTATGCTTGGAGACTTTTGAAAATACATCACAAAGCCCAGGTGGCAGCACTTCCTCCGTTACTGCGGTGTCAGCACCATAGTGCCCGTGGAATTGCTTTCTCGCTAAAGCTGTGAAAACATCTGCATTCTCATCTCATTATCTGAAACCGCTTAATCCTATATAGGGTCACGGTGAGCCGGAGCCTATCCCGGAAAAACAGAGCGTAAGGCAGGAATACACCCGACGACGGGACGCCAGTCCATCGCCGGGCATTGCGGGACAATTTTAGTCTGCGAACCAATCAACCTATCCAGGAGCATGCTTTTGGACTGTGGGAGGAAACCGGAGTACCCGGCGAAAACCCACGCGGACACGGGGAGAGCATGCAAACTCCACACAGAAAGGCACCCGAGCCGAGAGATTCGAACCCGGGACCTTCTTGCTGTGAGGCGTCAGCGCTAACCACTGGGCCACCGCGCCGCCCCATCTGCATGCTGTTAGCACTTAATGCATAAGCTAATTTAACAAAAAAAATTGCTAAGTACAGGTTTAGAGTGTGAGTAACCTGATCGTTATTTTATCACGGTGTTTGAGCACAGGACTCGAGAGCTCTGAAATGTGACGGCCAGCAACACCTATTTACAAAATACCTGTGCCTGTAATCTAAGTTGATATACACAAAACTTCTTCAGTTAGGCACTAAATGTAGATGTTTGGTAGATGTTTATGAAAAGTGCCCCATAAATGCTATTAATATTAAACAAGGCAATTGAGGTACCAAATAAAAGCCTATGGTGAGGTGGAAGCATTGGAGTTGTTTGGTCTAATGAGAATTGCTTTCTCAAGCTATTTTTTCAACGTGTGCTTGGAACTCAATGCCTGAGGGTGCCTCCAACGTGGGAGACGAAACGTTGCAAAGGACAAGGCGTGCACAACGCGTCTCTCCTGAAAACCCACTTTGAAAAGCCATTCCCATGGGGCCATGGAAAACCTACATCTATGCCGTTTGCTGTAATGCCATCTGCTGGCCGTTGCCTTAATGCCTCGCAGGTTTTTTTTAATGTCTGCATGATCCATCAACCCCCACCTCGAAAGCTGCATGCGATAGTTATGTGCCACCACACCAAGTATATAAAGCTTCCCAATGCGGCCAACACGTGCTTTTGCATCGTGACTGCAAACGCTTTACATAAACAATTCATGTTTTATTTCAGCGCTGCGTATTTTGGGTCTTAAGGATGTAGCTTTGTTGGGCCTTAGGATCGTTATTGAACCCAGCCGCGAGTCGCTTTACAAATTGTTGGCGGACACTTAAATGGGTCAGGTGCCATATCTGTGGAAGGTTCTCTCAATTACAGGGGGCAATGATTTTCTATAACCTCTTGGGTTTCTGGGCCATTCGTCTATGCCACTCAGTTTTTCATTTGCCTTGATGGTGCATTTCGTAGCAATTTGACCATGTGAACAAACAAGTGTATGGTGAGAAAGCAGCTGCTCGCTTTCACCGAAGGACTTAAGTGCCTAAACACATTTGTGTTAACGTGTTTGGCCAAATGATGGGTAGCAAAACTACTGTACTCAATTCTTTAAGAAGGTATTGATACGTTTATAACCGTACACGCAGAGGTCATGCACTAATCAAATCATGCTGGTCTAAGTAGCTGTTTAAATGCTAACCTCTAGAAATTGCATTTGACCTTCAGTGCACTCAAAGAATATTGAGGTACGGTAACTGCTGACGATGAGCTCATTACAACAGTCCAAGTGCACACACAAGTTCATGAACGTGTTTTTATTAAAACGAGAGCAAGTAAAAACATCAAACACATCGCACATTCCGGTACTAGTTCATTTGAAGCGACTCTACGTGCCATTCTAGACAACGTTGGTTCAAACCACGAGCTGCGGATGATTAGATTACTATGAGTGATTCTTGAGTGGCCTGACGTCGGTGACTCAGTAATGGAGCAGTGTTTCTACAGCAGCAGCAATTTCATCTGGGCAAAGGAATAGAGGACAACAGAAGGAAGTGGTCATGATTTGAGGCTGCACACAATAATAATTGCACTTGAGCGCTTTTCATCCGAGGGTCACAAAGCGCTGCACAGAGTTGTGGAGAGATGGGCACATGACCCCTTTGTCGAAGTGTATTACTTTAATATTGCCAATGCATCTGCGTTAAAATGCAAATACAAAAAAGCAAACCTCGCTCAAATTAACTCGTAATCTGAAGCAAGTTATCAATGCACCCTTTTATCATGACTCCTGTAAGGAAGTGGAACCCACGCACTTGTACATAACTTGCCTACATGATAATCCCAAACAACTTATAACTCGAAAGACTTTATCTATTGGCGCTCGTTCATTGAGGTACCACCAAATATTATAAACGTAATGTACAAAACTGTAAAATATTTGTCCGTAACATTTGTCAAGTATATTATTTGACTTAAGCACTTGGGCAATGATGGGTAGCTATCATTGCCACACACTGGGAAATACAGCAGATCCTTGAAGTTCGTGGGGGTTATGTTCTTGAAAAGGTCCATAAGCAGCAAAACCATAAAATTGACAGGAAAATTGTGTTCAAGAACCCAACTTTAAAATGTATCAGCACGTTTTTGCCTAAACACTCCCCGTATCTAGTCATTAGTACACATGACAATTAAAAAAGATACTGTACAGTTCCTTTATCATCTGGGCACGTATGGTGGCAGCCACTGTGCCACAAAAGAAGCTGCTGTCCCACGTACATGTGGGAGTGTTGAATCAGAGGTGACGGTGTCTGACTGGGTGTGGGTAGCTGTTAGCGCTACGAATCAAGTTATCCCCAGTTCGATTCCCGTTCACGGCCAATGCCGAGAACGATTAAGCTCCCTCCCTCTCCTGCTTAGTCTCCATATTACCCCCTCCCACCCCCTTCACCTCCCCTGTAGTGATGATGCCTTGTGTTAACTCAGTGCCTGGGCCTGTCAACCTGCAGAGGGGTCCAAGCATGTACCACCACCAGTATCCCACTCCCTGGGCAAGCTTATCTTGCAACTCCATTTTCTCTAAGAGATATCACTTTTATTTACCTTTTCATCCTCAGGTTCTCTACCAGAACATCCTTTATGCTTGCCAGATATTATTAAAGGACAATTAAAACCAAAAGCACCACGAAAACCATTAGATGAAAAACTAGCAACACTTTGCGACACGATAGCTCGGCAGCGAAAAGCCTATGCTGTGATTTGCAAATTTCCCACCGTAATTTATCCATGAGTAGCAATGCCACTCTGCAAAAACCTACGACCGCGATGGGTCTGCTGTAATTGGCTACCCTGCTTCCAACTGACACATTCA
Source organism: Mordacia mordax (assembly GCA_036362905.1). Classification (NCBI taxonomy): domain Eukaryota; kingdom Metazoa; phylum Chordata; class Hyperoartia; order Petromyzontiformes; family Petromyzontidae; genus Mordacia; species Mordacia mordax. The sequence goes on from JAZEWT010000005.1 coordinate 23,662,728, forward strand.
ATGACATGACAACAGAAGAGGGTTTGACATGAAACAAATTCCACTGAGCCAATCGGATTGGCGAAAAAAATGATTGATAAAATGTTACTCAATCTTGGCCGCGAAACAAGACACCCCCACCCATCCACCCATTTGTGCATTATAAATAATTACTTGGCCATGGTATGTAATACATCTTCACAGCCATTCAAGGGGAAGGAGACAATAGGGTAAGCATGTATTAGTGATTCATACAATAAGGTCCTCCGAGCCATTTCTGTAATCTGAGTAAAGCCATGTGGAGCAAAATGTTGTCACAAAGTAGTAGTCTGCTTCATTTGTGGATGAGAGTGATTGATTCATGTCAAATCTCTCGAGATGGATGAACATAACAATGGACATTCTTAGAAGTTCAAAGAGCAGAGATTTGTGGAAGACCATTGTCACCAACGCCCTGCAGGATATGGTACCTAGAGAGTGTCTCCTAAACTCTAAGTAGACGATTTACAAATCACACTCCACATTCAATTGCTGGTGTAATAGGGCTTGCAATTCAGTGTTTTACCAGATCATCTGTATGGTGTCAGAGGTTGTATTAATGTATTAATGTTTTTTACCATTAATTAACATCACCTGACCAGCTCCTCCTACAGCACTGCTCCCAAACGTGCCGGTCCTTACCGGTGCTCGGCTGCCTGGTCTGCAGCGCCTTCTCCAGGCCGCTGGGGCTCGAGCGCAGCGGCATGGTCTCGTGCAAGGTCAGCCGCCACAGGTTGTTTGTGCTCAGCAAGTCCGTCCGCAGGCTCTGCAGCAAGCACCATCACTTCTCCACCTACTCCAAGGCAATCCTTTTCTCTGCACACCCAAACAATTGATGTCAAATATTTCGCTCACGATTCCTCCACCCACAATGATCACTTGGTCGATCACTATTTCGTCTCATCCACACGGCTTCGCATTGCTATTTCTGCCCTCAAAATGCTTCACATTAGTTTTATATCGGCGTCTTTTGTCAAGCTCTCAACCTTCTTCGATTTAAGGTACGTGCTAATGCCTGTGTTTAATTATTTCATTAGTAGATTGTTGCTGGCCACTTGGAGTCATGGGCCTTTGCCTGGAAGCTTTGGTGGAAAACAATACCTTTTCTTGCAAGCTATTTGCATTTTATTTATGATTCAGGAACCAGACGTGGTAAGCAAATGGGCATTAAAATATCGGTACAATCACTTTCCCACGATACAATCTGCTCAAATGACGTAGGCTCTTTGCCGTGCTTAATGCAGAAATGTTAATCTGCCGATTCATTCAAGCTATAACAGTAAAGAGTACAAGTGTTGTGATCTCAATACATTGTCAGTATTTATTGTTCCAAGCTCTAATATCAAACAACCATTGTTTCATAGGCTTCATGACCATAGTTTGACATGAGGTCACAATTGTCACCATACATTTCTGCAACCGAACAATCTTGCATGATGCAGTACAACATAATGTGGAGTCACATTTACCATTCGTACTGTAGCAATTGTTGCGTTAACATCGAACCACGTAAATATTTTAAATGCAGTCGATAGCCCCTCGAGACCGCACAAGCCACATGACATGTGGGGAAACAGAGCTATATGAGATGTCACAGCACTCCAATAGTAAACTTCCTGTTTGCATGACTTGACAGACATTTAGCTCAGACATGGAGAGCTGCTGTAGTATGCATATATACATTTTGACGCGGATTGAATTAACAACAATACTGTCAATGGTTATGAGTGAATGCATTCGTACGTGGTGCATATCCACCGTGGTAAGCTCAAAGAATCACAATGGACTGTGAGTCCAGATCTTTTTTCATACAATGGGACGTTGCTCAAACCACGTTTATAATAAGCTGACCATTCCCAATACACTATCAATTTTCCTCTTCCCTCATTTCTCCCCAAGCCCATAAAGGTACAATATCATATTCGTTCACTTCCAACGTCTGCATTTAGATCATCCATCGCTATCACTACCTGTTGTGGTTTACACCGCTTTTTGGCTTTATCCAGATGTTCACAGAAACACTCCATATCTGCTTCTTCACTTTCTGCTGTCAGTGCATAAACTTGTATCATGGAAATATTGAAAAGCTTAGCGTTTATTTTCACTAGCATGGACTATCAGATATTTACCCAAAACCCATGCAGACACTTTGAGATTTCATCTCATTAAGCAAACATCTTTCGTGCATCTGACCTCCTAAAAAATTATTTTCATATCTTAAGGTCTAAAACACCAAATATGCATCTATCAAGTTTGTTAAAAAACCACACATACTTGTGGCAAAACACAACATATTTTAATGCATGCATTGTTCTTGAAACGGGATTGGCCCACACCAGAGACGGCTTTCTTTACAGCCCAGTCTTACCAGTGTGAGCCAAGTGTCACCAAAAAACAAGTAGCTCAGGACAATGCAGATACCAATGCATCAGTAGCTCAGGTCAAGCAGTTGGTTCTAGATACCGGATGACGCCGATTGTAATTATCGGCAGAACATCGTATTTCATTGTAAATGTTTTGGGTTTGTGCTCCAATGCACCGTGTGTTGAGATGGTAGAGATTTGGCATGTTCTGTTCACGTGGCAAACCGTGCTCATTGGCTGTGTGGTAGAGGCGGGTTTATGACACTTGTCTTTTAGGTGACTTAACCCAAAAAGGGCTTTATTATGGATATCATTGTTCACGAAAGCCTTTGTTTTAAAGTAAAGCAACGGCATTATATGAAAAAGGGCCACAAGTTGTAGAAACTCTACTAAGTTGAGAAAGAATGAGAGAAGGAGAATGAGGGTATTTTCGATGTCAGTTACCTGAAGAGAAACTGGAATTACTTGGGAGGATGATATAAAGGTGGTGAGGCAGAAGGTACTATGGCAGGAAATTGCACAAACATGGAGACATTAAGAGAAAGAAGAGATTAGGACCCAGGCATTATCTTTCAGGAATTATCATGAACAGAAGTTAAACTCCATTTCTTGTGCCATTTCCTCCAATACCTCAACACTCATCGACTTTATCACGTCAACCCCTCATTGTATACCACCTGCCATCTCATCTTTAAAGCAGGTCACAGTTGACAAAACATTCATTCGAGGCTATGCAAATAATCACCACTTGATCTCGTACCGCACAAGGCCTTCCAACGTTGCGCCACTGAAGTCACCGTAATTATCACCAATATCGCTAACGCTTCTTTCCTTTATTGCCCGTTTCCCACAGCCGACAAACTTGGTCTAATTGATCCCCACCTTAAAACAAAAACCTAACACTGACCCCACCAACCCAGCCAACTATAGACCAATCACTAATACTTCAACTCGTTCTAAAATTCTGGAACGCCTGAGTCTCTCTCCATTACAACCTTCAGTCCGTCCATCGTGTAGGACACTCTACTCAGACAGCATTACTAAAAATCATAGACGACTCACGAATACTAATAGATGCCGGTGCAACCACTGTACTTATTAGTCTCGACCTTTCAGCTGCATGACACCTTTAGCCATAACAAACTCATCAAACGCTTGCAATTAGATTTCGGAATCACTGGTAAAGCTCTAGCAATGTGTTTACATCATATCTGTCGAATAGAACAACGTTCATTACAGTCGGTATTGCACAGACCACCCACGGCATCCCCCAGGGCTCTGTGCTCGCACCACTTATTTTCTCTACATACAGATCCCCACTTGGCCGACGAATCGCAAACCACAACATTAACTTTCACTGCTACGCCGATGACATTCAGCTCTACACTACCATGACATCGCCTCACAATTCCGTCAGTCTCTCTACTTGTACCACCGCACTTCAGGCATGGCTGCTCAACAATAACTTATTACTAAACCCTGGAAAAAAATCTACCTTAATCTATATTGGCACTCTACCACACGTCCAGCTAACCTAGATATTGCCGGCACCTCAGTCATCCCCTCGCTGCAATCAAAACTACTTGGAATCACCATCAAACCCAGCCTTTCTTTCGACAAGCACGTTAATAACATACCCAGGGTATGCAACTTTCAACTACGTGCATTATGGCAGATACGTCCCATCCTAACCACCTCCACACACACCTTGGCATGCCACATCAACTCTCGACTGGGCTATTGCAATGCCATAATAAACGGACTCACTATACCACAAACTAACAAACTTTTCCACCTTCAACGTAACCTTGCCAGAGTTGTCCTCAATATTCCTCACGATCACTCACTCGGTACTGACTTCTTGTGGACTTTACACTGATTGCCAATCCAGCATAGAATCACGTACAAGATAGCATTACTCTGTCGCCGTATAATCAGCTAAGGTCATCCTCAATACCTCGCCAACCTACTTTTACTGCTCACTGAAACACGTTCGCGCACCCTCCGTAGTTCCTCTCAACTCTTGCTTAGCGTCCCCCGCTCAAGGACAACACAGAATGGCGCTTCTCTATAGCCGCACCTAGAACCTGGAACAGCCTGCCCCAGAGCTTCGTCAGAAACACCATAATCTCGACTTTCAAAAAACATCTCAAACAACAACTTTATCTTCAGGCCTATTCACACTGAGCTTAGCTCCGCACCTCAGTATCGGTGTCTTGCTCTAGCTGGGCAGGGAATTTGTGTGCGTTATAAACTGTATCACTATCATTATTACGTAACAGTTGTAGCTGCTGCGTTGGCTTAAGTAGTTGTAGTAGAGGATGCTGGGCCGTGGGCCGGCTGGAAAGGCCGCAAGCATTGTACCTGAGCTGTGTCACAAACAGCAAAGCTGGGTCACATGTAGGTCAGCTGGGCCACGAGCAAGCCAGATAAATCATGTGGACGATGGCACTCCAGACACCCAGTCAGCAGGTGCAATGCACAATAGTTGCAGCCGGGTTGTGAGTAACCATATAAAGCAACCAGGCTGGGTCGCAAGTACTGCCGGCTCGGCCAGGAGTAGGCTTTGCAAGTCGTGTCGAGGACTTATCACACACAGCCAAATGGTAGACCGGTCAAAGCCGGTGGCTGTCGGGCCCAGCTGGTGGTGGCGGGCTATGAGATCAGGACGGCACCATGCTGGGAACAGCGAGACCGACTTGGAAGGTGGCACGAATAAGTAGAGTTCGGAGAGCAGCACCACTTGCCACGGGCAAGGTGGGCGAACCTGGGAATGAGCGTCACTGAGCGGCAAGACGGCCATAGAAGACAGGCGCCTGCAAGGGGCCTAGCAGATGACAGTGGCTCACGAGCCTGGGAGACCATCATGGGCAGCTCGGCAATGGGAGAGCACCAGGCATCCATCCGAAGAGAGCAGAGTTGAAGGTGACCAAAGAACAAAAAACTAAAACCTAAAATAACACCAAAAAAAGCCCAAAATAAAAGTGATAGCAGCAGTAGACTCGCGTACAATCTTAAAATCATGCCATCTTGATACATGCAAACCCCCTGGTTAGTTGGAACGTTAATTATATCGCAGGAATCCAGAGCTTGCAACAAACTCAGTGTGTACGTTCTGCTGCAACAATAAATATCTATATATCTATCTGGATGTGAAATTTATTGTTATTCGACATGCTACATCACACCCTCCAAAAAAAATCACAATGTTTCTGCGCACTTAGTCACTTGATCCACCTCAAGTCCATCCTTGGCCGGGTCCTTGCTGCTTTCCTCCATTGGGACATCACTGCGGCGGTAACAGGAAACAACGCACCACCCATTAGTAATAATTATAATAATTGCATTTATAGAGCGCTTTGCACCCGAGGGTCACAAAGCGCTTCACAAAGCGCTTCACAGAGCTGCAGAGAGAATGGCACGCCAACAACAACGGCACTAGAATGGAATTAGCAGCAATAACATTAGCTTGTGCTTTGAGTAAATTTACGATCAAAACATGCACATGCCTATTGTCAGTCCACTGCTGGATGAATATTTAAATTCCTTCCGGGTTGTGAGATGTCAAACCATATTTTATCCTGCTGCACAGTGAGAGTTGGTGAAGGCAGGAAAGCATATAAATTGATTTTTGCTGCAATGTGGCACGAATAAGTAGAGCCTTAATCTGTTTATTGCAAGGCAATGCCTTAAACATAGCCTTGCAATAGCCTATAACATTTGGTATATGCATGGCTGTCACCCATCTAATACTGTTGGGGTTTTTAGGTAATATTTGCACTTCTGGATCGTTTTTCACCCTAGGGCCACAAAACGTTGCAGAGCTGTGGAGAGAATGATACGTAAAGAACAACATCTGAACGGAATAACATCTTCTTTTTTTTTACACATCTGAGCTGTGGAGCGAACGGCATAACATCAATGAAGGAACAAGTGTTCCTGAGCAGGTGCAGGTGAACCGCGAACCATTACCCAAGCACAACAACAGTGAGCGGCATCAACAGTCCAAACCAGAGGACCTCAATGCCTTATGGAACAGGCGAGTCTTGAGACGGGATTTGAAGATGCCCTGGGACTCAGTTGAACGAATTTCCAATGGTCTGGTAATATCGGCTGTATTCCAGGTGACTTGGCCATAGGCTTGTAAAAACGTATCGTTAATGTAAAGTCATCAAGCATGTGGTGGAGCGAGCGCGCGCACACCCACCCGGGCTGAGTCTCCGCTTGGGCCGCCGCTGCCAACTTCAGCCGCTCCCTGCGCCGCTTCTTCTTCAGCTTCCTCTTCCGCAGTTCGGAGGGCGAGCAAGGCACCTGCACACCTGATGCCTTCAGCAGCTTTATGCGCAGTTTCTTCTTGATCTTACGCTTCTTGTTCTTAGTAAGCGTCGGCACGCTCGTCGGCGCCCCTGGCGTCGGCGCCCCCGCCGCCGGAGCAACTACAGCCGTTGCTCCCTGCTTTCCGACCGCCGTTGCTGGTGCTCCCACCGGAGTTGCCGCAGTCTTGGCTGCGGCTATGCTCGAGGGCTTGCCGATTGCCGGTGCCGGCGTAGTGCCGGCCGCTGGAGCAGCGTTACTTTTTTTCTTCTTTTTCTTCTTTTTCTTCTTCTTCATTCCGCTTTGGGCACCGGGAGTAGCGGTCGGTGCAACAGCATCTGCAACGCCAAGGTTTTGCGTAAACATCAAGAATGTGTGCAATCGTCGTCCATTTTTGTAAATAATCCATCTGGTGTAACGATGTAGGTATTCGCGGCTCGATGCATGATGATTGCTTCGAAAAGCTGCTCTCAGAACAGCCGTGTCGATCGCTCCATCTCTCCCCATCGCGACGTTTCGCCTCGCACGCAAGGAAAAGCGCTTAAGGATGCCTCTAACGTGCGAGGCGAAACGTCGCGGTGGGGAGATAGGGAGCGATCGACACGGCGGTCCCGAGCAACTTTTCGAAGCAATCATAATCCATTTTGCTACAATCCGGTTTTAAATCCACATGGTGTGGAGTGACAGCAGTGGTGTGCATTGTACTATGATCCTGATCACCCGAGTTTGATTCCAGACTAAGATCAGTAGAAAAGGATAATCTGAACTGATCCTGCCCAGGCTCCCTAACCTTCACCATTCCACACTGACCAGCACGGTGAAGCAGTCAAACAAATCCCCATGAACAACAGCATGAGACCTACATAAGCTGGGTGAATTGACAATGGCTGTGTTTGTCCTGATGGCTGTATTTATCTTTCATTATATAACGTTAAAAGTTCAACTCACCAATTTTAAAACTGCGGCAATCAAACCGTGTGCAAATTTTTCATGCTCGTTTTGTTTATATATAGCTGTCTGCGTTTTATTGGAAAGTTTCCATATTTTACAATGTTTCACTTACAGGTTTGGTAGCACTGAGCACATTACACCATCAAAAGGCTGTGGGTTTAACGCAGTCCATCACTATTCCAGGTTGGATAACAGTGCCACCGTGAAAAATAATGGTTTTTCTGTGAACTACTGTCCTGCACAATCGGAATGATGAATCTTTACCACTGGCTCTGGGCTGCTACCAAAAAAGAGCACTAATGCAAAAACTGCTTTTTATAGAGACAGTTATTTTTAGTTATTATTCATGTATGAACACAAATCGGAGATCTTTATTTGATGTTAAATCAAACACGGAACACTGGAGCCTGGATCAGTCATGCATATTATTAGGGATACCACCAGCTCATATTGCAAATGCTTTCTTTTGCACCAAGGGCCTCATTCATGCGTTGATAAAAAAAAAACACTTTTCTGCCAACTTTAAAATATAAGCTGCTATTTAGTCTCTCGAAACAATGCAATGGTTTGGTACATTTTCATTGTAATAACTACAGAACTGCTGAGCAGGCAGGCAGTGAAAATCCAAAGGCATCTGGCAAACGTTAACGTCTGTCGTGCATTAAATCCCGTCACCTCATACGTTAACTCTCGCGCCAATGTATCTGGCAATGACTGTCCCTCAAGTGACCTCATTCAGAATGAAACCATGGCTGCCCTAGCTTCCCCTCCCCACAATGCACACCTGGTGCCATGCTGACATCATTCATATTCTCATCGCCATTGTTGTCTTCAAGTTGGTCTGAGAAGAACGGGATGTAGTCTGAAGGAAGAAGTTCAGTTTGGCCCACTTGATGATCTGACAATAGGGGAAAAAAAACACCAGATCGCGTTGTGGCGCTGAGAATATCTCTGCCAATACACAAAACCCACAATAACCTACAATGTTACGAAGCGCATCTATAATCCATTCGCACAATGCCAAACAGTGGCAGTTATTGTTTCAGTGACATATAGGATGCAGAGGCAGCTGTATCATATAGAATCATAGTCACCGTGTTTTAGACGCCACCTGTTAACCATGCCGGTTTTGGGAGCTGACAGCTCACACAAGATTTCAGGAACTTTCTGCAAGAACTGGTCCTTACTGCATGTAAACCGGTCTGCTTCATGAGCATCGCTGTAAACGTGCTGCTCATCTCAGTCAGAAACTGCTTAGTCCTGTACAGGGTCGCGGGGAGCCAGAGCCTATCCCGGCAGACACGGCGCAAGGCAGGGATATACCCTCGATGAGACGCCAATCCATCACCAGGCACTGTGGGCAATTTAGTCTGCAAGCCAATTATCTTATGCAGCAGCATGTTTTTGGACTGTGGGAAAAAACAGGAGTGCCCGGCAAAAACCCACGTGGACACGGGGAGAACATGCAAACGCCAGACAGAACGGCACCCGAGCCGAGATTCGAACCCGGGGCCTTCTTGCTGTGAGGCGCCAGCGCTATCCACTGGGCCACCGTGCCGCCCCTAAACGTGCTGCTGACATAGCCAATTCTGACTAGAATCTGTAGATCACGAAGTTAACGAGCGTCGTACAAAATGGCTGAGCTGCATTTTTATCCAATAAGCATATAAAATGAAATTGGATTAGAACATGGGTCAATATAAACCATCGTCATTGCACAAGCCCCCTTTTTCATGCTCAGTGGCTTGAAACTCAGTTGATGTGGACTGTTTTCAGGCTTTGTGAAAAAAAAAGCAAATGCAATTTTACAAACGTCATAGGGAGATCAGCATGAATGAGCAAACAGCATTTGAGAACAATTACCGGAGCTGATAAAGTGAATTTATATATGAAGCGATCTGGATAATGCATAAATAAGTTCATTCAGGGGGACAGTAAGTGTATAAAATGGCTAAATCTTGGCCCTCCTAACTGGTTCAAAATTTATAACGAGCATACATTACACTAAAGAGATGGTAAAGCCTCGTGTCCACTTTTTTACATTAAATTGCAGAGGATAGCTCTTCAAGAAATAAGTTTTTAATGTACTGTCTTCTAGGTACCATATCCTACAGAACGTGGGTGACAATGGTCTTCCTTAGTTCTCTGCTCTTTGATGATCTAAGAATGTCCACCGTACTGTTTGTGAAAAGTCTACGCTTTTGAGTCAGTCTTTATTCATGCTGAAAAGAACCGTTGAACTATGTAACTTTGTAACAGTTGTCCAAGTACGGATGGATGAGTTCATTCATTATCAATACCCGCTTTATCTTGTAAAGGGTCGTGGGGGGGTGGAGCCTATCCCAGCCGACAGAGGACGCAAGGTTTGGGAATACCCCGGATATGACGCCATTCCATCGCAGGGCACACTTTTTGGGACAATTTACTCAGCAGGCCAATTAATCTAAGCAGCAGCATATCTTTGGACAGTGGGATGAAAACAGAGTACCTGGCGAAAAACCACGCGTGCACGGAGAGAACACGCAAACTCCACACAGAAAGGGGTAAGCTGCTAATGTAAAAACCCTGTGTAGCTTGTTCCTTTCGGAATAATTTAGATCGCATGCAATTATTTTAATTAGTGTATTGTCCAAATTATACTAAAATACCAGCACTGTTAATGCAATCCGTTGCAAAAGGTACCACTTGAAATCACTCCAATGCAAAAGCATTAAAACAGACCTAAATGAATGAAATAAAATGATCACCACCATGCAACTGACCGTAACCTTTAATGCGTCTTTAGAAAAGGAATGGATTTTAACACATTTCTATCACAGTAGATCAGTCGTTTTGATGTATTTCTAGGAATATGAATGCTTAAACACTTAAAACGAATGGAATTTACATAAGACAAGCAAATGTTTTTTTGTGTTAATAAAAATATTGCCTTATCGCACTTTAGTAACTAACAATCCAAAGTGGCCATGAATTATCCAATCATAACCACTCATGGCAGATACGGAGAGGATTGTGGCTAAGCGGTATATTGGTTATAGAACGGCTTTAATGAGCGCAATCGTCTCGCGCATAACGCCGTTTCTCATCGTTTACCCAAGGCACTGCCTCTTATCTCGGTAATAAAACTCGGTGCTTTTGTCTCCCGTAGCTAAACGACTCCGGGCTCGACTCCTCCATCGCCCCGTGTCGCCACGTGATGGGTGATCCTTCCTTTGTCGGCTCAACCTGCGCGTTAACTCCGAGGGCATCTGCCATGGAAGCCGAGGCTGCAGCGCTTTAGCACCCTCGGGTGAAAGGCCAAAAAACAATGGATCCGCAAGCACATGGCTTGGACGGCGACCGGACTTAACAGCAATTTTCATTTGGGTCCTCGAGCAATTAAACGAAGCGGATTAAGACGGGATCACGATGAGGAAGATGAAAGTTCGCAGGCGTGTCGTGAGATGCCTCTACGCACGTCCGTTCTGAGAGACCTCCAGTCGCGAGCTCTCCAAGCTTAAATATTCTCCGCTAACCGTAATCCGTGTCCCACACTTGGTGCAACACAGGATTTTATCAGCTTAACGCGGCGGCGGCGACGCCGGTACATCCACATCACCGTTAAGCGCCTGCGATTGTAGCGCAATTGTATTAATTTATTCCACTTGACTTTAAACATTGGCGCGGTCTGCGAGGCGGTGAACGCACCTCGTTGCGCCGAAAGAGCAAACCGTTTAACGAGTTGCGTCGTATTCGGCCGCAACATTCTGGAAGATTCGTCAAGATCACCGCGAGCTCGGCGAGCAGGCCTCAAGCCTCGGCCTCGCCTACGCTTCGCTGCGGGGAACCCCCGCACCGACACCCCGCCAATCGGGCCACGCCACGCGGCGCTCGCCGAGCGTTCGAGCGAGGCCCCGTCACGTGCGTGCAGGCCGCATGCACGCACCAGTGGACCACGCGGGATTAACTAACGACAAGAAAGGGGGTAAGACATGTTTGTGTTTTTTTTTAAATGTCCGTAACATCGGAGCGTGACGAGGAGGCGGAGGTGAAAGAGAGGAGGAAGGCGAGCGGGTTGACGAGACGCACGGCGCTCACCCTCCGTGTCCATGGCGCATCGGTCCCGGCCACGGCGAGCGACGAGGCGGTCGACGCCGCAACGCGATTCGTATGGGAGCGTGACTTATTTATTTATCGCATCGGGCGGCGCCTCGCGGGCACGTGGGAGGCCCGGGCGCCTGCTCGCTGTCGAGCGCTGGGGGCTCCCAACCCCACGGGTGGGGAAAATCTCCGAAATCTGTCCCATCATCTCATCTCAGGTGAGCCGGAGCCTATCCCGGCAGACACAGGGCCAGCAACTGGTCGGGCGCCTGACGATGCTGAACGTTGTTGTCAGCGAAACGTCAATGTACAATTCATTTTTTGTAAAATATTGTGGGGTCGCTTTTCAACACACCGGTGTGCTGAGATAGTAAGGGAATTGGCGCGTCTTCTGTTCAACGTGACAACCCCTTGCTGATTGGCCGTGTCGGGTGGTGGAGGGTTAAACGACACTATTTTATAATTTAAAATTTTCTACGTGACCTGACCGCCCCCCCCAAAAATGGATTTCATTGATAATATTGGTCACGAAAGCCTTCGAATTAAAGTACATAGCGAATAAATATTTCGCCTTTTACTGAAGATTTCCGTGAAAACACTCTGCTTCTTGCGCTACGGAGCTAGACCGATTAAAACGTACAATTCTTCACATTTCTCCATAGCAGCCCTAAAATAATAACAATTGCATTTCTAGAGCTCTTTTTCACCCGAGGGTCACAAAGCGCTGCAGAGAGATGTGGAGAGAACGGCACGTCAACGACACAAGAACGGCAAATGAGCAACAGTAACGATTTTTTGGGGTTTAAAGAGGTTAATTGTGACCCTCGGGTGAAAAGCGCTCTAGAATTGCAACTATTATTATTATTAACTTACTGGTACTACGTACTGTTTAGACTGAAGTCTCTCATCTATAGCTGTCCAATATGAAAGGTATTCAGTCATACAATGTAAAGGTCATCTCATTGTCTGAAACCGCTTAGTCCTATACAGGGTCACGGTGAAGCCGGAGCCTATCCCGGCAGATACAGGGCGTAAGGCAAGGATATACCGACGATGGGACGCCAGTCCATCGCCGGGCACTGCGGGGCAATTTAGCCTGCGAGCCAATTAACCTATGTAGCATGCCTTTGGACTGTGGGAGGAAACCGGAGTGCCCGGCGAAAACCCACGCAGACACAGGGAGAGCATGCAAACTCCACACAGAAAGGCACCCGAGCCGAGAGATTCGAACCCGGGACCTTCTTGCTGTGAGGCGACAGCGCTAACCACTGGGCCACCGCGCCGCCCACAATGTAAAGGTGCAATTTAAAATTAAAATAACATGACGTTTCGGGAAATGGTTCTTCAAAGTAAATTACTTTACTATGAAGGATGACGAGAGAGTGCGTGGCCATGTGTTATCGAAGGCGCCCAACTGGCAAAGCCTGCGCTGAACTCTGCAGTATAACATTTTATCCCCCGGTGATTTAAATTGGGTTCGTAAATGTACCTCGTTAATGGTTTCAGACCCATTACCAATGATTGCAAGGCAGAGAGAAAAAAACACGCGTTCAGTTTGTTTTGGGCTCGTGACAAATCTGAGGGTTGGCGTGGTTCGTTTGAGTCATGGGATCATACAGGTCGTGTGTAGGTGCTTGGTGGAATACTGCATTGACTTGATGATTCCTCCATCTAGCAGTGGATTGATCAGGTCTCATGTAGATTCCCGGCTAGGGGTACCTCTCTGCCTGGAGTTTGCGCGTTCTCGCCACGTGCCCGCATGGGATTTTAGCCGGGTATTCCGGTTTCTTCCCACAGTCCACAAACACGTTGCCGCCGAGGTTAATTAGCCTGCTGAGTAAAGTGCCTCAATAAAGTGTGCCATGCGATGTACCGGCGTCACATCCTGGGTATTCTCCTGCCTTGCGCCCTCTGTCGGCCGGGATAGGCTCTGGCCCCGCACGACCCCGTGTAGGATTAAGCGGGTATTTACGATGAACGGTACCGGTATTCACGGCTCGATGCATGATGATCGCGTTCCGAGACCGTTCGCCTCCCACACTGGAGACCCACATTGTACTCCCGCGCATGTCTCCCTACGCGTTTGACGGAAGGCGAAACGTCGCCAAGTCGACAGGGAGAGCGCCCGACGCGGCTATCCCGACAGCACAGCTTTGAAAAGCAATGATCATGTCTGCGATGTTTTACTAATGTGCGACAAAACGTGCGTTAATAGAGCACGTGAGGAGGTGTAGCATCACCCAGCGTGGCTAAGAAGTTGTCTATGAAACGGACCTTGGGTCGAGAGCTGCGTGACTTTCTTGGCTGATCTCTTGCCACACGGTCCTAAACCGTGGCAGTGGGAGTTCTGAATGGACATTCATTATCCCCAGGACGTAGCACTTGTCCAAAATACGACCAGCGAGATGCTTATATAGAATAACAACAATTTAAAGAATGTTGTAAGTTTGCAGGTTTTTACCCGGTACCGTGGTAAAAAAACCTTTTCTATTTTTGTAATGATGTAGGCTTTCACGGCTCGATGTACGATGATTGCTTCAGAAAGCTGCTGTCTCCGTACAGCCATGTCGATCGCTCCCTCTCTCTCCATCGCGACGTTTCGCGTCACACGTTAGAGGTGTCCTGTGTGTGACACCTATTTATACGTAAAATAATAATAATAATTGCATTTATGAAGCTCTTTTCAACAGCGTTGCTATCATACAGGAGCAATGGGAGAAGGCCGGGGGGTTCATTTGAAAAGTCGCGAAGTTGACTATTTTTTTTTTTTACAAAAATATATATTTTGTTTCCAGCTGATTAATTGTTACCGCAAAATAAATGCTTTCAGGGCACACTAAATGAGAAACGTTCTTCTTTTCTAGAGGTAGAGTAATTTGTCCTTGAAATGGTGTCCCGCAACGAGGATGAGTGTAGGCAAGGGCTGTCAGTTTGTTTTGTCATCGTCTGTTCTTATTTATATTAATGTGCCTCTAAGCTGTAGTGCATGTTCTCATTTTAATTGCTCCTCTTTGTAGGGAAGTTACTGCTTATAACACACCATAAAGGCAAAGTATGTTCCATTTGAATATGCATAAATGACTCAGTGTGCTAATAAAAGTACATTTAAGCGTGTCGTTTACTGCAGCTTCAAAGCGTTTTTGAACAAAATTTGAATATGCAGTTGTTTGGGTTTTAGAAAGTTTTAAGGTCGTATACTCTGCCACCCTATTCGTTCTCATACACTGCTACTCAAACAACAGCCATCCACTTCTGAGTAAAAGCCTATTTACACCTTTTAGTGGGCGGCGCGGTGGCCCAGTGGTTAGCGCTGACGCCTCACAGCAAGAAGGTCCCGGGTTCGAATCTCTCGGCTCGGGTGCATGCTCTCCCCGTGTCCGCG
>JAZEWT010000005.1:23682218-23695529 GCA_036362905.1 Mordacia mordax
TATATGTATACTGGCAAAAAAGTACCCATAACGTCATAATAAATGTTTACTGGATTGGAGGCAATTTCACTCCGGGTATAGCATTTTGTAATGTTGATTTACATGTAGAATCAACCATCTACCGCCTGCCGCCCCCATCTCTCGTGCCTCCCACTGTATCACAACTGTGAGTCAAGCATTGTTGTAATACCTCAATAAGAGAATCACTCATCATTCACCGCGTCTCAAGGCGATCAAAATGTGACGACGTTGCCAGGATGATCATCGATCGCGCTTTCTTGTTTGATCCGGCATTCTCAGATCAAATGTCTATACTCAGCACAAGAGCTTTATGATTTTCTATAAATGACATCCTTCTGAGCTTTTGTTGAAAGTTCGCCACCCCAATCCTGTTGGCTTTCAATTCAGTGCTCACTGACTGTGCTTGCGCAATTTTCCTAACGAGAGGGCAGAAGATACTGAAAACGCATGTAGGTGGATTGGCAAAAGCGAGTAGTGTAATACAATATTATCTTCCGTGGCGACTTTAGGACTTTGCTGGGCCATGTCCTTACACACAGGAATAAGGCTGCAAAATAATACTGCTACTGATCTTCGCAATAGATGGATGATGAATGGCATCCAATCCTCACTGCCTTTGTCCTGTCTACAAAAGCGCTGTTGCTCACTCTCTACTCAGTTCAGTATCAGTACCCGCTTTATCGTGTACAGGGTCGCGGGGGGAGGTGGAACTTATCTTGGCAGATATAGGGCGCAGGGCGGGGTTATACTCAGTATGTGACGCCAGTACATCGCAGGGCACATTTGTGGGGCAATGTGCTCAGTAAGCCAATTAACCAAGGCAGCAGCGTGTCTTTGGACGGTGGGAGGAAACCGGAGTACCTGGCGAAAACCCACGCCAGATTGCAATGAGGCAGTTGTCGCTGAGCTGTTGTTTACACAATGAAAAATCTTGCTGCTGCTTTCTATCTCGTGAAAAAGCTCGCGCTTAAAAAATAGCAATCGTTATTGCAGATTTTAATTGTGTTGCTCATCTTTGTACTATGTGGTATTTGTTTCTCGAATTAGAAGCCGAATGTCAGACCAACAACGTGTCAATAAATCAGTAGAACTTTGATGATGAATGTATCGGGGGGTGGGAAAATAAAACTAGGTCAAAAGTGGAATTTTTCACAATCAATTGCTAACGTCTAGAATAATAAAGTAGGACCCCTATTTCATGTGCTGTTTGAAACTGTTGTGTCATAACTTCTCTGAATCAATGTTTTGGCAGACAATAATCATATTCCTCATCTCATCTCATTGTCAGAAACCGCTTAGTCCTGTACAGGGTTGCGGTGAGCCGGAGCCTGTTCCGGCAGATACAGGGCATAAGGCAGGGATATACCCACGATGGGACGCCAGTCCATCACCGGGCACTGCGGGCAATTTAGTCTGCAAGTCAATTAATTTATGCAGCAGCATGTTTTTTGGACTGTGGGATGAACACGGAGTACCCGGCGAAAACCCACGCGGAGACGGGGAGAACATGCAAACTCCACAGAGAAAGGCACCCGAGCCGAGATTCGAACCGGGGGCCTTCTTGCTGTGAGGCGACAGCGCTACCCACTGGGCCACCGTGTTGCCCAATACCCATATTCGCCTACCATAAAGCATGTGCTAATGAGACAAACATGTTATAACGCGACTGTTTTACGATCGACACTATTCTTAAATCAACATTTTATGTCGTTTACATATCATTACTGTCTCCAAACTAAATCTGGGACAGTGTTCATGACTATTGATTGCTCTGAGCTATCAGTGGAAATTCCTCAATCTCATGTCGGAGTCCTCCATTCTTGTCAAAGGACAACTGCAATAAACTTCCCACAGAACGCGTCTCCGTTTCTAAGGCTCGCTTTCTGCTCCAGCTCCGCTCACCCGGGACGTTTTATCGATCGATCTATGATAACGTTACATTGGTGAGGAGACAAGACCTGCCCGTGAGACTGACACACATACACACACACATGCCAGTTGGGCCTTAGCTTCTGTCAGATATGTCCTCACCTTTGTCACTCTTGCGGACGTTCACCTACTTGGGCTGCTCAATGCAATCCATGTTTTGTCTGCTTTATTTTCGTGACACAGGCGCAGAGGTTCACCTTTTTGGATGGAAGAAATGACCTCTGCCTTAAAAAAAAACGTTATTGGGCACTGGTGGCTCGTGGACATGAGCGGAGAATGAAGACGTGCGAGGAGGGAGGAGGATGAACGATGGCTACGCATTGGAGGGGGGGGGGTGTGTGATTCCTCTAGAATGTTATTGATCATCACAGCATTGCCATTAGTCCAAACCCTGCGAGGTATAAGGGGTCAAAGGCAATTAGAATTCTCTCAAAGTAACCGCATGAGACGAGTAACCACGTTACTCATTCGCTTCCCACAGATTCATGGATAAAAAAAAACCGCTCTTTAACGATAAACAGCTGAATAAATTTGTTTTGCCAATTAATGCGAAGTATTCCCTCTCTTGGGTCCAAACATTTCAGTTTTATTCGCAAGTGACACTTACTCTTTACACAAGCATGGCCTGTAAGTCTGCTCCACTTTTCAGGAAAAGGGTAAATAAATAAGTAATCTCAAGCCACTCGGTGAGAAGATTAATGCAGTTTTGGTACTGTGGAATGTACTGATTCGTATTGCAGAAATTTATTGTTGAAGATGTGTATGAGGATAGAGTGGCGCGGTGGCGCAGTGGGTTAGCGCTGTCGCCACACAGCAAAGTGTTCCGTGTTCGATACCCGGCTCGCGTGCCTCTCTGTGTGAAGTTCCCGTGTTCTCTCCCCGTGTCCGTGTGGGTTCACACCGGGTGCTCTGGTTTTTTCCCACCATCCAGAGACACATTGCTGCCTAGGTTAATTGGCCTGCTGAGGAAATTACCCCAAAATGTGTGCCCCGCGATGTACTGGGGTCACATCCTGGTTATTCTCCCACCTTGCGCCCTCTGTCAGCCAGGATAGGCTCCCTTCCCCCCCCCCCCGCAAAACTTTATAGGATTAAGTGGGATGAACAGCTGAATATACCAGATCCGGCCTGCAGCGACAATGACAGAAGGCAATGTTGCAGTATGAATGCGTGATCAACGAATCAATTGTGGGGGTCCCCTCCCACCTCTCTATCTATCTCTCTCTCCGGAAGTTCCTCATCCATCTCAACTTCCAGGGCGCTCGGTGCTGGCTCCTGAAGCTGGCGTCTCGTAGCCATCTCACAGGTAGTGCGGTCCTGCGAGCAGCACACACCTGCGCTCACGGCGACCCCTCTAGGCCGGCACGCGGCACAACCCTTACTCCCACTCGGGCACACACGGTGCGCTAACCGCTGCCCCACCGCTCCCTACTCGCTACACACACAGTGCGCTAACCGCTGCGATACAAGTACCGGACAGGTGCGACGGGTTGGAGGCCTTTACTGCTGCAGACGAGCGCGTCGCGACCAGGTATCCTCTCCGGCCTCTCCTCAACTGACCCAACTGACCCCACTGCTCAACTAACTCCACTGCCACGCCCCCTTGCTCCGCGCTTTCTCATATACCCCGCTATATTGATCGTGCGCGGCGCCGTCCCTTCTCTCCACCAATCACCGCCGCTCCCCCTGTTGTCTCTGGGTGCCGTCCCTCTCTCCACCAATCACCGCCGCTCCCCCTGTTGTCTCTGGGCGCCGTCCCTTCTCTCCGCCAATCACCGCCGCTCCCCCTGTTGTCTCTGGGTGCCGTCCCTCTCTCCACCAATCACTGCCGTTGTAAACAACTGGCGCCAACCCGTCCAGCTACGCCCAGGTCACGAGGCATCGCAAACACAACAACAGGAAGATGACGCGCACCGTCCGTCCGAAAGCCCCGCCCAGCTTGCTACTGTCCTGGCCGGCCCCTTTACAGTAACGCGTCGGCCGGCAACCCCGCGCACACCACTGTCTGCAGCTTTAACTATCCGAGGGAGCAGCGCTCCCCTCGGCAGAACTGGTGAATGGAACTCGGCACCCCTTAGAACGAATTCCAGCTGGCGGAGGAACCACCGACCAAACTGTCCTATTAACAGGGTCTATGGACAAAACATCAGCGGCTGGGGCCGAGTCCCATCGTCGTTCTGTTACCCACCGAACCCCGTGTCGTGCGATTACACTCCGTCAGTGTGGGACCGCTACGCCGCTGTCAAATGGCCGCTCCAACAACGGATGCGCGCAGGCATCAGGCGGGTGGTGTGCGGTAGTGGTGGCTGCGTGCGTGCCTGTGTGGCACAATATACTTTCCAGGGGGGGGGTCACAAGGGCGAACATCGCGGGGACACAGCCAGTGGCCCTGGCGGCTCCGAGGCCCACTTCGTGGGCCTCCACACAATCGACAAATGGCAGGAAAAAATAAACAGCCGCTGACCAATGCGGACAAAACTTCAACGCAATTTTGTATTCAAAGTCAGAGTCTCGTTGAACGCGTTGGCACAGTAAATCGTAAACGTCCACGCATTTAACTGTCGCGATTTCGCGAATTCGCGGTTGCAGCGCTGTATTCCTGGTGAGACTGCTGCGTGTCCACATCACGACAAAATAAAAAGTCCGAGCAGCGTCTAGCATCGCTCCGCGCCCCGCATCCACCACCGCCACCATCACCACCACCGAGGTACCGTTGTCTTTGTCGCCGCTGTGTCAGCGTCTAAACGTGACCCGAAACAGGGAACGCGAGCGCTAGCGCAAGTGCAACTCGTGAAACGTAAACATGGAAATTCACGATTTTCGGAATTCGCGCCCGTGTCTGGAACGTATCCGACGCGAAAGTTCAGGGCTGACCGTACAAGAATGTTTACAAGTTGAGACGTCGAAATGGTTACACGTGCAAAGGAAGGCAGCGTGAAATGACACGCATTACGGTTTCGCAGCGGGCAAGCTGTTTAATCGAGAGCTGTTCTTCATTATCGACCTCGATCAATTCGCTGTTGGATGACGACACGTCGTTGACGGTCTCATGTGGCCGCGATCCATCATCTTGCCGCTGCCTATGGATTATGCTTATCGCTGTCTCAGTGGTGCTCGTCCTTTTGGGAATGTTCCATCGTTCCTTCGAGTGACGGGACCCTCATACGCCTACTCGATTATCATTGCTCTGCTTAGTAAATGTGCTCCGTTGCATGCCCTTCTCTGTAGAACTATCCGCACGGCTCTCTCTCCACGCTCCTTTGTGTACACTCCAGTTTACGTAATGATGTAGGCTTTCACGGCTCGATGCATGATGATTGCTTCGAAGAGCTGCTCTCTCGGGACAGCCGCGTCGATCGCTTCCTCTCTCCACCTCGCGACGTTTCGCCTCACGCGTTCGAGGCATCCTCAGGAGCGGCTGTCGCGATAGAGCAGCTTTTCGAAGCAATCATCACTTCGGTTTTTGTCAAAATAAATACGCTTCGCCGACCATGCTGCCCATCCACATTACGATCCATATAATATGATAACTAACATATGCGTGCTCATTCATGAATGAGTATTTAAATTCACCACCTGACGTTGATTATATGGTTTATCTGAACGACCAATCAAATTAATGACATGCCATTTATTAATTTTAAAAAGTAAATCAAATATCTAATAACACATTTTAATGAATTATACATGTCAATGACACGACGATCCTAATGTACACGATGAGATAATTCAATTAAGGTGTCATCCATTGATAAAACATTATTTTTAGACAGCAGGTTGAGCTAGAATAAAAAATATTAATGAAATTTTACTTCTATTTCTAAAGCTTTGATGTGCCAAATTGTATCGGGTGTGCCCTGAAAGTATCACTAATCATTCGTCTACAATTTTAAATATATAACGTATGGCACTTTGAGGCAGATTGACAAATCTATGCGCGCACTTTGTATAAAGGTTGTATCCCATTATTCTAATCCATCTAATCCTCCACGCGTCTCCCAGGACATTGACGAAGTGCGCCACATCACGATTTGAGTCCCAGGCGTTTGCCAACAGCTGTGGACTGTGATCGCTTCGAATCTTAGTCGTGTGCCGTGCACGGATAGTGGCGATGGAGCCTCTGGCCTGATGTGGCAACGCTGGGCACGTATCTCTGTACGTTGAAGTCGCGCTGGATATGTCTCTCCTGCTATCCACGTGTTTCAGTCAAGCTCATGGTCATTTGGACAAAGGCGTTGTCGATTGATTCCTTTAACCCCTCCTGCAACCGTTGAGTGATCGAGCGCAGAGTGAAACACATGCAAGCGGTATTTTGCCAACATTTCAACACGCAATCCAAACTCCTGTATAATCATAACTGTTTAAAAATGGACATCGCGTACAATATATCTCAATAAAGTATATCTCTGTTTTGACTTTATTGAAAGGGCACAGGGGCGGCACGGTGGCCCAGTGGTTAGCGCTGTCGCCTCACAGCCAGAAGGTCCCGGGTTCGAATCTCTCGGCTCGGG
The DNA here is from genome assembly GCA_036362905.1 of Mordacia mordax. NCBI lineage: Eukaryota > Metazoa > Chordata > Hyperoartia > Petromyzontiformes > Petromyzontidae > Mordacia > Mordacia mordax. The sequence continues at coordinate 23,688,680 of JAZEWT010000005.1, forward strand.
TGCTGCTTTCTGTGTGGAGTTTGCATGCTCTCCCCGTGTCCGCGTGGGTTTTCGCCGGGCACTCCGGTTTCCTCCCACAGTCCAAAAAGCATGCTGCTGCATAGGTTGATTGGCTCGCAGGCTAAATTGCCCCCGCAGTGCCCGGCGATGGACTGGCGTCCCATCGTCGGTATATTCTTGCCTTGCGCCCTGTGTCTGCCGGGATAGGCTCCGGCTTCGCCGTAACCCTGTATAGGACTAAGCGGTTTCAGACAATGAGATGAGATGAGAGATGAGATGAAAGGGCACATCTCAGCCATGCCCTAACGGTGCAGTGAGGGAGATGCAGACATTTCTCACTGTATTCGGAATTGCATCTATTGAGGCGTATTGCAATATAACAAAAGGAATATAATCCTTCTGCAATTGTTTACTACAGCAAATTGATTCTCTCAGATGTACGGTGAAGTGACCCTGACGCATTATTCATTGAGTGTGCTTTCACAGAACACGCTCGCAAAATACTTCTCGTTAATTCTCTTTCGACACAGCTGCAAGAGCGGCAGCGATGGCCAATTTAAGAGTTCACGTCAGGTGCTGCCCAGACCCATCACTTATTGGGACAGCGAGAGAGAGAGCCAATTACGGGCAATGATTCACACTCGCAGAGATAGAAGAGGCATAGGGCGCATATTTTTCACCACCGTAAGTGTATGCTGTATCACCTTTTTTTGGCTTACGAAAGTGAAGGATGATTTTTCAAAAAAAAAAAATGTCCCGCAGCATACACTTCATTGCAATTATAATCAGCACAAAGGGCCAAAGCAACAAGAGGGAAGAAATTGCCCAATGGAGCACATTTTCCCATTGTGACTTTTGATGTGTGCTGAGCTTGACTGGAATTGATGGAAGTCAAAAGTGATTTGCCGCATCAGTAACCGCCGAGTCTGTGCTCGCCTCCTGTTTACGTTCGTGAGTCAGTGGTGGAAATTATGCATTCTTGTGGCAGAGTGGTATCTCCACAGGACAATCACTGTCGTATTTCCCATGGGGTGGTACTCGATCTCAGAGGACGTTAGGCTGAGTCAACTCTCAAACTATGATTTAAACTTACAAGCTCCCGATTGTGAACTGTGACTGTCGCCATGCCTGAATGGGCTGGATCCTTCAGCCCACCGCGCACAATGTGATCGTGATGATTTTAAATAATAGGGTTGTACGGTGGTGTCGTGGTAATCGCAGCTGCGCTATGGACCCGTGATCTCGGGCCTCTCCTAGGACAATTTAGCCTTAAACGAGTACTTGACGTGATTTATAAAACCTCGGCAATCAGGAGAAATCGGCAGCGAGCGGAACACGTGGTGCTGACCAACACCACCAACCCCCCACAACCCGCCCCCCCCCCCGTACGACAAGCTGGTCACTAACAAAACATGCACCAAAAGTCTGTTAAGACGATGCGGGGAACTTTCGCTTTTCGTGGTGACTCCTTAATGTCTTTCGCCGAGCAGAATAAAACCCACTGCTGCTACTGTGTGGCTGAGAAGCACTGCCAACACAGCCCGGGGGGTCACAAGTTAAAATACAGTAACGAGTTGGCTCAAACCATCATCCACGTGTTGTAAATAATATGAGTACCACTGGATTTGTAACAAGCAATACAACAAAAACATTGTTATTGTTATCGATGAATTCCATTTTTTGGGGTTAGGTCACGTAAAAAAATCTTGTCAGAAACCCTCCACCACCCGACAAGGGCCAATTAATTAGTGACGTTTATCAACGTGAACAAAACGTGCCAATTCTTCACTGTCTCCGCACACCGGTGTGTTGGAGAGCAAACTCAGAGCATTTACAAAATAAATACGACGTTTCGCTGATAATTGCAATCAGCATCATCAGGCAACCCGCCTGATGAAGTGCAAATATTATCTGTATTATTGTGGGAGATCAGCAGTACTTGTGTTGATGAAATACTGGTCCCCACCGCAGGCTCGCAGAATTTCCACCACTGCAAGCACCTGATCCTAATTTTCGCCTCTTTATTCCATTATTTAATCAATGTTGCCTTCGATAATGTTCACGCCTTTGTATTTTCCAAATGGGAATATCCGACAATTATTTAATTTCGTTCGGCAAACCCAATGTCCACAGGTCTTTACCGAGTATCTCAGAAATGTCATCTTCGTACCCTGACTCACTTAGCCACCAGGCCGCCCGTAATTGTATTTAAGTCGTGGTAGCTCTGGTATTAATGACTGGTAATACCAGATTAAGAAAACGTTCTACTCTGTTGGTTTGTCCCCAACATCAAAACCTGTGTCCTCCAGGGTCTCGTCATCTGCACCGTTCCCATAGTGAGTGATGAACGTCATGTATGGAGTACGGCGCAGATAATTAGCATCGTCTCGTTTCTGGAGTCAGTGAAGCAACAACAACCGGTGATGCGCGAGGTTGTTAGGCGCCTTCTGAGGCTATTAGAGCAATGAGCCAGCTGGGCTTGAATCCCAGCCTCCCAGCAGAGATTAAACCAGGTTCTCGCGTGTGGCAGCGAGTTTAGAATTGATTGATGGGATTTAATTTCCGCCGCCCCCCCCCCCGAGACATTTCCAGGGGGGTGCTGCAATGGGACGTTTGAATAATTTCTCAATCGAGCCAAGCGTTAGTGGATCACACCTGTGGACAGTCTCTTTCGAGGCAAAGGTTCGTGGAGCACATACAGATTTATAAACTTGCAAGTCCGCTGGGCTGTGAGGTGGTTAGGAGATGGCAAGGTGCCAGTTGGGCTCGTGCACAGATTCTGTGGCTTCAGAGGTACAAGAAAACACCACAGGAAGGGAGCCGGAACCGGAAACAACTGTCGACCAACCTCTGCGATCCTAAATGTGGATGTTTGACCAACTTCATTAACGTGGGAGAAAACAAAAGCACCATGAAAACATATGACGAAGCAACATCATTCCATGCAGATGAAAAGGATGGAATCCACATTTGCTGGACCACTTTCTGGAAAGCCAGGGCATGGCACCTAAATGTCTTTGATAAGGGACTTTTGCCGAATTTGTGCGATCCACCCATCCGCGTTACAGGCGTACGTCACTGATATTAAATATGATTGGATCGTATCCGTCACGCATAGATCATTTACATCTAAGCCACATTCACTTCATCCTATGTGAATTCCACACAAGATCCAAGGCTTGCAGTAAAAATATCATCCTGTTCGTGTTTTAAGCTTTTTAGAGGACATTTGGTGGGGCGAACTGGCGTTGTCCGGGTAAATTTGATGGTTGATCCATGTGCGTTGTGCGGGTAAATGTTATGGTTTACCCGTGCAAATAAGAAATTCATGAACACGAACCCAATGGTGCCCGGTGCAAGAAAAGAAATTCAAATTATTCATGACGAAACAAAACATACAAAAAAAATGAGTGAAACGCTGTACGAAAGCAAACGCTAAAGTGGGTTCTCATTATGAACAAAATATAAAAATCCAATTGTGTGAATGCACATGTACCTACTCCAACTCTTTTGGGTACACGATATTCATGGTGGGCGGCACGATGGCCCAGTGGGCAGCGCTGTCGCCTTATAGCAAGAAGGTAATGGCTTAAAATTTCGGCTCGGGTGCCTTTCTGTGTGGAGTTTGCATGTTCTCTCCCCGTGTCCGCGTGGATTTTCGCGGGCACTCCAGTTTCCTCCCACAGCCCAAAAAACATGCTGCTGCATAGGTTAATTGGCTTGCAGACTAAATTGCCCTCAGTGCCCGGTGATGGACTGGCGTCTCATCGTGGGTATATCCCTGCCTTGCGCCCTGTGTCTGCCGGGATAGGCTCCGGCTCACCGCGAACCTGTACAAGATTAAGCGAGTCTGACTCTGACAATGAGATGAGATGGGAATATTCACGGTTTGTCCACCGAGCTCTCGAGGTTGATCCCAGCAACCTTCAACGACTGTCCTTGCGCCTTGTTGGTGGTCATGGCGAATGCTAATCGAACTGGGGGGATTGTAATAGCGGCCCCGCTTATCCTAACTGGGTATTGTAATAGCGGCTCCGCTTAGCCTATGTGGGGATTATAATTGTAATGGCGGCGCCGCTTACCGTACCGTGAGGGCACGGGCGTAAGCACAGAAAGCGGTCCCGGTGGCCAGGGAAGGCCCTGTCGGTGCGCACTAAGGCGCTAAAGACCCGTCTGGGACCGAGTTCCGTGGTTCTGCGAGGGTCCCATGCGATTTGGTTGCGATTTGGCAGAGTTTACCCTGATCAAGCAAGCAAACACAACTTGTTGTTTTATAAAGGGATAGATATATGCTATCATATCCCATCAGCGTTCCATTCATTTTTAAATTCAATGTAGCAAGCGTTACTTTGAGCAACTTACACGAATTGGAAACCCACAAACGGATGCATACGACATAGTTAAATTGCGACGAGTTTCGAGTTGAGGTTTTGACCACGCAATGAACCCAAGATTGACAGAGGCACGTGGCATGTAGCTCCGTGGCAGGCTGCAGTGTACTTCGCACTTGTGATTGCCGGTCTCGTCACGGCTCAACGCTGGTGGCAGTCGATGCCGGCAGTGAATTTTATGTTGCGCATTTTATGGACCTTTGACTGCATCCCTGGCTTGATGTGTGGAGTGGCATTAGGAGAAGCATTTGGTCAATTGTAGCGCGGAGGAGGATGTGGGCAGGCTAGGGGTGGGCTAATGCTGGTGTATCAGTCGCCCACCTGCTTTCATTTCGACAACGCGCGGCCCGTGCGTAACCGTCTCCTCCGCGGTGCACATTCGCAGGTGAGGCGCGTTGTCCCCCGTGTCGGGCCGATTCGAAATGTCAGGGACGTCTGTCAGCAGAGCTACCTCGACAACAACTGCGCCCACCCCCGCCTCCGCCCCTCGCAGCGTTGTTTGTGTATGTTGGTACACAAGCGGTTGAATTAAACGCTCTATTTCACCACGGTCACACCGAGTATCTCCCCCCCCCCCGCCAGTGCACGGTGGAAATAATACGGGTTACGCGGTGTACAACCCACGTGCAATGGTGCCAAACCAATCCACCCAGAGTACATATTATGCTGCATTCAAGTGCATACACTACACGTGTAAATGCGTGCGCTTATCACAGCGAAGGCAGTGGCGAAGCAGTGGGATTATTCGCTGCGCTCTCAACCCACCGACACGATCAGGATTCCCAGCCCACCGCTAATATCGATGGCAAATAAAGTGCGAAATGTTTCACCTCTGTATCATCAACCGACTTCACCAGCCGGCACTGATCCGCGTGGTAATCAACGATATTTATTGAACGAGCGTGGTAATTAACGATAAAACGATCCCTGTGACCAACACGGCATAATATTAAGTTCATGCAGAAATAGATCGATAAAGAACTTTTAATAATGACTGTTTTATTTTTAAAATTGTATATACACTGCATACATGTATATTAATGTGTAAAGTACAGCAAACCCCCTCTCCCCCTGCCCATTGCTCTTAACCTCTTAAGCTGCTGTAGGGGTTTGCGTTTTTGAATGAACATGGAGTCTAGCACTCCTGCTATGGTCTCCCTTGGTGAACATGGCTGGGGGGGCGCTGGAGGTTTCGGACAAATAACAATTCGACAACCCTCCGACTAAACGAGGTTTGGCATCGGACAGGCAACCGGCTGTAGAATTCTGTTCCAATACCTTCACCACTGGTGGCGGGGCGGGCGGGAGGCGCAACCTCTCAACCTGGGTCAACCTGGATAGCGGTCATTTACTGGGCAACTACAATAATAATAATTGTATTTCTATAGCGCCTTTCACCCGAGGGTCACAATGCGCTGCACAGAGCTGCGGAGAGAACGGCACGTCAACAACGAGACAAGAACGGCAAATCAGCAATAACGTGTTTTTTGTAGGTTTTTTTTTACAACACCTGCGTTAGACAGAGATATCTGTGGTAGGGACGCAGCCGGAAAACTCAGCGAAGTGCGCGAATCTCGTTCGTGATGAAAATGACGAGATAATGAGGTGGATGAGAAGAGGTTGCAGTGCGTATGGGAAAGCTGATCTTGCCCATGAGAAGGGATTCACCAGTATGCCTTGGGAAGCGACTGGTTAATCGGTGTGTAGTACCTGCTATGACGCACAGATCACAGGCACCATGGTCATTGACGAACTGTATAGAACAATACCGTGTACGTATGCTGAGAGATGCGTGCAGAGCTGTATGCCTTGGGAGCGCACTCAGCTGGATAAATTTATTAACTTAAGAACGCACGCAAGTTAAAGATGTTGGATTTTACTGCGGCCTAAGCCAAGACCCGTGCTGACCACCACGCGGTGATTGTAATAATCATTGCACTTCTAGAGCGCTTTTCACCCGAGGGTCACAAAACGCTGCACAGAGCTGTGCAGAGAACGGCACGTCAGCAACAACATAACAGTTTTAGAGCAGTTCAATTGGAAATAAAATAATAGTGACGGTGCGAGCAGCTCTGATCCGAGAGAACAGCCTACAGCTGATTGACGAGATCCTCTACAGAGTTCGCCTGCGACGCAAGCATAGTGATAATTAAATAAAAACACAAGATACTCTGTACGCCGTCTCGTGGGCTAGTTGTGACGTCACAACATGTCAACCAATCAGAGGCCAGGAAAATTATCGGTGACCTGACGCATGTCTAGCCCTGTTTATATATATAATTGTTGAAACTGTTAAGAAAAGCGAGTGGGCATAAGCAGGACACTTTGCCAGAATGAATGATGGGCACTGGTTAAGAATAGGAATAGAGTTGCAGCTGAGGTGCCGAACAAGTGGGGAGGATGTCCAGCAGGGAGACGGAGCAATTGAATCAGTCTCTGTGCAGGCACGAGGCGTACTG
>JAZEWT010000005.1:23733385-23743906 GCA_036362905.1 Mordacia mordax
ATCGCAGGGCACTGGAGGCAATTAAGAGAGCAGGTCAACTAACAAGCAGCAGCGTGTTTTTGGACGGTGGGAGGAAAACGGAGTACCCGGCAAAAATCCACGCGAACGCGGGGAGAGAGAATACGCAAACTCCACACAGAAAGCCATCGGAGCTGGGAATTGAATCCGGGACCTTATTGCTGTGAGGCGACATCGCTACTTACTACGCCACCGCGCAGCCCATGTTAATTGGTCTTACAATGACAATCGGACGGAATGGGTGTCATCGTATTAGATCTCCAGAGCTGAGCAGGTTTGAACCAATACCGCGCTGCAATGTGTGTCCATCGTGCATTAAGCAAGTGTTGGAAGCCGCGCTGGAGCCGCATTGTGAGGACGAGGTCCGTTCACCCACATTCATCTGCTCCTCACTTTCACAAACCCATACACTGGCCACCACGGAGAGCGACGGTCGAGTGACCCTCGTGACCCGCGCAGCACGCGGGAGGCCCTCATCCACACCGTGGGTTGACAACGCCGGCCGCGCATTTGAAAACGAGGTGCGGTTCAATAGCGCTTACATTCGTATTGCACGAGCAACCTGTCCATTTTGAAAACCGGCTCGGAGGCAATGGTTTTTTAAACGAAAACGAGATGCACCGTGGTTCCACGTGCAACGGGTGTCGCGTGAAAAGAAGAAGAAACACATTGGAAATGGAGTGTTTATTCTTTTGGACAAAACGTCCGTCAGCTGCTGTAAAAAAAAAAACTTTCCAATTCTCGGGAACGTGAACCTGCAGTGTGGTGGCAGCTAGAGCGCGAGACACCGTGCTGAATGTGGAAAGCGTCAGGGCTTCTCATATGGTCTGCTTTCAGAAAAAGAAGGGAGCGAAGGGGAAATGTGGCCGCGTTGTGGTTAGAGGACTGCCTACGCTGTGAACCTGGCGACTGCAGTTCGATGGCGAACATCACCGGGGGAACATTTAACCTGCTTCGGGGCATCCGTTTGGTCATCTTAAATTGGGCTTCCTGCGTGTGGTGATTACTAGGAAGGCAAAGGGGGTGACGGGTGTGCTGCAGGTCATACCGCACCGTCGTGTGCGCTGCCGAGAGTCACGTGGTGATTACAGCGCTGCCTGCGACAGTGCGGTTATATGGAGGAACTTTGTCTTTCTTAAATAATTGTTGTGATGAGCTCGACATGTCTCCTCCCTGACAATGCCTCCAGTGTGGGAGATGAAAGGTCGAGGATAGAGGAGGAGCACTTGACACGGCCGTTCAGAAAGAGCAGCTGTTAAGAGCTGAGAACCCACGTCACCGCATTTTTTTAGAAATTAAACCAGCGTGCGATTGCAGCAAAGCCTTGTGCGTAACTGTAAATAACGCATGCCTCGAGTGATTGGCCTCCGTGTGAGATTGACCGATCCTCTCGCCCATCACTGCACCACCGGTGAGGCCACAGTAATGGTAATCATTTGTGGCTTCATCACAATGTAAAGCCCCCACCTTTACCCTCTGGCAGAGATTTAAGCGTGGAATTATTATTTTTTTTAAAGCACTTTTTTGGAACGTGATCATTTTCTGCATGGATATCTGGTAATTGCTATAATCACCCCAATCTGTGGAGAAAAAATAATGTTGGTATGTATTTATACAATGCTAGGTGGGAAAATAGCTTAGTCATATCCGCCGAGAAATGCTGCAGATTCTAATATGATTTCTAGTTGAGGCAAAGATTAACCTTATCTTGCGAATTTTGTCGGGTCGTGCCCAATAGGCCAGGATAGAAATCATGATGATTGATTAGAAGAGCTGCTCTTTCGGGATAGCCGCGTCGATTGCTGCTCCTCTCTACATCAGTACAGGGTGGACATGTGGTATCTTGGCACGGTGGTAACATCTGCGCCTCGCAGAAAGGAGGTCCTGTGTAGAGTTCGTGTGTTCTCCCCACGTTCTGCGCGTAGATTATCTCCGGGTTCTCCTATTTCCTCCCACAACTAAAATAAAAAAAAAAGCCACTGAGTTGGTGCTGGCTGACTCCACCTTTTCAGCGTTTTCCTCGTGCCTCTGAATCCGTGTCTCATCCATGACCACGCATGGCATTTGCACGGCACGTTATAAATTGTATTATTATGAATGGCTTGGATACCCAGTTGCAGACATTGAAATTGGCAAGGAATCTCAAATTTAATTCACGCATGCTACGTTCTGCCACAAAAAAACCTTGCTGAGTCTTGGGAGGATTCTGCGGGGTTCTGCATTGGTCTCTGCCCACCGAGCCGTTTAAACGGGTTCACAACACGTTGGACGATTGGCGTGTCGTGTGTGGTAAGATCAAGTGTGAATACACCTTGCCCATCTCTCCTGCTTTACGATGTTTGATCATTTACAGTAATAAATGTTTGGCTTCATGTGGGAGGGAATCGGAGATAAACCACAGCGGTGTGGAGGTAACATTGAAAGGTTCACTCAGATGGGTTCAAGTATCCATTGATGCACCCGAGTATTCCACAGGATGGGTTAGCTATGTGTGTAACCTCCAAACGGAAAGACTTTGGCGGCTGTCCATCCTCGTCAATGATGACATCACTCTCTGTGCCCTCGCTCTCCATCGAGTTACTGTGACGTTCAGGTGCAGGAATCCGATGTTATTACTGGGGGCCTGTTTCTTGACTTTTTATATGGAATCCCGTGTGATTGCATGGTCCAATTCTGACCAATATTCACGAGAACATTCCTGACATTCGAAACCCTATTTCTCTTCAAGTCGACCACTGTTGACTTACCTGAAAGAGGTACTCATTTTGCTCACCTGGTGGGGATGATGGGCGGTGTCCACCATCCTCCAGACCAGATTGAGATTTAAACTCAAAACGTTTGTCATTCCGAGCTGAGGACAATTTCACCAGGATTCTCAGCTATATATCAACGCAAAGGAAATGTTAATACATGTTATGTGAACTGTGAATACCGTCGAGATTACTGAGAATCGATTCGTCATTAATTAAATATAAATGTCTATTCCTTGGTTAATTCTGTTGTCTCATTAGTACATGTTATTCTGCTATTAGTTTTTGCACATCAGCTCCTGTATTGGATTTATAATGTGTAATTAGCTTTCATTTCCTTCAAGTTTCAAGAATCCTGATGGTAATTAAACAAACTGAACCTGTATACACGCTGTTTATAGATCGGTGTCTTGTGTGTGAATTGTTTTGTTTTTACAGCAGCGTTAGATTATCGAGACCGTCCGAGAATAATCTACTTGGCTTTCCATATCAGTTGCCTGTCGACTGACCACGTTGCCATTCTCTCTGCCTGTCCATCTCTCCTCACCTGACCTTCCATCTATTTTAGACAATGTATGTGTCTCTCCCCAATCTGGTAATCAAACAATACAAATTGAGACCTAAATGGCTGATGGCTGCTAGTAGTTGCATCTTGTCAAAATCGATTCTGTGTTGTTTGTCTACACTGTGTGCTGCTGTTGCTGATTTATCTCTGTGCAGCAAACGCACTGCTGCCTCGTGCTCTTTCTTTCTTGTGGCTATTGTTCTTCCTGTTTGCCCGATGTACACTTCCTTACTATTGCTGCAAGGAATGCAATACACGCCTTCTGTCTGTAACGGCAGTTGGTCTTTGGGTGATTTGAGTACATCTTGTATCTTCTGATGGATTGTGAAGGCTGTTTTATAGTTTATATTTTTCAAAATATTTGCTAATTTTGTCTGTGGTGCCTTTCACATATGGCAGGAAAGTGTGGGTTTTGATATCTTCAGTGGACCCTGACCGTCGTCCATTGATCCTGGAATGCAGCAACTCTGTGGAGGGGACTCAACACATACATAGTATCTACATGTAAATAGGAGTCACACACACGACACACGCGCACTGCGCATGAGGATGCCTCTAACGTGCGAGGCGAAACGTCGCGAGGTGGAGAGAGGAAGCGATCGACGCGGCTGTCCCGAGAGAGCAGCTTTTCGAAGCAATCATCATGCATCGAGCCGTGAAAACCTACATAATTACATACGCTTGTAAAGGTTGTCGTAACAAGGCAGAGATGGTAAAATTCTAAACGCCATGAAAGGACATGCAAACTAAAAGGATATACGGGTGTCCCCACGTGGTCGCCATGCTGTGGGCGTGCCAGTGTTTGCTAAGGACTGCATCAATCAATCCCACTGCATCAGCCAATCACTTGCCAGAAAAACAAACTCCATACGGCCTACATCATTACGTCAGTCAGTTTTCGCTCAAGCTGGAAGGGACCGTTGAGCAGTGTAGGTTTTTTTTTACGTTGGGATGTCTCAGGGCACCGGGGGCCAATTGAGTCAGGACAATTAACCTCGGCAGCTTGACTTTGGACTGTGGGAGGAAATAAGACTACCAGGCAACAACCCACGCGGACACGGAGAGAACATGCAAACTCCACACAGAAAGGTACACGAGCCAGGAATCCAACCAGGGATACCTTGCCGTGAGGCAGCAGCACTACTCACTGCACTACTGTGCCCCCTTCATGGTTGCCATGATAGGATTGCTCCATGCACTGCAGCCAGTGTGGCTGAGATCAGCAGATTTATATTTTTCACGTTGATTATATTCATCAATGTTCTCATCATTATTTTAATGTTATTTATATTGTAATGCCTTGTTATTTTATGAAACTCTTGGTGGCCATGTTTTGACCACTGAGTTTAAGTGTAAGTGAAATTCATGTAACAATTTTCTGCATAATTGCCGACATTTAAATTGGCAAGACGGGGCTATACCCAGGATGTGACGCCAGTTCATCGCTGGACACTCTTTTGGAGCAATTTACTCAGCAAACCAATTAACTTAGGCAGCAGCGTGTCTTTGGACGGTGGGAGGAAACCAGAGAAAACCCACGCAGATACGGGGAGAGCGAACACGCAAACTCCACACAAAAAGGCACCTGAGCTGGGAATCGAACACGGGGATTCTTGCTGTGAGGCAACAGCGCTGCTCACCACGCCACCGTGCTGACTTTTGTCAAATCATATATTTAATTGGACTTGCGATGTTTATTATTACACATAATCGCTCTGTACTTGGGCCCAGCTTCTCAAACATAGCGGTGGTAAAAGACTCAAACCAGAAAGTTTTGTTCAAAAGACACATTTCACAGACGCTGTATTAAACTTAGCTCTCATGTAATTTGCCACAGTCCACTTTTGAGTGTTATGCAATGACCAGCATATGCAGGGGCATGACAGATTTACAGTCAATGTTTAAGTGACTGCATGTTATGTCATCTTTTAAGATCTATTCTCTGACGCATAATGTGGTTTGACCTTCCCTTACTTGGGTGAGTTGTGACAGGATTTTTTTTTTTAAATCTCACAGTCGTGAAGAAAGTTTGAACGTAATGATTTACAGCACATTTTTAATCCTTTGCCGAATGAACGATGTTGGGCCATGCCCAATATCGTGGGCTTGAGCATGCTTTACCACACTGGTAAGCACAAGCTGGGGAATCGGGTGGTGCCCAGGACCAGCTCCCGTCACTCTCAACTGATGTTTGCTGGGGCCTGAAATCGAACTTGGGCCACCGACATCGCGGTGCGGCCCGCAAGTGGCTGTAACACCGAGATAAACTTTTCTACGTGGGTCGGTTACAGCGCTACATGATGGCTAGAACGTACAACGCATTTCTTTAAAAGTAAAAAATAAATCGTAGTTTGAGTTTGAAATTATTGGTCCTGCCAAACACGTTCGTGGAGATTCAACGAAGCCTCGCTTACATTCTCACCTGCTTATTTATTGAGTGAACATTGTTTAGCACCTTAATATTGTTATTAAACAATAAATTATAGCCCAGCAGGAGCTTGTTCTGAGGAATCCTTTATATTCATTGTAACACCGTCTTGCCTTGTAAATAAGCCTCGCCAATTTCAACCGGTCACAAAATATAAATCAGAAGTATGTTTTTAAAATAAATGTTGCCCCGTTGCGGAATGTTGCACCCATTGCGTGTTCATCCACTCTTTCTTTATTCGTTTCTCATTCTCTTCCCAAAATCATAACTTGGAGCTCTCCTAGCCCAGCTGACCTCTACCCTCCTCACACATTCTGCCCGTCCTCGTTCTAGTTTTCATTCGCTTGCGTTGGTAAAAATTGTAATGGCATGAAACAAAAAATTACGTCTCCATAAACAATGCAACGCTTGCATTAATGGAGCCACCGTTAATAAAGCAGGTCCGTCTTGAAAACGATCAGCGTCCATCCCCTTGAAGGCATCATACCGTGTAAAATACCGAGGTGATGAATAAGCAGATTTTTTTTTTATCAATGGTGGGACAGCTTCTCCTCGTGTTTACTACACCTTGTCTCTTGAACCGCTGCTGTGTAAAATAGGACAGACACTGTCTGGCCTCACGGTTCCTGGCTTTGAGCATTGAAGTCTCTACCTACGCGGACGATGCCTGCACGGTGGTCAATGATTCACAGGACGTTTCCGCTCTCCGCAGGGCGATTCACCTGCATGAGAGGGCCTCCTCTGCACGGGTGAACTGGCCAAAGAGCAGAGCACTCAGAATCGGGGCCACAGTGCGCGGTGCGGTCCCTGCCCCTGCCAGCTGACATTGACTGGGAGACCTCGTGTTTGCGAGTGTTCACGCTGCTGTCGCTTCGTTCAGCCGCGGAGGTACAATCGCTTTGTTTTCACAGCCCAGTGACTCTCGCTGTTGTTGGCCCTGTGCAGCGGTGCTCATTTTTAGACGGGAGCTCTGAGACGTTTCTGGAAAAATCCACGTGAGTGTGGTGATGGAAGTCTCTCCGCAGGACAACTGCAGTGGTTCTCGCCGTTTCATTAATTCTACAGGGATGATGGACTCGGTTGACTCCAGATTGTGATACGGAACCGTTAGCTTCTGTATCGTCATGCCATCTGCCACAGCACCAACTGACTGCAAATAATTAATTTATTATTAGTACCCGATTAATCCTGTCGACGGTCATAGTGAGCTGCAGCCTATGCAGGCATGACCGGGTGCAAGGCAGGGCTGTTCCCAGGATGAGACGCCAGTCAAATGCAGGGCACTGGGAGGGGTAGCTTAGTCAGATCAATGAATTTAGGCGGCACGTTTTCGGACTGTGGGAGAAAACCAGAGTACCCCGAACAAATCAACACAGACATGGGAAAAACATGCAAACTCAGCACAGGAAGACACTTAAGCCGGGATTTGAACCCAGGTGCTTCTTGTTGTGAGGTATCAGTACTACTCATTGTTCCACCCTGCCACCGTTGCTTCAATAAATAAATTATACTGTATGTATCAACAACATATGTATTCATTGTAATATATATGAGAAATTATATATCTCTACATTCATATAGACGGTGTGATGTTTCTGCCAGGCATTATATTGTGTCCTATCCTTACAAAGGTACACAGAGAAACACCTATTAATCTTCAGTTTTTCCAATTACAAGACTTCTAAACAATCATTATCATTCTCATCGAACCTGCATAGCCTAAGCAATGCAATTGATCATTCATCCAGTTCCACGAGCTGATCTCTGTTGCCCTGCCTTGTCGGTCACCAAGTTTGTGGCAGTTGTATGCCAAGCATGGCAATGCAACTCGGGATTGACTTTACCTGTGGTTCAGGGAGTCAGCGTGGTCACGGAATCACACGCACGGCCGTGACGCTTCCAGGAAATTCACAGTCGCAGCAGTTTTTTGATCGATTGATCTTTTTTTTTGTAAACACAAACAATTGCTTTTTTTCTTGTAAACACAAAAGGGTTTCTTTTCTTTTCTCTCCTCGTCGCGAATTGTATTCTCATTGTTTTTCTCGTCTTCATTGTACTGACACAAAGCAATATTAATGTAAAGACATTTCATCACCACCACCTTTTCAAGAACGGCCTGTGGTAAGAAGTATCTCAAAACTACTTCTGAATTCGCTTCAATTAACGTCTTGTCCAAATATCAAAGACGCTGCCCTTTTTTCCTCTGTCCTTGCTGTAGAAGTGTTTGTCGCATGCCAGTCAAGCGAATGAGCAGACCTGGAATTTCTTTCAGTTAAATTATTTCAATAACAACATTGTTACGTGGTTGGGTTTTTTGTTCCGATAAAGTCATAGATAACCTGGGTGAGACCATTAACTGGAGAACCTGCTTTTCTCACAAGCTTCATCACCTTGATGGGAATGTGTGATGACACTGATATATTTATTCTGAACTCTCAGAGGGAGCAGTGTAACATCGCATTGTGCCAGTGAGAAGTTATGATGATATCACAAACCTTCTCTTGAGGTCCGTTAAACAGCCAACGCTAAGAGGCACAATGTGTTTGTATTATAAAAAAAAATGGTCCTCATGGAAATCTTTGTCTCGGTCCTGGAAACTGGATTATGCTAAATTATTGACTGGGCTTAGACAACACTTAAGAACTCAATTTAATCCAGAATTTAACCTACAGCTGTGTAATTTCAGTAACCGTTCCAAATCCCCCAGTGAATCATTTCCTCGTGATTCCAACCGTTGACATTTTACAAGCGGAATGATGATGGTGCTTCATTTAAATCGAGCCGGGTGGCGCTGGCAAAGCAAATGGCCTCTAGTCCAGTACTGGAGGCAGTGGTAGGTCGGTGGATCACTCACACGTTGTTAAACGCCTTTTGCCGTGCATGTGTATTAAGGTACCGTATACCCTGGCTTGCCAGGAGGTAAGTGATACCGCATGGGGACGAATTGCGGTCCGTTTCCATCTGTACGGGGATAAATTATTGCCTCCTCGTGCCTTCGTTTTTTTTTTCAGCGGACTGCAGTTTCCTGTCACGTGTATAAACTGTTAATTAAATGTCTGAAAATATATCTTGCGATGAAAACCCAATGCAGAAGTCTAATTGAAATAGTTCTTGGACCCTGCGTGCTTTTTGGATGCGTAATTATAATGCGGTGAATAAAAGCGACGTACTAACATGAATCGTTGGATCGCAGAATGGCGACGCCTTTCATCGAGCAGTAGATAGATCGTGGCTCACGACGATGTTGGATGACGATCAACATCCGTACGGTGCAGCAATAATTAACCTTTGCTAAAGTCAATGGCTACATAAATGACAGCGTGGCAGTCTAGATTCCGACAGTAGACATCTCACCGCGTGATGTTTATAGTTAGATTGGGTCCAGAAATAAACAGGAGGAGGAGGAATTGTGGGGGGGGGGGTAGGAGTTGAATGGAAGAGAGAGAGGAGTCAGGCAGAAGAAAACAAGAGTGTTTCGAGAGAGCAATCGTATGCTGTAAGAACAATAACGTACAATAGAGCGAACACCGTGCACTACTGCATTCGAGTCTCGAGACGATTTCGAAGAATGTCCACCAGTCTTAGAAGTAGGCACCGATGTTTGTTGTATGTAATTCGGGAATCGAACTAAGCGATTTCTTGTTTTGAAACGTAAGCATTACCATTAAGCCATGCAGCCACCGATGCGCAGTGATACATAGTCACCAAAGCTGTTCTTTCGGGAGAGCCGTGTCGAGCGCTCCCCCCCTCTTTCCTTCACGACGTTTCGCCTCCCACGTCTAAGAACGCCTGAGGATGCCTCCAACGGCGGGACGCCCGACACGGCTATCCTGAAAGAACAACTTCGTAGAGCAATACTCATGCACCGAGCCGTGAAACCCGACATCATTACAGACATACAGTACTATATACTGTATTTGATACACAAATACCTCCGATAGTAATTAAGTATTAACTGTGACATTAACAAATCCGTACTTCTAAAGCATATATTCATCATCATTATCAATACTCGCTTAATCCTGTACAGGGTCGCAGGGGGTTGGAGCCTATCCCAGCAGACACGGGGCGCAAGGCAGGGCTATACCCAAGATATAACGCCAGTACATCGCAGGGCACCCGTCATTTGGGGCAATTTATTCAGTCGGCCAATTAACAAAGGCAGGAGCGAGTCTTTGGGCGGTGGGAATAAACCGGAGTACCCGGCGAAAATCCACGAGGACACGGGGAGAGAGAGCACACAAACTCCACACAGAAAGGCACCCGAGCCGGGATTCGAACCCGAGGATTCTTGTTGTGAGGCAGCAGCGCTACTCACCGCGTCACCGCGCTGCCGAAAGCATATATTAACACGTATGTATCTAAACTATGCTTCTCACAATCATTAGATCAGTCGTGGTTGACGGCAGGGTTTTAGTACACGGTTGATATTTACGCCGTTTGAAAACGGTTCAGAAGTGCTTTCTCATCAGCGGCGCACTAATTGATGGTTCAGGAATGATTTACAAACTGAATTTCCATGAGGAAATTTACGTGTGTTACTTTTTATCACCGTGGTTAGTGTGACACATATTAACAGCAAACGTCTTCCAAAGTGCTTAATCATACACAGCTGTACTTGGTGGAAATGTGGCTTTTAATCGGCAATTATTTATAATTCAATATGATATAATTTACACGAATTAAAAGTGGAGTAGAGCAGTGCCGCAGTGGTTAGCGAGGCGTGCAGTGAACCCAGCGACAAGAGTGTTGCGATTGTT
>JAZEWT010000005.1:23786897-23810373 GCA_036362905.1 Mordacia mordax
GGGGTTGTGGCGGGCAGGGTCAATTCTCAGATGTGACTCGAGTGTTGTTAGCCATGGTCAGGCATCTGAACTCAGGGCTTCTGGGTTGAGAGTTCAGTCGCGATCCATCAGTGCAGCCGCGAATGCCACGCAGTGGTCCGTGGTGGCCAGACCCGAGTGGGACCTTGAGGTGCAAAAGGTTGACAGCTCCTGCAGTCCAGTGTCTCCACTTCCTCCCCATGCCCACCCTCTGCCCCCCAGTTTCCCCTCCCACCACTCCGACTATTCGAAATATTTAATATCTTCGCGTGGATATTGTATTTCAAATCGGGCGCCTCCATTCACCCGAGAGGATTACTTCAAAATATACATTTTCCTCGGGAATGGTGTAAACAACGCCGTATGTAAGTGCGTGCGTAGGAGGTGGCGTAGCTTGTGAAACAATATACGTCGCCACCCTTGCACAGCTGAATCCCGGCGTATATGATTAGTCGCACCACAGATGTGCATAATTTTTGCATACAAACCACGGTTCATAAACCGTTCCTGTTTCCCCAGTTGCAAGCCACAGTAGATAAGCTACAATTTTAGCCGGTGTACAAGACCTGCCATAGCACACGCTTCAACGGGAACTGGGTTATTAACAAATATAATTATTATTGTTAATTGTAATTCGATGGAACAAAAACTGAAATATGCCAGAAGAACAATGGAGCGATGCCTGCTCAGAATTACAGCCAGAAACATAAAAGGGACGATGTGGTTAATAGGAAGTTCATTAAATCATTATCCGTACCGCTTAAAGCTGTACAGGGTCACGGTGAGCTGGAGCCGATCCCGGCGCAGACGGCGTAAGGCAGGGCTATACCAAGAATCTGACGCCAGTCCATCACAGGGCAGTGAGGATCAATTTAGTCGCAAAGCCAATTAACCCTGGCTATATGTCTTTGGATGGACTGTGGGAGAAAAGCAGAGTACCTGACAAAACCCTATGCGGACATGGGGAAGAACGTGTAAACGCCACACAAATATCCACTAAGTCAGGAATCAAGCCCAGGATTTCTTGCTGTGAGGCAGTGGCGCTACTTCTTACCGTACCTCCCGATTAGAAAACAAACAGGTTACTTGCATGAGTTAAATTATTTTTTAGAAAGTAGGAGGGCTTGTGCAGGCGGCGATGGACTGGCGTCCCGTCGTCGGGTGTATTCCTGCCTTACGCCCTGTGTTTCCGGGATAGGCTCCGGCTCACCGTGACCCTATATAGGATGAAGCGGTTTCAGATAATGAGATGAGGCCTGTGCAGGGCTCGTCTCACGAAATCATGTTGGATCGTGGTGAAGATTCGTCACGCAGTGGCTGCCAAGGAATGGAACAGATCTCACGTCCACCATGGAGATGGAGCAACGACGACAGGTGGTCGGTGGAGCGCTATGTCGCAGGATGGTGATAGGTGGCGGTAGATAGGGGAGGCCTTAGTCCAGCAGTGGATTGACCATAGCTGAAGATGATGACGATTATGACAATTCTACATCTTATACAAACACTGATTTAAAATTAGAGATGCTGTGAGTATGTTTCTAGTGGCGGTAGATAGGGGAGGCCTTAATCCAGCAGTGGATTGACGATAGCTGAAGATGATGACGATTATGACAATTCCACATCTTGTACAAACACTGATTTAGAATTAGACATGCTGCCATTATGTTTCTGTTGCTCTCAAGCGCTTCTCCATTGGGATGACCGTATCGAGCGTTGCTCCTCTCCGTCACAACGTTGTGCCTCCGACGTCGGCGGTCTCAGACAAATTCATGATCAGGCTGATTCTCGCGAGCCTAATCATGAATTGGTCTAATTCAGCGACCCGATGTTGAATTACCCTCATGAATTAGCCTGATGATGCCTCCGACGTGAGAGGCGAGAGACATCGCGAAGGCGAGAGGGGGAGGAACGCTCGACACTGTTGTGGCGAAAGCGCCGCTCTTGAGAGTGATTCTTATCGATCCTTGAAAACCCGCTTCAATACAATTGTCTTCCAACTTGCCCTATTGTCCGTAAGCTTTTGCAATGGCATTGCTCATAGTGCTGGAATTAGCAAGTGCCAGTTGGGCTGCGCTGCTGCTGAATTACGCGTGACCTTACCCTCTGCGGTAATCGACTGTCCCCGCGTCCGCGTCGGTTTTCATCGGGTACTCCGGTTTCTTCCCACGCTGCTGCGTGTGTCTGGTTAATTTGCTTGCTGACTAAATTGCCCCCCAAAAAAGTGTGCCGTATGATGCACTGGCGTCACAACGTGGGTATAGCTCCGCTTTGCGCCCTGTGCTTACCGGGTTAGGCTCTGGCCCTCCGTGACCTTGTGTCGGATTAAGCGGGTATCGATAATGCTGATGATGACAGTCCATAGGTTCAAGTGGAGGGTGGGTTCTGGTGTCTGCATGAACGCATCTTGATCTCGACACACGCCGTGATTGTTTCCACAAATCACATCCCGTGATTGTTTCCACAAAAGGTGGGACCGTGCCCTGCTCTGCGAGTTGTTGGAATGCTGCGGATGTGGCCTAGAGGGTTAAAGGTCTTTAACAGAAGCCGCGGCCTCAATTCTACACCCCAAGATTTGATGGAAGCTGTCCACACAGCGTTGGACAGCATTGTAAACGAGTCCAAACAAATACCCGGGGATTACTTTTGCATTGCCACCTTTGTCCTCAAAATTCTAGCTCTTTGCCATGGCTTAGTGTCAGTGCAGCTGTGTTTCTGTTCACGGTGGGGCGCCCATATCATCTAGGACCAGTTATCGGTTATTTAACGTGAATGTGCCCAATATATTTACGTCTCAGAAGCTATGCTATGTGAAACCTGATTAGTATTTGGCTGGGAGGCTACTTGGTAATGCAGACCATTGTATGTCAGGGCTGTGCAGCGGCCAGGAGTTGGCAGTTTGGTTAGAGGACTCTGGAATCTATCTGTGTAGTGCGTTAAGCGTTATCGCTAATTGGGGTTGGGTATTACTCCGTTTCTTCAGTTTTCATCCGGGTGAATCCACGTGCTCGTCGATGGAATTGGACAAACGTCCCAGTGCAGCAGGACCCTCCTGAAAACTGACTATCGAGACTCAGCGAGACTTCACGTCTCAAACAAACAACAGTCTTCTTTAGAGCATACGTGGAGCATTCGCGTGAATACGGTGAGACATTTTAGTTTCACGATAGCAAGCACAATATTTTGGGTGGCGCATGGTTCAGCAGAGCTCTGCTGCGGTAGAATTCTCAAATCGCGTTAGAAACATCGTGAGTTTA
Organism: Mordacia mordax; assembly: GCA_036362905.1. NCBI lineage: Eukaryota > Metazoa > Chordata > Hyperoartia > Petromyzontiformes > Petromyzontidae > Mordacia > Mordacia mordax. The sequence goes on from JAZEWT010000005.1 coordinate 23,790,170, forward strand.
AATTTGACTTGACCGTAGCAGACTCAGCCCATCATCCCTCTAGGTTGTTCATAAATAAGGTGCCACGTTGTCGAAATCTTATGGTGGTCGTCTTGTGGAAAGTCTGACCATCACCAAGGGAATGTGGGATATTTCCCACCGGCTCGGGCTCGGCAATGGAGACGAATATTCTACGGTACTCGGCGCAGCGAGGTAGGCGCTCTGCATTTGTGACGTCATTCGTACGTCGAAGATTAAGACGATAGAATCATATGGTACCGGATGAGCGCCGGGGCGCAAAGAGAATTCATTGCGATGACCGAATCGCAATTATTCACACGAAAAAAACAAACAAACAAAATATTCGAGAGAGAAAAACGCACGAACGCAATTCGAGAAAATGTGTCTTTAACAGCTGCGGTTTTCAGGATAGCCGTGTCAAACGTTCCTCCTCTCTCAGAGGAGAGCGATTCTCACCACGGCGAGCCGTGGAAACGCGCATCGATATATAAACGTGGGAAACATTGACCATCACTCACTCGCCGATGACGGAGCCATTATAACAAGCGATGGGAGAACGAACTACTCGCGGGAATGATTGAAGACGTCGACCAAGACGGCCGTAAAGTGGAGGCGCGAGTTAATCACGGGAATAGCGAGACGTAGCGGCCGACGCTGTAAAACACCAGAGCTCCAGCGCGCCCCCCCCGGGGTGATTACCGAGCGTGGACCGAGATAGACGATTACGTGAGCGAGGAGCAGCGGTGGCGCAGCGGTGGCGCAGCGGTGGCGCTGTCGCCCCACAGCAAGAAGGGCCCCGAGTTTCGGTTCCTGGGGCTCGGGTGCCTTTCTGTGCGGAGTTTGCGACTTCTCTCTCTCTCTCTCTCCCCGTGCTCGCGTGGGTTTTTGCCGGACGCTCTGTTTGCCTCCCATCGTGCAAAGGCACGCTGCTGCCTCGGTTAATTGGCCTGCTGAGTAAATAGCCCCAAAAAGTCTGCCCCGCGATGTACTGGCGTCACATCCTGGGTATTCCCCCACCTTGCGCCCTCTGTCGGCCGGTATAGGATTCGGCCCTCTCCCGACCCTGCACAGGATTAAAGCGGGTATTGATAATGAATAAATGGTTCAAAGCAGTATGGAGCTTTTTGTGAAAACGATTTTGGTAATGGATATGAACACATCCAGTGTTAAATTGGGAGTTTTCACCGAGTTAATGCCCCCTGCCCTGAATCGTTGGGCACAGACACCGCTACCGACGGATTCGCTCGAACGGATCGGGATGATCACGCAAACGTAAATCTGGAGGTGCGTGTCAGGATGATTATGCTTTGACACCTTCATCCGCAGGACTTGTTAATGTCTTACTTTCACAGTTGCTCTTGAGAGCTACTCTTTTGGGATAGCCGTGTCGAGCGACATTTCGTCTCTCACGTTGGAGGTCCACCGCGGGAGAGAAAACATCGTGAACGGGAGGGGAGGAATGCTCGATGTGTCTATCCTGAAAGAGCATCTCTTTTAAGAGCAGTTCTCATGCGATCTAGCTGTGAATATCTACATCAGTGCACGACGCGATGCGTATTGGAAATTACACTGAACGACAGGAACGGGAGCGCGCGGATCAGAGATTAGACGCTTTGATTAGTCAGGACACACGGCTAGAATCAATGGGCAAGACTGGCGACAGAATCGCAGCTCAAGGAGCGAGACCGCCAAAGAGAATGACCTCACTGGGAGACGGAGCGACACGATGAGCTCGTGAGTAGGCATCTCAGCACGCTTCATGGAACGGTGATGGAGTAGGGGGCGAGCCCTTCATCCAGCAGTGAACTTACAAGGGGGGGGGGGGGGCTGTACTCATCGGACTTTACTGATTTGGAAGTTCATTTCCAGTTCGTCTAAAGTGTGGGGAAGGCGCCGGAAGTGGGGAGCAGAGAGACGGAGCGGAGAGACGGGGAGAGACGGGGAGCGAAGAGACGGGCAGAGACGGGGAGCAGAGGGACGGAGAGTGGAGAGACGGGGAGAGACCGGGAGCGGAGAGACGGGGAGACGTGGAGCAGAGAGATGGGGACCGTGCTTGGTCGGAGCAGCGAGACGGGGAGTGGCGAGACAGGGAGCGGAGAGACGGGGAGCAGAGACGCGGAGTGGAGAGACGGGGAGCAGAGAGACGCGGAGAGACTGGGAGCGGGGAGACAGGGAACAGAGAGACCGCGGACCGTGCTTGGTCGGAGCGGCGATCGTGACCCGCGACCGTAATTCCGCGCGCGCGCTCTGCATCTGATTTCTGCTGCTTTTGTCGGCTGCTGAAAAATTGCAGCTTTAAGCAATTGCGTGAAAAGCCGGGGACCAATGCCCCATTTTAGTCATCGAAACAATGTCACCCTCAAAGGTCCCCGAGATTATTTGTTTGCTCACGCGTCGGCAATTCTGGCCACAGAGCCAACGATAGGTTGGAAAATGCGATCAGGGATGAATGATGTAAACGCCAGCGAAATGGGAAAACATCTACCGTCTCGGCGAGTGAATTCTGATGATAAGATCCCCCAGAATCAACTTCCAATCTTGCCTGATCTCGGATGATAAGCAGAGTTGAGCTTTGGTAGCAACTTTGATCGAAGGCTATCTGGGAATACCAGGTGTTGTAGGATTGGGCTGCAGGTTGGCCAGCTGACAGCAGTACAGCACTGAGTTGTTGAATATGTCTGTGTGGAGTGTTGCCACCCACTGCGCATGGTTGATGCGTCTCTGCGCACTCCAGGTTTCCACAACACCAACCCAAACTCTCGTGAATGCAATTAGCCACGCATCCCGTTGCAGCAAGACACTCCTGAAACTAAGTCTTGAGATTCAATGAAGCTTTACTGGATAAATGACGACTGTTATGACATATGACATTGTTAACCCGTTGCATCTATAAGGATTCATCGACTTACAAGTGAGAGTATTAGGCCCACTGCTTGTTTACAGAATCCAAACATGCAGTTGTATTTATCTGCTATCAAAATCCAATTTGTGCAGCCGATTGTGTTACAGTTCTTTTCCACATCTAACCTTTATCCTTGACGATTGTGCGCCTGGAAGCTTCCCCCTCCCGCAGTCGGGTGTATTTTCAGCACTATTTAATTTGATACCGTGCTGTCATTGTGTCACGAGATGAAGGACCGCTCCATTTGAAACCCTCACAGCGAGCGGCCTACTGTGTCGTGTCGTGGAACCTTCCCTGAAATGGATTACAACTGAAATTGGTAATGCTTGGTGTGTGCGTGTGTGCGTGCGTGTGTGCGCGCGTGTGGTGTGCGGAGCCGTTGGTGAGCATGTTGAAACCATCATCTCACCACACGTGAGAATCCGTCTTATTAGCCGCATAAATCTGAAGCGTTCGTAAATTGTAATTTATTCAACGTAACGATTGATTGTCAGAATATATTTTTCATTGATGCATCACCCATGTGCTTAATGATGATCTCAAACGCTTGCTAGCCGAGACTGGAATTAGGGCAGCTTTGGACGGTAGCGCTTATCAACCATTTTCTCCTCAGGGCCCCACTTGGTCCACTCGGGTTCTGCGTCCACTTGCCACTAGGTGGTGCTCGCTGACCACCGATGGGTCGCGACCCCTACCGGTCGATGAATTAAAAGCGTCATCATCATCATCGTCGTCGTCATCGTTGTCAGCCATGTTCACGCCACTGCTGGAGGAAGGTCGTGCTGTTAACGAGCCGCTGCATTGCATAAAGAGCCCGCTGGTTGTTGGTGGCTGTGGCCGTGTGATTGACCTCTTGATGACCTCGTGTTACTCCACAGTCGGGAGCCCTTGCCACGTGCCAGACAAACACTGCAGGGGGGATAATTACGGAGCTGCCCCGGTGTAACTGAGGTGCTTCTCGGGCAGCGGCTGATTAGAGTATTGAAGATTGAGGTCACCTGGGCCTGATCTTGGCGGGCTTTGGAAGACGTGGATGCATTTGCAGCAGAAAAAAAGTGTTTCTGTGCAGCGGGGGGGGGGGGTTTGTGTTGTGTTTGTGTTGTGTTTGTGTTGCCTGGTCACAGGGGTTGCCCAAACTGTCTAAAACATGTACATGGGTAGCGTTTTGTACAATCCACTGCTGGATGAGATCTGTGCGCGTCGGCATTGAGGTTTTTGATCGTGCTTCACCGTGCCGGTTATTGCCAGTTGGTGAAGTCAAGGAAGCATGGCCGTGGGAGCATAGAAGTATTGCTCCACTGCCCTCTGCTGCCCACGGAGTATCCCTGGAGCAGCCCATGTATAAGACCCGCTTCATGACCGACAGTTGCTCAGCGGAGTGGTATCCAGCCTCTCACGCCTGCTTAGCTCCAAATATCTGATGCGATCTTACTCTGCGTCGCGTGATTGTAACCTCGTAAACTGGACCATGCCGACAGAGCCGGTGTTAATTTATCCAAATAGAAATCACTTCTGGCACTCCGGTTTCCTCCCACAGTCCAAAAAGCATGCTGCTACATAGGTTAATTGGCTCGCAGGCTAAATTGCCCCGCAGTGCCCGGCGATGGACTGGCGTCCCATCGTCGGTATATCCTTGCCTTGCGCCCTGTGTCTGCCGGGATAGGCTCTGGCTTCACCGTGACCCTGTATAGGACTAAGCGGTTTCAGACAATGAGATGACATGAGAGAAATCACTTCTGGCGTAACGCGGACTCCCTTGTCGCAAGGCCGTGCACAATGGAATTTGAACAACTGCTGTTAACCACTATATTCACGGCTGTGTGCAGTCCCTGAACGCGGAATGTTTTCTGGCAACGTTATGAGTGCTACCTCATCTCATCTCATTGTCAGAAACCGCTCAGTCCCTTACGGGGTCGCAGTGAGCCGGAGCCTATCCCGGCAGACACAGGGCGCAAGGCAGGGATATACCCACGATGGGACGCCAGTCCATCACCGGGCACTGCGGGCAATTTAGTCTGCGAGCCAATTAACCTATGCAGCAGCATGTTTTTCGGACTGTGGGAGGAAACCGGAGTGCCCGGCGAAAACCCACGCGGACACGGGGAGAGAACATGCAAACTCCACGCAGAAAGGCACCCGAGCCGAGATTCGAACCCGTGACCTTCTTGCTGTGAGGCGACAGCGCTACCCACTGCGCCACCGTGCCACCCGATGACCATGATGATAATGGGAATGATGCATGTGTTAGTAATGGTGATGACTTGTACCAAGTTGGCTGATGTGATACGAACTAGCTCATAATTGGCCGCTTCCTTAACAACCGATTTCATTTCGGGACCGTGTTTTGAAGATTGTCAAAGAACGCATCACTTCATGGAACTGTCACACTTCTTGCCACTAATTTGTCGCCTCAAACACGTGATAAAATCAGCCTGCACAAAAATGGGTCAACGCGTGTGTTTGTGTGTGCCAATGATGTTGCAAACGTGTTAGACTGTTGCAGTCATAATTAATGGTGGTATTGAGCAAACTCGATGCTTTAAAAATCAGCTGAGACATCTTAATGGCTCTGCCCGGTGAAGAAAAACGAGCGGATTTATTGGATGAACGATGCACGAGCTGACTGCGATCTGAAATCTAGGCTGTCGAGGCCACTTATGCCAAGCCAGTCCACGAGCCTTGACGCAGCCATCGAAAACTGCCGCGAGACCGATCGGGGAACGGTCCCGTGCGGTTTCAACTCGTCAGGTTTGCACTAAGGTTCTCTCTGTCGCTCAGTCCCGTCACACCAAGCAAGGTCGGAACTCTTTCTCAAGATTTGTGATGTTGACACTTGATTTAGTAGCCTCGCTCTATGTTAAGGGTAAACTTGGACATTTACAACCAGACCTGGTGGAAGAAATTGTCAAGTGGCTCAGTAAGGCACCAGGAGCAACATTGTTGACTTGCCTTAGCTTTCAAATCGAGGTCATTTATTCAACCAGTGCAGGGGCCCCTTGAGGGTTTAAATTAAAAAAAACATCTTCTTTCCAGTTGCCTGTCCAGTGCAAACTGGTCATTATCAAGCCACACACATGTATAGGTTTGACAACTCAACAACGTAAGATTTTACGGGAAAAAACCCTGTTTTTTTAACAATAATAATATAATTATTATATTTGCATTTCCAGAGTGCTTTTCACCCGAGGGTCACAAAGCGCTGCACAGAGCTGTGAATAGAACGGCATGTCAGCAACAACATCCAAACGACATTACAGCAGATCCGCAACAATACAAATTTTTTTTACAAATCTGAGCTACATAATAGTAATAATCATTTTTCACTCCAGTCAGTTATTTAGAACTATAAGAATTCTCGATTGCTTAAGTCGCCATGAAAGCTACAGGGAGGTTCATTATTTTTATTTACAATTGTACTGTACAGCCAGTTTTCAATGGATAAAGGCCTCCCTATGCCACCTCAGTCATGTGGGGGATTGGGGGGGGGTCTCATCTCACCTCTTTGTCAGAAACCGCTTAGTCTTGTACAGGGTTGCGGCGAGCCAGAGCCTATCCCGGTAGACACAGGGCACAAGGCAGGGATATACCCACGATGGGACGCCAGCCCATCACCGGGAACTGAGAGCAATTAGTCTGCAAGCGAATTAACCTATGCAGCAGCATATTTTTTGGACTGTGGGTGGAAACCGGAGTGTCCGGCGAAAACCCACGCGGACACGGGGAGAGAACTCGCAAACTCCACACACAAAGGCACCCGAGCCGAGATTCGAACCCGGGACCTTCTTGCTGTGAGGCGACAGCGCTACCCACTGGGCCACCGGGCCGCCCTCACTTGCAGTGTACGCCCGTCAATCATTTGTTCGCGATCGCGTGCCCTTGGTCGCCTTTCTGAGCGCTCGTTACAGCTTCTTGACTGACTCAAGACATGCCCGCATCCAGGCTTGGCCGTGATTCGAACATTTTGCCGGAAACGCCAATCCCCACGCTGAAACGCTTGGAATATAATCTCCCAGCGCGGCGTCACGCAGTGGATGTATTAACGCATCGTGTCTGTCGACTGCCACACGTTTGCGGGCGTCACTATCATCATTATCAGCCCGCAGAGGGTCGCGGTTAGCCGGAGCCTATCCAGGCAGACAACATGGTGCCCTGCAGGGCTGTAGCCGAGATGGGACGCCAGTCAACAGCAGGGCGTTTGTGCGTGTGCTATAGCACAAATGTGTTTCTAGGTTGTGCCTGTGAAGGTACTCTGCTTATCAACCCTCGCTGTCCATCGCTGCGCCGTGTCTTCGTGGCTTCTCAATTAAACGTTCGTTGACCTGTAAGAATAAAAATGTTGCAATTTATAAGTGATTAATTAATGGCTCGCCGCGCAAATGCCACAACCTGGCCATAGGCATGACGCGTATATGGAGGTGTAGGGCATAAACCGTAGAGAGCAAGTGTGGGGGAGGGGGAAGTCAGCCGTCTCCAAACCTCCAGACAATGCGTTCCTATATATTATAATAATAATGATAATTGCCCTTCCAGAGCGCTTTCACCCAGGGCTCACAAAGCGCCGGACAGAGCAGCAGAGAGGACGGACTGTCAGATTAATAACATTTCTTAAACGTTATTGGTCAATTATTAATGAGCGTGTTTTGTGGTTTTGTGAGGAAGCTAATGAACCCGGAGGAAACTCACTCATAACAGGGGGAGAACACACAAACTCCACACAGAAAGGCGCCCAGCGCAGAGATTTACATTTCTCAGTACCTTTCACACAAGGGTCGCAAGGGAACCGTGCAAATGTAAAAAAAAATCGAAAATATTCAAATGTAATAATGATATTTGCACATCCAGAGCGCTTTTCACCCGAGGGTCACAGAGCGCTGCACAGAGTTGTGGGGAGGACGGCATGTCAGAAACAACAACGACGACATATGAATGGCAACTTAATAACAATAAGATTGTTTTGGAGGGGGGGCGGCTTTGTTACAAATCTAAGCTGTGGAGAGAACCGCACGTCAGCAACAAGAACAACAACAGAACAATTTAACAACAATTTAATTGACATGATGTAGGTTTTCACGGTTCAATGCACGATGATTGCCTCGAGAAGCTGCTGTCTCGGGACAGCCGCGCCGAGAGAGAGCGATGGACGTGGCGTCTCACTGGTAGGTCGCGACCCAGCGGATGACAACACTGGGATGAAGGGGATTCACAAAGACAAAGATCCCCCGTGTAGCCTTAACAGACTGTAGGGTCAAGTGCCGTTAGCGAGCACCTATGCAGGTCGACACGGCACAGAGGGGGTGGGTGACCAGCACCACGCCCGGCCGCCTTTGTCTCCCTAGTGGCAATATTTTCACATTGCACTAGGTAGTCATTTGAGGCTGAGTCGACCTAGGGGAGGCCCAGGACCGGTCCAGAAAATCGCCACTGGTGTTGTCCGTGAGCGGGATTCGAACTCGGGTCGCCGGGTTTGTAGCCCAGCGCGCTAACCGCTGAGCCACCGCTCCCCACACAACTCCTGCAGATACGCAGAAGAAAAACAACTGACGAAGTTCTTGAAAAAAAAATCGCGACTTCAAATGCTGACGGTTCATCGAATTGTAAAGGGACGAACTATAAAATATCTATAGACACACTGCCAGGGCGGCACGGTGGCCCAGTGGGTAGCGCTGTCGCCTCACAGCAAGAAGGTCCTGGGTTCGAATCTCGGCTCGGGTGCCTTTCTGCATGGAGTTTGCATGCTCTCTCCGTGTCCGCGTAAGTTTTTGCCGGGCACTCCGGTTTCCTCCCACAGTTCAAAAAAACATGCTGCTGCATAGGTTAATTGGCTTTTCAGACAAAACTGACCCCTGTGCCCGTTTATGGACTGGCGTCCCATCGTGGGTATATCCCTGCCTTGCGCCCTGTGTCTGCCGGGATAGGCTCCGGCTCACTGCGACCCTGTACAGGATTAAGCGGTTCTGAAAATGAGACGAGGGGAGAGACACACTGCCGAGGTTTATTGTCCTGACTAAATTACCCCGGGTGCCCTGAGATGTTGGAATTTGCTTACACCTCCCTGCTGGGCAACTTTTAAAAATAGCTAGTTCTTTCCAGCTGACATGAAAACTGACCAAAGAGAGTACTCGTGAAAAAAGAATTGGTAAAACATCCCAGCGCATGATCCGCATGTAAAAGAGCCACAAGATTGTTGAGTTGCTTGACAAAATGAAGACTATCACAATTATCGGATCCTCGGTTGATTAGTTCTCTAGAAATGTAATTATTATTATACATTTAACTATTTCTCAATTTATGTATTTTTAACACTGTTAATTTTGCGTTTTTTAATTATAGTTGAAAGTCAGATCATATTTTGCATGTTGTTCTACAGCGATGAATATATTTAAAAAAAACACCCAATTTTTTTTTATTGTTTGCTAATTTTCCGTTCTGGTGCCATTGTTGTTGACGTGCCGTTCTCACCGTAGCTCTGTGAAGCGCTTTGTGACCCTCGGGTGAAAAGCGCTCTATAAATACAATTATTATTATTAAAGCAAACGTTTGGAGCGCGTCTTCTAATCCGGTTGGTGTGGCCGTTGGGTGCGGGACTATGTTCGTAGCACTGTGTTGCCACCGGACACACATTCGCAGTGCTTTCAACTTCTAATCGGGAGAACGCTGTGGTAGGAGACGGAGCGGGGCACACATTAACATTCAGCGCTGTACCACCGATTAAAAAACAACGGACACATGGTGGGCCAGTCAATAACGGTTTATGCGTATGGGGATGTCCTTGCCTGGCATAAAAAAAAACCCACAACAGCACGGTAGGGAATACAAATGGCATCTGTGTAGATCATGCTATCAATGAGTCTCCATTCATAATCGCCTTGTATCGGCTGAGCCCACCGTGTGTCGGTACAATGCCGACTCTAGATATGCCCTGGCACCGCCCGACAGGGCCCCACAAAGGAAAATTGTCACGTGGGCAAATGTGCCACGCGATTTGTATTTTCCAGCAAGCTGGTCACATGGAAAAACGAGCAAAATACGGACTGTTGTACGACGTTTCGACGTACAGTACAACAAACGTCATCAGGCGTTCGGAACAACTCGCATCTCGAACGCAGGAGGAGCTTCCTCCATCTGGGTGCTTAAACGTGTGACGTAATCACAACAGCCATGTAAAGTGAACTGGATTTAATAATTAGCAGATTGGTTCTAATTTCCGGGATTAAAATAGTGCACGAAGGTAAATCGATGTAATTGTTGATCAAAATGGGCTATCCTTAATTGTATTAAGCTGTTTTGTACAAATTATCATTGGCATGGGTTGTTAAGTCTAATTGCTTCTATAAAATCCTCTTTTGCCAGTCCACTGCTGAATGAACGACCCTTCCTCCCACGCCATGTTAGTCATGATTGTTGTTTAACCATACTTCACCACACTGGTCCGGTCAGTCTGGGTTGGTGATGGGAAAGTAAAGACCCAAAAAGCTGTCCAGCTATTATTTCTTTGCCACTGATGTGAGCCCCTGCTCAGAATTCTCCCGGGGTCAACACAGTTGCACCGTGCAGTTCGTCACTAACTCACGAGTCAATCGGAGATTATTTTTGTAAACTGTGCCGCTCAGAGCTTCCTTTACGCATAATTTGTTATTCTAACGTTAAATGCCCGTTGGGTTTACACACTGCTGCCTTGGTGAGTATCTTACGTTTGTTGTGCCTCGCAGAAATCCCAAATCTGGAGCTTACAAGCTCACCGGGTACTTTCTGCTGTGAAAACAAACATCTGTCTATTCATCGCAGATTGCAGGCTGCCATCACAAGGTTTGCTGGCTCGTAGATGTAACGCCCCGGGGCTGTTTGAACGATTTAAACTCTGTGGGATTTAGTGCTTGTGTAGCCGGCGCCAACCTGCACCGTCTCTCTCTACACCCACGAAACGGCCGCCGATCGCACGAGAGACTGCAGGCCGGCGCCCAGGTCAGTTAGATGTCAGATAACCAGGCGAACTCCGCGCACGTGAGTGCACACGTGGCCAGGAGGAGGTGATACGGATGGTAAAGTTCTGCGTTGTGTTTTTGTTCAATTCCCCTCGCGCATGCACCGCTCTACCTCTCTTCACGAGCTCTGTCCACTCAGATCCAAGGACTCTACTGAACATCTTGTCTCACAGTATCATATTCCTACCACGTTCCTCTTTATTATTTCCTCCATGGGCCTTCTATTTGTAATTAATGTTGCCCGTCTGGCTTCTGATGTCTCGGCTAGGTGTCCTGGCTAGATGTCCTGGCTGGGTGTCCCGGCTAGGTGTCCCGGCTGGGTGTCCTGGCCGGCTAGGTGACCTGGCTAGGTGTCCTCCCCAGGTGTCCTGCCCAGGTGTCCTGCCCAAATCCACCCCAGTTATTCCCCGTTTGTGCATTACATCTGTGGGTGGCAGGGTGACGCAGTGAGGAGTGCTGCTGCCTTAGAGCAAGAAACCTTGAGTTCGATACCCAGCTCGGGAGTCTGTTGTGTCCATGCTCTTCACGTGTCCGCGTGGGATTTCGTCATGTACTCCGGTTTCCTCCCACCGGAGGCCACGCTATATGGAATATATTTGGCTTCATCATCATTGTAATGACGTAGGTTTCCACGGCTCGATGCATGACGATCGCTTCGAAAATCTTCTCTTTCGGGATAGCAGCGTCGATCGCTCCTCAGTATGCTTCCAACCGAAACGTCGCGATGGAGAGAGGGGGGAGCGATCGATGCGGCTGTCCCGAGAGAGCAGCTTCTCTAAGCAATCATCAGTAAGAGCAGGCTCCCTGTCTCCCAGAAACGAGGAATTGCCACCGCTGGCTCAGTGCTTCGAACGAGCATTGGATTCAACTCCACGCTTAATTGCACAGGGAGGCGCGTAGCTCTCTTGATGTTCAAACGACACCGGTTCAAATCCACATCCAGGTCACGCGTTCCATTTAACGTCACGCCTCGTACAAGAACACCGGTGAGCCCGTGTTGGCAGTGTTGCAAGAGCACTGGATAACAAATAAATGGGCGGATTCATCAGAAACCACGTGGCGTGTAAAGACAAATCATACACAACAAGTGGCATTTAAGAGCTGTGAAAAATATACAAGAGGTGATGTTTTTAACCAAATGGCCCTTGTGCATGGCAGCGAAAAACTCATCTCATCTCATTATCTGAAACCGCTTAATCTTATATAGGGTCACGGTGAGCCAGAGCCTATCCCGGAAACACGGGGCGTAAGGCAGGAATGCACCCGACGACGGGACGCCAGTCCATCGCCGGGCATTGTGGGACAATTTTAGTCTGCGAGCCAATCAACCTATCCAGGAGCATGCTTTTGGACTGTGGGAGGAAACCGGAGTACCCGGCGAAAACCCACGCGGACACAGGGAGAGCATGCAAACTCCACATAGAAAGGCACCCGAGCCGAGAGATTCGAACCCGGGACCTTCTTGCTGTGAGGCGTCAGCGCTAACCACTAGGCCACCGCGCCACCCACGCAGCGAAAAACTTTATTTCGCAAAACGTGAGTTAACAAGGTGAACATTTTGTCAAAAAATTCGTGTCGCGTTTAAATATTTGCCGTGGCCCCGAACCGTGGGCAGTAAACGGAGATGAAGTTATTTTCATGAGAAGTGAGTCCGTCGTTCATCATTGCACTTACTTTGGTGACCTCTTGCCTTGTGTACTCTGAACGTGAGCCTGGCAGGTTGCGGGTCGGAGAGTGTGGGGAAAGTTGAAGAGAGTGTTAACGCAATAGTCACTTTGTCACTCTTATTCCCTTCAATGGCTCTGTTATCAGACATAAGCCATGCGTTGAATAGTAAATTATAACTTAATGGTGGTTTGTCCAATTCTTGTTTCATTTGTGATAATTATAGTGTCTGTAGTACAATTACATGCTGGCCATTCGCGACAGTTCTAACATATAGAAGCTCTATTATTACACAACCGTGCCTTGTAATAATCATTATCACTGTTTTAACTTTCAGTATTCACTGCAGTGCTGAGTCTTAGAGTGATTCTTGATTACTCACTCACCTTCGACACACACATCAACAAGGTGACGAAGGTAGCCTATTTCCATCTCATAAACATAGCCTCACTGCGCAACATCCTGTCACCCACCGACGCTGAGATGCTAATACACATCTTGATCGCTTCACAAATCGATTATTGCAATGCACTACTCCCTGGAATCCCTGCCTACCTCCAGCGTGTACAGAATGCGGTTGCTGGAGTTCTCACCCACACACCTATCCGCGATCACATATCTCCAGTGCTGGTGTCTCTCCACTGGCTACCAGTTACATGCAGGATTGAATTCAAGATCCTCCTCCTCACGACAAGGCTCTCACTGGCGCTGCTCCGACATACATCCGTGACCTACTTCAAGCACCCTCCACAACACGACAACTTCGATCCTCCAATACGGGCTTGCTACATGTGCACTAGTCTAGCGAAGGATCTGTACATCGACCGTCTTGTACATTGTACAGAGTTATGGACTCGCAGTGTGTAAACGTTCAGATTCAGCTGGCAGTAGTCTGCAATGCAACCAACAGACTTAATGGAACCAAGAACAACGCCTCACTTGTCGCTTTGTTGCTAGGCCCGGAAGTTGATAGCGCGAGTGGGCAAAATTCCACGGGGCACCTGTGACGAATGGTTCTGTGCGGTCAATGCGAAGTGCTGAAGATAATTGCTCTTCTCTCCGAGTGCCGCACTCTGGAGGTAACAGACACCGGATTAAATAGCCTCCGCCTGGTCGCGACAGCTTCTTCTCGGTAGTGACATAATGTAAGGTTTTAAAAATAGAAGACTGTTTCTTTTTTTCTCTCTGGCAATAATACCAGGTTAAGATCTGAAAATACCCGATAGGCACCTTTCGTAAAGTGTCAAGTTTGCAAAAACCGCACACGTTGGTGGAAAAAAAAATGTCAACAAAGTGTTTTGGTAATGTATGCATTGCTGTTGACACGAGGCCACACCAGGGAGATCCCTTCATAGCCTGGTATCAGTGGTCGCCAAGCGTTGCCAAAAAGCAATCGGCTCAGGACAACGCAATAGCAATGCATTAGTAGCTCTGAGCCGAGCAATTCAGTCGTTTCATTACAGCAGAGAGTACTCGGTGAGCTTGCAAGCTCTGGATGCGGGATTCCTGCGACACAACAAACTCTCGAAATGACCGACGTAGCAACGCGTAAAGTCAAAGGGCAGATGCGCTTACAGCGACAATCTGTGCACAAACGAAACGCTAACCGTAATCATAGAGGTAAACAGCAACACGTAGCATTGCACATTTAAACAAACTCACAACACCAACTTGTAGAAATATTAAACCATGACTATAATCATAAAGTAAAACAGCGACCGCTCAAGATTGCACCGCACAATGCACCAGTCATAGACAAACAAAAGCACCAAGGGGATGGGAAGTAAAAATGTACGTTTGCTTTTCAAAGCTATTCTTTCAGGAGAGCCATGTCGAGCGCTCCTCCTCTCTCTTTCGCGACGCTCCGCAGCCCCCATGTTCTGTACGCCTGATGATGCCCCCAACGTGGGATGTGAAACTTTGCGAAGGCGCGAGGACGAGCGCTCGACACAGCTGCCCCATGCGAGCAGCCCAGGAGAGCAACTGTGGAGCGGTGAAAACCCGTATCATCGCAGTTCGTGTAAAGCGTACAGCAGAAGAGATCCACGCTTCTCATTCACCACCAATTGCGGAGGATAATCGATCGTTCCGGTAAAAAGCCGCTTAGCGTACAGTCAAGCATTGATCACAGATCAAAACTATTGAATGACAACGCCGAAGAATTGAATCCGCTTGCAACCAAAACTGTTGAACGGCGAGCGAACCTAGACAAAGGATTTTGTAACGCGTCGCTCTTCCGATGACCAGTTGCCTAAATCTGTATCACGCCATACGTGCGGTCCGAATGCATACGAACAAAGATGAACATCGACAGAGGTCTCTTCTCAGTCTTCCTCTCGATTTTTGACAACGATGACTCTTCCAGGACTGCGCGGTGGTTGCGCAGTGAGTAGCGCCGTCGCCTCACGGCAAGAAGGTCCCGGGTTCTATTCCTGGCTCCGGACGCCTTTCTGTGTGGAGTTTGTGTGTTCTTTCTCACCCTGTCCACGTGGGTTTTCGCCGGGTACTCAGTTTTCTTCTCACCGTCCAAAGACACGCTGCTGCCTAGGTTGATTGGCCTGCTCAGTAAATGACGTTTCCACACAAATGGTGTTCATTAGCAGCATCGTGAAACAGATCCAGTTTTCACAACGTTCCGTTGATTAATTGATCAACACTGCAAATCACTGTATTGTTACTGGTTAATATTATGTAGATTTCTCTCTATTGACAATAAGAATCTTACAGCGGTCAATGATTGTTTACATTAATTTTCTGGTACAGAGGTGGCCTGGTGGCATGAAGGGCATGGAACACTGAGAGCAGCACAAAGGTTAAATAAAACGAGCCAGTACCCCTGAGATATGAGTTCAAATCCTGGTGTCAGACAAAGAAGAATAGTCTCAGCCTCGTCACACACACAAAAAAAACTGCCAAGATATTCAGATGTTGCATTTATTTCAGATACTTTAAACACTCGTCTCGTCTGTTGCTTTAACAATAGCTATAGCTGCTCCAAACAAACAAACAAACAAGTAAATGAATAAGTATATGTATGATTTATACGTGGGTAAAGAGATAAATAAATAAGTGTATAGCCACGCTGCTGTCAAAACCTTTGATGTCTATAGATAAGTCCCTCCAAATGTTAGAGTTTAATAACAAACAAACAAAATTATATATATTATAAATCAACCCAAAACATAATCCTGATCACTTTGGTTGACAAACTATCGAGCTCAATTTGTAAACTAGAAATCACTTTGGAAGCCTGAAGATTTCCATGGCTCGACTGATCTCCACGGCACCTATAACTTGGATTTCCCTTGTGAGGTTAAAGCCCGTTTGTTATGGCCAGGCAGAGATAGGGTCGTTTGCCTCCCTCCCCTAAACGCTGGACCATAAAGCAGAACAAAGCCAATGGGAAGGAATTATGGACTAGAGCAGTGCAAGGAATGACACGTGAATAAAAGAGCACTTCATGCGTTTATTATTGGTGCCCATGTCGTCGCGTTGAGGGTCACGGTGAGCCGCAGCCTATCCCAGGCGACATAGTGCAAGGCAAGGCTATATACCCATGGTGGGACGCCAGTCCATCATAAAGCATGAGGAGCAGTTATGGTCAGGAGGCCAATTTAACATAGGCAGTAGTACCATGTCTTTGGACTGTGGAAAGAAACCGGAGCACCTGGCAAAAATCCATACAACCACTAGCAGAACATGCAAACTCCCCACAGAAAGGCTATTCCTGCACTTCTTAATAAAAATAAAAAGTTTCGTGTTTTCATGGCCCCCCCTGGGAGTTTTGAGTCAAGGGCAAATGTTTTTTGTTTTACCTCCCACACCACCACCAATTTAACACAGGAAGGCGCCATGATAAGATGCTGCACACACACAGGAAGTCCTCTATCAGATGCCTGCATTCAACTCAAAGCAAAAATTAAATAATTATGTTATTCCCTGAGCATTATTAATGAAATATCTCAATCTTAGTAGAAATCGCACTGTTCTTGAAATGCCAATCTTTCTAAACCACTATAGATCGACTGGCTACAGTCCTGCCTCGTGTTCATTATTAATGTTCGTACGAGCTTCCGCACACAGAGAAGTGAAATGAAAGATATTTTCAAACGAGATCCAAACGACACTGCCTGGGGTGGAACTCTGATGCAATGTTCCCACGTGTTTGTACGTGCGTCGTCGCAACAGATCTCTGCTTGGCATAGGTGTTGGCTACAACGCTTGCCCTGCACCAAATCTTTTATGCCACACTGTTCAGGCTGTTCAAGTCAAAATCTAAGGGGGTGGCCTTGAATGCTCGTTGAGACTAACAGTCACTGGGGAAGGGATTAATAAAGCATTGTAAGCAAGTTTGTGTGTTTCTGCATGGATTTAGCCAGACTGGATTGTGTGAGAACTCACGAATCCTTGAATGATCTGGATACCATCCCTTCATGTAGCTTGCCTACCAAGCCACCGTATGTCCAAGCACTTTCTGTTTGGCCCAATAGAGGAGGCTGAACGGGCACAGTGTGGGTCAGAGATAAGATGGGCTGATGTGGTGCAGGGGTGTGTAGAGGTAAATGGACTTGGAGATATCTGGTATCAGTGGTGTAAATATCAACCTCCGTGGAGTACCCTCGTAGGAGACGGTACTGGGCAGCTGGAGGAAATCTAGCAGCGATGAGAGAGTGGAGGCGCTACAGTCACCACAACAGGCAGAGCACCCAGGCACTGAAACCACAGTGGGGAGCACGGGCAGTGCCAGTTATCTGTCCAATTATCGCCTACCAGTGATTTTTCTACACTCTATATGTCCTCAACGTGCACCTAGCCTGGCACAAGAAGTGTGGTAGTGTCACCACAACTTAGTGGTGAATGGATGCTGTTGTTGCTCTTGTGTGCGGCCAGAGAACAGTGACAACGTTGGCGCCATGCCCTACACAACCAGACGCTTGCAGACTCAAGTGCCCTCAGTGCCCGGTGATAGACTGGCGTCCGATCGTGGGTATATCTCTGTCTTGCGCCCTGTGTTCGCCGGGATAGGCTCCGGCCAACCGCGACCCTGTAGAGGATTAAGCGGTTCTGACAATGCGGCAGGGCGGCGCGGTGGCCCAGCGGTTAGCGCTGTCGCCTCACAGCAAGAAGGTTCCGGGTTCGAATCTCTCGGCTCGGGTGCCTTTCTGTGTGGAGTTTGCATGCTCTCCCCGTGTCCGCGTGGGTTTTCGCCGGGTACTCCGGTTTCCTCCCACAGTCCAAAAGCATGCTCCTGGATAGGTTGATTGGCTCGCAGACTAAAATTGTCCCGCAATGCCCGGCGATGGACTGGCGTCCCGTCGTCGGGTGTATTCCTGCCTTACGCCCTGTGTTTCCGGGATAGGCTCCGGCTCACCGTGACCCGATATAGGATTAAGCGGTTTCAGATAATGAGATGAGACAATGCGGCACGTGGGCATCCAAACCTGCGCTGCACCCTCCCCGAGAAGGGCGCAGCGGACGGAAACAATGTCCGAGATTATCCACAAAGCGTGGAATCCGCTAATGGCCACCCGCCACCTCCCAATCTCAACCCGGATAAGTGCCGTCTCACCGCACTGTGCACACATGGACTCGCCGAGCGTGGTGTTTTCCAAGCGTCTCTGCAAAGCCTCTTCTCATCACCGGTAGCCGGCGGACACGTGAAGCTGGAGGAGGGCTGTGGGGCTCAACGCGCAGTCGCACCGCACTCCGTTCCAAGCCATCATCGCGACGGTGTGAAACGACACCGACTTGTGATCCCGACCACGCGCTGCAAATTCATCATCGTCGCCGACGATGATAATCTTCTATATGTATACTGGCGAAAAAGTACCCATAGCGTTAACAGCCCCACCTAAGCTATAAAGCATTGATACTGCATTGTCCTGCGCTGACTGCCTTTTGGCAACGACTGACACCGGCAAATAGGCTCAAAAGGAAGCCACTGCCAGGTGAAGGTCGGTCAGTTGAAGGACAATGCATAGGTTATCAAAGCTACCTGTTTGCATACTTTGCCACATCAATTAGCCGCGACGAGACCGCTAATTGTCGATACTTTACACCTCCTCACGCTCTCGTTGTAGCGTGCAAAGGGCACCGTTGCGAGTGAGGTTTATTTCTGTTTGCATAACGCAACCGTTAACATGGTAGCGGGTAAGTGCTGGCGCGACGTATGGATGTGTGGTGTGTTAGAATTGCTCTCAAGCTGCTTCTTTTGGGATAGCCGCGTCGAGCGTTCCCACCTCTCTCCTTCGCGATGTTTCGTTTCCTACCTTGGAGGCATCATCAGGCTGATGAACAGTTCAATGATTAGCCTGATCATGCCTCCAACATGGGAGGCGAAACGTCAGACAGGAGGAACGCCAACACACAGCTTTGAGAGCAATTCTTATACATCGAGCCTTGAATCCCTACGTTAATGCAATTCAGAGTTAAGTCTGAAAATCGGAGCTAGGTTGTAAACATTTCTGGCAATCCATAATTGTTGTGGATTGATCCGAAAATATGTCACGTCTGGGCTAGTGGTGCTAGCTGGCGTCGCTTGACGTTGCTATTGTCAGCACACAGACGGACTAGATAGTCACATGCAGTAGAAACAAGTGTGTTTAAAATTGTACTGATCTCAGAACGCTTGAAGATGCCTCCAACATGGGAGGAGAAACGCTGTGAAGGAGAGAGAGAGAGAGAATGCTCAACACACCTATTCTGAAAGAATAGCTTTGAAAAGCAATTCTCATGTATCTCAAATTGTCCTTTTAAAAATCCACAAATTCCAAAACACCAAATATTTAATCAGAAACTCATCTTAGGGACACAACACAATAACGGCGATCCCAATTATATTAATGCCAATTACAGTTCATTGTTCATTCTACAATACATTAAGCCTGGTGGGTGGCATCGCAAAGTGACAATGTGATGGGTTATTGGCAAGTGTGCTGCCTGCTTTTTAAATCAGTTTTATCAAAGCTCTTTTATGCTCCGACAGTTGATTTTCTGCCTGATCGTGAAACGCTGTCACCTGTCTTGGTGACGGATCTCCTCTGCCTAGCCGGCATTTACCAGTTCACCAAGGTTCCAGGGCAGCGTGGTAGCTGCCAAGTGGGTAGCGCTGTCGCCTCACAGCCAGAAGAACCCAGGTAAGATTCCTGGCTCAGGTGCCTTTCTGTGTGGAGTTTGTGTGTTCTCTCCCCGTGCCTGCATGGGTTTTTGCTGGGTACTCCGATTTCCTCCCACCGTCCAAAGACACGCTGCTGCCTAGGTTAATTGGTCCGCTGTGTAAATTGCCCAAAACAGTGCACCTTGCGATCTACTGGCGTCACATCCTAGGTATTTTCCCGCCTTGCGCCCTCTGTCGGCCGGGATAGCCTCCGCCCCCTCCCGCGACCCTGTACAACATTAAGTGAGTAATTGATAATGAATGACGGGCTCAAGGCTGCATGCAGAGACCTCTGAAGGTGAATTCTTAATGGTGACTCACTTTGTCAAAGTTCACTGCGTCTGCAGTGTCCCCGAACAGGTTTATAATATGCAACACAGAGCCTCATGGAGATTCTCCGTAAATGCTTGTCAACGAATGATCAATTATGTGAATTTGTACCATTCAGGCACTTGAGATATAATAATAATAATTGCACTTCTAGAGCGCTTTTCACCCG
>JAZEWT010000005.1:23810689-23824591 GCA_036362905.1 Mordacia mordax
GGATCAACTGACCGTGTCGACTCGACCATTGCGTTTGACGTCCACGCTAGGAGCAGTGGCTCTGCAGTGGAAAAACAAACTGGGCCGCTGCCGATGTGCACAGGGCCCCCGCGCGGCGCGATGGAGCAGTGGAGAGCGCGTGTGCTGCCCGAAGGCGACGCACCTGGCTGCGCTTAGGCCCGATCTGAGCACAATCCTCCTCGGTGTGACCATGTGAAATTAAAACTGCAGCTGGATGGCGGTGGAGCTGTATAAACGAAATCCACCCCCCCCCCCACCCGCGTGCGCGTCTGTAACAAAACACGCGGTGGAAGCCTCTCTGAATCGCAGCAGCAACATACATCACAAATCAATGGACGTGACCTTCGTCTGCGTTTCTGGACCTTCAGACAGTTTCATCATCTTGAAGGCATCACGTAAAGCGTGTGCTGTTCTCCGGCAGTGCGTCCCATTAAGAGTGCACGTAAAATTTTAATGCGAGTGTCGAACGGGGCCTGCCCAGCTATTTTTGTTGTTTTTTTTAGTCTGGCTTATTTTTAATCTATAATGCATTATAATGATGAAAAAACCCACGCGGTGCAACAGAGGCAGTGCGGCGAATCTGATTGATCTTACATCCCTGCCTGCAAGCGAGAGTTGGGGATTCAGGCCGCGTATCTTACAGCGGCCCATCCCGTGCATCCACCTTCCCCTTTCATCACATCTCTCGAGTTTAATCTTGCGCGTCGCTCCGATGTCACTACATTTGCATGATTACGATTTGCGCGCACCGCGCTCGCACCTTCGACGCGCCCGCTCGTAAAACCGTGCGATGCGAGTGTCTGCACAGTGGCTGGTGAGAAATCTAGAGACTCGGATGAGTCTCGTTTACAAGCGTGACACAGGGCGCGCTCGTCTGCCAGTCGGGGGGGGGGGATTTGATTGCCTTGCCACCCATATGTTATCCTAATTGAGTCAATTGTGAGTACAATACCCGCTTGATCCTGTACAGGGTCGTGGAGCCCGCTTGGAAAATTCGGACCATTCATGGTGGCCCACTCTGTGGGAGAGAGTGATGTCGTGTAGATGCTACGTCAGCTCGTCTGTGGAGGCGTGCAGAGCGCCAGCTCTCCCACGTGAGACGTTTCGGGTGATGTGACTGCTTCAGAGTCATGCACATCTTTATAATACAGCGATGTGGCCATCGCATACGAAACCACAATTGCAAATGAATTGTGAAACATGCCCCAGTATTTTCAAACACGGCACGAGAACACATCACGGCTTTTGTCATTCAGAATGAAAGTAAAGAAATAAATATTCCGGTCGCTTGCTTCGTTTGAATCGATTAAATTCATTTTTGGGTCAGGTCACATAGAAAATAATAAAAGTGTCGTTTTTCCCTCCACCACCTGACACGGCCAATCAGTAAAGGGTTGTGACATGAACAGAAAAGGCGCCAATTCCTTTACTACCTCAGGTTTGAAATTCGCTTGTTTATCGCTGCAAGTGGCGAGTTTAACTAGACAGGTAAAACATGTATACGTACATCCATATACAATATATTTTGCTGAAGAACCACGCAAGTATGATCAGTTTTATCGTTGTTAAAGATTTTTATTTTTTCAGTCTTCTTACGTGAAATGTAACGGCAGGTTTCTAATTTGTTAACTCGTTGACAAATTGCTTCCCACTCATGTGCGGCATGCATCGTGAGCGCGAGCTTTAGATTGATATCGACGGCCCGATGGATGTCACCTATCTCATCGGGTGAATCGAATTGGCACTGCAATCGTGACAGCTTATTGGATCATGGGGGACCGGGTTGACGGTGCGGGGAGGCAGGGGATCATTGAATAATTCATCATCATTATCAACACTCGCTTAATCCTGCACGGGGTTGCGGGGAGCCGGAGCCGATCTCGGCAGACAGAGGGTGCAAGGCGGGGCTGTTCCCAGGATGTGACGCCAGTACATTCATTGCAGGGCATTGGGGGCAATTTCCTCAGCAGGCCAATTAACCGAGACAACGGCGTGTCTTTGGACGGTAGGATGAAACCGGAGTACCCGGTTGAAAACCCACGGGAAGAACACGCAAACGCCACACAGAAAGGCACCGGGAATGGAACCCGGGCCCCTCTTGCTGTGAGGCGACAGCGCTACTCACTGCGCCACCCGTCACTGAATAATTCCACCCCCAATACCTCTCAAGGGTTGGCCTGATAGCGCACAGTGGATCACGCATTGCACTGTGCCGCCTTCCAAGTTCCATTGTGAGTCGTGACTTTTACATCAGTGATGGTCAATCACTTATGGCTGTTGTGAAAGTCTTGAATAGTGCCTCTCTGCTAACCAAGCCTATCTGAAGTTGCAGGACTCAACATTCTACAAAGTAGCAGAGTACCCACACAGCAGTCCACAAAGTAGCAGCGTACCCCGCTCTGGGGCGATCTTGTTCCAAATTGTGTGACGCGTTCTTCTGACGTCTTGTGTTGATGACGTATTCTGCTGACACGATTGGTTCGACCTGGATTCCTTCCTGACGAGGGAGGAGGAGGAGTGCTCGGGCAGATGATAGTGCACTTAGACTGCTGCCTGAAATAAGCTCGAACGCGCACGCGACATCAATAAATATATCGATAATTTCATCACGGCGATGGACTGGCGTCCCGTCGTCGGGTGTATTCCTGCCTTACGCCCTGTGTTTCCGGAATAGGCTCCGGCTCACCGTGACCCTATATAGGATTAAGCGGTTTCAGATAATGGGATGAGATAATTTCATCAACCACTAGAGGCACTGTTATTGACAGACAACCTTAAAAAAAACAGGAAACAATTATTGAGATCACTTGCAACCGCAAAATTGTGACAGCTTTTGCTAACGTAAGAGTATATGAATATATAATACAATTAGATATTTATAATAATTTATATATATAATAAATAATAATTATAATTGCACTTCTATAGCGCTTTTCACCCGAGGGTCACAAAGCACTGCATAATACGCTCATATTGAGCAATGACAACAATGTGTGTGGTTTTTTTCAGTTAATGTCACTGGCGTTTTCTGTTTCAGCTCCACGTTTAATGGCACTTCTGTTATTTGCGGCTGTGGGACGCGATGACGAAATGACAATTTAGAACTTTGATCTCATCACGGAGCTGCATCTGAATCCGGATCATTCGACCCCTTCACACTGGGGACACGGCTCCTTTATGTTTCCTGCAATGTGTGGTCATCACTCCTGAGAGCTGCAACCAGCTGATTTTAGTTTAAAAAAAAAATTGACTTTAATACGGTGGGTTTATCAGTGCAGCCCCTCAAACTCCAAACTCGGTACATTTGGGAACCCAGTTTAATCACAGCTTGCTGCTCATATTCGAGCAGAGAAATCTTGATTAACGTTGACGGGCGGTTTCCACTGAAAGCCTCTGTTCAGTGATCTTATTTTTTTATAGGGTAAGGGCACTTTCGCTGGTAAGGCATCAGTTTGAGAGCCGCCATACCGTCTGCAAAACAACTGCAAAACAAAACTCCGAGGCCAACCTTGCCCTTTACACACACAGTTCCAAAAACACGTGGAGTGCTGCATTGGCAATGGTGCGCGAGCACAGTTAAGAACAATCCCAGAAGACGTTTGTTGATAACACTGCCATAAAAGTCATAAACGTGACGTGTCAGGGCACAACCCCGAGCCGGCCTCCACACCACTAGCAGACCGCTCGTTGTCGCCCCGTGGATCCCGGGATGTGCGCGCTTGTGATTCTCCTCTCGCCACCAGTGACGAGGACGGGAGGCTCCTTCCTTTTGCGGCACTTTCATAACGACTCAACTTGACAACAACACTCTGCGCCATGCGCATCAACCGATTGCTTTGTCGCCCCATCTACATCGTCCACCGTCCGCTCCCATATTCCCATTAGCGACTCCCTCTCCTCTCTGCGCGTCTCCCTTATATTTCCCTCAGCCCCTTGCCTTTCATCTCCCATACGACGTCGCCTTGACCCTGTGCTGCTACCGGCTCCCTCTCGTCTCTGGGACTTTGGACCGTTTAATCGCCCGAGTTGTTTACGCCAAGGGCAAGCCGCCCCGTCCTCTTTACCTTCTCACCGCCAACGACCTGCCTTCCGTCGGCCGATCAGCCCATAGCAACAGTGGCACAGCCAATCCGACGCGACCCACGCAGCCATTCGCACCACCGCTCTCCCTCTCCTGGCTCAAACCCCGGGCCTGCCCATGTGCACCCATCCTGGCACGCACGACACAAGACGCGGCTGTCGTTTATTCGCTCAATGAAACCGAATTTTAGTTGCGGTTGCAAAGCCTCCGTATCGGTGTCGGCCTCTCCCCGTCAACGCGGTGACCGTGGAAAAGGCCACGTCGCCCTCGTCGGAAGCGAAGGTCCCGATGGCTCGCACAGCCCATGACCCCACCGCGTGGCGGCTCCAGGTGCCAGCTGGAACCACCTTGTGCCATGCCTCCGTCGGGAGTGCCCAGGAAAACCTCGCCAATTGTGAAAGTTGCATTCCTGGCAAACCGTCGTTGTTAACGCTATGGGTACTTTTTTTGCCAGTATACATATATAAGATTACAACAGGTTTTACCGTTTCTGGCGATTATGCAGGTGCTAAGATCTTAACACCTGCATAAGATCTTAACACCTGCATAATCGCCAGATACGGTAAAACCTGTTGTAATCTTATATACGTCGTTGTAAAGTCCATGAGCTGATTCGAGGGAGCGATTCCGAGAACGGGAAAGACACGGTCGGTGAGTTTCAACTCTATAGTATTTCCCAGCAAGCAGTGCTGGTCAGCAAGAGAGGTACAGCGCTTGTAAACAAACTAGCGGAACTGGATACATACGTACGTGTAGGTGCCGGGCCCTTTGTCAGTCCACCGCCGGATTGCCGTGTGGAGTGTTCCTCCTGTGTCCTTTGCGAAGGAGCATAACCACAAACGATGAAATACGTAGAGAAGTGAGGCAACTAGAAAAAGTACAATTGCAACAGTGTTCCGCAAAACCTCGAAAAAAAGTATTGTGTAAATCAATGTTAAATAATAAATTCCACACACATTGCACGTCAGCTTGGGCAGCTTAAGCTGATCATAGAATTACAATTGAGTTACCATAAATAGCAATACGGTGCCTATCATGCTAACATGTGAACAGACGGGACTATATATTCAGAAGAATTGAAGTTATAAAGAATTAACAGCTTGGCATCAAATTGTGATGTAGATGGAGAGCATATTTCAACAGATGGAATTTGAGGCGTTTGGGGCATTAACAGGGAATGAGTGGAAACAATTTGCTCTTGGTACAGTTTCATTTTAAGGGTAATGCTCCTGTAACAACACTCTGTAGATAAGGGATTGTGTTCTTCACCTGAACATAGATTTCAAGAAGAGAAAAAGCACATTATGATCAGCGCGATCTGTTTGGCCACTCCGGAACGGAAAGCTGCCACTCACCTGCCCGCCAGGTACCCCAACAGCACGTATCCTCTAATCCACGTGTTTCGCTTTCCATCTCTTGGTGGGATTGCCAGTTTGCGCCTCTACGCATGTTGCGGCTCTGTTCCATTTCATTGGTGGATGGCTGAGTTTCTGATGCCCAGCAGGTGATGCGCGTGGATTAAACACTGTTCTATCCATGTCTTGGCTTTCATTACAGAATGTGATTTTACAAAAGCACTCCGACCTGCTCTCGCTCACGATCGCTCCATCGTGATTCTTCTTCACCTTCAACAGGTGCCCTAAATGCGGCACAGTGGTGGCCCAGTGGGTAGCGCTGTCGCCTCACAGCAAGAAGGTCCCGGGTTCTAATCTCGGCTCAAGTGCCTTTCTGTGTGGAGTTTGCATGCTCTCCCCGTGTCCGCGTGGGTTTTCTCCAGGCACTCCGGTTTCCTCCCACAGTCCAAAAACATGCCGCTGCATAGGTTAATCGGCTTGCAGACTAAATTGCCCTCAGTGCCCGGTGATGAACAGGCGTTCCATCGTGGGTGTATCCCTGCCTTGCACCCTGTATCTGCTGGGATAGGCTCCGGCCCACCGCGACCCTGTACAGAACTAAGTGGTTTCTGACTATGAGATGAGGTAAGGAAACCTAAATACATTTTGCCGCTTGTGTCCCTTCTACAATCTTTCGATTTTTATTCAATCGGCTTTGATGCAACACAGGTAATAAAGTTCACAAAAACAAATCATGTGTTTTTTGTTCACACGTGTGTGTGTTTTGTAAAGCATTGAGTTAGATAAATGCACTCCTGGGTGTTATTTTGTTCTGTGCCCGAGCGCATTAGACACGGAGGTATTCATGCCTATGTGCTGGCATTGGGAATAATGTATGGGTGACAACTGTTATGTGGCGTAAAGGATGCGTTTCCATATTTTAGAGGCAACGCCTGTGTAAGCGCATGCATGGCTGCCATTGCCCCTTTCGTAAAGTCATACAACTGGATTAAAAATAGAATAAACTTAAACATATTGCAAATATCGTGCGATACTGCATCGGCAGTCGTGCATATTCGCGCGTAACAATCTCAACGTGAATCGCTCAATACCACTTCCTGAACGTGCAAAAATATTACAGTATTAGGTTGACACGTTTAGCAGTGGCTGTTTTTCATGTCTGCTATGAAGAAGGGCCATCGCCAAAAATGTAATGAAGTATATATTTTTACTGGACTAAAAACATTCTTATCTCATCGGACTCTTCATCATTATCATCAGCCATGATGCTGATGCTAGATTGTCGGCCTCTCCACAATGTCATCACAGATGGTCCACGCAGCCCGCACGGATCAGCAAGTGAGCAGTTTGGTGCCACAACGCTTCGTGACCAATAGGGCGTTGGGAGGCATCGCACCGATCCTTAACAGTGTTTATTTCGCATCCGGTAATGCTTTGGCTGTTGGAGACGATCTCCTGTCTGGATCTGCGAACTGAGAATCGACGCGATCAGCTGACTGCGCTTTGTGACCCTCGGGTGAAAAGCGCTCTATAAATGCTATTATTAATATAACTGTGGCTGGCGAGAAACGGTTTTAGAAAAAAAAATCAAAATGCTGTTTAAGCACGAGTCCTCATGCGGGACGTGGTTGGGGGGGGAAGTTGGGTGTTTGGGGCGGGGGGGCGCGGGGGGAGGCGAGGGGGGGGTGCGGGGGGAGACGTTACAGCGACGAGGTGCAGTGCACGCAGCCATCGCAGGTAGGGTGAGAACGGTGCCTTGAGACATCACGTGAGCACCAAGATGTGTACAGCGTCTCCGTGCTGGGAGTGTAAGGAGGCAGCGATTATTTCATTTAGAGCCACTCCTGGGTTCACGGTACAAATGTTGGATCGGATGGCTTCAGAGTCGTCGATGGCGTTTCGTTGTCGGCAGTACAAAGGCAATGCAGCAAAAATCCATCGTTGTGTTATACTTCTATTGCACCTTGAGCAGCAGGTACCGGCCAGCATTATGAAGAAGGGTCTCATAATTCCCATAACTCGCATCGCACCGATTCGACAGGTGCACTGTACACGTACACATATTTAGTACATCTTGCATGCAATGGCTTCCCATGACCCTGCTCACTACAAAAGCCAGCTCACACTCACCACAACGCTGGAGAAGATAATTTCTATTGACTTGAATGTCTAATGAGGAATAGAATCGTGAGCTGTGGTAAATCATTCCTCCCCTACTGAATGTGTCTCAAGTCTACAGCCCAGCGGAGGACCGCGCGTGTCATATCATTGGAAGACGGCGCCATTGTCAACAAACATCTCTCAATAGATTCAAAGCTGTGCGATTGACCTGCAGAGACTGGCCACGGCGGGCTTAATAGAACATCCCTACATTCCTCATGTTTCCAGACAGATGAATTCCTACTGCAGTAAACAGTAAGAATGTTTAAAGGGCACGGAAATGGCTTTCAATGCTGAAGCGACTCCGTGTGTTGTACCGTTCCGAGGACAGCAGTTGGTAATACGGTGATGGAGAGGGGTGAGCGAATGCTCCGGATGCCACGGGTGTGTTTTTTTTCTGCTCGATTCTCATGCGTTCCGAGTTAATTCTCCCCTCCGTCTGGTTTATTTTTGTCCGTGAGGATTTCATTTGCACCGCGGATGCTGAACCGGCGCGATCGCCAGGCCAACAAATGCGTTTTGCCTTCTTTCCTTAACTCCCGCATATTGCCACGTCACCGCGCGACGGGGATTCGGATTTGTGCGGCGCTCCGAGATGCAGCCGCGGACCGTGGCGGGAACTACGCGCCTCCAGATGGCAAGGGAAGGAAAGAGGGCAGCGTGGGGTCAATGTGAATAATACGAATTAATTGGGGGAGGAGACGAGGGGGCAGTCGAGTAGAAGACAAAGGTCTTGACGTGAACGAAGGAAAGGTCTTGCTCTCTGTCTAAATGGTTTTCTGTGGTGGGGCTGCGTATTTCTCCAATGTGATTTCAGGTTGTGTCGCGCGTTGTTTCGCGAGCTGTTCGACGTTTTGCTCCACGTACATATTCAGGAACTGAAAAAAGGTACTGCCCGGTGCAGGTGACCGGAGGAATGGAATCCCGTATTGTTGGGGTGGCCGAGGATGAGCAGAGTGTTTGTGATGGAGCCGAGCGACAGGGGAGAGGGGGTCTAAGGTGTATCGAGAGGTGAATCCGTGAAAGATCGATGTGAACCGAGGCGATGCTATTGGAGTTGGTTTGGAACTGAACTGGCAACCAGTGAAGGGATCTATGTGATATCAGCAATGGGTGCCTGCGATCAATCTGGCAGTAGCATCATTCTAGATGGAACATAGAACAAAGTCTTACCCTTTATGGCAATAATAATATAGGTGTTACGATTTTTAGACATCAACTAGATGCTTTTCAAAAGGTCTCACGTTTGCCGTAACCACACGTGTTTTGGGCATAATATGCATATATACCTTGGTAATGCATTGGATTGTCCTTCAAACTGGTTTAGTACACTGAGAGACGGCCTTCTTTGTGGACTTGTCTCGCTCCTGTCAAACCATGTCTCGCTTCTGTCAAGCCATGTCTCGCTCCTGTCAAACCATGTCTCGCTTCTGTCAAGCCATGTCTCGCTCCTGTCAAACCATGTCTCGCTCCTGTCAAACCATGTCACCAAAAGGCAAATCAGCTCAAGATCGTTTAGAGTTGAAGGTACAGCATCTAGAAAGCTTTACAAATTGAACTTTTGACCCAGTAAGGAATGCAAGGTGGGACATGAGTCTATGTTGCTTCTTTGCAACGCTGTCGATGGTCACTTGTCTTACCAGTAATGACCCCGAGTGGGACATGGGTCTATGTTGCTTCTTTGCAACGCTCTAGATGGTCACTTGTCTTACCAGTAATGACCCCGAGTGGGGCATGGGTCTATGTTGCTTCTTTGCAACGCTGTAGATGGTCACTTGTCTTAACAGTAATTACCCCGAGTGTGGTCATAATTGTGTTATCCACGTGCCCTTGAAGAACCTTTGTTGCGTCTCATCTCATCTCATTATCTGAAACCGCTTAATCCTATATAGGGTCACGGTGAGCCGGAGCCTATCCCAGAAACACAGGGCGTAAGGCAGGAATACACCCGACGACGGGACGCCAGTCCATCGCTGGTCAAAATGTGCAATTCCAGTGTCTTATAAAATATACTTATTTTTCCGAAAGGGCTTTTGCCTGGCAAAAATAAATACAGAGTTGTCAAAAAACGGCAGAAATGCCAAAAAACATTAATAGTTTTCTTTGTATGTTTTAGACATGTGAGAAATTACAACATCGCCCAGCTCAGTAATAATAATGATGCCCTGTTTGACGATTGCTTCCAAAAGCTGCTCTGTCAGATGTCCTGAAGATCTCTCCAACATGGAAGGTGAAACGTTGCTAAGGAGAGATGAGGAGCAATGGACGCGACTATCCCGAAAGAGTGGCTTATGGACACAATCATCATGCATTGAGCCGTGAAAACCTACATTAGTAGTATACCCTGTTAATCTAGATAGGCCTCGCTGAGTCTGTTTTTTTCTGAAAGATCCTATATTGGGGATGGTTTATTGAGTCCATCAATGACCAATTGGCTTCATGTGGGATTCAATTAAAGTATGTGGAGAAAACCCACGCAGACGAGGGGGTAATGCTCAAACCTCCACACAGATGGATTCCTTCTGCCGATACGCAGAACCAAAGCCGTCACGCACAGCGAACAGCTTTCCTATTGCTGCCCGACTGTTCCTCGGCCATGGGTACCATAAATCCTAACCGAACATCATCGGGACAGTGGGTTTTTTTGGCTTGCCATCGTTAATTGTAGAGCACACATTGATGTTGATGGGCTTTCACATAAGCTATTAATAATAAGGTCACTGTTGATGGAAGGGTGATCCCTGGCCTGCTCTTGGCATTTGCTGATGTTGCGGCGAGACGGAAAGTCTTTTATGTCATCATGGTGATATGTTGATATCGTTAAACGCCTCCACAGACCGTAACATCTCCAGGCACACGCTCAGTGGGTTTTTTTTTATAAGTGAACACTCACAAATGTGATGAT
This sequence comes from Mordacia mordax, assembly GCA_036362905.1. NCBI lineage: Eukaryota > Metazoa > Chordata > Hyperoartia > Petromyzontiformes > Petromyzontidae > Mordacia > Mordacia mordax. The sequence continues at coordinate 23,821,212 of JAZEWT010000005.1, forward strand.
TGCTTCGAAAAGCTACTCTCTCTGGACAGCCGCGTCGATCGCTTCCTCTCTCCACCTCACCACGTTTCGCCCTCGCACGTTAGAGGCAACCTCAGGCGTAGTGCCTAACATGTGAGGCGAAACGTCGCGAGGTGGAGAGAGGAAGCGATCGACGCGGCTATCCCGAGAGAGCAGCTTTTCGAAGCAATCATGCGTCGAGCCGTGAAAACCTACATCGTTACTCACAAATCTGTAAACGCAACAAGAACAACAACTTAGCGTGCAAAGCAACGCACGTACAAACAAAACCATGGTGTGCCATGCTGCGTTTGGCATTGGTGCACAAAGACAAACATCTGGCTCGATACTTCTCTTAACATCACCTCCCTGCACAGGATAAACAATAAACAAAAAATCCCGTGGTCTGTACAGGTATCGTGGGAGGGGGGTGGGTTTGCGTGCTGCAGTGAATCCCAGAGCTCGATCACCTGGATTCCCAGTACTCTGGTCGGATCTCCCTTTGTGAGCAGGTATGGGATCTAAAGCTCCTGCTAGGGTTTCCCTTGGTGAACAGCTCTGGGGGACCAGAGACAACGATCTGAAGACCATCCCACTTAAAGGAGGCTGGGGTCAGGAAGGTCACCGGCCGTAAAATTCTGCTCCAATATCTCCAGTAGTGGAAGGCAACCAGATATCGGCCGTTCAAAGTGGCAACACCGTACGGTAAACCTCGAATGAATGGACTAATAGGGGGGAAATGGTTTCCGGAAGTCCGTTAAATCCGGATGTTTATATAGCGATCTTCTATACGGAGGAATTCCCGTGTTGTATTACACCCTGTATATTATGAACCCCGTTGAACAGTATCTAAATACGATTATAATGGCAGCAATAAAAACAATGACGATTGCTTCAAAAAGCCGCTCTTTTGGGAAAGCCGCATCGACCGCTCCTCCTCACTCCTTCGCGACATTTTGCCTCGCACGTTGGAGACCGAACGCCGCTCCGATGCGGGAGGCGATGCGGTTATCCCGAAAGAGCAGCTTTTTGGAAGCCATCATCCTGCATAAAACAATATTATTTTCATTTTTTCATGGATGAAAACGACTTGGGGAGGTCTTCATCAAGCAGTGGATAAGCCATGGCTAGTGGTAATTTTTTTTAAACATTATTATAATTGCAGGGCTGCGCGGTGGCCCAGTGGTTAGCGCTGACGCCTCACGGCAAGAAGGTCCCGGGTTCGAATCTCTCGGCTCGGGTGCCTTTCTGTGTGGAGTTTGCATGCTCTCCCCGTGTCCGCGTGGGTTTTCGCCGGGCACTCCGGTTTCCTCCCACAGTCCAAAAAAGCATGCTGCTACATAGGTTGATTGGTTCGCAGGCTAAATTGCCCCGCAGTCCCCGGCGATGGACTGGTGTCCCATCGTCGGTATATCCTTGCCTTGCGCCCTGTGTCTGCCGGGATAGGCTCCGGCTTCACCGTGACCCTGTATAGGACTAAGCGGTTTCAGACAATGAGATGAGATGAGATTATTATAATTGCTTAGAAAAGCTGCTCTTTCGGGATAGCCGCATCAATCGCTTCCCCCCCCCTCTCCTTCGCGACGTTTCGCCTCACACGTTGGAGGCATCCTCAGGCGCTGTGTGTGACTATATCCATCGAACGCGATGTACAGAAACGTTATTGTTGTCGATTCGCCGTTCATATGTCGCCGTTGTTGTTACCGACATTCCGTTCTCTCCGCAGCTCGGTGCAGCGCTTTGTAACCCGCGGGTGAAAACCGCTCGAGAAGTGCAATTATTATATATTTTTCAATGCAGACTGCTCTTCCGGAAGTGGCGGTCAGGGTCCGTTGATTCCGAAGTCCGTTGAATCGAGGTATTACTGTAGAGTAAATATATATGTGTACTATCGGTGCGTTCTAATCTTTAAACAAGATAATCTTTAAATGCGGGGGGGGGGGTGCGTACTCGGACATTAAAACGTGACCATTTATTGTATTTTAGTTTCCCTTGAGATGCAGAAGCAGTGACAAGAAAGAGTTATTTTGTTATCACTCACAAATAATCATCATAGAATAAACGAAGGCGTGGGTGTCGTGGAGTGTGTGTGTGTGTGAGTCACGGTGCGTAGCGGCAGCGCGTGTCACCGTCGCGAGTCTATTGAGCAGGCTGCAGGGCGGCCGTGTATTGTGCGTTTAAGATAATTGGCATTTTTATGGGAGAGAGAGAGGGAGAGAGAGAAAAAAACACATCCACACGGTTTAAATGCAAACTCAATCCCGGCTGTGGTAAAAGTCAAACTTTAAAGTTTTGAGTGTGCGGGGGCGAGGAAGCGGGGATGCGCCGCGCGTGAGTGTCCCCCACTCGGGCGGCGCTCAAGCTTTGCTGTTCCCGCAGAAATGGTCACGGAGATGGAGGGGTCAGGCGGAGGTGTGATTTTTAAATTGAGATTTGCATATCTTCGACACGGAGCGACACGGTGGTGCAGTGTGTGGCGCTGCAGCCTCCCAGCCAGGAGAACTCAGGTTCGATTCCCAGCTCGAGCACCTTTTATGGGCCGAGTTTGTAAGTACATCACTCCACAATTAAGTAGTGATGTCAGCCACTTTTGGCGAGCTGTCATGTGCGGCTAGGTCAACTGAAACAGAGCCTGTGACGCACCTGGTAAATACAATTGTTTAATTAGTTTAGAGAGGAGGAAGGTTGCGGTTCAAGAGTAGCTCTTCAGTTTTAAGCGTTTCATCTCTCCGGCTCGTGATAATGCACCAACCACCACCATGCACCACCATGCACCACCATGCACCACCGTCAACGCGACCTTCACGAATACAGTTCGACTTGTCAAGTCACCCGCAGGGAGATGCAGGCGGCAGCGGTCCGTGGTAAACGCAGATTTGCTTCATGGCAGGGTGATTGAGACGGCTACAGAGTAAACCCGAGAGTGTTCACACAACGAAAGAAGCTCTCTGTAATGTTATCGATGGATTCCATTTTTTGGCTTAGGTCACGTAAAAAATGTTTGTCGTAAACCCTCCACCACCCGACAATGGCCAATCAGTAAAGTTTGTCAGCGTGAACAAAACGTGCCAATTCTTTATGATCTCAGCACACCGGTGTGTTGGAGAGCAAACGGTCGACTTCAATAATTGGCCTCAAGCGCCTGAGGATGCCTCTGATGTGTGAGGCGAGGTGGAGAGAGGAAGCAATCGACGCGGCTGTCCCGAGAGAGCAGCTTTTCGAAGCAATCATCATGCACCGAGCCGTGAAAACCCACATGATGACCACTGCTTCTGTCCATGGGACCACGGTGACATTGGGCAGCCAGAAGCTTGAGGAGCGGACAATTCCGAACGCGATTTGACGTAACGGTTGCACGGCGTGCGCCCTTTTCATAAAACAAA
>JAZEWT010000005.1:23908655-23921227 GCA_036362905.1 Mordacia mordax
TATGCAGGTGTTAAGTTCTTAACACCTGCATAATCGCCAGATACGGTAAAACCTATTGTGATCTTATATTTGTATACTGGCAAAAAAGTACCCATAGCGTACATCATTACACTACACACTCTATTCATCACGAGAAGCATCGGGCATTTCTAAATCAGGCCGCTGTCTCAGACGTAGCCAGACCAGCCCCCATTGCTTCCGAAGCCCTTCGAACAGAGGTCCACTGAAATCGAGGTTTAATCGTACGAAATGTTAACATGAAAAAGCACGGCGAATGTCAGTGTGTGTGGACTCACTTCATTCTGAAAGAACTTGGCTTGCTCGTCGCAACCTGGAAGGGCGCTGATGAATTTGGCCACCTGCCGAAAAGAATACGGTTTTAAAACGCTTGCATCTTCCAATGCTCAACGCCACATGGATGTACGAGCAGCAGATGCCAAGGGCCACCCCGGGCTTCAACCGAGAGCCGTCTCTCATCGCCCCCTGCTGTTCCTTCTCTCAGGCTGATCTTCAAACAGTTGAAGTTAGCGGCCCTTTCCTTGTTCCAAGAATACGGCTTGAATGTTTATTTTCTTGGTGAGAAATGTTGCTTTGCTGAAGAATGTACACACGGCAGTGTTCCACTGAAGCAGATTTGTTCTCTAAGAATTGCGCTCAAGAGCTGCTCTTTTGGGATAGCTGTGTCTAAAGTTCCTCCTGTCTGACACATCAAAACATTTATTCTAGCAGATATTCTGCCAGTTTATTGAATTCGATTATATAGGAAACAAAACTGAAGGACTATTCTCAAACCGTTCTATATTGCATACACAATAAAATAATTTTTTCTAAGTATACAGAAAATGTTAAATGAGTGTTGTGTTTCACTCCTGCTAAGCATTTTGGTGCAGATTGACTGTGTCTAGATGCTTTGTGGATATAAGTGGTGCCTGATTTAATGTGGATTGTGCTTTTTCATGCGCTTGATGTTTCCAAAGACCTGGAAAACCTATCCCTTGTGCATTGCTCGTGGGTGAGTGTCTCTACTTAATTTTAATACTTATCTTTGTTATTAGGCCATTTGCTCCAGCTTAAATTGAGATTCAGAAAATACGGAATATTCTACCAATAGCTTTTCACAAAACATCTGAAAAGCCCTTCTATACACAACCGGGGAGACCTTTCCCACAACCTCTGTTATGAATATGGTGTTTGTCACATGACAGTACAACAAAACGTTTAATCATCAGAGCTGAATTGTAGCCAAATAAATCAAACTAAAGTTTGAATATTATTGTTTGTTTAGCAATTGGTAGTTGCACTGAAATACAGCTCATTACACTTGAGAACCTAACTTAATTGCAGGCTATTGAAACCGATTTTGAACTTAATACGTCGGCAGTGCCAGTTAAGCTCTTTGACCACTAGTCAGCCTCCTCCATCCAGAAAATGATGCTGAAACCTATTTGTTTTAGATGTATTGTCACCCCCTCCAAGTACTCCAGTTTCCTCACGTATGCCAAACACCCATTAACAGCGCTATGCACATATCTCAACGCATGCCCTTAAATAAAAAAAAGAGATTCTCGAGACATAGTACGGCTTTCCGGAATAAACTGGCATTGTGTAACATCGCACACCTCATCGACCCCCCACTTGGACACGTGGCAGGCCGTGATGCCAGCCACCTGTGGCAGGATCTGGCAGTGCTGCTCCCAGAAGAGAGGCAGCGAGCGCGCCGGGTTGGGTGACAGGGCGGACAGGAACATGGATTGCTGCAGAATCCCGGCGTCCAGCTCTGCGTGGGACACAGACAATCACCTGCTCGCAGAGCTGCACCACTCACATATGTGTGTGTTCACGTCTCTTCACCAACGCATAATGAGCAGTGTAATAAACTACAGTAAACTCAATGCTCCACGACTGACATTGTGCAGGAACGACTGGGAGAAGGATGGCTATATAGTGGTAACATATGTGCCTCAAAAAGAGGAGGTCCTGCTCGAGGCAGGTCGACTCCCTCCTGGAGTGCCTTTTCTGTGTGGAGGATGCGTGCTCTCTACCCGTTTTGCATGGGTTTCCTGCAGGCTCTCCGATTTTCTCCCGTAACTAAAAACACTCGCTAATTGACCGATCACTTCAGAATGTACAGCACAGTGTCTAGAAAATGTTGGCGCTGGTTAACCATGCGGCCGATTCTCCCCGCCCCTCTGCAAATTTCTCATGCCTCCGAAGTATTCTCTTCGAATACCTTCGACATTGGAAAAATATGCACGCATTATAAACTGGATTGCAAAAAGGCTGTCGATTATATTACTTTATTATGATTGTCACATACAATAATATACTGTGTTTGTTTACCATCGTATCCTTCTGTGATATTAACTGGTGTTACACCTTGTCCTGAGTAACTCCTATCAACAGCATATAAAAATGCAGGCGCCCATGACACTGAAAGGACCTTGTGACAGTATTATGTAGGCATTGTAATACCCTCAGTAACATTCAGTTCCAATCCCGTGGCAGTCTGTCCCTGCTGTGAAGACGGTGCAAATCTGTAGGGGTGGGTAATCGTACACAATAAATACAAATGGTGATAATCGCGACAGTTCTATGGTAGCTGAACAACGTTTCATAGGGAAGCTGTGAAGCCTTTTAAACAGCAACAGCCGTTTTAGAATTTTAACACGTTGGTAATCAGAGCAAACATGCTCCGGGAGAGCTGGGAGGAACAATATATTTTGTTAAAATCGGTCTAGAAGCCTTTATTACATTTCGTGGGGCTTTACTGGCCCCCTGCGCTCCATTACATTCAGGACAGCACAGTGAATAACTCACTCTCACCGTGCTGTCCTGAATGGTTACACAACTGACGTGCAGAAAGCAACCTTGCAGAGTTTACACTGCTGCCAGGTATGCAGTCTCATTCAAGCGGCTGCTCTCCCACATGTCAGATGGTGTTGGGAGGATTATGAATATGGCATCACAGTTGGGACAATCTGAAATGCTGGGCTATACCGTGGCAGCAGATAGTATACAGATGGTTTTCCAAATTTTTTTTATGCATCGTTACATTGGTCAGTTCGGACATTTTTTGTGTCGCAGGGATCCCAATTTTAGAGCCTGAAAGCTCACTGGGCACTCTCCGCTGTAAGAATAAACATCCATCGATCCATAGCAGAAACAAGGAATGTTTGTAAACATTCATTTAGAATGTAGCCAAAGCTTCCTAGGAATGCTACCCCTAAAAATATTTTGAGGCAGTGATCTTTTCTTGCACGAATAGATTATAAGTGTTAGTGCTACATTTAATGCCCCTATGTGGAAGACATGCATTAATTCCAGCAATATGCAAAGTACTGAAAAGTATTTAGGATTAAGGGTCTACACTGATAATTACAAAATAAATCACTGCGTTCAAAATTAACACTATCTTACAATATCGTTTTCAATGTGGGATGCTAACGTTTCAGGCAAGAGCCTATTTTCAAAGTAAAGAGTCTACAGAGGGTTGGAGATCATACTTTAGATTCGAAGACTGTAAATGTGAATAATTAGTTGTTTTAAAATCCTATTTGGCCCATGATGAGATAAAGGTTCCCCACACCTGCTTTAAACGCATACCCCATCAGCCCTACCATACAGAGAACACGCTTCTTGCCTAGCAAGACCTACGGCTCTAACCTTGCCCAATTATAACACACATGCCAGCTGGCACCGCCACTCCGCTTCCTTTTTGAACAAGGCAAGATGCCATTGCATGCTCAAGAACCGTTCACGAGAGCTGCAGGCCGACCTTGGTTGAGGAGCGGTGGTGCTGAGTGACGGGGATGGCGATGACGTGCTCGACACCTCGATCTTTTCCTCCTCAATGTCATCATCGTCGTCGTCATCCTCATCGTCACTGCTGTCTTCTGCGCCCTCGGGAGATGTCGGCTGGGACTGTGCCCCTCGCAAACATCCCTGCTGCTCCTGCTGTTGTGGTTGCTGCTGCTGCTGTTGCTGTTGTTGTGGCTGTTGCTGTTGTTGCTCAGCTACCAGGGGACAGCCAGAGGGCCGGTGGTGGGTGCTGAACCGGCCGGTCACATGGCCCGAACCGTCACAACCCGGCGTGGGACATTTTCTGCTGAGGAATGACAACGGCCAGCACGTAAAATTTAACAATGACATCACTGACGGTGTTTCAATGTTTGTGAAACCTCGCCAAAGCATTCTTAGATAAAGACCTTCATTGCTGCTCGCTCAGGGCACTTGACGCTTTGACATGCCGTTCTCTCCGCAGCTCTGTGCAGCGCTTTATGACCCTCGGGTGAAAATCGCTCGATAAGTGCAATTGTTATTATTATAATGTGGAAGGTTCCATACAGGGATGCTTGGCCATTTCAGTTGTATGAAGTTATTTTTGATGCGGGAAGGAATCAGAGTGTGACCTGAAGCAACCCACACTGAAAAAGGCACAACACTTAATAATCTTCACAACCAACTTGCTGTACTATCACATCTACTGGACAACTTGCAGTCGAGGGCGACTGGATCAAATTCATGTGTGCGACCTGCTGACCCTTGCTTGAATAGCACTGGCGTGGGCCACTACGCCGCTTGTCATGTCGAGACAAAGAAACGCAGGTTCAGTGGAGGAGCAGCGACACGCATCAGACACTTGTGACACTTAATGAAGAAAATGGAACCGAAACTGCCACGCAGAGGTGCATTCTTGTTATTACCCTCAGTGACAAGAGGTTGAACAAATGTATTACAGAACATATCACAAGATGGTGACATCAATTTGACTTAAGAAAATAGAGCTTGGGCAAGAAAATGCTGCAAGGGACAATCGCCAGTTGATAAGAATACTGATCGGAGCATCTGTGAAGCGAATCCACCACAGTGACACAGTAATTAAATTGTCCCGCGTGCAAGTGCTCCGCAAATGACTCCATCACAAGAAAGAGGAGTTTTTCAGCACGCCGTTATGCAGCTGTGGGATAATCATGGCTGACGATGATGGAGGGAAGCCCGGTGGGTTCGGGGGGGTTCTTACTTTGGGATCCCGCCAGCGCAGGAGTCTGCGAGCGAGTCGGAGCGCCTCCCGCGGGACAACGGTGTCGGCATCAGGCCCGCACGCTCCAAGCCCAGGCGGTCGGGGTTTGCCCAGTCCTTGGTCAGATTCATCTCCGAGTAGGGGCAGCCAAACGCACTGTCGAGGGACGGATGCATATTTACTACAAAGACGATGATGGATTATTGATTCAAATCATTTTTTTTTATCGTGCAAGATACAATCATAGAATTTTACATGTAAGAATTGATTGTTTAAAGATTAAGTAAATAACACGTAAACTATAAGCCCCCATCGTGTAAATGTGGAATTTCCACCAGTGGCTTAGGGCCACCCGTAGTGATGAACACTAGCCCAATGTCGGGATATTGTTACTCTTTTGCATAGAACACAGAATCAATATCGTAATCATCTTAGAAGTTAAATAAATAAATTCTCCAAATGTTTTCTGCTCAGCGATGTATTTTCCCACACCGCTTGTACTCATGCCCGACCGACGTATACCTGTGATGGCCGGAGTATTTTGCCCCCCTGATGTGTCCAACCCCGGTACATCCAGGTGTGGGACAATCGTTTGGTCCGGGAATGATGCTCACATCCTTGGTACCTTTAAAAAAAAATCCAAAAACTCAACAGTGTCAGTCCCACGCACAAAGCTTCAGCAGAACATCTTCCCAGGTGTGATGCCATATGTTTATAAACCAACGAGCTGCATGCAAGATTGATCGACCGTACGGTGTGGCGTGAGGTGATGGCACAGGTATACACGCACTGCACCACCACTCTTGAGTTCAATTCCTGGCCTATAGTCGCCATCAGTGGTAAATTAAATCTGAATTTGTCCTGACCTCCCACGCAACCTCTTCCACCAAACCGCACTGAACACGAAATATGGTCCAACAACCACCGTGACTAACGCAGGATAAAGAGAGGTCTTTGCCCAGAAGCATATGGCTGGAACCAAATCAATTAACAGAACTTAGTATAGGGGGTGATTTCAGCACACGGATAGGTAACATGCTAAGCGGTGCTTCAATGTCATGTGTGTACTGTGAGTGTAAAAGTTCAATTGATATGATGAATTGTGAGATTAGGAATTACTCTCAAAACCTGCTCTTTCGGCACAGCCGCATCGAGCGTTTTTCCTTCTTTACTTCGCAACATTGAGTCTCCCAAGTTGTCAGGATGCCTCAAGCACAGGAGAAATGTCGCCAAGGAGACAGAAGCAATGTTTGACAAGGCAATCCCGACAGAGCATCTATTGAGAGCAATTCTCACACACTGAGCCATGCAACCCCACATAAATATAGAACAGGAATCAAATGAAATTAATAACCCATTTTCATTTGACGGTAACAAGCCACGTGAATGTGCAGGGGCCGTTGCCGAGACTGCGTCGGCCCTCACCGATGGGAGGCTGTAGAGGGTGGCCAGTGCGGCTGCACCAGCCCACCGGGTGGACGTCCGGACTGTCCGCCTCCACCCAGTAGTCGTACAGTGCCTTCCAACCGTCGAAACGCACCTTCAGGACAACAAATACGAGCGCGTTTCACCGTTATAATGCAAGTGGCTCAAAGACTGCACGTCAGGATGTTTCACCTGGTGGGCCATATGAGGCACTGCGTTGAGAGTATCAAACTTTGTGAAATGTCTTGATGAGGAATTTGTACCAGTGGCTCAGGGTCACCAAATCATATGAACACAAGCCTAGAATCTCTCCACGGATGATGAAATACAGAACCACTCCTTGGGAAGTCAAAACGTTGTTCTGTAGAGCAAGTGGCCTCGACCACAGGAATGTACGTCTACTACAGGCTCAGGACTACCAAGGGAGGGGAATCCTGCCTGTTGCTCATTGGAGCAGAATATCCTCTTGCATGCTACTTCTGTCACAATATTCCACCCCCTCCCCCCCACAGATTGTACCCTCATGGCGGTGGAGGGGTTTGCGTGTTGTAATAAACCGCAGAGCTAAGCTACCTGCAGTCGAGCACTCCAGCTAAGGTCTCCCTTGGTTAACAGGTCTGGGGTGAGGTTCCAGACAAATAACGATCCGAAGAGCTCCTGACTAAAGTAGGATGGCATCAAGGGGCAAATGTCCAACCCAGGTCAACCTGCATAGCGGCCGTTGAAACTGACCACTCCAGTACCAATGTGAAGCGCAACCAGCACCGGCGCGTAAATGTACACCACGGTCACCTTGATGTGATGGTCGTCCGTGGCTGCTACCGTGGCTGCGCGGACGAGCACGGGGTTGCGCCGATCCACCGCCTCGATCTTCATGCCGATGCGAAGGCCGTGGGGTGGGCGCTGACGCGAAAATCCGAAACATAAACGCGGAAGGTGGTCGAGTGGTTCAGGACGACGATTGCAGAAAATGTTTAAATATCATAGTTATGAAGGAAGAATCAAAAGTGTCTTAACAATGAAGTTGGTAAAAAGTTTATAAACCTATTGACCGCTCCGTACCTTATTGTTAATCGAATCACATCATGGGAGGATTAATGTCTGCAGTTACTCTGTTTACATATTTATATCAAATTACCCTGATTGTGCCCAGTCACGTCAGACATCGATGGCTAGACAGGGGTTTAAGCCCAGTTAGTACTTGGATGAGTGATGTACACTTGGGCTGTGACATGGCCAAGAGATGACAGGTTAAGCAGTGCATTGTTAAACCTACCTGAGCTACCTGTATTATTCTACCTGTGTTGATTTTCTCTGGGTACTTTTTTGACTCGCAAAACACTCATTAGTGGATTTACCAAACACTCCGATGAAAGACGCTCGTGAAACAATGTTTTAGGAGTCGGAAAGCCATTCCTACATAAACAAAGGGAAATACTATTGTAAGATATAATGCTGAATATAGGTATATTTTTAAATGCTCTATTTCCAAAGTGTGGAATCACCCTTCACATGTCAGCATTGGGTTTTTCCACATTACCGGCTTAAAGAATCTGGCAGGCACCGGATCGGCTCCCATTTCCTCCAAATATATTTCCCAGCTAAACTCTCTGTCGTCCGGGTGCCCTGGGAAAACACAAGTGTTCGTTGTTTTCACACACAGCAACAACACAAGAAGAACAGGTATAGCCCTTTAGTTTCAACTTACACAGTGCCATTAATCCAAATTAAATATCACACTTTACAATTTAGGCGGCACGGTGGCCCAGTGGGTAGCGCTGTTGCTTCACAGCGAGAAGGTCCCGGGTTCGAATCTCGGCTCGGGTGCCTTTTTGTGTGGAGTTTGCATGTTCTCTCCCCCGTGTCCGCGTGGGTTTTCGCCGGGCACTCCGGTTTCCTCCCACAGTCCATAAAACATGCTGCTGCATAAGTTAATTGGCTTGCAGACTAAATTGCCCTCAATGCCCAGTGATGGACTAGCATCTCATTGTGGGTATATCCCTGCCTTGCGTCTTGTGTCTGCCGGGATAGGCTCCGGCTCGCCGCAACCCTGTACAGGACTAAGCGGTTTCTGACAATGAGATGAGACTTCACAATTTATAGCACACGGAGGACCTGTACAGAAAGCGTATGAGTATTCATTTCGTCGAAGGAAGGAGGCGGCGGCAGTCAGTCACAGAGGTAAAAATGGAAAGTATTGAGTCTGGAAAACCCCCCAACTGATCGCAGGTTTACTGTAGCGTTCAAGAGAAATCCTCGTATTGCTGGAAAGGATAATGTGTGATGAAAGAGGAGTGCGCGTAGAGAAACGGGGCGAGATGGGAGAGCCAGGCAATGGAGAATTTAATGCCCCGTTTTATGCCAAAAACGGTGAGATATTTTCAGTAAAAACACCATTACGAATGGAATCTGTTAGAGAACATATTTCAGTTTGACGACAAAGTGGATAACCGAAGATGAGAAAACCTGTACCGCTTGCTCGAGGGTCTCGTGAAGTCAGACAGTCGGCCAAGTGGCCGATAACTCACCGAGTGGTGGGGTTAGGGGAATGTCGTTTCGTTGGCACCAGCCGACGGGGTGTATGTACGGGCTGGTTGCGTCACACCTGGGTAGAGAAACACGAGCAGCATCCAGGTCTGCGTTGGACATGTGCGCACGGCTTGGCTGGTTTGCTTTTATAACCGTGAGGTTCATAGGTAGTGGGTTCATAATTTTCTAACGATTTCAATTATAGCTATTACAAACATGTAATCACATGAACACAGTGAAATATCACGAGCGTTTAAGGACATTACAAAATATTTTTTGAATAATAATCGTTGTGTCACACGTACATAAAGTCACTATCAAAGCGCCTCTATGCTTGAACGCATACATATTCTTAAGACAATACTATCCCTTCTGGTAATATGTGCTGCCCAATCCTACTTGCTTTTCTCAACAGTCAAAAATACAGACGTATCTTTGATGTGGTAACCCCAGCATATTGCATGTAGCAATATGCACTTCATCGCCAGTAACCTAAAGGTTTCCACACAATCTGTCAAAGACTCTGCGCGTAACCGCAACGCAAATGCATGTCTTCACACAGCCTCTCACTCACAAAGCACTCACAAATTCTAAATGCAGGTAAACACCTTCTATTTGTGACAATCGATTAAACGGCCGATTATTCATACAAATTGGGACAGCCTCGTTTCATTCCCTTTTTCCAAGGTTTCATGCTAAGCATGCCAGGGTTAATAAATGTGCATCGAGATCCATGAACACCAGCCGACCTACACAGATTCACATTAGTTGCATCAACATTTACGGTGGCCTATGGCCACCTGGGCCAAATCTGTGGTGACCACTAAATGTTAATGTGATCACCTTGGAGCAAAGGGAACAGCCTACTGGTTGCTGACGAAATCCTCTGGAGAGTTGTCATGTTACACGATCAGCCAATAAGAACAATGTAGAATGGCACCCTGGAATGGTGGCATATCTGCACCTCATAGAAAAAGTCATGCCCTTGGCAGTCAGATTCCTGCCTTTGGACAGCTTTCTGTGTGGAGTTTGTGTATTCTTCCCCTGTTCGGCGTGGGTTTCCTCCGGGTTCTTCCCATAACTAAAAAACATTCGCTAATTGATTGGCTGATAACACCATAATATAAGTAAGCGGTGTCTAGCAGGTTGGTTCCGGCTGACCACAGGACTCTCCCCCCCGCCCCGTGGTTTTTTCATGCCGCCGTATCCGTGCGTAATCCACGACCAAGTGTGGAATTTGCATCGATTACAAATTGCGTTATCGATAATGTTATCATTCTCATAACCACCGAGTGCGCGGGCGATAAAGCCAAGGCTTGGACACCAGGCTACGGAGAGAAGGGAGGCATGAAAAAGGGAACTCCCATGGAAATCCCCTGCACCGGTGACCACGCCACCCACGCGACGCCACCGCGCTCCCTACCAGTAGTCGTACGTATCGTCCCAGTTGTCGAAGTGAACCAGGAAGCGGCCGTCGGCGTGGTCCGCGACGGTGGCGACACACACCAGCGAGGGGTTCTTCCTGTCCACCGCCTCCAGCTTCGCTCCTTCCTCAAAGCTGTGCGTCACTGCCGGCTGGGCAATAACCAACAGCAACGCACGCCGGCGCGTAATTAAAACATTCAGCCGAGTGGCGCATGCAAACATTCTGGCAGTGGTGTTTTGTGTTATGCTATGAACCAATCCCGATTCGTGGGATATGTTGCTGATTTTTAAACAACTTTACCATGCACCAGTTTCCTAAGGAAAAACTCCACCAATGTATTTTTAATACACATTAATATGAAGTGGTACGGTTAACTTTGAAAGCAGCTTTTCGAAGCAATCATCAATCTGTATACAGTAAAAAATTGTCCGCTTACATCAGTAGTTGGCAAGGGTGCATTACTACAGTGTGCACTGTGAACCTGATTACAGGTCCACACAAATAAACAATACCTGCAACATCAGAGAGCTGAATCACAGCACTTGTGTCCCACTCACCCTGCTCTGGGATTTGAAGAGATGCTTCGGCGCGGCCTGGGCCTTGCATACCTTTAGGTAAGCAGGCCAACTGAACTCTTCGTCCGAGTAACCTTGACAACAATAATACGGGCACATTCATACACTTTACCCCTGCAAGTTTCTCTTCATTGTGTTATCGACATCATGATCGTGAGATACAAAATGCACGCACATGTCTCACATTGGAAAGTGAGAAACGTCTGATCGATAACGACGCATGAAAGTGGATATGAAGCATTAATTCCCGCATCCCCTCTCGTCATTTCTAGTCCACATGCTCAGGGGCTGTGCTTTGTCACCCGCTCTGCCACCTACAGTATTGTCTTTACATGACAGTCAAACTTATAGTTTTTATCTCAAGTGCTGATGTCTACAATTAAGTGCAGAACCACATCTGATATGATGATAGTGCGGTCATTGTGACAGGGCTGATACCATCACTCCACGCAATTTGTAATGGATGCAAATTCCACACTTGGTCGTGGATTATGCACGGATACAGCGGCGTGAGAAAACCACGGGGCGGGGGAGGGGAGTCAACTGGTCAGCCGGCACCAAGCAGTGCCGATTAGAACCTGGATCTCAGTCCTGACGACCGAGAACTCTGACTTTTCAGCCATCTCAAATGAACGAATGTGAAATGTCAAACTTGATTAAGAGAGCAACCATCGACTCCAAACATACTCACCTTTGGGTGGTAGAAGGCGATGGCCAGTTGCACTGCACCAGCCGGCTGGGTGGATTTCCAGTGAGTTGGCATTGACCCAAAAGTCATAATTTTCCATGTAGCCGTCAAAATGCAGCCTCAGGCGATAGCCTAAAACCTTCATGTGGGTGAAGAAAAACGGACAAAAGGAAATCATTATCCACTAACACCCACCATAAAGGCACAACGGAAATTCTCAACACATTCAATTTGAGGTAGTGGCCTGCAGCTATAGAGGTCTTAGTAGTTGCCTTATGAGCTGTGGGCTTTAGTGGAGAAGTATAATAATCACAAAGTCTGATTGTGTTCACCCAACAATAAAAATAAAATCTCCCCTCCAATTCACATATCGGCTATTGCTGAAGCAATCAGCTGTGTGGTGGGGCATCTGTATAGCTTCAAAACGAAACCAAAGCTTGAATAGTAACTTAAAACTAAACACAATCTCAACAATAACCCGCATCAATACCAATTGGCAATCCCAACACATGTACCCACAGCCTCAGTACTAACCTACAGAGCACCAGTCCACAGACAAGGTAAGAGTCCTTTCAGCTCCATTACCAAGGCAGGATCCCATTACCCGGTCATTATGGTCATAGTTAGCGACACGGTGCCCAATAGTTTTTTTTTTGTGCAGCTTCTTCGCGTCGAAACACCAAGCGAACACAAAGGTGCACTGACCTCGGTAACGCTGAGCACGCAGTGAAGGGACGGGTGCTGGGGGTCGGCCCCCTCCAGCCTCATGCCCACCTGGAACCCGTTGCTGCTGGTTGGGAAGGTCTGGCACTGCTCACGCAGCCACGGACACCACACACACACACACAAACAAGCGCGAGACGCAAGACCGACACGTGAGATGAAATCCAAAAAATACCCAATTTACTA
>JAZEWT010000005.1:23921605-23934484 GCA_036362905.1 Mordacia mordax
CAGGCACTATGTATGTGTTGAGTCCCCTCCACAGAGTTGCTGCATTCCAGGATCAATGGACAACTATAGGGGTCCACTTGAAAGGGTTCCATTGTCTTGCTCACACCCGGGAATCACATTAACACCATCCTGCTCCACCTGTGACTCATCTCCTAGTTTGCATCTCCTGAAAGAAGTTCCCAAACACTTGGTGATTCCCCTCTGATGTCCGCATTTCAGAGCTCTATATCTATGCCTACTGACTTCAATGACTGGCCTCAAGGTTTGGCTGAGCTTTAGCCTCATTTCTCATTTTTACATTGTATCTTAATAAAGGTATTTTAACTCACAAATTAGTGTCGTTCGGCGCGATGCGAACTATTTCGCACGTCGACTCTAACCTCTGTGAAGAGTTTTACAGGCGCGGCATTCGCCTGTTCTGCTTCAAGGTAGGCGTCCCAGGACCAGTGTTCCTTCCTGGCTGCCTGCAGTGCTGCATCACACACACACACACACAGAAATTCAGGCACGGCAGGCACAAAGGGACCACAAATGTATAGCCATTACATTATCCGATGATTAATGCAATAATCACATTTAACATAGGTGTCCCTAGCGTAGGCGAAGTGGCTAAGGCGGTTAATGACCGTGTCGGAGCATGACGCTTACACTGTTTAAATCCTAGTTTTCAATCACGGTGCTAACCATGCATGATTAAACCGCATTCACGAGTGTTGTCAGTCGCTGGTTATGTAAACCTGTCATGTTAAGCTCAAAACATAAGATGGGATTTCAAATTAAATTGGCGTATTCCAGATGTGGCACTGTTATTGTGATGCTCTTTGTAGTAAACAGTCCCATCTAGTGTTTAATGAGCAAGAAATATGGACGTTATTTCAAAAGACGTTCAGTGCCATCCTCTTCCAATATAACGCAGCCATTTCCTGACACAACTGTGATGCATTGCTCCACGCGACAGTTCCACCAGGAAATGTCTCGTGATATGACACCAACAGTGCACTTCAAACATAACTAAGTAAATAATATATACTTGTCTCTTAAATGTAACATTTAGCATGCATAGGCACATGCATGTGCTTTTATCTGCCAGTCATGATTATACAGGACTGTTTTTTATGATTCTGCAAAGCCATGAAACACTCTCCACTAACAAACAACTTTATGATAGTTTTATGGCCAAGCTTATGAAGGCATGTATTGCTAGACGTTTGTGCCATAACAAGGTACATGATGAAAGTAACTCATTGCAACAATGTTTTCAGATTTATATTTGTCAGTTCACTTTCATGCATATAACAGTATTTTCATGATAATCTACATCTGAAGCTTGTAAGGTGTTCAGTGAAAGGGTTATTGTTGTAGAATGTACAGTTACAAAAGAAAACATCAATAAAAACATATTAAAGCTATAAGAACACAAACTAAAAATTCAACACTTGTGAAAGTATTCACAAGTTTTATATTTTTTGCTTTATGCATTTTTTATTTTAAAAATAAAACGGCAGTGTAAGAACCTTGCTTGAATAAAAATCAAATCTCTTCAAAGATTATCAATTACTTTTAAGAACATGTATTTTCTGTTAATGCCATTAATGAGACCTTTATAGGCTGTCCAGCCAGCATGCATATCAACCTGGAGTATTTATTTTAAAACGTAATAAATCAGTACAGCATATTTGCAGCAAATCTTATAGAGTAGAAGCTTAAATTTTAAAATAACATAAAAAAAAGAGGTGAAAAAAATAAAGGGTACTTAATGATAATTTACATTATCGCAAAAGGTCCAGATAAACATTGGCGAGGCAGCCAAAGGATGGAACAAACTCACGAAAATGTTCACAGATGCAGCAATGAAATCAGCTCAAGAGCAGACGATTAATCATCGTCACATCGTAAGAAACGTAACAGCTTGGCGATGCCTCCATCAAAGCGTGGACAGATCACGGCTGATGACGAGCAATGAATGTGACAACCTCAGAGCGCATCACAAACGCACATCTGCTTACAAGGAATCTCGGGTAAACGCTCATAGTTGCACTTCATTTTCAATGCCCTGGGACTTCTGTCCTTCGAAAGACTCTAAGGAAAAAGTTTGATATAAATGTTACAAAATATAAATGTCTTTTGACATATAAAACTGCTCCAATAATAAAATTCATTCTCGGACCATTATGCAAACCCATTGCAAATGTCAAATAAAAGATTTCAAGCAGAAATGCTATTCAGTAGTGTGAAAGTATTCTTTTTTCAAGAGTAAGCCTTGCCTTGACGTACAAATTAACACACTTTCTTGGATAACGTGCATTTCAATCGACTCAGGAACATCATTGTCAAAGTAATTTGGGTCCAAATGGCATATTTAAAAAGAGTGTCTCCATTGACACAAAGTCAAATTGGTTAATGGTCTTAAATAGTTTTACTATTAATTTGGTTATTAAATAGATGTAGTATACTCAATATCTCAACAGAAAATTTTTATAGGATTTTAATTTACGTAGCGTTTTAAAGGGTACAAACGATTGGACAAAAAATTAACCGGTCCAGAATTTTCACTGCAGGTTCACACCTCACAAAACCTTGCACTCCAGTTTGGTTTGGCATTTGGCTCGCACTTCAGCAGCACGCTAAGCCTTCCCCTCCCGATCTTCCGCTTCTTATTTAGTCGCTCAATCACCGAGGCGTCGACCCTGCTCACACCACCGCCTTCTGCAAGCCTGCTGCACGGCGGGCACACAAGCACATTCACAATCACCAGCCGTATCGAAACGCACGGATCAGTGTTCACGTACTGCGCAATCCTGTTCCATTGTCATAGAAGCACCGTGACGAGGCGAATCGCTCTGTCATGATTTGTTTGTTGACATTTCTTGTACATGTATAGTTCGGTATGTAAAACCACGGTTGGATGAGGGCCTCTCCAAATTAGTGAATAAAAAAAACAACCTCTGAAAATTAATCACAAACCTGGATACCGGCAGATCATCGAATCGTTAGCAAGGTCTCATCTCATCTCATTGTCTGAAACCGCTTAGTCCTATACAGGGTCACGGTGAAGCCGGAGCCTATCCCGGCAGACACAGGGCGCAAGGCAAGGATATACCGACGATGGGACGCCAGTCCATCGCCAGGCACTGCGGGGCAATTTAGCCTGCGAGCCAATCAACCTATGTAGCAGCATGCTTTTTGGACTGTGGGAGGAAACCGGAGTGCCCGGCGAAAACCCACGCGGACACGGGGAGAGCATGCAAACTCCACACAGAAAGGCACCCGAGCCGAGAGATTCGAACCCGGGACCTTCTTTCGTTAGCAAGGTGTTATATTATATACCTAGTGTAAATGCAATAACATTAAGCTTTAAAAAAAAATCACCAAAAGTTTCTTCCATTATAAACAAAACACGCAAGCAAATTTTACAAACATACTATCAACAACACAACATTACTAATTAAACCATTTATTACACAACCAGTGGCACAATTAAACATCCCAAAGACACCAAAAATAGCACCAAAATACTCACACGATAGGCACAGAAACACTATCATCCAATTACTGTACATACTGTTAATTCTAGGGCACACAGAAAAAAAAACTCACCTTGCCAGTTTTCGGCTGCTATAGTCATCATTACACAGCAGAGTACGGTGACATTTTGACTCCAGGCTTTTTCCAAAGCATTTCCAAACCTCGCTCCGTGTAGCTGCTTCAAAATGAAATTACAAAACAAAAACAATGAGTATAAAATTATGTTTTCAAAAAAACCTGCAATTACAATAAAAGTGTGCAAACCACAAAGAAAAATTGATTTTTTTATCGGATGTACTAATTCACTAATGGGAAATTTAACCACGGCTACTTGTTAATCACTTTAAGTGATTATATTAACATTCGGCAAATAACTTTTCAGCAAGGGTTGTGTCAACGCATTGATCCTTGTGGTATGGAAAACCAACAGCACACGATGGAGATTAATTACAGAAGGGGGTTTAAACTACACTCCACATAGCTACCCTTGGCCTGCATGCTCATGCTGTGCTTCGCAATACACTCTCCAATGAAATATAAATGCGTTAACAGTGTGCAGTCACCGGTCAAACGTAACAACCTGGGCCTTTGGGAGGAGTAAAACCTAGGAATAATGGTAACAGCAAATGGCACAAACAACTGTAATGAACACACTTGCAAGTTGTGTACTATTGGGCCCACTGCAGCCAGTTTGTTGTGGGTGTGAAACAGTAGTTGATCTAAAATTTTTTTTTTTTACAAAACTAAAACAACGATTTGAAAAAAATTATTGCACAACACTTTTGTTTTTCCACCTAAAGAAAAGGCAACGTCTGCTCTGATAAATGCACTGACGGTAGTTACAGCTTGTGGCACAAGTCAGTAACAATAGTTTTTTATTATTCAGGCCGTGATGTAACGTAGCAGTGAATGTAATAAGCTTCCTAAATCAGCGTGCATGCGTTTAGACGGGTTCGAGCAGTCTGTGAGAGAAAGCCCTGCGATATAGTGGCGTCACATCCTTGGTATAGTCCCACCTTGCCCCTCTGTCTGCCGGGATAGGTTCCGCCCCCCCACCCTCCGCGACCCTGCACAGGATTAATCGGGTTCTGATAATGATGATGATGATTGTTCCGTAAAGCTTTCAAGTCCTCCGGCTAGGACTATTTATGCGGTTCAGTGTTGTTGTGCCGGGATGCTGGCTCTGTTCTGACTTGCGCCTGCTTGGGAACATTTATTCCTTCCTCCGGCTTGGACTGTTGATGCGGCTCAGTGGTGCCATGCCGGGATGTTGGCTCTCTTCCGATCCGCACCTGCTCGAGAACACATGTTTCTTCGTAGTTTAAGAAATTATTTATTTCTTGCTGACTTTATGTCCTATAATTTATCGCTGCTGTTTGATTTTTAGTTGAACTGTTCTGATGTTGTTGACATGGAGTTCTCGCCACAGCTCGGATTTGTAAAAAAAAAAAACGCTGTTGCTGATTTTCCATTCTCTGTCATTACTGTTGTCGTGCCGTTCTCTTCACAGCCGTTATTTGTAAAAAAAAAAACTCAAATAAAGTTATTGCTGATTTGCCGTTCTGATGTCGTCGTCGTTGTTGGCGTGCCAACAGCTCTGTGCGGCGCTTTGTGATCCTCGGGTGAAAAGCACTCTATAAATGCAATTATTATTATTAAATGCCGGCACGCCTGAAGCAGCTGCTAGTGTTCATCGCGCAGACGTCGCTGCGAACGTTCTTTTGCTGCGCGCTGCGAACTGGCACCATGGACAGCTCCCCAGCAGGGGCTCGTACCTGTCTTCTTGGCGGCAGCAGTCGCAGCGGCAGCGGCAGCAGCAGCAGAAGTGCCGCACGCACCTCCCTCCTCCAGCACCTCCAAAGCTCCGATGTCATTCATGCAGAACTTTGACGACAGGAGAGCAAACAGTGGATGTTCTGTTACTCACACAATTGGGTTTTACGCTCTAAAAAGGGCGTCAGTCACATACACACAGCAATGTGCATGCACAGCCCTTGTGTCAATCCACTTGTGGGTAAGGGCCTCCCCAAACTAGGCAAATCACGGGGGTTGTCTGAACGTATGTCGCCAAGCTGGTCAGTGCGGGATGTTGAAGGCAGCGAGCAGGGACATGGCAGCAGAGAACTGCAGAACATGAAGTTTTCTGCGCTGCTCTCTGCTGCCCTAGGAGCAGGCCCTAGGACAACCTGTTTGTACATGATGGCCACTCATTCGTGCACTATCCAGGTTCAATGTTGCTTCCCTTCGAAGCTCAGCCTATTGAGAACTCAGTTCAATAGTTTACCTTCTGAAACCTGGATGCAAACCTAGGCTCTCAATGCTGCTGACTTACCTACTCTGACATGGTTTTAACCCGTTGAGGCTCTCAACCACCTCACATGACAATTTAATGTAAACAAACACAAGTACCTTCAGAGAACTTCCAGGTAGAGAAGCAATGCCATTGGTCCACTCCATGGCACTGATCACATCATAGTACTGGCTGGAGGAGCTTCCCTCTGAGCCTCTCCTCAGACAGAGCTTCTTGTTCTGGCTGCTTACACCAGAGCTCTGGCTCAGGTGATTCTTGCTTCCGGCACTCACCTCCTTCTTGCGAATATCCGCTCCTTGATCGAACATCCCTCTCTGCCGTAAAGCTGGCAAGATCTCACTCGCCGAGCAAGACTGCGCTGCTGCACCATAAAGATTCTGCTTCTTAAATGACCTCAGGCCGACGGCAGTGCGGGCCCCCGTTAGCGAGTCAAGTTGAGAGCTGGCGTCATCCTCCACGCTCCGACTCCTCTGCTCACTTCCATATTGCCTGCACGACGGGCTGCCGCCTACCACCACGACTGGGCTGTTGTGAGCGAGGACCTCATTGTCCAGGGTGGAGCCACTGGACACAGGCGGCGCTATTTGACGTGGGGTGACTCCCGCACTACCAACAACCCTGCTGACAGTCACAAGCAGCCCCACTGGGTCAGCTGACACGCCGGGTCCCTCACTGGCCAATGCCTCACTCAGCTGCGGTGCTGCAGATATAGAAAAGTACATCCTTATATTTAACGAATCTTCACTTGTCCATCAGCCTGTCAATTAGCCACAGCACTTATGAGTAAATTCGTTGTATTGAGTTTCGCGAGGGCTCATTTTGTCAGGAAGGATTCAAAAAGCTATGTCAGCAGTGGTGATAAATGTATATACACTATTGACATATGGCTTAAGTAAATACAAAAAACCTGACCAAAAATAACCATTGCGGTAAGTGCAATAGTGGAGAGGTAACAGTGGTGAGTGCACTGTGCTGTGAACCCTTTGAGTTCATTTTCGTTCCCAGCGCCAGCCAATATAAATGGAAAATGCTCTTTGAACTGGTCTTGGGCAAACGAAAGCCCCACTGCTGGTTACTATAATTAACGTTAATGTAAATCATATATGAAAGAGTTCCTGTTCATATGATTATCATGATTACAAGGATTTTCGACATGTTAAAGCCCTATTTTAACATAGTGATAACCAAAATGGTGAATGTAATGCAGACTTTTTTCAGTGTTAAATCGAAAAATTGTCAACAATAAAATATGAATGGCAAGCATCGCCCTTTTAACTTTTAAAGCGCTGCTCTATATCCTATAACACTATGCCTAAAACTTGCATTAACACACAACAGCACCGTATAGTCAAATGTTAACATTTCTGAGACTAATTTTGACCCATAAATCCTCTGATGTGCTCTTGGTATAAACTGTTGCCGTTCTGCTTCATGTCCGACGTTTGCTCCTCATGCTTACAGCTTCTTCGACAACTGAATGCCAAGATGTAGCTCCCAGCACATGGAGCCAAACGTCAGACAAGCTAAATTAATTGGTTCTATACCGCACAAGAATTAAACAAAAACCCCCAGCCACGAGTACGGCAAAGGTTTAGTTTTAAATAATCCGGGAACCTATTGTCTGATGGCTGTTCAAACCATAATTCAACGTCTCACAAGTGCCACACCCTCACGCTGCCGGATCCGTATACATCACGGCTCACATTTACATGCCACCCACACGTATCCACTGCGACTCCCATCCCCGTCACAATGCAAACAAAAGAACCTTGTGAGCTGCTCGCAGAGAGAGAGACCGCCAGCTGCTCAGATGTCCTGCCGCCCACAAGCTGCCCGGCGCTCATCTCTCCTGAGCGCACGCGGTCCCCATATGAGCCTAGGGGGAGGCGGGCGGGCCACACAGCGCCGTGACCAGGGTTTAACTGCAGCTGGTGTCTGTCCAGCTCAGCGTTGCAGAAACTGTTTTCTGCACTCGGCGCACCGCGTCCAGTATAGACATCCCTCTTGCTCTGGTTGGGGATATTTGTCCTCTGCTGCCTGCTTCAGCCTACCAGTGACTCGGGAAATATTTCAGCTGGTGAGTGTCCTGGTCAGAAAGGCAGAAAACTTTCCACACCCAGCACATCACGTTCAATGTAGAGAACTCTTGCTCTGGGTTCTGGTTATTAGTCCCATGTCACCTGGTTCATGCCACCAATGACCCGGGGAAATATCAAGTGAAAATGTAAGCCCTGGCTGTGACACGCGATCCATGCGATGTGGCATGTAACGTTAACAGTATAGTAAACATATAGCTGTTTAACAATTCATTACTTTCTTCACCCCCAGAGATGTAATGAATTGTTATGATTCAGAACCACGGTCTGAATTTAGAATCAACTATATTTTAGTCACTTTCACATTGTTTCTCTGTCTCTACATATTGTATACTTGTTGTTTTCTATCAATGGCCTGTTATATGATTTATTTTTCTACACACGATTTTACATGCGATTAAAAGCCTAGGAATCTCATCAATGACCTATTACCATACATGTATACAAACAGAATCTAGTTTTATTTTGTGAAACAAATGTAACGTCACATAGAAGGATATCTCCTTCAATAAGAGGTGCACTCAGATTATGAGTTCCTCAAATTGTCCCATATTCAAACAATGATGGGAAACATTTTGCGCATCCCTCGTCTATGGGAGTACAGCATTATAATGAACATGCAACCCGCAAGGCAATTGATGCGGTGGCAATGACCACAGTGATGATGCTATGCAAATATAAAAATACTGCAGAGTACAATGGACATTTGTGAAATGAATGAAAAAAAGGCCTTGCTCGCCGCTGCATTGCAAAATGAGTCACAAGGCGGCTGCTGTTTGCGGAGCGATTTTATTTTGAAATGGTGGTGCCGATTTCTTATGAACGATGTGGGTAAAAACCTGACGATCTGTGATGAGCGACAAACCTGCCTGGAGGTGTTTGTTAAATCAACTCTACAACGATGCTACGCTTGACTTGCCACCGAATCGCTTTAACAAAAACAAGACTGATTATATTTGATGTTGTCAAGTCAACTCACAGAATTAATTATGCACTCAAGAGAGACCAGTGTCAAAAACGCTAGGTTAAACATATATAGTTTCCACTCGTGATGGCAGTGTTAATGACAGCAGCTGAGAGCTGGTTATTATACAGTAAGTACCCCACTTTACGAGCCATCTATTGGTAATGTTACATCATCATTGCGACTGACACCATGACCGATATAATTACAATGAAAATCCTAAAGTACTATAATGAAGTCAAAATAATATATACTTCTTCCACATTATCTTTTATAATATTTCTGTCAATTAATATTCCTGTTATAATGTCTATTGCAGTTCTGAATATAACAATATTAAACATGTACACTCAATGGCTTGCCAATAAGAAGGATCAATTACATAATATCAATTCATTAAGTAAGACGTCTCCCAATCCACTGCGTCCTATATGGACTTGAGTGAAAAAAAACTGACTTGTAAATGTCATGCACTTGCAATAAAAAATATATTGAAATGCAGAATAAATACACCCATCCCATTATTTTAAACATTTCACTCAAATAAGCAGCAGTGGATAAACCACGGTGAATTGTATTGATTATTTGGGCAGAAATTTTAATGTTAAATCCATTTCCTTAGTCATTATTACATTTTCCATTGCTTTTTTTAATCAGTCAGCACCCTTTATATAAGCAAGAGATAGACTAAATCCATCAAGAGCCATGAAACAACATTGCCTTATTTGCAAGGCCTGAGTTACATCAAGGGTAGTTTAGGCAAACAAAACGTTTAATGTTTTTATTGACCAAATATAATAAACACCTTTTAAATTTTATTAAGAAACTTGGACAAGTAAAAATGGGCTGGAACATTTAAAATAATCAACAGAATGAGAATTGCTCTCCATAGCTGCTCTTTCGGGATAGCCGTGTGGGGAATTCTTTCTTTCGTTTTCGCCTCCCACGTAGGCGTATCAGGCCTTCTTGATGGTTTGGCTATCCTAAAAGAACGGTTATGGAAAGCAATTCTCATACATCGACCCGTGGTAACCTACATCAGTACAATCTGCAGAATGCATATATGGAAAGAAAGGCGTTCACCCAATTTTCATTACAATATTTAAACACTCAAGAAAATTATAATCGCTTACATATCACCATCAACAGTTCTACTACAACTGTATAATTGCCTTATTTTAATAATCCGTAAAAAATATATTTATGTTGAAATACACTTTATCACATTATTACAAGTACAGGGACCACAGTCCACTTACAACTTAAACGCATTACAAATCGCCTTTTTCATTAGCAATTGGTGTTCAAGGGGCTTCCATGAAATAAATGTAAGTCCTCTACGTGATAACAGCTTTATGTAATACTGCCTTGGCATGCGTTTGGTCAACTGAATTTGATCATTTCAAGAACACCAATGTCCACAAATAAGATTTGCTTCTGTAAGTACGTACGTTTTACCAACAATACCTAAAAAAACGATGAACGCTTGGTATTCGACTGCTACGATGAGGAACACGTTGACAAGAGCACAAATATCATTGACTTGTGAAAAGTAAATTAACACGGGCAAGAAAGACACTTGCCGAGAAGTGATTTGTGATGGATGAGAGCAGAGATGTAATGCAGCAAAGGGACCAGTTCACGTGCACGTGTGGCATTGATCGTGACATCACAGAATACGTGCCGGTGACAACAAGAGGACCTTCATCCAGCAGTGGATAAACCACGGTGCACTGTATGGATGATGATTACATCGAGTCACATTGCTGTCATGAAATGATTATAGCCCAAAAAATATCAACGTGGCTATTACGAACAACAAATGTGATATTGCTAGGATGACTTTTAAGATTTTTCTGAATTTTGATGTTCGGTCATGTACGGAGACAGGTGTTTACGGCTCAATGCATGAGAATTGCTCTTAAAACAGCAGCTCGTGAGATAAATTCTCGGTGCAATAATACTTAAGATTACCATAATACTTAATGTTACGCCCATCGCTATCTTTTATCTCCTCAGCTGTCGACGTGTTATCAAAGCAATGAATACTTGGCGATAGTGTTGACTTTCCAAACGCAATAACGCTTGCCATTAAACACCGGCCATTAGTTTAAATTGCAACGCGCTGCAGTTTGCCACCTTTACAATACAAGTTAAATAATAAAGGGAAGGTAGAGAGTTGTGTTTTAATATGCGGAGCAGATTTGTCAGTCCACTGATGGTTGAGAGCCTCCCTCCCCTCGCTGGGACGGTCAGGGAATATATATGACCATACCTCACCACATTGCTGAACTTTGGAGCACGAGAAATTATAAACGTGGTCAAACCATGGATATTTGTGCATTGTCCTCTGCCGCTCACAAGGTCACGCCCGCGACTGATAATACCTGATATGCATTTTCTCCAATTATAAACACGAATACTACTCCACCGCTCGTATCTATTGCTCACAGGCAGTGGTGGAATTAGGCGGCAGCGCGCGGGTCCCAAAGTAAAAATCGCAGAGGAAACATTGCGAGGCTTTAATGGTGTTGAACTCCGATGGCTATTCTTCATCATCACAGAACTCACAGGCATGCAGGAAACGCGTTGTCATACATTTGTCTGGGGCAGGACCTCTGGACGCCCGCTCGAAACGGGACGCGGGCCCGGGTTATTTCTCACAATTCCATCCCTAAAAAGTAGGGCTGCGTCGCATTGCCTGCTCGGCGCTGACAACACCTTTACTTGCTCTCGAATCTTGTGAGATGATAATAATTATCATTGCACTTCCAGAGCGCTTCTCACCCGAGGGTCACAGCGCGCTGCACAAAGCTGTGGAGAGAACTGCGTGTCAGCAACAATGGCTGGCTCTGTAGAGCGTTCGTTCCTCTTCTCCACACAGTCGTGTCCAGCACGGCGGGCGAAACGTCGCGAAGGCGAGAGGGAGGGAGGAAGGAGCGCGCGACACGGCTATCCCGAAAGAGCAGCTGTGGAAACCTACATCAGCACATTTACGACGCGTGCCTAAACAGTATCTATAGAAGAGATGTTCCATTGGTATCGATGCAGGTGTTCACGGCCCGATGCATGAGAATTGCTACAACTGCAGGCGTAACAAACAAACAAAATCCCACGCAACTTTAAGCGCAAACCATTCCGGTAGCTTCAGAGCGCCTTCAACGCGCCGGGGGGGGCGGAACGTGGCGAAGGGAGGGAGGGGGGAGGAGGAGGAACGCTCGACGCGGCTATCCCGAAAGAGAGCACGCGGGCTACTCGCTCGAGCATCGTTGAGGCCGGTGCAGAAGTGGCGCGGCTTAGAGAAGAGATAACCAAGTTAACATCGGGGGAGGGGGGAGGCGATCCATCACCGCTGAATTAATAATAACAGCATCGCTCCGTTGGGGCGCCTTCACGCAAAGTCCCATCGGCTCGTGGCGGCCCTAACTTTAAACTCTCTTTTTTTTGCGTTGCCCTTCGTCAACATCGGCGCTCGCGCGTTGACACAAAGCGCCGCCGCGCAGCGCGATTTCAACAGCGAGCGGTCGCCCGCCACAAACGTACGCGCAATTAAGGCTCGCAAAACATCCAGCGCGGCGGAATAACGAGGGCGAACACGCGGCCCGCCCGCCCGCGAACACGCGGCGCGCTCGCAGGCCTCACCAATCAGCTGTGCGCAGCAGCAGCAGCAGCGGCGGCCCCACCACCACCAACCCTCCCCCCAGGCTCCTCGCACACGTCCCGCGGGCTTGGTTGCACGATGTCGCGCGTTATTCCAACGCTAACGAGGGCTCTGCTGCGCCTATTTGGCGATATTCTTTAACGGTTGTTTTGTTTTAAAAACAAACACAACGCCAGGCCGCGGCGTCTCATTCGCCGCGCGGAGGCGGAGACGATTCAAGATGGCGGAGGGCGGGACAACCCCGCGGCCCCGCCCCTCGCTCGCCCCCCTCCCGGGCCCCGCCCCCCGACCCGATACCCTCCCCCACCTCGCGAACCCAGCG
>JAZEWT010000005.1:24006935-24025849 GCA_036362905.1 Mordacia mordax
CACCTGCATAATTGCCTGGCAATTGCCTGGCAATTATGCAGGTGTTAAGTTCTTAACACCTGCATAATCGCCAGATACGGTAAAACCTATTGTGATCTTATGACCCTAGGTGTTGGCACCGGATGTACGACAAAGCTGTGCACCGTGTCCGCGTACGCTTCCACGGAGCTGCTCGGCGAGTTCACCACAGGGCATTGGGACAGACTGGTACGTTAGGACTGCACTTAATTAAGCGAAGGTATTTACAGCATTATTCGCGTGTGGCTGCTGACTTGTTTGCCTACGAAATTGATGTTGCGCTGCACCACGTGGTTTGTATCTCTGTGACAAACGAGGGCAGCTGTTGTTATGAGGGGTTAATCCTGCTCAGGTATAAGTAGACGCGACCGTTAATATGCGTGCGGAGCAGGAGATAAAATATCTACAGCTATTAGTAAACACGATTAAATTAAGCGACTGGGTTGGCAGCGCTTTACATAAACACGGTGAAACAAGCTGGCAAACCCGTCCAGCAAGGGCGCCTCTGTCATTGATATCGGTTTGACCGTAAAAAGAAATGCAGACGTTCACGTGAAGAGCGGAACGCAATCAGCTGCGCAGGTTGGGCGGCACGGTCGCGCGGTCAGTATCGTTGCTGCCTCACAGCCAGAAGAGCCGAGGTTTGATCCCCGGCTCAGGTGCATTTCTGGTTGCTATTTGCAAGTTCTCCCTGTGTCTGTGGTTTTTTTTTTTTCCGCGGGGTATTTCAGGTTTTCTCCCCAAGTCGAAAGACGCACCGCCCATGTTAATAGCCGTGACTTATTGCACTCGCTGCCATGAGATGATGTAATTTACTTACCCGCCACTGCTGGAATACTGTTAAAAAGAGCTACATAGCTGGACGCATCCTTCCAACCTAAATGCAAACGGATTATCTATAACACCTACATACGTTTAAGCTATGGGCACTTTTTGCCAGTGTACATATGTAATAAGTAGAACCAGGTTTTTACCAATGCTGGCAATTACACGTTTATAATTGCGTTGTTACGCATATATTTGATAGCACATGTACAACAATGCATATGCATAACAATGAATATGTTATCAAAGCTTCCTGTTTGCATATTTTGCAAAAAGTATGTGGCTTTGGCAAACTAGACACATTGTGAAATGTGTCTATTATGGTGTTTAAAGATCTTAACACGTGTATAATTGCCAGCAATGGTAAAAACCTGTTCTACTTGTTACATATGTACACTGGCAAAAAGTACCCATAGCTTAAATAGATCCACCTGAGCTACTAAGCATTGCCATTGCATTGTGCTCAGCTGACTGCCTTTTGGCATCTGGCTAACACTGACAATCAGGCTCAAAAGAAAGCCATGTCTTGTATATGCCAATCAGTTTGAAGGCCAATGCATATGTTATCAAAGCATCCTGTTTGCATCTGTTGCCATAAGCAAAATCCACAGAACATTCAAACTCCACACAGAAAGGCACCCGAGCTGAGATTCGAACCTGGGACTTTCTTGCTCTAAGGCGACAGCGCTACCCACTGGGCCACCGTGCCACCCGCTGATGGTCTTGTCGCGTTTTCTCAGATTTGAGTGGTTGCTCGTCATTTATCTTGTCGGATTTTGCATGGTGGCGCAGTGGGTAACGCTGTCGCCTCACGGCCTCACGGCAGGATGGTCCCCCGGGTTCGATTCCCGGCTCGGGTGCGTTGCTGAGTGGAGTTTGCGTGTTCTCTCAACATGCCCGTGTGGGTTTTTTGTCGGGTACCCCGGTTTCCTCCCACCGTTCAAAGACATGCTGTTGCCTCGGTTAATTGGCCTGCTGTGCAAATTGCCCCAAAAAGTATGCCCTGTGATGTACTGGCGTCACATCCTGTGTATTTCCTCGTCTTGCATCCTCGATCGGCCAAGATAGGCTCCAGCCCCCCGCGACCCTGTTCTGGATTAAGTGGGTAATGATGAATAAAATGAGTTGATCCTTGCTAATTCAAATCCTCACTCATCGATGACGCTCCCGAAAATTTTAACACATATTTCAGATTTAAATCCCTCACTTTTGCACGAGTACCATCGACCCTCCCAAGCGCTCTTCCACTTAAATTATCCTAAGCTGGGCAGGACGTGTCACACGCTCGCAACATCGCCCGTAGGGCGGGCTCTCTGCTACCGCTTGCAACGTCCGGGCTGGCCCGTTGGAGAGCTGGGGAAAACCGGGGGTGCCAGGAAGGAAGGCAGGAGGCTGTAGCCGCGGGCGTTCGGTGCGGGCCGTGACACACGAGCTTTCAGAGATCACATGCCCTCCGCGCTGTAAACAGGCCGGGATGCACGGCAGCCCCAACGCCCTCCGCCCCCAAAACCTCCCCGTGGCTATTCTCGTGCTGCCTCCATCAGCAGCATATGGGCACGGTGGACGCTGGTCCAGCATTCCCGAAACGACCCGCTTAAATAAGATTGGCTCGCTGTTTGTTATGTTCCGTGTGTGTAACGCGCCTCCACATCCAGGACATCTGTCAGTGACCTCCGCGCACCGCCACTCGGAGGATGCGTGGCCGATTGTGTCATCGGCTGCTCGCGAGATCCGGCCGTGGTTCCCTGATAACGAAGACTCAATAACTCACACGCTCTGTCACCAACAATGTTGCCGTAGTTTTAAGCTAAATATATGTATGATGGGAGTACAAGTGTTTCATGTACGGCGTCCGCTTAATGGTTATAGCCCCTGCCTTGCGTCCTGCTTCTATGGTTAGTGTCTGGCGCCACACGACCTTGTACGGGATTATTCAGGTACTGATAATGATGTCCCCATTATGGGTACAAGGTTCAAATTCTTCATAAGCGCAAATTTAACATGCACACCAACAGTTTTAGCGCCAGAACTATCGCTGAAGCGCTATTCCGCCTTCATCCTTGACGTCAGCAGGACGTGTTATACAGGACGAGACACTGCCCTTGTGATGTGGTCAGCATGCCAGACTTGAAATCCAGGCGCGGCAGGTAAAACAATGCGGCATGTATCTGAAATCCTCCTGCCTGCCTGCCTGTTCGTCCAGCCTGGCCAAGTGATCAGCACGCAGTGCGTAAAGTGCGGGTACTCCAGAGGTGAAAGTGAGCCGGTACGGTAAGCGAGCGAGCCAAGCATGCGAGTCCAGGTGAGAGGCGTTTGCAAAACGAGCCTAATGGTGCGATGTACAAGTTACTATCACCACGGCGGTACTCCCACCTCTTTCAAGACACCTGGCCAGCATGGAAGAGGTCAAATACACACTAGGGGAGCAGCTCCCTCTCGTGCCAGCCCTTCTGCCCAGGAGTAGCAATTGCGTACGGCTGGCTTTTAAAATGCAGATTTGTACAGTTTGCTCTAAAAACGTGTTTAAGTAGACCATAAAATTCCAACACCTGGTACTCTACATACACACACACACTGCTAAAGGGCGTTTGAATTCTGTACTGCACACAATACTCTTACCATTTAAAACGTGCATATTTTGGGAAGGTCTTTGCGAGCAACATTGAAAACGGTGGATTTGTATAGCGTTTGAAGAAGTTAAACAAAAGTGCATAAAATCATCGCACAAACAAGGAAAGGTTATTTTAAGCATAAAGATCGTCAGCCGTCTGCATCACAAAGGTTCTGCATCACATGTCACCTCAAACTTAACTTTATTCAAACACGAGAGACGTCTGCAACTCACACAGAAAAAAATGACAGGACATGTGACAAAGTCTGGTCCCTGGCACCACAAACATCGAGCCCAGAAACACGAAAACACGAGTGTGTGGCGATGCTCGAAATGGAATCCGTGACGCTAAGCCAAGAGGCATTCGCGAGTGACAGCTTTT
This sequence comes from Mordacia mordax, assembly GCA_036362905.1. Taxonomy (NCBI): domain Eukaryota; kingdom Metazoa; phylum Chordata; class Hyperoartia; order Petromyzontiformes; family Petromyzontidae; genus Mordacia; species Mordacia mordax. The sequence continues at coordinate 24,010,772 of JAZEWT010000005.1, forward strand.
TAATTTGTTATGGTCTCGCCTTGGCCGCCATTCAGCTGACATTCGTAGCCGATGGGACGCCCCGCGCGCATTTGCAGACGGACACCGCGAGGAGCGTTGGCGCGGACGCAGCGCCGGAACTCGCCGCGCACGCTCGACTTACTCGCGACCAAAACCCCGTCCGGCAACGACAACAAAACAACACAACGCGTGTTGCTTTTAACAAAACGCGTACGCGGGGGTTTGTGCAAATGTAGGCAGCGGCACATGACCGGTAGCCAAACTGAGGCCCCGGAACGCGGCGGTCTGGCGCGAGAAGGGATCGATCCAATTTTTGCGGCGCGAAAAACGGCTCCGATTTGTCTCGCGTTGCATTCGGAGGCATTTATAAGGGCAAGCGAGGTGTCGGGAGGTTTTCAGGGGAATGGCATGAACGTGCAAAGATTAGCACCCAGCGCTAACAGCCAACAAGGTGTCAATCTGCCTCTGAGCGGCAGTAGTCTGCCTATTCTAGCACTCGGGATCTGTAACATAGCGTCGCTTATTTATATCTGAAAAGCATCGCAACGTCTCGAGACTACTTCAAGAGGGTCCCACAATGGGTTATTTTGCCACATTTTAACGTCGAGTTTCACAACCTACGGGAAAAATGCCAGTGCTGTGGACGATGGATTTACGGCCGCTTTTACTCCGCCAGTAACACGGTGGAAAAAATAAACTGGACAGAGCCCGCAAACAAGAGAAGCAACCCAATAAAAGTCACGGTGCCATAAACGGACTTTCAGACGGAGCCAATTTCGTCGGCTTCAGTCGGGTGGCTCAGTAATCAACCCCGAGGACTTACATTTACGATGTTGTTGTTCAAATCCTGGTTAGGGGTTAACTCGGCCCAATCATCCTTCCAGGATTTATATAACAGGTAGCAACGTCGCGGGTACAAAGAAACTGTAGGTGTCATTTGGACTCACCCAAGCCGCAGGAATTTGACATTTCCATCAATATTTCAGACCTGTAAATATACGAACAAGGCCACAATGCTCTTCGGCAAGAAATATTCGTTCATCGTTAGAACCAGCTTAGCGCTGCAGAGCAGTGGTTTCCAAAATACAGGTTGCGACCCAGTACCGGAGGTTGGCAAACGTCAAGCCCTGAGTCACCTTGCGGATTCAAATTTAAACGTATTATGACTTACGGTAATGCAAGCTATAGTCAAGACTTTGCTGGGTCGCGGACATGAACATTTATTTTCAACTGGCTCGCAAGCAAAAAGTTCCACAAGCACTGCTGTAGAGGATCACAGTATGTCAGAGCCTACCTCGGCACACAGGTTCCAAGGCACGGTTATACTCCGGATGAGACGCCAGTCCATCGCTAGGCATCGGGGTATATTTAGCCAGTAGGTCAATCAATGAAGTCAGCAACATATCTTTGGACTGTGGTAGGAAACCGGGGTACCCATAGAAAACCGAACAGCAATAAATTAGTGGCTATGAAAGAACCACTTACTAACACGAGGCTAATGCGGCATTATTACACAACAGATACAAAAACTGTGACAGGTGGCATCCATGGCTAGCGGAGTGAGAGTGAGGGCCAGCACCAGATACCATGTGCTCACTCCAGCGTGCCTTCGAAACTTAAAAAATGAGAGCCTCCAGTGCGAGCTGGTCCGCATTGGGTGCCTACAGTTGTACAGATAAAGGTGGCATGGTGGCCCAGTGGGTAGTGCTGTTGCCTCACAGCAAGAAGGTCCTGGGTTCGAATCTGGGCTCGGGTGCCTTTCAGTGTGGAGTTTGCATGTTCTCTCCCCGTGGTTGCTTGAGTTTTCACTGGGCACTCCGTTTTTTTCCCACAGTCCAAAAACATGCTGCTGCATATGTTGATTGGCTTGCAGACAAAATTGTCCTCAGTGCCCGGTGATGGACTGGCGTCCCATCGTGGGTGTGTCCCTGCCTTGCGCCGTGCTGCCGGGATAGGCTCCGGCTCCCTGCGACCCTGTAGAGGACTAAGCGGTTTCAGACAGTGGGATGAGATGAGTTGTACAGATACAGCACTCTGTCAACCGACTGCTGAACGACAGGCTCGTCTGTACATTTTGCTGTGCAAGTTGCCAGGGCAATTTGGCCAGACTTTACCAGGTAGGTTAGCGTAGTAACTTGACACGTGGTAACACAGAAACACAACGTTAAGTTTTGCTGCACATCCTCCGCTGACAACACAGTCCCGCAGTGGATCATAATGGCTACACGACGGGTCGCTGATCCGGGCACAATCCTGATACAATCCTTCGTAACCTTCGGACGTGATGGGGTTGGCACATTCCGGGAGCCGACGAAATTTGTTTTTGTGAAGGTAAATAAACACCTTAACGCCAAGGGCGAAACGAAACATCTCGCAGTTTACGCATAACGTGCGTGACCACCTAACGCTGCCAACGTCCACAATGCGATGGGAAACGCATTTGTAAACACCAACGCGGATAAGTGGAATGTCCCGCGTGACGGAGACGTAATTATTTTGGCCTCGATTAAAAGCAAGTGTGTCGGGAGGGTGATAAAAACAAGTTTCAAACGCCTGTAAGATACAAAACCTATTCAAAACAACCTCTCGCTTCACCGAATCGTTCGTGGAGGTGGGTGGGTGCCCTGTGCGCGGACACGCTGGGCGGGGTGGGTGGTGAGCAGGGTGGCTGGGAGGGTAGTCAGACACAAACTTGTTGTCCCCCTCATTCCACCTCGGTCGACCTGAAGTGCTCATCATCAATCGTCGAGTAAATGTGTCCCTCGTTGCTGAGGAAGTCGATGGATTTCCTGAAAAACACAAAAGAAAAATAAACACTTTTTTAAAAAAATTGGAGATAATGACCGCTTTATAAATGCTGACGAAGAGCTTGGAACTGGGTGAAAAAACAGAGGCATTCCTGTAATCTGGTGTTTGGCATTGGCCGATAACAGCAATTTATTTGTCGTATTTTTCTGCCCAATGTTTATCGTGGTTGTGCCATCAACATCATGCCACGTGATGATGGATCCTCTGGGATCTCACGAACCAGTGCAACCCTTTCTGTTGGGAGTTCACGGAAGCTGACATCACAGAGTTCAGAGATCTCTAAGTTTTGATAGCGATGTATTATTACAGTGGAAAGTACCCAGATACTTTGCAAGCTCTAGATGTGGGATTCCTGCGACACAACAAACGTCCAAAAAAACACAACTTTGGGGGCAGAATCTTATCCACCGACTCTGCCACCAAGCATAATGTTTGTTGCATTAGATAAAATGACTATCTTAAGTCTCAGCATGGGTATTTAGCCACAAACAGCGCAGTACAAACATGATTCTTGATGAGTTGGTGGAAAAGGAAATGAGGTTTTTGTTTGGGTGCAGTGACTGTGCCACCAGAATAAACTCCGCATCTGAATCAACGTCTCAGGTGGCTACAGAATCTGGATTTGAACTCAGGAGCTTAGTGGTGGCAGCTCAGCGGCTCAATGCCTCTGGGATGCTCCGTCAAACCCCTGGGGATTATTTTCCGAGCAATGGTCTCGGGAAACGTTTCCCCACGTGTTACGGAGACATGGCAAAAACAACCACGAGGACCTGCCAAGTAAAACCCCGTAACAATAACCACCTGTTATTTTCAAATACCTCTCTAATGCCCTTGTATGTCACAACGCAAAGCCATCGTTCCAAGTGTCAGAATCGTAACTGCGCTCCGTTCTTTTAACAACTGCAACGACGGTGAGTGAAGACAGATGTTGTTATGAGTTTTGTTCAATGTCAGGAAGTCAATGGGGAGAAATCTGTAAACAACCCGAGCTCTAGGATGATTATAAAGATCTTATTAGGTCAAAAACATCAAAACAAGAATATAAATAGCAGCTAAAAACTACGCTTTCCATTTATTTCTACCAGTTTTTTTGTAAAGCAGCCTTGTGGAGTAACTTTCACAGCGTGACTATCTAAATTATCTAAATCATCATCGCAACGCACATAAGTTCCATTTGTTTTTCACGTGAAGCTCAACGTAAACAGCAGGGATAAAACCCAAGCCAAATGGGCCAAGGGGGCATTGTAACCTGGGGTTATCTAGCAGCTGGCAAAAATAAACCATTAAAAATAACAGGGCAACAGTAAAAAATCGGCCGGAATACCATGGAGGCGCGCACGCATACGCAGACACAGGCAAGGCGATACCCACAATGTGGGACTGTTAAACATCACTGGCAAGATGTGGGCCACAGACGTAGTATTGGCAGCCTGCTTTCAGCACCAACTATAATTAAAGTGGCAAATGTCTTGTTTCCTTAACATAACGGCCCACCGAAGGCCCTGCAAGTGCAAGCACGGGGGGCCTCGTTTATCGCGGGTCTCAATCTTTCTCCGCTCATCGCCTGCACTGCGCGAACGTCCAAACTCAAGGTCAGAGACGTGTTGTCGATTAAAAGACAAAGCGGCGCCGTGTTATTTTGATGGTGCGCAGACACAGCGGGCGTCTGCGGTCCCCCCCAACCCCTACCACCCCCCCCCGTGCAGCCCGTGGCACATTCCCTTCGTACCCATCACCTGGCTTGCGTTGCTTCACGATCGTGCTTTCATCTCCTGTTAAGAGGTTAAAAATGCGGCTTCACGATGTGCCGCGTGTTTGAAATGCTATTCACATTTAAAAAAAAACGTCATTGTTGATTTACCGTTCATGTGTCGTTGTTGCTGACATAGCGTTCTCTCCACAGCTCTGTGCGGCGCTTTGTGACTATCGGGTGAAAAGCGCTCTGGAAGTGCAATTATTGATATTTGCACTCTGAGAGTGCTTTTCACTCGAGGGTCACAAAGCGCTGCACAGAGCTGTGGAAAGAACGACATGTCAACAACATCGGAATACATCAATTAAGGTTAAATAACAAGTTGGTGAAAAATGACTGAACCCACCTCTGGCCCTGCTCGACCCCCCCCCCCAACCAGATTCACAAGTCTTGTGAGGATAGCGTATAGCAACTTAGCATTGGCTTGGCACAAGAATATACCCAATGGAAAAACATCCATGCCATGGGTTACATGCCTGTTCATAAGTAGCCTTCTTTTTCACTGCATATGAGTTTGTCCTTGACGCTGTCAGCCAGTGTAGGAATGCTGGCTTGGTCGCCTGATTCGCACGTTACCTATCCCTGTCTCGGTATCTCCTGCCGCGTCTCGACAAACACAGCTGTGATGGTTGCCGTGGTGGTGGCTGTGCCCTGGCAGACAAGTCAATAATAACAATTATTATACACGATCCAAAGTGACTTAAGCGGATTATTCTTCTAATTCTATTCTGTGTGGGAGTACTCGCACGCGAGTACTTTTTCTCCAATAAACCGAGAGCACGTTAAATCGACACGCCCGTACTTCTGGGCAGCAAATTGTAAAAAAAAAACAGAATTCAAGGTTGCATGGGTTGTTCGACCATACTTCACCATGCTGATCAATGGGGGTCGATGAAGATAGGAAGCATAGACAATGACACTTGCCAACGCAGCCCCACAGCATCCTTCAAGACCTGTTAGAAGTGTAATGATGACTCAATGATCCGGGCATTACCCAAAGATCTCAGCTGTCCCGAGAGAGCAGCTTTTCAAAGCAATCATCATGCATCGAGCCGTGAAAACCTGCATCACTGCATAACACAAGAATGATTGAAATAAGGAAAATCCAAAACCATAAAACTGCAGTCAGTGGCAAGTTAACCGCATGTAGGACCGTCATGAAATAAGAGATATTGAAACGCAAATCGGGTTTTTGGGGTAAAGAAAGAAATTAACAGTATCTTACAAAAGCAACTCCATTTATGTCCAAACATCTCACAAGAAACTCCGTTTAGTTCCTTTTTTTTTACAGCAAGTCCCCTTTGATGCACCCAGCAGCGGGTGTGTGCTACCCAGGTTACTGCGGTGCATCTCGGTATATTCAAAACACTCCGTTGCTGTGATAACAGGGTTCAGTTACACACACGGCACACACGAAGAGCGTCCTCTTATTTGGAAATCCCATTGGCTCCCGTACGAAACCCGTGACGTCTGCATCGATGGAAAATACCAGAATATCGCAAGGGCACGGGGAATGATGCATCCAGACTTCTATTTATGTTGCTTTCAACACAAGTGAGCCGGGCCTAATGATGCGTTACTGACGCACGGCCACTGTAACTCCTCAACACGCGACACCACCCGTCTGCGTTAAATGGGGCTCTGCGGTGTCACAAGGCACGAAACTTCAAAGCCAAAGTTTCTAAGTCACAATTATATGTACGGCGTGATATTTAGAAGGTAGTTATCTACAATTTCAGAAGATACGACTTGTGTCTGTAGATGGAGGTTTTCACAGCTTGAGCTGTAACAATTGCTCGAGAGCTGTGTCAAACATTCCGCGTTTCCTTCGTGACATCCGCCTCCCACGTGGCAGGTGAAATGTCATGAAGGAGGGCAGAGGGATGCTCTACGTGGCTATCCAGAGAGAGAGAGCAGCTCTTATGGGCTCGAAATTACACGATACATACACGAGGTGATATTTCGACGATAAGTCCCATCATCTAGGTCAGATGATAGGGATTATTTACAGAAAAAGGCAATGGTTTGACACGCGGATGAAACGGACTGCACTTTCACCACTCCCAGCGTGGATGAGCAAAATGTAACACGTCTGAGTACATCGGACACCGCAGAATTTTGTAAACGTTTCTCTCTCGTCCAAGTAAATAAAAGACACATTTCACGATGCTACGAATGATCACCAACACGACCGATACCTCCGACATTGTCGAACTGCCGACAATGTCGAACTGCCGACATTGTTCTGATCCTGCAACACCAAACCTCTTGGGTCATATCAAAGGCAGAAACATCTATTTGCATGCTTTCCTATTATTGTTTAGTGTGAGCGCCAGTTTCCATTGGGTCTCTGGTGACCTCGCATTGCGACCGCTTCTTGCGAAGCACACGCAATGAGCACAGCAATTAACTCAGTGCCGGGAATAGTTCACTTTTTTGAATGAGTATCTGCCCGCGCCAATTCCATAAAAGCCTCGTGCAAAGACGCGCGCAGGTGCACGGAGCGGCAAAACACACACCGACCCTCTGAATTACAGACAATAAAACCTGAATGATCAAATAACTCTTAACTATTACACGGATGAGATTTGCACCCAGGTTGTTTGTCACAGACGGACACGGGTTTTGCGATTCACTGAAAAGGAAATGGTCAGGTGACACAAAAAGGGCAGAGGCACTTGGCTGGCACCACTGAGAGCCTGAGTTCGAGTCCAGTTGGCCACGTGTGGTGCCACTAAGGTAACCCTCACGGGCCCATTAAGGTGTGAAGGGAACCTCCTCTGGCTGTGGCGTGACTAAATGCCCACGTGTTGATGTAGGTTTTCACGGTTCGATGTATGGCAATTGCTCTCGAGAGCTGCTCTTATAGGATGGAGGCGAGCGCTCCTCCTCTCTCCTTCACGACGTTTCGCCTCCCACGCTGGGAGGCACGTGAGCCTGACGACGACTCCCACGAGGGAGACAAAACCTCACGAAGGAGCGGAGGAAGGCTCGACACGGCTGTCCCGAAAAGAGCAGCTCGTGCACGTAAAATTTGCGCAGTTGCTTGAGCACGCTTCACCACGCTGTCCTATCTATATCAGCTAAACATAAACGCAGATATTTCCATTGGTCCGTCCTATCGAAATAAGCTGCGTATTTTTCCACGACCACTTCCACAAGCCCTGAAGGAGTAAAGGGGCCAGGGATGACAGGGTCACGACCTCGTGTTCAGGCTGATCACTTTACACAGGAAACCCCCTTCATGTTCACATCTCCGAGGCCATCTGCCTTGACCTCAGAGGGCAAGTCTCGCCAATTTTACCGCCCACCGCCCGCCACACCAACTCGCCGCCAAACGGCCCCTGACAATGTGTCAAACGAGCAGCGGGTGTCGCGACAGCAGTCTCACGCCGGCCTCGCCGCTATTTTAGTCTCGCTCCCGACGCGCTGACAATTAAGGAATGTACGCAGCTGCATTAGGATTTGCACTCGTACGCGAGCGGCGTTTTATCGGAATCGATCTCAAGAGGGGAAGACCGCTCGACACAGCTGTGTTCTGGAAGAGCAGCCCCTTGAGAGCAATAGGTCAAAACCTACATCCATAAAGCCCTGGATCAATCCACTCCCAGATGAGCTTATTCACTGTTCATGTATATATTCACCATTAGAGCTCGAGCGGTACAAGCACGCTACTGAAACCACCGTAATCTCAACTTAATGTTGATAATCACTAGCAGTATATACTGTACGTGGTGTCATTACGAACACAATGTGAGGCGCTTTTCCTGTAGACAAATGAGAATACCCAAGAGGCTATCGGGCGAGCTCACCATTGCTGTGACTAAACGAATCGGTCGCTAAGAAAGTACCATTAGAAATTAGCACGTTAAAATAAGCACGCTTGAAAAACACCATCAAGAACATAAACTCGTTGGAAAATTAAAAACATGCATCATAGAGCAGGTCTGCATTGCTTGCGCGCTCCAACATCCCGAATGAATGTTACACAAGCACTCCACTGCAGCGTACAAAAATAAACACACCATTCCTCCAGGACTGAGTCTTCTAAGCGTAAATCGTCCACACAACTCACTGCAGGCTTAGGCAAACTCATTATTGTGCATTCTTAAGGAGCATTACGGGTACAAGAAACTCTGCTGTAGGTCTGCACGTATGACAAGACTTTATTTTCGTCCACCAGTCTCCTGGCTTTGAAAACCAACATCAGTTCGTTTCAAAGCAGTTTCCTTGCCAATAAAATGACAACTCTGCAACATTTGTTTGCATGAAACTATAAAGGCTGAAAGCAATCCACAGTTTGCTTGTTTAAACAAATGCTACATGACAACAATTCACATTTTAAAGAGCTTTTCTCCAAAAGGTCGCAGCTGTGTGCAACTCCAATAAAATGCCAAATATGCCGACTAACACACATTTACGCGTGCAGACACGGAGTGAAGTTCCCGCCTTAGCGGCGCGCCGAGCGCTGCACTCGGCGAGTGACGGACGCCGTAGATTTCCAGAGCGATCGCGAGATCGGGGGGGCTTCTACAGACGCACACGGCGGACCTTTAAAAAGCCCAACTTCAAGTCTGCAATGCGAGTGAAAAATGTGCAACGCTGCAGTGCTAACTAGGGCAGAGGTGACCACATCCACCCCAACTGTGCCGTCCGCTCACGCTCCCATCGGACACGATTACCTTACGCACGTGCGCTCGAGTGCGCATGTTCAAGCGGCACTTGCTGTGAATGGAGCTGCGCTGACAAATGAAACCGCAATAATTTAATGACAATTTAATAATGCGCACCACATCCATGCAATGTCGAAAGAATGTGTACGCAGAGCGAATCAGAGGCGTGATAAAACGTGCAGCGAGGCAGGGGGAAAAGCAATCACATGGTTATCTGATACCATACTTTGCCAGACATTGCATCTTTATATTGTCATCAGCCAGTTCATGAGTGTTTTATTACTTATGGGAGGAAACCAGAGAACCTGAAGGCTACCAATGCAGAACAGGGGTAGAACACACAAACTTCACAATGAAAGGTGCCCAAGACGGGAATCGAAGGGCCTCAAGCAGGACCGTCTTTCTGAAGCGTCGATGTTACCACTGCACCACCCTGCCACAAATGCAGCTTTGAGCTCTTACTGCACATGGGTTGTGAGTGCTGGGCTTGAAGGGCCTTCCTAAAACATGACCCCCGCGTCCCCAGAGACTCGAGGAATTGTCCCCTGGGGGGGCTGTAATTTGCTTCAAAGAACTGATTTTAAAACACTCCCCTTTTACCAAGCCAGAGTGGATGGATTGTGGGATAAGAAAGTGAATTATCAAGCTCCCTGTTCCCCTCCCATCTGTGTAAATATCGGTAATAGCATTTCTCTTGCGCGTTTCACCCGAAGGTCACAGAGCGCTGCACAGAGGCTGTGGAGAGAACGGCCACGTCAACAACGAGATAAAAACGCCAAATCAGCAACAACACTTTTGGGTGTGTGTGTTTTTAAAAAATCATACAATGTATCAAGTGTATGGTTGAACCAGGTGAGAGTTCAAGAGACAAGCATGACTTTCATTTGCAAGTGATTGTGGATCGCTAAAAGGAAAAAAAACAATTGCAACAGAATTAGCATATTTTGTCCTTAACAACTTTTAAATAGGCCAGGCCTCAATTCATCCAATCACAGTACAGTGTATGTGATCGTGTACATATACGTACATGTGTTTGCGTCTAGACCTCAACTAGTTGTGGGCCTCTTCCACGTCAACCCGGCCTTAACTGAGTGCCCGGTGCGATGAGGTCACATCAGCAACGGGAGAGAAAGGGGGAATGTTTCTGGCAATAGCGCCCCATCGTGCACCGTTCCAGCCTTAATAGGTGCTCACTGACAGCATTATTCTCAACAGCCCACATCGCGATGCGGGATTGTTGTGCGCCTTTGGCCGCGTCGAGGGCCCACGTACTTGAGCAGGGCAGGATTCATGTCAGGAATGCGGCTCTTCAATTCCTGCATACTCATGCCCTCCGAGGTGTGGCAGGACCGGATCACGATGAGCACCTGCAAGAGTGGGAGACAACAGATAAAGATGGGCACTTATGTAATAATAAATAATAATCATTGCACTCCTACAAGCGTTTTTCACCCGAGGGTTACAAAGCGCTGCACAGAGCTGTGGAGAGAACGGCGTGTCAACAACGGCAACATCAGAGGAGATCAATTAAAAGTAAAATAACGGCTATAAATCAGAGGACATAAGAGCTGAAAATAATTGTTAAACAAATGAAGTAAGAAATAAGTGTTCCGGAGCAGACGCAGGTAACAGCGAGCCTTCATCCAAGCACAACAGTGAGAAGCATCCACAATCCTAGCCAGAGGACTTTCAAATCCTTACAGAACAAGTGAGTCTTGAGACGAAATTTGAAGATGCCCAGGGACTCAGCTGACTGAATTTACAATGGAAGGGAGTTCCAAAGTCTGAAAGCAGTGCAGAGCGAGAAGGCTGTCACCCACCGAACCGAGGTGCGATCTGGGCACACGCAGCAAGCCCGTATTAGAGGATCGAAGTTGTCAAGTTGAGGAGGGTGCTTGAAGTAGGTCACTGATGTATGACAGAGCAGCACAAGTCAGAGCTTTGTAGGTGAGAAGGAGGATCTTGAATTCGATCCTATATTTAACAGGTAGCCAGTGGAGAAACACCCGTACTGGGGATATGTGATTGTGGATGGGTGTGTGAGTGAGGGCTCCAGCAACCGCATTCTGCACACGTTGGAGATGATTGATCAGGTAGGCAGGGATGCAAGGGAACAGTGCATTGCAATAATCGATTCGTGAAGAGATGAAGATGTGTATTAGCTTCTCAGCATCAGAAGGTGACAGGATGTTGCGCAGTCTAGCTATGTTTCTGAGATGGAAACAGGCTACCTTCGTCACCTTGTTGTGATCACGTACGTGTGTAATATCTACGACCGGATCTTATGAAGTTCTATGGAAACAGTCTATATAGTTATGTTCCATTTAGAAGGTAGTTGGTCATAGGCAAAGGACAAAAAGGATATCTTGGGCCTGGACTTGAAACAGGGGGAGAGCATCCACAGCATCATGGATGGCAGACGGGAATTCCAAATCACGGCGTCAGCAGAGATAACAGTAGAAGCAATTTCCTACCGAGTGTTGTGACTGGGGGATTCTAACATAGTCTTGGTTGCTGCAGGGAGAGCCTCTGCAGGGAAATTTGGTGAGATGGGAGAGTGAATGTAAAGGTGTGGAGTGAGATCAGAGGGGAGAGGCAGGATAGGCCGTGCAGGACAGTGGGACAGGTAGGAGACTGCATGGAGGTGCGCAAGGTGAGATAAGAAGGGGGAACTGGGAGAAGGCATTAAGGGTAGTAGTGAGATGAAGGGGGAAAAGGAGGCAGGGGTGAGTTCATGGAGACTCTTCAAGAAGGTTGAGGACGATTCCGATTCATTTAATGACAGACGAGGTCAATTTTCAGAATTGCTATCAAGAGCTGCTCTTTCATGACAGCTGTGTCGAGCATTCCTCCTCTCGCCTTTACAACGTTTCGTCTCGCCACGTTGGATGCGTGCAACGCGGGAGATCTTGAGAGACAATCGAGTCGTGACAAAGCTACACCAACATAAATTTTCATTTGCCTGCGCCGCCAAGCAACCACGACTGACGAGACCGCCGTGGGCCCGCTCCTCTCACCCTCGTCTGGTGATGCGCAAGTCCAGTGTCAGCGCGAATAGTTGCCTCCGCCGACTGCTTCGAAGCCGTGTTATACGTCGTGGATGCTATCGTCGCGCTGGGCTGCAAGACAAACACCGCATGTACCGTGAATTAAAAAACAAGTGAGAACGCCAGCCACACACGTAGCCCGGCTGCATCTTAATCTGTTGCTCGACCGCTGGCATGGAGTGTTCAAAAATAGCGCATTGCATTCATTATCAGTATCCGCTCCATCCGCTCCATCGCTCCGTCCCGTAGAATCTCGCGGTGAGCCGGAGCCTATCATGGTCGCACGCTCCTCATACTTACTTATTGACAAAGCAAAAACAAAAAGAAGGTATTTGTTGGGAAGGGAAAAAAAGACAAACAGCAGTTGGCAAGCATCTGCTCATCTGCACTGCATTGTTATAATCCTATGGTTGCCTCGATTACTTTAGTCAACATCTATTGCTCAGCCACTGGCAGGCACCGAACAGACACCCCTGATAATCCACAGCTGTGATTAAACAGAAGAGGTGGGTGTGTTCGCTAACAGCACTTGGCCCAATAGTCTTATGAAGTTTCAACCATGTGCCGTGAGAAGTTGTCTGTGGAAGTTTTGTAGATGCTAAGATTTTAGATATGATACACAGTGCAGTGTCAGCCAATGCACAACGGCAAGCCAATAAGGGAGTTTAATTCAATGTATAGCATTTTCAGTAAATGTTTACGTTTTCATTGTTATGGGTGCATGGTGGTCCATAAGTACAGATCGTTAAGGATCAGAACCTTATAGAAGTAGAGAGGTTTGTGCTCCGATTAACTCCAGAGCAATGTCACCTCTAGTCGAGCACTCCTGCTAGGCTTTCCGTCTGGTAAACAGGCCTAGAGGGAGGTTACAGACTAATAATAATAATAATTGTATTTCTAGAGCGCTTTTCACCCGAGGGCCACAAAGCGCTACACAGAGCTGCGGAGAGAACGGCCACGTCAACAACAACGGCAAATCAGCAACAATAACTTTTTTTTTGGATTTTTTTGTTTATCCGAGCTGTGGCGAGAATGGCATGTCAACAACATCAGGACAGTTGCACCGGAAGTCAAAAAGTAGCGATAAATTATAGGAACATAAAATAAGCGGATTTTAAAAAATGATCTCGAGTCCCTCTGACTAAAGGAAGCTGGTCTCAGAAAGAGGACACGGCCAGCAAATTCTGTTCAAATACCCTAATCAACCGAGGGGGCAATCGGTCAACTGAGTCAGCCGGGATAGTGGCCGTTTAAACAACAACGACAGGTGTCCACGGTTCCAGAAACGTTGGGAACCGCTGGTCTACAGACTACGTGGCAGGAACTTCATCTTGTTTCGTGTGTACTGCGTGCAACCCCCAGCTGCTACTCACGGCCAGGGCCTGGGCAGACGGCTTGCACAGGGCCATGTGAGCATGCACCACTTCCACAATGTGGCACGTCAGCTCGTTCATGTCCTCCAGTGGCAGGATCTTAAATGCCACCAGGCTCTTCTTGTTCTGTATCCGTGGGCGGGAACGGGAAAGAGCACAATGTGACATCACCAACCACCGATCCCAATTCCCCACGCGTGTCGTTGTGGGGTGGTCAGGGAGGGCGGTGTATGTAATGAGTGTAAAGGACAGTAAAACAGTGAATTATGCGGTGCTGCACTGTACTCCCCTCAATGCATCTAGAGTTTACTACAGCCTACAACACCTGTTTGAAGGTGCACGGGTCAAGCAATAACCAGGTTCAATCTGGGTTAGCCTCAAAGATATAATGAGATAGATGACAGTTTCCATAATGGACAGACATAATCCACCTTTTCACGTTCATTTATAAACACTCTAAAGGTACTTGGAAAGTCTGCTGTGTCAATGTTGCGCTGCTCACAAAAAAATAGCAAAAGTACGAAACACAAATAACAAACCTGAAATGACCGCAGGTGCCCAATGACCCTGACGTACGTCCCAGGCGGCACGACATTATTCTCGTTAGCTTCCTCCTACGCAAGAAATTCAATAAATAATGACTTTGAAGAGGAACTTGATTTGCTGTAATGGAACAGACCCGTATGGTGGGGAGGGTGGCGAGCTTGTTTAATCACCGAATCTGAGCAATGAGCATTCCAGAACATTCTATCCGTGTAACAAGGTCAAGAGGTCATCATAGCTAATGCCACTGATGCCAGCATACCATAATGACTTTCTTCCTTGTGCGTTTCTACAGTCAACACGCGATCTCCAACGGCTTCTTTTATGAACTCCCTTCATTGACTTGTGCAAATAATATTAAGATGATACATTTAAGCGAAAAGGAAAAGCGAATGTGAGACATAAAATAAATCAATTCTTGAATTCAACGATGACGAAAAAAATCACACTCTCGTCCACCAAGAGAAAATCCGAGCAGGAATTCTGGACTCGAGACCTGATCACCACGACAGACCCTAGCATAAGTGATAGACTCAGGTGAAATAGGTCTGGAGTTCATTGGAACATGCAAACCCCTCCACCACGGTGACATTACGACAAGGTAAAAGGTTAAGTCTTGGTTATAGGCCGTGCAAACATTTTAAAAAACGAAAGGGGGCGAGTGAGCGCTTACGTCGGCGTCCACCCACTGGCGCACGTCTAACGGGTCGCACGTCATGTCGTCCACCTTGTACAGGATGTTCGTGGGCGATTTCTCCGCCTGCCGCACGAGCCCCACCATGGTCACCTGCGACAAGGGCAATGCGCGCTACGATCACGACTTCGCAAATCACACGCACTCGGGACATGCGGCACCAAATTCTCTTATTCCTTCTCAGCCC
>JAZEWT010000005.1:24053362-24063985 GCA_036362905.1 Mordacia mordax
AACTGGGGGGGGGTTGCTGTTAGTGCCTTTTAATCAGTGGGGTGGGGGCAATAATTAATTTTTGCCTCGGGCCCTAGAATTACGAAGACCGCACATCCCGCTGCCTGGGTGACTTTCGGCTGAGTTAACCGAACAGAAGCCCACGGAGGGATTCGATGACTGGTGTAACGCCTATATACGTGGCACAAGTGACGCGAGCCTGTGATATTATTGTAAGTAGCAGAGTACCCGCACTACGGGCGATCTTCATTCCAAGCGCGACGCACTTCTCGCGTCGTGATCGAGGCGCGAGAGCGTTTGAGAGAGTTGATGGTACCGATACGAACATGGGCTCTGTGCGCTGAAAGAGTGTTAACGTTTTAAATGAGTAATCTGCGAGTGTGATGTAAATGTGAAGCGTGGTGTACGCACAAGCCTTCGTCTTGTGTAGATACAAGAAAAACGGGGGTACCCTGAGCGCGGACATTGCCAGGCAGTATCAGTACCCGCTTAATCTTGTACAGGATCGCGGGGGCCGGAGCTTAACTCGGCTGATAGAGGGCGCAAGGCGGAGCTATACCCAGGATGTGACGCCAGTACATCGCAGGGTCCTTTTTTGGGGGGGCAATTTACTCAGCAGGCCAAGTAACCGAGGCCGCTGCGTCTCTTTGGACGGTGGGAGGAAATCCAACTACCCGGCGAAAACCCACGCGGACAGGGTGGCGAGAGACAGAGAGAGAGCACGCAAACTCCACACACACAAAAATCACCCGAGCCGGGAATCGAACCGGGGACACTGCTTGCCGCGAGGCAGCGATCGCTAATCCCTGCGCGCAGCCACCGCGCCCGCCCGGACACAGAGTTATTGATCGTAGAAAGATGTCACTCGTCTGAGACCCACTGGTGTTTGACGTCGTATTTCATTTATTAATGCTGGGAGTTTGCTCTTTAACACACCGGTGTGCTCAGACAATGAAGAATTGGCACGTTTTGTCAACGTTCACATACTTTGCTCATTGACTGTTGTCGGGTAGTGGAGGATTTACGGGAAAGTTTTTTTAACGTGACCTAACCCAATAAATTGAATCTATTGATAGCTGTAATGATTAATATTACAGTAGGAAATACTGGGCGAGCTGGTTAACCTCTGGACACGAGGTTTCTGCGGTACGACAAAGCGTTCAAACTAACCGGCGCGACGGCAGGGCGCACAGGTGGTGCCTCTGCCAGCCACCTCAGTCAATCCCATGGCACGTGGCGTCTGCCCCCGTGACCAGCGAGCCTTCGAAAACGGCACGCGATGACAAAGTGCACCTGGCCTGGTACGAGTGGCGAACGGCAGTTGTTGCTGCTGCTGCGTGACTCCGTGATGTTTCCGCGCGCGGTGTCCGACGTTTCGCTGGCTGGTGTGCGTTGGTGAAGCGACGGCAGAGACGCAAGATCCTGCATGGGCTCGGGGAACTGAATCTCTCATTTGGCGGACGGTGCCGTCGGAGCAATGGAGTGAAACGTGGGACCTCGTACACAACTCAAAAGACAAAGAGCCCACGTAGAGCCTTACCAGAATGTAGGGTCAAGTATTGTTAGCGAGCAGTACCTGGGCTGGCCGACCAGCACAACAACGTCGCCTTTATCTCCGCAGTGGCGATATTTAGACACGGTTGAGTCGACCTAGGGAACGCCCAGAACCGACTAAAAAAAAGAATCCTCCCTGGTGTTGGCCGCGAGTGGGAATCGAACTCGGCTCGCCGGCTTCCTTAGCGTGACGGCGCCACCCACGACACGGCGGCTCGGAACAACTGAATCTCCCCACTCAGCATCAGCGGGAGGAGGAGGAGGCGGCGGCTGTCAGAAGTGGTTTGGTTCAGGTTTTCCGGGGCAGGGCTAACTTTAAAAAGTTTTCCCATCGACAAGCTTAGCTGAGAATCACCACCACTACCACCACCCGCCCATGCGTGCCGCTTGCAGCTCTTGGTACCGTGTGCAAGTCGCCTTTGTTGTGGATCGCGGTGCTGCACCCGAGGCGCTACAAGCGGGTCGCGGTGCTGCACACGGGGCGCTACACGCGGGGCGCGGTGCTGCACACGAGGCGTTACACGCGGATCGCGGTGCTGCACACGGGGCGCTACACGCGGGTCGCTGCGCTACACCGGGGTGCCGCACACCGCGGGGCGCGAGAGTTCGATTCCTCACTCGGTCGCACGACGCGCGTTGCGCCACTGTTCGCCGCAGCCGCTGCTGCCGTCGCCGCCGCTCGACGCCGCCGTTCACGCGACTCTTCCCGCAAGCGAAGGCGAGCGGTCCGGCCAGCACAGACTTCCCGAACGGGGCAGGTTCGGCCGCATAGGCCAGGTGAACCGGGTTCGGGCGGAGACCGAGAGGACGGGGGACACGGGAAGCGCGGGCACGTGGGAGAAGCGGCCGCCTCGCTGGACGAGCACGAAACGAGGATCGAGATGGAGATGAACGGCGGCACCGAGACGACCGTGCTGCTGAGCGGTATGAAGAGCAAATCTTACACGGGCGAGGAGAGGTGAGCGTTACCTTAACATGGAACCTCCACGAGACGCAGATGCACCCCCCCCCCCATTATAACAATCATCATCGGCCTCTCCACCATCATCTCCACCATCATCATCTCCTCCTCCACCATCATCATCTCCTCCTCCACCACCATCACCTCCACCACCATCATCATCATCTCCACCATCATCATCTCCACCATCATCATCTCCTCCTCCACCACCATCATCATCATCTCCACCATCATCATCTCCTCCTCCACCACCATCACCTCCACCACCATCATCATCATCTCCACCATCATCTCCACCATCATCATCGCCATCATCATCGCCATCATCATCGCCTTCACTAAAACCACCGCTTCCGCCCGTCCCGCTGATACAGTTGCCACCTGTCCCGGCTCTTCCGGAATCGTTTATTTGTTCGAGGCGGTTAGATATCCTTGTATAATCTGTTTTGTTTTTACGGACCTCTCTGTTGTAACGACCGGATGTTTCTCCAGCTACACGGGGTACAGTCCTCCCCCTCCTATTCCCTTTACCGCCTCGTGCAGCGAAACACGTCACGTGTGCTGTCGATGTTTCAGGGAGGAGGTCACCTTTGCTCCATCGCCACGCTGCTCTCCAGGTTAATTATGCCGGTGAATTAAATCACCCACCACCCCGCTGCTCAGCGATGGACTGGCGTCGCATCCTGTGCACAGCCCTGCCGTGCGCCGTGCGCCTGCCAACTAAGGAAACGACTCTCAGTAGAAATGGATTGAGTGTGCCACGCGTTCTAGGTGCCGTGTGTTGTGAGTTCCCTGATGCTCTGAACGAACGAGAGGTCCCGTTGCACAGACAGCGGCATTTTGAGCGCAGTTCATCTTTATGGCCCTTGTAGAACATAGTGACATCACTCACGCAGTGACGAGCTATATACTGTGACATAATAATAGCCGTAACTTGCAATATGTGATCGTAGCATTGCCTTGAAGAAGCAGATTATAATGGGCGACCATTCGGGAAATGACCTCTATATCACGTAGAGCCATGGACCGAAACGTCGTCTTATTTTATTTTAAGATTGTAGTAAAGTATTTAGCTGGATATGCTTTTGCACCACCGACGCTGCTGGGTACTGGGGTTTCCTCTCCGCAGTCCAAACACACGCTTAAGTGACCCGTTCACTAAATCGCATGCGGCGTCCTGCGACGAACCTGCGACCCATCACGGGTACAGCCCTGCCTTGCGCCCTGTGTCTGCCGAGATGGGCTCTCTGCAGAGAGAGAGGCTCTCGGCGACCGATAAGGACGGCGTTCGATGTGATGGGATGTTGACGTTGCTTTGTATTTCCGTGAACGCACCGTGTGCCGCCTGCACGAGGTTCGGGGTTGGCACCGCCCCACCGCGCAATGCCCCTCAACTGCCGCCACTGTTGACTCGTGGAGTCATGGGCTGTGTTCCGCCAGCTGAAATAACTCTGCACGCGTTTGTCACCTTGATAGGTCTTTACCACCATATGTCTGTGTGTAAAATCTATCGATCTGTGTGTAACTATAGATCTGTGTAACTATATAGTTCTCTACGTAACTTTATTGATCTCTAGGTAACGCTAATCTCTATGTAACTGTGAATCCATGTAACGCTGTCAATCTCTATGTGACGCTATGGATCAATGTGCACCAAGAGCACGGCACATGAACGCGGCGCGTGAACGCAGCACGGCACATGAACACAGCACGGCACACAGCACCTCGATTCTGATCCGTGCGGCACAATCATCGTTACACATTACTCCGAGAGTGAGCGCTCTCAGCCGAGGTCTGACAACTCATTAACTTGTTTTGATGCCTCGAATTTGCACACTTCCCACAATAATCATGCGCGTCTATAACATTTCAAACGCAATGCGGCTCCACCTGCCTGTCTCTGGATACAAAGCAAAACATAAACCGTATGTTTTACGTAACACATCAGCTGCACAGCCTGTCGCGAGCACATTCCAGCAGCCATTGGCTCAATACAAGGAAAATTTGGACCGGATCTGACGATGTCTTACGCAGACTATGCTGATGCTCTTGTTCGTGTTAAGGTTGGTATTGGTCTTTGGGGCTGGCTGTGCGCTCGGGATTAATGCTGAGGATGCATCTTGGTGTTGGGTTCGCACCGGTGTCTCAATACATCCCGTGGTGTTGGCGAGCGTTGATTAATGTAACCTGCTTAACGTTACGGGTGCCAAGTCGGTAGTGGATTATTTATTGAAGCTTAAAAGAACCTTTGAACTTTGTAGTTAACTTTAACAGTTGTCCAGCGGGGTGGGGGCAAGTAAGTCACAACATCTCGGCACCGGGGACAATTCAGACAGCAGGACAATAAACCTAGGCAGCAGTGTGTCGTTGGACTGTGGGGGGAAGACGGCGTACCCGGCATAAATATAGACGCAAACTCCACGTAAAAAGGCATCTGAGCCGAGAGTCGAACTCAGGTTCGTTGGTATGAGGCTGGTGGGACCGTTCTGGTCAAGATCAGGACTAGTTATCGGCGCTCGTTATGACGGTGCGAGGTCACAGCAAAGGTCACGGACGTGGTTGATTGGTCGCACGCGGATGAGGTTCAAAGGTTTGCCGCGAAGTTCTTGTTGCGGGGGGCGAACTCGTGGTGTTTTACGGCGAGGCGTGGTGATCGGCACCCCCCCCCACACCCCCCGCACACCCCCCCCACACCCCCCCCCACACCCCCCGGGAACGGGCGTCGTGATTGGGGTTGAGGGTCGTGTTGATGTCGGGCTGCGCGTTAAGAGTCCGTCGTAAACTCAGCACCACGGCTCCGACACTTAGCGCCAACACCGGCAGATATCGCGCGTGATCTCGAGGGACTAAGTTTGACAGTGAGAGAGCCAGAGGACTTTACCCTCTGTACGCAGATAATTACCGGGCCAATGCAGGGGGGGACTGCATTGGCTGCGTTTTGACGACAGTGCGCGGAGTGACAGCGCCTGCAGTGCAGTCCCTCCGTGTTGGACTGAGAGTCGTTATCCGCCTGCTCGACGTGGTGTGAGATACCGTGAGTTGGTTCGTTCGTACGATTAACCGCCTTACTCTTTACACCTTGATGCTGAGTGAGTTGATTTATTTACCCGTTGACTTTATGCGTTGCCACGTCGCCAGTTCGAACGTTTGTCGTCGTGTCGCAGGAATCCCGCATCTGGAGCTTGCGAGCTCGCTGGGTACATTTTGCTGTAATAATAATAATAAATCATCGTATATCTAACTGACAAAAACCCTGGACGTGGAACGTCGCGTTCCGTGAAATTACCATGCACCTGGATCACAGTTGATTCCTCAAAAAGGAGGACAATCCCGGGAGGACCAGGACAGGTGGCAACGCGAGTTGTTTCGCTCCGTCGTAGCGAATGGACGAGGGTTAACAGCAGCAACGTCTGCTGGGACCCCCAGAGGGATCGAGGATCCCTGCCCGGGAGGGAGGGGGAAGGGGACTGGGAATTCGTGCGAGACGATAGCCCGATGCAGTTGTCGGAAGTGTAGCGACAGGATCAGGCTCTGTCTGAAGCGGTAGCTGTGGAAGGGATTCGTAACAGTAGAAATAAAATACAATTTGTAAACGCGCATAGATGTCACATCTTGAGCGCAGAGTCTGTCTCACTCGCTCTGTGCGCCTGTGTGCCAGCTGCTCGCGAATGGCACTTGACCGCACAGTTTGTTAAGGCTATACGGGGAATCTTTGTCTTTGGCGATTGGTTAAAAGCTCCACCGCTTCCTCCATCCGCTGGCAGGGGACCTTCCGTTCTCTTCCTTAGGTGACGAAATTCCAAAAAGTCACCTCTTTGCGAACGGCCCCTCGCCCCCCACACGTCTCGATCTCGCATCCTTCACCAAGCCCCCCTCCTCCTCCACGCTGAGCCTGTCAGTCATCTCAGATGGGTAACCCATAACACCGGAATCTGTACCTTTATCTCTTGTCGGCGAGCCGTCGACGCTTCACGTGGCTTCAAAGTGCATGCGGCCTGGCACAGACGCCGTGGTGACGTCGCCGCCACTTGGTGTTGAATGGCGATTGTTGTTGCATGTGTGTGTGTGATAGTGGGGAGCGGTGGCTCAGCGGTTAGCGCACTGGGCTGCAAACCTGGCGACCCGATTTCGAATCCCGCTCACGGCCACCAACACGAGTGACGATTTTCTGAACCTGTCCGGGGCCTTCCCGAGATCATCTCAGTTCTCAAATGAGTGCCCAGTTCAGTGTAAACATTGCCACTAGGGAGACAAAGGCGGCCCGGGCGCGGCGCTGCTCATCCACATTTATAGGTGCTCGCT
This sequence comes from Mordacia mordax, assembly GCA_036362905.1. Lineage (NCBI taxonomy): Eukaryota > Metazoa > Chordata > Hyperoartia > Petromyzontiformes > Petromyzontidae > Mordacia > Mordacia mordax. Next base: position 24,060,180 of record JAZEWT010000005.1, read on the forward strand.
AATGGCACTTGACCCTGCAATCTGTTAAGGCTATACGGGGAATCTTTTCTTTGTCTTTGTCTGTGTGTGCCGAGTTGAATGGGTTTAATATAAATCATAATTGCACTTATACAGCGCTTTCACCCGAGGGTCACAGAGCGCTGCGTACAACTGTGGCGAGAGTGGCATGTCAACAAGAACAATAACATTTTCATTCTATTTTATATATTTTTGAGTTGTTGATTGAAGGTGGTGGGAGATGCAGGGAGTGTGGGTGTAGCAGGGTGTTCCAGGCTGTAGATAGTGGGAGATGCAGGGAGTGAGAGTGTAGCAGGGTGTTCCAGGCTGTAGGCGGTGGGAGATGCAGGGAGTGAGGGTGGAGCAAGGTGTTCCAGACTGTAGGCGGTGGGAGATGCAGGGAGTGAGGGTGTAGCAGGGTGTTCCAGGCTGTAGGCGGTGTGAGATGCAGGGAGTGAGGGTGGAGCAGGGTGTTCCTGGCTGTATGCAGTGGGAGATGCAGGGAGTGAGGGTGGAGCAGAGTGTTCCAGACTGTAGATAGTGGGAGATGCAGGGAGTGCGGGTGGAGCAGGGTGTTCCAGGCTGTAGATAGTGGGAGATGCAGGGAGTGTGGGTGGAGCAGAGTGTTCCAGGCTGTAAGCGGTGGGAGATGCAGGGAGTATGAGTGGAGCAGAGTGTTCCAGGCTGTAGATAGTGGGAGATGCAGGGAGTGAGGGTGGAGCAGGGAGTTCCAGGCTGTAGGTGGTGAGAGATGCAGGGAGTGTGAGTGGAGCAGGGTGTTCCAGGCTGTAGGCGGTGGGAGATGCAGGGAGTGTGGGTGGAGCAGGGTGTTCCAGACTGTAGGTGGTGAGAGATGCAGGGAGTGTGAGTGGAGCAGGGTGTTCCAGGCTGTAGGTGGTAAGAGATGCAGGGAGTGTGGGTGTAGCAGGGTGTTCCAGGCTGTAGGCGGTGGGAGATGCAGGGAGTGAGGGTGGAGCAGGGTGTTCCAGACTGTAAAATGTCGGAGATACAGGGAGTGTGGGTGTAGCAGGGTGTTCCAGGCTGTAGGCGGTGGGAGATGCAGGGAGTGAGGGTGGAGCAGGGTGTTCCAGACTGTAGGTGGTGAGAGATGCAGGGAGTGAGGGTGGAGCAGGGTGTTCCAGGCTGTAGGCGGTGGGAGATGCAGGGAGTGTGGGTGTAGCAGGGTGTTCCAGGCTGTAGGCGGTGGGAGATGCAGGGAGTGTGGGTGGAGCAGGGTGTTCCAGGCTGTAGGCGGTGGGAGATGCAGGGAGTGAGGGTGGAGCAGGGTGTTCCAGGCTGTAGTAGGTGGGAGATGCAGGGAGTGAGGGTGTAGCAGGGTGTTCCAGGCTGTAGGCGGTGGGAGATGCAGGGAGTGAGGGTGGAGCAGGGTGCTCTAGGTGGCAGCTGGAGGTATGGAGAAGCGATATGCTGGGCCGCATCGTGCGAGCATGCATTGAATCATTCTGCCAGAGTAACAACTCGAGCCACTGTGGTTCACCTGTCCAGAAGGTGGGTGCGGTGGCAAAATGATCGCTTCGTCGCAGCTGCTCGGCCAGTGATGCTACGACCCTGGGTTTGGATCCAGGAATTCAGGGCCAGCAGATAGATGCACGTTTATTATTCAAACAGAAGATACCGTTGGAAGCTCGAGATGCGGGATTCCTGCGACGCAACAAACGCTGTACACTGTGGTCCGCCAATGACTGCGCACTAAAGCCTAATCATTACAGGTTCAAGTGTCAGCGTGGCTTGGGCTGAGTTCGTGATGACAGCCGGCGCTCGCATCTGATCCTCACCTGCGCCGTGAATCTTCCCGATTGTGGATTTGCAGCGACTTTGCTGCGGTGACGACCGAACCGAAACAAACTTCTCTTAAATTCCTTACTTTTTATGAGTCGGCGGGGAGGGGGGGAGGGCGGCGGGGGAGGTCGTAGGGATTGAGGCGGGGCTCATTTCGTGCTCACAGCCAATAGGTACCCGTGGAAATTCCACATTTCTACGGCGGGGTTGAGTCTATCCACAGCTTCCCGGGTAAATAACGTGCGTTAATCGTGAATGCTGCAACTGTGTTTGCAACCAGATAAGCAGTGGCCTCTGGAAGGATTTGTCCACGACATCCAATATTAATAAATTGTGCATGAATTCAAAAGCTTGTCCGTATAAACCTCTATGACTACGTCATTACTCTGTCGCCACAGAAGTCGACTGTATGGGGCGTAGCGACCTCGATTTCGGCGCAAACACTTGTTATGACGGTGCCGCGAGTATTATTGTTTCGTGTTTGATGAGCAAATCGGCCGGAATGCGCCCGAACGCGCCAGATCATAAGAAGCGAAGCAGATTTTGAGCCTGGCTGATGCTTGCACGGATAACTGCCCATGCAAGAATAGAGACAGGTGCACTGACAGTTGTGGGCAGTGGAGGATAGTGAAGCGATCGCCCGTTGCTGTGCAATCTCCACCCCCACCACCCCACATCCCTCTCCTTCTTTCGCCGACGCGCATTGACCGGCGAGGTGAAGTATGGTCAAGTGATCCGCACGACCAATACGGCGTGGGAAGGTTTTCATGCCGTACCGACTTGACACGAGGGCTGCACGCGTACGTCCGTGCGGCACAGAATTCGGGTCGTAGGACGCACGGCGCAGTGCAGTACAACAACCGCCGTTCGCCACCAAGTGGCGGTGACGTCAACGCGGCGCTTGCGCCAAGCCAGGTGCACCTCGAGCACTGCGCAAAGACAGCTCCCCTCCCCCCCCCTCCGTATTGCCTTCACATACTGTAGGGTGAAATGCTGCTAGCCAGTAGCGATAGTGGGGTGACCGGCACCACGCCCGGCCGCCTTTGTCTCCCCATTGGCGATGATTACACACCGCACCATGCACCCACTTGAGACCGAGGTGACCTAGGGGAGGCCCGGTTCAGAAAATCGTCACTGGTGTTGGCGTCCGCGAGCGGGAATCGAACCCGGGTCCCCTGGTTTGTGACCGCGTGCGTCGCCCGGTGCCCTGGGGCCGGCTCGGCCGCTCTCCGGCTCTCGCGGGGACATCAGCCACGGGTGGCCACGGCCGGCGGCGGCGGCGGCGGCAGCCGGGCCCCCGCGCCGCGGACATCACGTGGGGGTTTTATTATTTATTTGGGCGCCGAATGCGCGAGGAGGGCACGCGGTGCGACGGCGCGTGGAGACGGGGCACAGTGGGCCCTTGTTTGCAACAGCGGATGGGCAGAGAGGAGTGAGGGAGAGATAGGGAGAGTGGAGAGGAGAGAGACTACATTCTCCCCAGTGCCCTGTGATGAGCTTATGTCCCATTCTGGGCATATCCCTCCCTTGTGGCCTGTATGTCCCTTCTGACTGAATTTCCCCCGGTGTCCAGAGAAGCTGTAACTTGCTCACCCCCGTACGGTTCCTTCCAGCTTGAGTAAAAAAAAAAACTGCGGACATTACGATTTCAAAACGTGCGTTTTGAAATCAAAATTATCAACACCGTGCATTATGGGCACCGCCGTAGCTGCCGCTGACCCTCTTCTAACCCTGGCTCTGCTCGCCCCCCCTCCTCTCCTGCGCCCAGCGTGTGCATGACCGGAGGAAGCTCCAGCCCGTTGGCATCGCTGGAGATGGGCCTGTGGCACTGCCACACGGATCGCTCGCTCATCGAGGGGCACCATCTCGACAAGCAGCATGACAAGCGGCGCGCCAAGCGCAAGCTCTACCTCGCCTCCTTCGTGTGCCTGCTCTTCATGATCGGCGAGATCGTCGGTGAGGGTTGGGACGTGCCGGCGGCGTGGCTGCGCGCGGGTGTCTTGCGCCTA
>JAZEWT010000005.1:24079205-24091865 GCA_036362905.1 Mordacia mordax
ATGACCAAGGGCCTCATCAAGGCGCGGTTCCGCCCGGAGTACAACAACACCTTCTACAAAAACGCCAGAGAGGTGCCCCCACTTCCCTGAAGCGCTGGGGCAGCGCTCTGTGCGTGGTCGCTCATGGGACCCTCCAGTTCACGTTTCAATTTACTACTCATTTCCGATGATTTCACCGTCTCTCTTAGCAATTGTTTAAATATGTGCGCTCGATTAATCATACACCACACTCTCTCGCTCTCTCCCTCTCATACTCTCTCGCCCACTCTCTGACTCTGACACTCTTTCTCACTCTCTCTTTCTCACCATTCTCTCCCTCCAGGAATTCAATTAATACGTGGGCGTTATGAATCTCAATTTGTAAATTAAAAAAATAATGTCGCTCAAACAAGCTGTAAAGAGTTGCACGCATCGTATTTTGTCTTGATTGTGCATATAATAATAATATTTACTTTTCTAAAGCGCCTTTCACCCATCAGTTACAAATCGGCATATCAGCAAAATCAGAATAAATCCATATCGTTGGTGGCTTTCCGTTGGTGCGAATAAGTTCTTCCGTCTCTAAGTGAGGGCGTGAATACCTTCCAGATTGAATGAGTGCGGGCGGCGCGGTGGCCCAGTGGTTAGCGCTGACGCCTCACAGCAAGAAGGTCCCGGGTTCGAATCTCTCGGCTCGGGTGCCTTTCTGTGTGGAGTTTGCATGCTCTCCCCGTGTCCGCGTGGGTTTTCGCCGGGTACTCCGGTTTCCTCCCACAGTCCAAAAGCATGCTCCTGGATAGGTTGATTGGCTCACAGACTAAAATTGTCCCGCATTGCCCGGCGATGGACTGGCGTCCCGTCGTCGGGTGTATTCCTGCCTTATGCCCTGTGTTTCCGGGATAGGCTCCGGCTCACCGTGACCCTATATAGGATTAAGCGGTTTCAGATAATGAGATGAGATGAGAATGAGTGCGTGCACGCTTGAAATTACAAACTGTATTTTAGGGGATATAGGTCACGGTGTGTAAATAATTAAACATATCGTTTATCGTCCTCATCGTATATTTTGTGGTCTGATAAAGATGCTTCGGAGGACAAATCGGACTTTCAAGTCAGAGTCTTTTTCGCTCTCGCTCGCGCTCGCCACCGCTAAGCGTTCGGATGTGAAGATAAATTTATATCTCTAAAACGCAGAGGTCGTGACCTCCAGACCTCGCAATCAGATCGAGGGAGCACGTGACTGGTGGGTGGTGGGATGTGGGAGAGCGGGGGGCTGCAGCAGCGTGCTAATTTATCCAATGAACTGAGGGTCGCAATTAGGATAGGGTAGGCGAGCAGTCATCCAGCAGTTGGATTGATAAGAGCTGATGATCACCATTATCAGTCCCCCGCTTAATCCTATACAAGGCCGCGGCGGGGCTGGTGCCTATTCCGGCTGCATCAGGGCCCACGGGTAGAGCTGTAGCGAGGAGATATCCCAAGTCCATGGCTGGACGATTTAATCAGCAGACCAGTGAACACAAAGAGCACGCGTTTGGATTGTGGCAGGAAACCGAAGTACCTGGCGAAAACCGACACGGAAACGAGACGAGCAGGGGACACCCGAGCTGGGCATCGAACTCAGGGTCTTCTTGCTGCGAGGCGGCAGCGCTACTCACCGCTGCGCCACCGCAGCAGCTGATGGCTTGCGAGTTATGAATCCTACCTCCACTCATCCTGAGCCATCCACGCCTCATCAGCCTCCTGCCCACCCGCCGGAGACAACGGCCTATGAAGGTCGGCACGGCACACGAGGAGTTGGGTAGCTAGCACCACGCCCGGCCGCTTTTGCCTCTCTGTGGAGTGGGGAGGCGTTCTGGTCGATGTACTTTAAGAGTGGCCGATTGTGTCTGGGGTATAGAGGGGTGGCTTCTGTGTGGTGGGGTGTGGGTGGTGGGGTGTGGGTGGTGGGGCGTGGTTGGTGGGATGTGGGTGGTGGATAAAAATGACGATTTGGGAGACATGCGGCGGGGCGTGAGGCTGGTCACCCACCTCCTCCTGTGCCGTGTCGACCTACACAAGTGATCGCTATCGACACTTGGCCCTACAGCCTGTTATGGCTATACGGGGCATCTTTGTCTATATATTTGGCGGAGTTTGTGATGGTGTGGCGTGGATCGGTGTGGTTCTTTGTCTATATATTTGGCGGAGTTTGTGATGGTATGGCGTGGGTCGGTGTGGTTCTTTGTCTATATATTTAGCGGAGTTTGTGATGGTGTGGCGTGGGTCGGTGTGGTTCTTTGTCTACATATTTAGCGGAGTTTGTGATGGTGTGGCGTGGGTCGGTGTGGTTCTTTGTCTATATATTTGGCAGAGTGTGTGGTGGTGTGGCGTGGGTCGGTGTGGTGAGAGACACACGTGGAGCGGGCCGGAATTGCCATTGACCGGTACCATCGGTGTTAACCTCGACCTCCGTGGAGGAGGATCGTGAAGGACGCGACGGGGGCAGTCGGGGGCAGTCGGGGGCAGTCGGGGGCAGCCGCCCTCCAACGACAACGGAGGGCGGAGGCGCGACCGCTCACAACATCGAGCGGAGCGTCGGGTGGCACGGTAGCGAACACAGGTGGCGCCTCTGCCAGTCATGTCAATCAGTCAGTCCATGGCACTTGGGTCTCTCCCGTGAGCTCCTGTCAGCGACAATTCGAGACCTGGCGCGGCCTCTAAGTGCACCTGGCCTGGCACAGGCGCCATGAGGACGTCACCGCCACCGAACGGCGGTTGTCCTTGTTGTCCGTGCGGGTCAGGTGGTGCGGTTCAGGTGGTGCGGGTCAGGTGGTGCGGGTCAGGTTGTGCAGGTGAGGCAGAGCGGGTCAGGTTGTGCGGGTGAGGTGGTGCGGGTCAGGTTGTGCGGGTGAGGTGGTGCGGGTGAGGTGGTGCGGGTCAGGTTGTGCGGGTCAGGTGGTGGGGGTGAGGTGGTGCGGGTCAGGTGGTGCGGGTCAGGTGGTGCGGGTCAGGTGGTGCGGGTCAGGTGGTGCGGGTCAGGTGGTGCGGGAACGCTTGATGCTGAGTGACGTTGAACTGTGTTTAATGGCGCGACACGGCGGTTCGAGTAAGAGAGAATATAAACCACGCACGTCACGAGCCGATTAATCACCGACGCTTGCTGACTGCAGAATACAGATGTCAGTTTTAAGTCAAGTAGCAGAGCACCCGCTCTACGGGAGCTCGTGTTCCAGGCGCGCTGCACGTTCTTGTGGCGTGTCTTGTCAACGACGCTTTCCTGTGACGCGACAATTGATCGGGAATCGTTCCCGATGTCCCGTTGGGAAAACAAGCGCTCGGGAAGGATTGGAAACCCGGTTCTACTCAGCGCCTGAAATACAATACAATTCACACGTTTGGTCCGTTGTATACAATCATAATAATAATTGCATTTATAGAACGCTGTTCACCCCAAGGTTCCAAAGCGCTGCACAGAGCGGCGGAGAGATCTGCACGCTCGCAACAACGGCACAGGAACGGAACATCAGCAGCGTGCGATCGTCTCAGTTGTCTCTCTCATCTCATCTCATTGTCTGAAACCGCTTAGTCCTATACAGGGTCACGGTGAGCCGGAGCCTATCCCGGCAGACACAGGGCGCAAGGCAAGGATATACCGACGATGGGACGCCAGTCCATCGCCGGGCACTGCGGGGCAATTTAGCCTGCGAGCCAATTAACCTATGCAGCAGCATGCTTTTGGACTGTGGGAGGAAACCGAAGTGCCCGGCGAAAACCCACGCGGACACGGGGAGAGCATGCAAACTCCACACAGAAAGGCACCTGAGCCGAGAGATTCGAACCCGGGACCTTCTTGCTGTGAGGCGACAGCGCTAACCACTGGGCCACCGCGCCGCCCCGTCTCAGTTGTCGTGCTGTACGATCATCTCAAGGTGGGAAAGCCGCCAGCTCTCGGCGGCTGTTTCTTGGCGAGAGGAAGACTCGACGCGGCTGTCCCGAGAGAACGGCTATGGCGAGCACTCCTCGCCACGCGTTGGGCCCTGAAGAACCTAGACGGGCGCAGAGAGGCAGCGGCCCCGAGTGGGGCAGCTGTAACATCTCGGAAATAAACTCCTGCTCCACGCGCCTCGGGCGCCTCTCACCCTGTGTCGTATCTGCCGTTCGTTCTCCTTCTGTTCCGACCCGGGTTTTCCTCTGAATTCTCCGGTAACTTCCCAGATCCAATGCGCAGTCACGATTCATTGATTGGCCGCTCGCATCGCGATATGCAGGACGCGGTGTCTGACAAATGTTGGCTCCGGCTGACCGCCGGGATGCCTTCTTGCCCCCTCCCTCTCTGCGATTTCCTCGCTCCGAATAATAAGTTCGACCTTGGGATCGCTGGTTCCGATTGAGGAGCGCGCGTGATTCTCGGCTGATGGTGCCCGTTTCACGCACGTCTTGTCACCGGTTTGAGAGACCAACCACACTTTCTAAGTCGGTCCGATTTTAAAATTTAAGGCCCCAGAGGAACCGTCGAGCTGTGTGGGTCGTCTAGCGGGGACGAGAAAGCAATTCAAAGCGGCGCAGGTTCACCGGCAGCATATGTCGTTGGACTGTGAGAGTGAAACCGGAGTACCCGGCGAAAACCCACGCCGACACGGGGAGAGAACACGCGTCAACTACAGCGGAGCCGGGAACCGAGCCCAGGGACCTCTCCTGGTGATTCCCAAGGACGGTGAAACCGGGGCAAGGAACCCCGCCGATAACATCGCGCAACCTGGTGGCATTGCTGATGACCACGGCACTGCTGATGAGCCTGAGCGCAGTCGACACCAAGCACGCTGTCACGCTCGTTAATAAACTCACACCGATGGGATGCCGGCTTAAATTGTTTTAATGAGGACTGTGTCTCGTTTGCCTACAGCACTGTCAGTGAAAGCGAAATGATGATAGTTAATGAAACAATCGGCAGCACACACGCGTGGTGCACGTGTCGTTGGTAATATTGACGATGTCTTTTGTGATAATATTCTGCTGTTTCAGCCGCCCGTCAGATCGTCACGGACAGACAGGCGAGCGAGGTCACGTCGAAATACATTCGTGCAGTCGTTTGGGCGTCGAACGATTCACAGAGCAATCCGCTTGTGCGCGTCTCTGTGTGTCGGGGTGTGCGTCAGTGTGTGTGTGTGTGTGCGTCAGTGTGTGTGTGTGTGTGCGTCAGTGGGGGTCACAACACACGGCGACCGTTCACGGTCAACACCAGTGACGATTTTGTGAACGCTGTCCCAGGCCTCCCCTAGGTCGACTCAGCCTCAACTTTGTACCTGGTGCAGTGTGTATAAACGTCGCCACTAGGAGGGAGACAAAGGCGGCCGGGTGTGGTGCTGGTCACCCACCTCCTCTTGTGCCGTGTCGACCTTCATAGGTGTTCGCTAACGGCACTTGACCCGACGGTGTGTTAAGGCTATATGGGGGATCTTTGTCAGTGTGTGTCAGTGTGTGTCAGTGTGTGTCAGTGTGTGCGCGCGTCAATGCGCGAGCATCAGCGCGCGTCAGTATGTGTCAGAGTGTGTCAGTGTGTGTCAGTGTGTGTCAGTATGTGTCAGAGTGGGTCAGTGTACGTGCCTCTAGTTCAGCAGTGAGCGCGGGGAGCTACAAACCCATAAACCCAAGTTCGAGTCACGGTCACGGCCAGCACGAGTGACGATTTTCTGAACCCTATAACAGGCTTCCACTAGGTCGACTCAGCCTCAAAATGCGTACCAGGTGCGGTGTGTGGACATTGCCACTCGGGAGACAAAGGCGGCCGGGTGTGGTTCTGGCCACGGACCTCCTTCTGTGCCGTGTTGTCCTTCATAGGTGCTCGCTAACAGCACCTGAGCCTACAGTCTGTTTAGGCTACACGGGGGGTCAACACCAGTGACGTGCGTGTACGTTATGTGTGTGTGTGTGTGTCTGTCTGCGAGGAGCGGTAGTGTAGTGGTTAGAGCGCTGCGTTACGAATTCGTACGAACCGAGTTCGAAATCCGCTCACAGCCAACACCGATGGTGGACAATCTCTTAAAGCGGTCCTGGGACTCCCTTAGGTCGACTCAGCCTCAAATAATTATGGTCATCTCATTATTATGGTGGGCGGCGCGGTGGCGCAGTGGTTAGCGCTGACGCCTCACAGCAAGAAGGTCCCGGGTTCGAGTCTCTCGGCTCCGGTGCCTTTCTGTGTGGAGTTTGCATGCTCTCCCCGTGTCCGCGTGGGTTTTCGCCGGGTACTCCGGTTTCCTCCCACAGTCCAAAAGCATGCTCCTGGATAGGTTGATTGGCTCGCAGACTAAAATTGTCCCGCAATGCCCGGCGATGGACCGGCGTCCCGTCGTCGGGTGTATTCCTGCCTTACGCCCTATGTTTCCGGGATAGGCTCCGGCTTCACCGTGACCCTATATAGGATTAAGCGGTTTCAGATAATGAGATGAGAGATTATTATGGTCATCTCATCTCATTGTCAGAAACCGCTTAGTCCTGTACAGGGTTGTGGTGAGCCGGAGCTTATCCCGACAGACACAGGGCGCAAGGCAAGGATATACCCACGATGGGACGCCAGTCCATCATCGGGCAGTCAGGGCAATTTATTCTGCAAGCCAATTAACATATGCAGCAGCGTGTTTTTTGGACTGTGGGAGGAAACCGGAGTGCCTGGCGAAAACCCACGCGGCCTTGTGCCATGTGTAAACATTGCCACTAGGGAGACAAAGGCGGGCGGGCGTGATGCTGGCCACCCGCCTCCCCCCAAGCGTCGTGTGCCGTGCCGGCCAATATAGGTTCTACTCTCTCACGGCACTTGACCCTACAGTCTGGTAAGGCGATCGGGGGATCTTTGCCTTTGTGTGCGCAGCGCACGAGTTTATAACCGAGACATTAATATAACACCGTCCCAAAGGCGAAGGTAACCCGTATAGCCCTAACAGACTGTAGGGTGAAGAGTACTGTTAGCGAGCTCTTACACAGGCTCCCACTGCACACAGGGGCGTGGGTGACCACCCACACTATCGTAGCGATGGTTTACGAGAGACTCGGTACCGGTTCGGAAAATGGTCACTGGTCTTGGCCGTGAGCGCGATTCGAACTCGGGTCGCCGGGTTCGTAGCGCAGCCACGCTCACCGCTACACCACCGCGAGATGTTGGAACAAGAGCTGTTGCGAGCACGAACGCAGCGCACGGCTCACGATTCGGTGGTGCGGTGTGCACCGCGCCCCGGAGTCCCGGAACCGGTTCAGAGATTCGCTCCTGGTGTTGGCCGTGAGCGGGACTCTGTTATTTCGGGTTCGTTGCGCAGTGCGCTGACCGCTGCGCCACCGCTCCCCACGCGCGCACACTTACAAAGCCGCAGGACAGACGCACACCTGCGCACATCCACCGCACTCACGCTCTAATCGTCTTCCTTGTCTCAAGCGTTACAATTTCTCTCGGCAGCCCAGAGCTAAGGGGACCCCAAGGGGCAGCTGTCTCTGTGGGGCACAATGTGTACGCGGCGCCGGGCTGCAATGGGGTGTTAATCGATTATTCCTCCTGTAGCCTTAACAGACTGTAGGGCCAAGTGCTATTAGCGAGTAGCACCTACCAAAGTTCTAACGGCACACTGGGAGGTGGGTGGCCAACACCACGCCTGGCCGCCTTTGTGTTCCCAGTGGCGACGTTCACGTACCGCACTAGGCGCTCCTTTTAACACTGAGTCGACCTAGGTGAAACGCAAGACCGGTTCATTAAATCGTCACTGATATTGGCCGGGAATTGGTCTCGGGCCGCCGGGTTCGAATCGCGCTGACCGATTACACCACACACACACACACACCGTCACGAACACACACACGCCCCCCCCCCCCGCACGTGTTATCACCGTCATCATGTCGTCATTTCCCCGCAGAGTCCATCATCTTCCTGTTGTTGTGCGCCTGGATCACCATCTTCTCGGCGCGCGCCGCGTCCAGGAGTTGTCGCATCAGGTGGAAGGTGAGGTCAAGGGACGTGGGAACGTCCCCTCGCTTCTCCAGCAGACGCCACTCCTCCTCCCCCTCCTCCTCCCCGCCGACCTCTTCACCCCCCTCCTCCGCCGCCCGTTTCCAATGCTCATCGTCACCGTCCTGCGCGTAATCATCATCATCATCATCACCCGCGTTGCCGGTCGCGACTCTCCAGAGCGCCGGGAGGAGACGCGACGAGTCGACGGAATGATCCCATGGCAGGGATCTTGCGCGCATCTCTAACAGAGCAGGAGCAGCAGGAGGAGGAGGAGGAGGCGGCTGCATCTGCTGCCACGCACGGGGGTGAAGCGATGTTGCCCACGGAGCGAGCATCCCGAGCTCCTGCTGATTCCCTTGCTGCTGCTGCTGCTGCTGCAGGCGATCCTGCTGATGATGTTGATGCTGCAGCTGCAGCTGCTGCTGCGGGAGCGTCTCGAGGGAGCGAGGCCGAGCGATGGAGAAGGCCAAGCGACGAGGGGGGAGAAGCGCTGCCACGGCCAAGATGAGCAGCACTCCGATCTTCATGGTCGTGCTGCCCACGTGCGTAAACGCGCACACGCGCACACACACACACACACACGTGCACGGAAGGTACACACAGGTAAAGGTGACCCGTGTAGGCTCGACGGGCTGTCGGGTCAACCGCCGTCCGCACCAAGTTCTCACTTGAGGCTGAGTCGACCTAGGGGAAGCTGAGGACTGGTTCAGAGATAATCGTCACCGGCGTTGGTCGTGAACGGGAATGGAACTCGGGTCGCCGGGTTCATAGCACAGCGCGCTGGCTGCTACTCCACCGCTCCCCACACACACACATGAACACACACACACACAAACACACACACAAACACACACACACACGAACACACACACACACGAACACACACACACACATGAACACACACATGAACACACACACACGAACACACACACACATGAACACACACATACACACATGAACACACACACACATGAACACACACATACACATGAACACACACACGCGTTCACACCATGACAAGCATCCCTGTAAAGTTGCACGGTGTGTTGGGGCAGATTCTGTTAGCGAGCGCCTCTTAAGGCCGGTCGAGGTACCGGTGAAGCTATCCTCACGGATCTTGGTTGTGGCCCGGAATCGAACTCAGGGGACTGGCTTCTTGCTGCGGAGCGCACACCACATACACTGTACATTGCTCTCAAGAGCTGCGTCTTCGGGATGGCCGTGCCGAGCGCACCTCCTCCTCATATACCCTCGCGACGTTTCGCCTATCCCTTACCCCTTCATCAATCCCCAGCGACCAGCGCGGTGAAGTATGGTCAAACAACGCATCCCCGACCCGAGCGCGCAACGGTGGGTTGACAGAGCCGCTGGAAACGGTGTCAATTGTGGACATTACGATGATCGCTTTAAGGATATTTTTTAAAAGTTTTATTGCTTTTTTGGCTTTAATTGTTTATACTGGAGTTATTTGGAGACTTAACGCCTCTATAAGAGTAATCATTATCAACATCCGTTTGAATCTGTACAGGGTAGCGCGGGGGGAGGGAGCCAATCACGGCAGACGCAAGGAGCAAGGTGGGGCTATACCTAGGATGTGATGCCAGTGCATAGCAGAGCATTTTTGCTGGGGAAATTTACTCATCAGGCCAATTGTCCTAGGCAACAGCATGTCTTTGGACGATGGGCGGAAATCGGACTACCCGGTGAATAACCCACGCGGACACGGGGGGAGAGAGAGAGAGAACACACAAACCCCACACAGAAAGGCACCCGAGCCGGGAATCGAACCCGGGACCTTCTTGCTGTGAGGCAGCAGCGCTCCCCACTGCGTCCCCGCACCGCCCGAATCGTAACCTCCTTCTGTAATTCATTTTACTCAAACCAACCCTCTCGGTCCGCGGACATTGACGAGTGTGCACGGCACACGGTGTCTGTGCAGCGCTAGCATCTGCGTCTCAGAGATAATGTGCTGCCCGAGGCGGTTCGATTCCTGCCGCGGGCGCCTCTCTGTGCGTCGTTTGTGTGTTCTCTCTCTCCTCTGGGTTCTCCGGTTTTCTCCCACTAAAAAACAAACCCCCATTAGTTAATTGACAGTAGTATAACATCGTGGAATGTAAGAAGCATCCTCGGGCATTCCGAGACTCATGGCAACTGAAAATGCCTCCAACGATGGAGGCGAGACGTCACGAAGGCGAGAGAGGGAGCGCTCGACATGTCTATCCCGAAAGAGCAGTTTTCAAAGGTAATCATAGGGTGCAGCGCCTTGCAAATGTTGGCGCCGGCTGACTGCATGGCTACCTTTCCACTACCTCTCTGCTGCGGTGTCCATAGCCGTGTCTCGCCCGTGAGCAGGTGTGGAATTTGCGCGCGTCACAAAGTGTATTCTTATTATGAATATCATTATTGTGGGTTCCAGAACGCGGCACTACCATGCGCGGTTTGTCAACGTCAACAAACACATCAATAACAACAATAACAACAATAACAACGCGTCACAACGAGCCATGGATCTGTCATCATCATTATCGGTACCAGTTTTCAGCCTGTACAGGATCGCGGTGGGTCCGGAATCTATCCCGGCAGGAACAGGGCACAGGGCAGGGCCATACCCCGGATTGGACACCAGCGCAGCAATTCAATCAGCAGGTCAGTTCACCCTAGCCAGCACCAGCGTGTGTTTGGAGCGTGGGAGGAAACCGGAGTACCTGGCGAAGAGTCGGCGCGGACAGAGAGTGGGGGAGAGCGACAGAACACGCGGACTCCACACAGAAAGGAGGCACCAGAGCCGGGAATCGAACCGGGGTTCCTTCTCGCCGCCACTCGCCGCGCCACCACGATGATTGGCAGCGATGGCAATTCGCGATGATGGTCACATTCACAGGCGCAGCAACAACAACAATACTCTCAGGGCGCACGTGTGTGCGTGCGTGTGTGCGTGCGTGCGTGCGTGCAGAGCGCACTCACCCCGTCGTGTGCGTAGATCTCTAGCGAATATAGACTCGACCTCTGCGCCGCTAAATTGTCTCCCCCCCCCAAGACTCCCCGTATCTCTGCGTCTCTCTCTGTCTCTATGTTGACTCGGCGTTCTCTGTCTCACTCTCCGGTTATCTGGCGGTCGATCCTAACGCCGGGCAGATGAACATCGAATGGCTGGGCGGGTGGGAGTTCTTTAAATACACGCGGCCCCCCCCCCTGCCCCCGCCAACCTCTCCTGCCCCCACCCTCCTCATTCAACATCCCCTGCCCCCCTCTCTGCTCCATCCCCAGCCCCCCTCTTTCCATCCCCTGCCCCCCCCCTCTCCGTCCCCTGCCCCTACCCCCAACCCCTACCCCCTACCAACCCCAGAGAGAGACGGCATGAGGTTTGATTGACGTTGAGCATTGGGGGAACGAGGGGAGGGGATTGTCAAGACCACGCCCCCTCCCCTCCAGTCGTTCATTGAACAAATAAATAAATGTCGCGTGTAGAGAGATGGATTGTGAATTAACTGCGTGGCAAGCGGGACGCGGGCGTGGTTCGGCAGTAGTTCGGGTTGTAATTCAGGTGAGATTCGAGTGTGGTTCCCGTGAGATTCCGGTGAGATTCTGGTGAGATTCGGGAGTAGATTGGGTGTGGTTCTGGTGAGATTCAGGTGAGATTCAGGTGAGATTCAGGTGAGATTCAGGTGAGATTCTGGTGAGATTCTGGTGAGATTCTGGTGAAATTCTGGTGAGATTCGGGAGTAGATTGGATGTGGTTCTGGTGAGATTCGAGTGTGGTTCCGGCAAGATTCAGGTGAGATTCAGGTGAGATTCAGGTGAGATTCGGGAGTAGATTGGGTGTGGTTCTGGTGAGATTCAGGTGAGATTCGGGTGAGATTCGGGTGAGATTCGGGCGTAGTTCGGGTGTGGTTCGAGTCTTCTAATAAACGTCACACAAAGCCAGCGGCAATCTTCCCTGAAAGACATCGGCGGCAGAAACCGTGACCAGCAGGCGACGTCAGAAGAACGCTTTACGCGCTTTGGAACAATATCACCCCCGTAGGGCGGGCACTCCGCTACTCCCAGTGACTGTAAAGGCGCGGTGGGAAGGGATGGCGCCGCGGTCCAGCAGCGGTTTCGAGATTCAGTGTCTCATCAGCACCACTCTCGGGCTTCGCTTGGAACACAGCTGTGCTGTGCCGGAGATTAAAGGCAAGGGGCGCCCCTCTCGAACACGTGGGCTCCACAGGCACGGGGATACCGATCAGTGAGGGCGCGCGGCTGATGGCTTATGTCTCCTTCCAGACTCGCGACGCGTTATCTTCGCTCCGTGAACCGAGTCGTAATCGAGAGTTTTCTACGTTTTTATTTGGCTATGACGACGTTGTGTATCTCTATGAGTCTCTCTGTATCTCTGTGAATTTCTGTGTATCTCTTTGAGTCTCTGTATCTCTACGAGCCTCTGTGTATTTCTATGAGTCTCTGTGTATATGAGTCTCTGTGTATTTCTATTAGTATCTGTATATCTCTATGAGCCAGTGTGTATCTCTATGAGTCTCTATATCTCTATGAGTCTCTGTGTATCTCTGTGATTCTCTGTGTATCTCTATGAGTCTCTGTGTATCTCTATGAGTCTCCGTGTGTCTCTGAGTCTCTGTGTATCTCTATGAGTCTCTCTGTATCTCTGTGAATTTCTGTATATCTCTATGAGTCTCTGTATCTCTATGAGTATCCCAGTATCTCTATGA
>JAZEWT010000005.1:24231841-24249273 GCA_036362905.1 Mordacia mordax
TTTCGTACATCACAAGAACCGTCGTTTGATGCGATGGCCGCATAAACCCAGAGCGCACATTTATAGGCAGCGGACATTGCAGAACGGGATCTAAAAACCACCGACATGATAGGGCTTAGGGTCACTGCATAGGAATCGCACCACTTACACGAATAACCATGGCACTTTGAAAACAACCTGCACGTTTACGTGCGATTATCAGCAACTCTTCCCCCATACGTTCAACAAGGCCGCGACATAAACGCTGTGTACTCGCACATCCGCTGTTTTTTTTTATGGTGGATTCCCGTTAAGTTAATCACGGATGTGCTTTTCGGACGCGTAATTCCAGCACGGTTACAAGCGAGATTCGGATGAAATCACCAGTCGATGCCTCTAGTTTTCCCCATCATGCCTTCCCGCCGAAGTGGCGCAGACACTCTGCGCCACAATTAGTGCGCGTAACCGCGCCTCTCAGCGACGCGACCAGGCTAACGTACGCTCGTGCCATCCGCACAAACACGACGACGACAGCCTCCGCAAATCGTACGCGCGGCGAGATCTCCGTTTGTCGGACGTTCACAGAAGAGGCGGCCTGCCAGGTTATGCTTTTGCTTACGAGTAAATAAATTATTGGGGAAACCGATACAATGCTGTGCCGGCGATTATACGGCAGAGGTGGCGAAGGAGTCGACGCGGTGACGAGTCACCACTCGTGTGCCGCACAGACCGGGCACTGTCGCCCCTGGTCGACGGTGAGCGAGTCGCCCATCGCACAGGACGCACGTGGGGAAGAGGTGAGCGTGCGAACGTACGCACTCGCGCCGTACGCTTGCACGTGCGCGTACGTGCAAGCGTACGGCGCGAGTGCGTACGCGCGAGCCCTTGCGGCAGCAGCCGACGCAGGAGCAGAAAAACTAACGCAGTAAACAAAATGGCCGTTAGGGGACGATAATCCACCACCGACATCTCTGCAGGATGCTCTAAAGAGAAAATACATTTTATCCGGCGACAAGACGCCAACAGCACAACCCATTCATCAGATCCAATGGGCGCTTCAATGTACGTAATATTGAGGAAAACCATTGCTGTTCATGTATTTTGCTACATGCGAAATCATTTGACTCCGTTACAAACGAAAGCAACACCGCCAAAAATCCAGAGTGCTTCCATGATGAACTCGGCATGAGAAACACACGCCAATCCGCTCGCGTGCAGAATCCAAGTCGACGTTCATTGCTGGTACCAACGAGCAAACCCGACTCAGCCCCCGCATTACCTGAGAATTGTTCTCAAGAGCTGGCCTTGAGCGATAGCGGTGTCAAGCGGTACTGTGGTGTGCTTCGCGACGTTTTACCTTCCCGCGTTTGAGACATTATCGTGCCCGCTGATTAAGACTAATTCTACAGACAATAGCCTCACGAGAGAGAGAAAAACACCATGTGGGAGGTGACATGTCGCAAATGACAGCAGACAAACGCACGGCGTGGCTACCCCCCTAGACAGCCGCTCTCTCTCGAGAGCGATTCTTACACCATCCAGGCGGCAATACCTACATCAATAACCCGCATTACCTGTCGCAGCGCCGGCGCTACAGACGCCCGCGCGCACGCGTCCCATGCCGTGCCATTCCGTCCGCGTGGCCGCCACGTTTGTCAGCTCACCGCCGCGGAACAGGGGAGGGGACGTCAGCGAGCTCCCACAGGTACGGTTGACTTTCCACAGAGCGCCGGCCGGCGCGAGTCGCGTTCGCACCGCACCGCACCGCACCGCACCGCGGGGACGGGAGAGGTCCACGGATTCGCTCGCGACACCGGCGTACACGGGGCAGGTGGATGGATCGACGTGTGGGCGAGTGGGCAGGTATCGGAGGTGGTGGGGGGGGGAGTGGCTGATGAGGACAGTGATCGTCTGAGAGGACACCGGCGAAACTGGAAACTCGTCTTTCTTAACTCGAGGGGAGGTCTCGCACACAGGGGTCTCTTTGGTTGGAACATAGGTGATTAATAAGTAACGCTCGATATTTGTTTTCTCCCCAGGCTTTTTTTTATATTTCCTTGCCCCTTCTCCACCTCCCAGGACCAATTCTGCACAGTGAACCTCCAACAATCCTCTAGAATCTAACCGGTCCTCCAATACCCGCACGACGCTTGTATTCCTAAATCAGTTGTAGACTTTGCTGGCAGGTTTGTGCATGGCTACAATTGTGTAAAGATCTCGGTTTTCACTGCTCGATGCATGACGATTGCTTCGAAAAGCTGCTCTCCCATGAGAGCCGCGTCGATCGCTCCCTCTCTCCACCTCGTGACGTTTCGCCTCACACGTAAAGAGGCATCCTCATGCGCAGTGTGCGTGTGTCGTGTGTGTGACTCATATTTACATGTAGGTACTACGTATGTGTTGAGTCTCCTCTATAGAGTTGCTGCATTCCAGGATCAATGGACGACTGTCAGGGGTCCACTTGACCCAATTTTATTAGAATAAATCATCCATCATGAGTGGAGAGTTTTAACGAACTTCCCGAACCACGTTCCACAGCTGTTCTTTTGGGAGAGCCGCGTCGAGCGTTCCTTATCTCTGCTTCACGATGTTTCTCGCCGACTACGCTGGAGGCATCTTCAGAAGAGACTCAACGCGGCCAGCCTGAAAGAACGGCAGCGGAAAGCAATGCTCAAACATCGAGACGTGGAGTCACACACCGGTACACGTTTGGAACGTCACATCTCTGAGCGGCATGGCGCTTGCCAAGCAAGACGCGACGCTCGCTACAATAACCCTCCATTCGTCCGTTTTAAAAAAAAAAAATGGCTCAATAGCGCACACCTACGTTCGCGGAAAGGAAACCCGATTTTTTAAAAATCAATTTGTCGAGAACACGCACACACGGCCACGGCGCAGACATGCACACGCGCACACGATGTAACGTGCCGCAGCCTAATGAGAAGGCTCCAGTCACGCAACAAGCACCGCGCGTCGCAAAACATTAAAACCGTTACCGCGCTGCCGGTATAATTACTGCCGGCTCTTGATCCGCGCAGCAACAAAAAAACAACCGTTGTGTTCCGAGTCAAACAACGCTAAACGATAACGTTCCCGAAACGTGAACGCGCGGGGCAGGTCGCGGCGACACGAGCCGGGTACGGTGGCACGCACGCGCTCGCACCGCACGGTCCTGCATTAGGCGTCCGGCCCTGCAGAGAAATGAGACGATCGGCACACGTGCGGGCAGAGCAAGTAGGCCGACATCACTCTCCGCATGCGAAGCCCGTCCGTCAAATCCAACGCCGGCATAACGGGCTTCTTCCCCCGCGCCGTTGTTTTGACCACGATCCCGACGTCAGCGAGGGCCGGTGACGGTGGGGAGCGGCGGCACCGGGGAAGAGTGCGGTACAACAATGGGGTTTTTTTTTTAATGCCGTTGCGTTTGGGTTGAGTTCGAGTGTTTGTCGTCTCGCGGGAATCCAGTATCTAAAGCTTGCAAGCTTACTGGGTACTTTCTGCTCTAATACTAAACATATGTCTAGGCCAGTGGTTCTTAACCTGGGTTCGATCGAACCCCAGGGGTTCGGTGGAGGTCAAGACACACACCTCACTCATATGATTCGTGATGACACGCCCCGCTTGGCCATCACTGGCTGCAGGTGATCACATTTTATTTTTCCAATAAAGAAGGGTTCGGTGAAACGCGCATATGAAACTGGTGGGGTTCAGTACCTCCAACAAGGTTAAGAACCACTGGTCTAAGCGCTGCCCCCTTGATGAACAAGCATCGAAAGAGTCTGCAACACATTTATATATAATACCGGATGAACACCCATGCAAACACTATCCAGGCTCACAATGTAAATTATTATGTAGATGCTACATGAATATAAACGGGACCATAAATTGTATGACACTGTATTGAATGTCTGCAAATCATACAGAACTCATAGCTTCACGGAAGGTGATTTTAAAGCTTAAAAAGGCGGTACAGATAAGACAAAACAAACGAAATGGGAAAAAAAGTTTCTGGAATCAAATTGTTTTCCGAAAGAGCATAAAATATGAATCCAGTCACATGGTTAAAAGGCGTCCGAATCTAAACAAGAACCACCAAGAGGGATTGCAACGCCTATCTCACTTAGAAGTGTGGCAAACAAACCTCAAGGTGCGACCCAGGAACAAATATTTTTTCCACAATCAGTTCCACTGAGCCTATTGAATTTTCGGAAATGTCAAGATAAAGTAGCTTACGGTCTCAGAGCTAAACAAATGGCTTGAACCCCAATGATGAATGCTTCCACCCATGTTTGAGTATTATTTGCATAAACGTCGTACAGAGGCCCCTTTCCTTTATAATCGAGCCATGACAAGGCCACCACACCGGTGGGCTCGCTAGCGTTAGCTTACAGGCCATTAAGTGGGGCAGAGGGGGTTAGCGGTCAAGCAATCGAATGTCACCGACGGACGCGCCGCTTTCATTCGTTACTCGGCGACAACTCACAACAAGCCGACGGCACCTTTCCGTGTACCTCTCTACCGAGTTTCCAAACACAGCCCATTCATCACCATCAACCACCAGCCTTGATCAATGCACTGCTGGATGAAGGCCCCGACAAAATGTCACCGCTTGACACGACGATCTTGCGGGTGTAATAATCCACCTGGCTGGCACCTGCACACGAGCCGATTTTATTTCTCTTGCCCCGTCGGTAAGAGGTCCTCCTCTTGGACAACTCGCGGTCGTCGTCCCTTACAGTGACTCATCCTGTCCTGACCCACTTGAGTCTCTCAGTCACCACGCAGTGTATGTGTGTACTAAAAAAGTGTGCCCGCATTCAGCATAACCAGAGTTTAAAGACCTATTTAATTTCCCCGCCGCAGACCGCCGCTGGGCATTGACAACTGGGAAATGTGGCAAACCTGTTTAAAAGTGCGTGCACACGGGCGTAAACTGGTTCATCCGTCTGGGGAAAACGCACACACATGTACACAAATGGGTCAGTAAGCAATTTGCTGAACCGCCTCCCAGAAACAACGTAGCAGATTATCAACCGTCCAACAACCAATCTTCAAAGTGCAGAAATAAAGCGGTGGCACAGTGGTTAGCACTCGGACCCCGAGTTCAGTTGCCGGTGATGACAACGGCGAGTGATCTGTGACCCACTCCTGCACCCGCTCCCCCCCCCACACAACGGAGTGCTCACCAAACACCAATTTCAGTGACTGCTCTCCGCGTCCCCAGACCAACAGTGGCAGACTTCCAGCGAACATCAGACTAATACCAGCCATCCAGACAGCTCATAACACTCACGCTCTATCTACTTTTCTAAGCTCACGTCAAGTGCTCTTTGCCGTAGAGGTTTCACAATATGGCGCTACGTGAAATTTACAATTAATCATCATCACAACAGCCTTCCTCCAGCAGTGAAAAAAGAAGTATAGCTCCACCAATTGGTGTTTACAGGACCACCACACCCCGAACAACGTGTTGAGTCGCATGCCAGTCCCACCACCATCTATTATGCAACGCCGAATACTGTGAATGCGTTAAGGTGGCAATAATCCATTAGTGGATGATGCGTGAGAGCACTGGGAGCTTAAACACTAATTACCATAACTATCAATTTGCGTGTTTAGACAACCCGAGGTTTGTGCATGCATTCATTAACAGTCTGTGAAGTGGTGAGACCAACGCGCTCGCCGTCAGCCAGGGCTTTGATGAAGGCCTCCCCAAGCCATCGTCGAGTCTCATCCGCCTGCAACGTAGTAACAATACAATCCACCGGTCACCAACACGACGAGTCCATCGGATCGCTCCGTCTTCCCGAGTATGTTCCGTCCCTTGCCTCCAACTTTTCGACCCAAATCGGTCCTTCCGTTGACGTGTGCTGTCGTGGCTTACTTGTTTTTCGCTGCGTTTGTTAATCGCAATTACGTTACTCTGCGATATTTTCATAACTGCTTGCTTTGATCAGCTCAAACGTGTGTCCCTACCGCAGGAATAACGCGCTCAGAGCTTGCAAGTTCACTGGGTACTTTCTGCGGTAATAATAAACAGTTTACCTGTTTACTTACGGCTGGCTGAGAACCGCGACTGGAAGCAACGATTTTAGCGGCGCCAGCTCCGTAACACCGGCCCGGCCAATATTAACCAGCAGAGCCACCGGGGTCACCGCAGGCCCGATATAGACAGGACGGAGTTGTTTACAGCGCGACAAAACGATCAGCAATCCAGGTGCTGGGACGCTTCCCAACTGAACAACATTCGGGGCATGAACGATGCCTACCTCCTTTTAAAATTAACAAAACGTGTACGGATATCACGACTCCGTACATTGTACCGTACGTCAAAGTCACGCGAGAGAGCAGGGATGGGGCAACGGCGCTGCAAACGGTGTAGAATACAAAAAAACTGATCACAATATCGCCGAAGTGACTCATCTAAAATATGCAGCGAACACGATAATTGTGTACGAGTGGCAGGCCCTTGGCAGTCGTGCGGTATTTTCGGATTGCACTGCGTGCGGCTCAGCACAACGCCCAATGAGTCACATGCTGGAAGCCTCTTCCGGAAATTAATTCCCCTTCAGAATTAAACTGATTATGCACAGACCCTGCATTGGCAATGGGGCAGAAGCACAAACAACAACGCAAAACTGGTGGCACCAACTATTTTTAGTATTCGTTAAATAAATATATAAACGGCCCTTCAGCGATAACGACGGCACCTTACAAGTAAAAGTTGCATAACAAGGCATGCTCCGGGCAGTGGCCTGTCTTCATAAATCCCTGAAAGTCCCGAAGATGCACGGAGCAAAACGTCCGGCACCTGTGTAGCCTTACAGCAGGGTGTGCGGCACACGCGTGCAAACGCCCGCGCGGCGGTGCCATCGAGAGGATCCACCAGGTGGCACCTGTGGCCCGCTCGTGAGATCCGAGACGACTGCTGTGCTGGCGCACACGCGACGGCACGGCTCACCTGCGCCGCGGCCGAAAGAACCGTCTGAATTATAATCGCACGAATTATTCTTCACGAAATGACAGCGCGATTAATAATAGGCCGGTTTCGTACGTCACGCGTTAGAATGCGCTAATCGTTCTGCATCGGTCAAGGTACACACACACCCCTCCTCCCCCAGACAGACGGGAGTTATTCCTTTTAGTTTAAAATACCACATTACGATATTCGCAACAATGATTTGTCAATACCCAAGAAAGCCCTTTCGCGTCGAGGTACGAGAAACCAGACAACCCAAATAAAACCCATCACCACACCCACAAAATGATCGGGGGAGGTTAACATTCAAAGCCCCCACAATGTCACATTCAAGAATCAATTTGCTTTACTGCCACTGCTGTTACCAATTCGTCAAATGAGTTAAATATCACACAACTACAGGCCCTCACTGACGCGACTAAAGCCCTCTGTGGTTATACGAGTCGCTCAGAACGGTTGAAGGAAGCCTGATTTATCGTAATCTATTACGTAAATATATTCGCCGTTCACCCACAGGTCCGACGACCCTGCAGGAAACCGCAGAGGTGTCAGGGCAGGCAGCGACGGAGCCGGTCGGCGGCAAGCCGCAAGACACTGCCTCCAATATAGGACGGTGTGTTATCGGACAATTAGAGTGCTTTTTTTTTCAGGTTATGAGAGGAAGCTGGAGAAACTAGAGAGGGCCACGCTGAACGAGGGGTGAAAAGAACACTAATATTCCACACGTAAATGTGCCCGAGATGGGAATCTAACCACCTTGGGCAGGACTTATCAAGCACAGATGTTACCCAATTGCCTGGCAAACATCCCTGTCGAAGGGGCGTTACTAAACCTCCCAGTGGCATTCAGTCTGGTGGCTCATAAGCATTGGCACACATCAAAGAGTTCAGCTCTAACGTCATAGACTCGAACTCCATTCTTTTAATTCGTTGCTGTACTGTACGGGCGTTGTGTTTATTTTGCTTTTGTAATTCGGAGCCCCGGGTCACGCTTGTGATGAGCCTGGCCTCGGCGCTCGCGGTTACGTTCACAATTCGGAGTCCGCCCTGTTGAGAAGCAGCCAAAGGCTAGGGGGTGCAATCTGTCCATGTTTACACACATATCGTCCCTCTTCTTGGAGCAGGATGGAGCAGTGAGCGGCCCTGCCATCTCACAGCAAGAAAGATCCCGGGTTCCATTCCTGGCTCGGTTGCATTTGCGTGCGGAGCTGGCATGTTCTCATGTTCTCACCCGTGTGCGCGTGGCATTTCACCGGGCACTCCGGTTTACTCCCACAGTCCAAGGACATGCTGTCTAGGTTAACTGGCATGATGACGACATTTCTCCCAATTCCCCGAGACATTGTAACTTGCTTACCGCTCCCTGCTGAACGAGTGTTCCTTTAATCTTAAATACAAATGGACCGACCGAGCTGTCCTGGGACGTATGTAAAAGAACCCCAGATGTTTAATGTTTGGTGTTGTCAGTTGCATATTAATAACAACGCGGCACCAAGACAAGACAATGCAAACAATGGTATTGTTGATTTGCCGTTCATATATTGTTGTTGTTGACATGACGTTCTCTCCACAGCTCTGCGCAGCGCTTTGTGACCCTCGGGTGAAAAGCGCTCTAAGTGCAATTATTATTACTTATATATGGTTATCCTCATTCTGGCAGTGTGCGGCATTCTGTCCTAGTTATTTTGTACCTGAGCAGGTGGCAACCCTATGGATGACCACATGAAATAATAATTACAATCTACAACGTGCGCAAATTAATTTCAGGTCCGCGTAAGAGAGGACGAGCCGGAGGTGCGAGGAAATCGCAGAGAGGTGAGGAGGGGGAAGGCAAGCAACGCGGTTAACCGACGCCAACACCTGCCAGACACTGCGCCGTGTGTATTATGACGGTTCCAGCCAACAACAAGCGCTTTGTTTTTCTACTTGTG
Source organism: Mordacia mordax (assembly GCA_036362905.1). NCBI lineage: Eukaryota > Metazoa > Chordata > Hyperoartia > Petromyzontiformes > Petromyzontidae > Mordacia > Mordacia mordax. The sequence goes on from JAZEWT010000005.1 coordinate 24,240,733, forward strand.
GAAGAAAACCAGCGAACCAGGGGGAAACCCACGCAGAACAAGGGAGAGTGAACTCGAAACCTCCACACACACACACACAAAGGCACCCGAGACAGGACTTGAACTATGTCGGAACGAAGTAACAGATGTTACTACTGCACAGCCACCCGCAGGACTTCCACTCATGCATGTGGGCAAAGATGCACCTTCACCCCGCGTACACGCACGATCTCCAGTGTCGGCAGCTCGACGTGGCAGGCCGGCCACCCACACAGGAACCCGCGACAATGCAGGCGGCTTTTTTGCTTTTGTAGAAAGGATTTATATCGACCGGTTGGGCTTCTTCATCGCAAAATCCTTCCCTTTAGCACAGAAAATGGGCCAAAAGTCTCAATTGTTTCATTTTAAAGTTTGTGAAGATTGATGTAGTTTTGTACCCGGCCCCTCTCCAAGATTCACTTCCCCCGTCACACTCGGGGGGGCGTTAAAAACGTTTCCTGCGAGTCGGTGCGACTTGTCCTTCGCATGACACAAGAGAGACGCTGCGACTTGTCCTTCGCATGACACTAGAGAGACGCTGCGTCGGTTTCATTAGAACGCCGCTGCACACAAGAATCTACGGTTACTGTCACTGCCAACGCAATAGCAGTGCTGCCGCCTCACCAACAAGAAGTGCCGGCTTCAATTCCCAACTTAGGTGCCTTTCGGCATGAACTATACTCATTCTCCCCATGTCCGCGTGAGTTTTCACCAGGTATTCCGGTTTCCTCCCACAGTCTAAAGACAAGCTGCCAAGGAATCTCTGTCTTGATTACATTTTTCCCCGACGCCCTGAGATGTTGTAACTTGCATACCCCTCCCCACTGGACTGCCGTGAAAAAGAGATAACATTGCTCAACGGATCCTTCCACTTAAACATAAACGGACTGTTGGCGCATATCCACAGGTTTCCCATTGTGTAACGGGCAAGCCGCAAGCACCAAGCAAGTGGTAAAATTAAGAGCCAGGAGAGAGTCTTGGAAAACGTGACAATTAAAAGCAATACCACATCGACGTGCTTAGACAATAATACGTTCAGCCCAGGAAGATTCCCTGCCGAACGTTGCGAGACTTGGACAACAACGGAGACCACGGACTAAAAGTTGGAAAGTGCACGGGGAAGCGTAGAGCGACACAAGGCGACACATTTGAGCTTTGCGACTCTCGGGTGAAAAGCGCTCCAGAAGTGCAATTATTATTATTATTTTTTACCGAGCGTCAGAGACACAAACACGCGGCGCGTTTCGGGGTCTGGTCGGAACGCGTCGCTGAAAGCGGTGATGGTCAGCGGTCGAGACTAACGACGGCGTGGCACCCACTCAGAGCATGGAGTGATTAAACGAGCTCGAGCGCGGGATCTATGTACAAGCGAATGGTCGTGATTAGTAATCACAATTTGATTTTAAGATTGAATTGGTTTTGCTTGTCCAACTTTCTACGCCGTGTCTTTCTTTTCCCCGTGTCGTTGTGCCACACAGAGGCAGCTGTCATCAGGGTGTCCCCCACTTTTAAAAATAGAACTGCAACGAAGAAACAGAATGACTGAAACCGTATGGAGCTGTAAGACGTTTTAAGATGCTCAAGTACTGAAGCGCCTAATGTATGGAAATCCTTACTTGTGACGCTTTGGTAAATGCATGCCCATATGGCGAGCTTAAGAATACATCTTAAAAGAAGGGATTGCAACGCGATACTTTGTGACTCTTGGGTGAAAAGCACTCTATAAATGCAATTATTATTATTATTATGTCCTTGTTGACGTGCCGTTTCTCTCCGCAGCTCTGTGCAGCGCTTTGTGACCCTCGGGTGAAAAGCTTTCTATAAATGCAATTATTATTTATTTATGATTATACGGTTCTGCAAGGCAGTATGGCGTGTAAAGGTCATGGTGCTGAAGGCTCGACACCTTGGACCATAAAGTTTGAATCCAGGGCTTGAGCACCACTGTTTGCAATAAAAATGCACAGATATCGCCAAGTAAATGTTTGCTTCCTAACTTCAAACAGGACTGCCATCGTCGACATCATAAACAGCGCGGTCTCAAAGCTCCACAGCATTGCCGCGTTGCTTGACAGCGCAGACACGAGGAAGGGCGCTAGAAATGCAATTAATAATATTATTGTTAGAAAGACAGAGGGACGTGCACAGATTTCTGTTCGGTGTCCAAGAGGCGGAGGCGAGCGATTGCCGCGACACTTTCCGATTACACGACGGCAAGCGTGTCCTCGTGTTATTAAAACTGGCATTTATGGCAGCCGGCAACCGCGTCGGCCGAATCTGTGCCAACTGCTGCACGGCGATGATGTGATCGGCTCAGAGCCGGTCAACCAACGAGAGGCCGGGACACTACCAGCGCCCTGACGCATGCCTAGCCCTATTGAATTCAGATCGCCTACGGCTCTTGACTCACGAGACAACATGCCCATTCGCAGCTGAGCAGTGTATCACCCTGTGCGATATAAGGCAACGACTCCACAGGACAGATCACAAAACCACTTCATAGATATCTTATCTACACGAGAGGGGATGGTGCCCGGGGGGGGGGGGGATGACCTTTCTACACACCCTAGAACAAGGTATTGCCCAGTAACTAAACTGACACTTGTAATTATTAGAAAGTGAGTCAATCGACTCACTACCCTGGACAGCATCGTTTGGTCACGGGCGGTCAAAAACGCAGATTCGTGGTCTCAGCAATGCCTGCTTCACAAGTCGCGAGTGCTCTGACCTTAGAACCGCTCAGTGGCCTACGCAGGCGAGTGTTTACTCAGATCGGCTGATGCTGCCACTGCTGTCCGAAGGCAGACAAGTACCACACGCAAACACCCAAGCCGGGCCAATGCGGGCTTATCAGCCGAGATGAGCAAACATCACCGGTCACTGATGAAGGTCACGAAGCGCTGGTCCAACCTGAACGACCGCATCTGACAAAGCGAAGCAAGGAGACAAAGGTTGGGCCGACTAGCCACGATCATTTGGGATCGTGCCTTCTGCAAGCACCAGGGGAACGTAGGCAAATCCAATGGCACGCAAGGACAGTGAGCGCGCGTGAAGAGTTTGCGCTTAAATGCATATTTGACAATAATGACACCAGCATCACGACGAGTGCAGGCAGACGTGAAAATTGTAGCTTGAGAACAGGGCAAATAGATGTCTGGCCAAATCAATAGACTACGGCTATGATCATTGGCCGAACTGTTCAATGGAGGGTCGAGTTCCCTGGGAGCTGCCGTTGTTACCATGCTCACGCATGCAATTCATGCAACTACCAAACAATGGTGAAAAGAATTCTCCAAACACCCCAACGTACGATCCTCCGACAAAAAGTAATGGGACTCGGTGAGGTCTTCCCGGCAAGGTAAACAAAACTACTATTATTATTACACTTCAACTGAGTTTCGAGTTCACTTTGACTGAACGCAAAAGCGGACTTATATGTTTGCATACAGAACGCTCACCTAGCACCACGCGAGTGAAACGCTATAGATGGGGCTCAATCGCCTGCTTGTGCGCGATTCCATTTGCGCTCAAACAAGCCCAGAATAGCCATAAAGGTGTCCTCTCCGGTTCTTGAGCCTCGTCAGGTAAGTCCATAAGATAATAACAATTTACAATTACTTATGTAACAATGGAAGCCACGCCGAGACAAAGGACTCTTTTTTTCACGAGGATCCTGCATTAGGTTTTAAAATTTTCAGACGTTTTCAGCTAATTAATTATAAGTGTCCATCGTATAAGGGCGTCAATACCCAGGCACCCGAGGTCAATGCCAATGAGTTCTTTGGTGCCGTCGCTAAGTGGGTAAAGGCGGCTGGGTGCTGTGCTGGCCACCCCACCTCGCCTCGTGTGTGGTCCCAGCCATTATAGGTTCTACTCGAGAAGAGCACTTGACCCAACAGTCTGTTTAAAGCTATATTGTGGTGGGGGGCGGTTCTTTAGAAACTTGTGTTACTCTGTACTGATGTAGGTTTTCAGGGCTCGATGTTGATTTTACAAAGCTTTCAGGTTAGCCGTGTCGAGCGCTCTCAGATGCCTCAAAAGCAGGAGGCGAAACGTTGCGAAGGAGGAGGGGGGGCACTTGACATGGCTTACCCGTAAGAACAGCTTTGGAAAGCAATCATCAAGCGTACAGCCGTGCAAACCTACACCAGTACAGATGGAGATCAGTCGACTTGCTGTCGTGCCGTCTCTCCTCTGGCAAGCCAGGTGCACGGCACCTAATCGCCACCTACGGGAATGGAGTTGTACAACATCAGAGCGGCGATCCGCCGTCCCTCACCGCCGCCTCCACCGCGCTGGGCTACAGGTCACCTCACGCGTAGCCGCCGCCGTCGCCGCCGCCGCCGCCACACAGCCAGGCAAGCTGCAACGCGAGTGGCATTTGACTACCGATGACGACGCCAAATCGGCAGCGGCGGTTCGGCGAGAGTTCCGAGTAGCGTTGGCGTTATCGATGGTCGCCGACTCTTTTCGTCACGAGTGCTGTGACCTGTGGAGGAAGAAGGAGGGGGGCTGGCAGGCAGGGGGCCGGTCTCGGGGGTCAGACTCGCTGTATGAAACGCCGCGTGCGCCTCGGGGCCACCGTGGCCGCGTACAGCGCCGCGACGCGCCGCGTGGCAACACCGCCGGTGGAGGAGGTACAACCGGGAACCAAGACTGTCCGAGTGGCGCACACGCATGCGTGTGTCACGGCAAATAAAACACGAGCATTAAAAAACCTTATTCTTAAAAGACACTGGCTGGCTGACTTGCATGATAAACCTACCATACCTGTTTTGACCAGGTACAGTGATTACATTAAGTGTGTTCAAGTATTCTCAAGGCACACGATTCACACCCCACGGTGGCGGTTTGACTTATCATGCCAATTTGGAGTCGCGGATCAAGTCAAACACATACTATAATTTTACCTCGCCTCGTATTTACGGTCTCTCCGTTGTCTAAGTTTTGTTCACGAAATGTTCCCATGAATAACAACATCGGCAGATCACTTCAAAACAGTTCCCACAAACGGTAAATTGAATGTAGATTTTCACGGCTCGTTGTTTGAGAATTGCTCTCGAGAGTTGTTCCTTCAGCATAGCCGTGTCGTGCGTTCCTCTCCTTCGTGAACGGTTTGCCTCCCACTTTGGTGGCATCATCAGGCTTCTCCAACGTGGGATGGCCGACACAACGCGGCCATCCCGAAACAGATGACGGGACCAATCTTTTATAACAATTCAATCTCACACGAGTCTACGTGCATTGCGAGCGCAAGAGATCGATTTTAAACGTTCAACTCAATGCACGTTCACCTGGATCGCGCCACCAACGCCTCGAGCGCGATGGACTTTGCAAGAAGACGAGAGGTAGTAGGACACAACCGGGAAAGATCGGTATGTTCAGATGCAAGAATGGGAGAACACAAATCGCTCGCACTCGCTAAACCTAGATTGCGTATTAAAAAAAATCAATATCCGTAAACTGAGCAACAGTTGTGATGCTGAGAATTGTTCTCAAGTGCTGATCTATCAGGATAACCCCCCCCCCCAGCGTTAGAGGTGAAACGCAGGAGACAGGAGAGACACGCGTGACAGCTATTCTGAAAGAGCAGCTCTTGGTAACGATTCTCATATAACTGTTCAAACAAACATCATTGGTCGTTAACACTTTCAACACCATTATAAAGCATGTATAGTCATTTTAAAAAAAGACACCGTAGCTTAGGGCTCTACCAAGAAGCACTGCAAAGTAAAAAAAACACATTTTAAATAATGTACAATCATTGCGAAACGACCTTCGGGTTGAACGATTAAAAATGCGGCCCCCGCTCTCCTCTGCAACGTACCTCCACTTACCTGTTACTTCAAGCACAGGTATAGCTGTCGTCTACAAATCAAAAACTATCCCTTCGGTGGCAAACTCTCGGCTCGTTTTCCAACACCGCATCAACGGGGGCTTTAGAGAAAAGCAGATAAAACCGTATCGCTGCTGTGCGTGCGGGAATGCGCGAACGAATTAAATGAGCACTGTAAAGGCCGTGGCGTCTGCGTGCGCTGGGATTTGGCCCCATTGGTCCCCCATGCGGTGCTGACGTGGAGCGCCGAGGGCAGGGTGTGTTGCCAGGTCTCCACACAACACGCTCATTCCACGGCTCCCCGAACCCAAGACTGCGCGGCCCCCTCGTCAAATCGGGCGTGAGCAGCAACGACAACAACAAACTTGCGGTGCAGGCATTATATAATCCCGCCGTCGCAAGACGCAAAACCCGCTCCGTGGAGATCATACCCAACTGGGCCAAGGTGGCCTTGGGGTACAAAAGGTTGAGAGCCTCGGATTCTATTATGGCTGTTTGATTCACGCAATTATCCACTGTGATCGACTCAGGTCAGCAAATATTATTACTACAGTGAGAGGTTTGCGTGCGGTGAGTGCGCATGGCCAGGCGCGTGAGCGCACCTGTTGGGAGGTGGCACGTGTGGGGGGGGGGGGATAATCGTGCATGGTGCCGCATCTCTGGGACATCGCTATGGGATAAAACTTTGAAATATGACGGCTTTGACTTTCGCGGGACGTGTCTGGAAAGTAACCTCCGCAATAATCCTGGGGTTTTTTTCCCTGTTCCGCCAAGCCGCGTATCTAAAGAAAATCGCCTGCCGCTTCAAACTGATTCTTAGGCCCATGATTTGCGGGAACGAACCCGATGACCAATGTTCGAATCCCTCGCATGACCAATAGCAGTCGTGCATATCTGAACCGGTTCAGGGCCTCCCCTGGGTCGACTCAGGCTTAAAACGAGCAAGCCGTAGAATTGGCTACCCAATCTTCTCGTGGGTATTCATAGGTGCTAGCTAGCAGCACTTGACCCCAACACTCTGTAAGGGCTATAAAGGAGACGGGTCATTGTAAAAATTATGAAAAGATGTTCAGTGAACAGTAACTAAAAAAAGCTGTTACAGTGTACAAGCTTGAATAGCAGAGAGTACAGATGCCGGGCTGTTGGGTCTAGACTCTCGACGCAATTAGTGCAAATGACGCTTTACAAAGGAGATGGTAAATATGACAGTGTAAGCAAGACAAGGTTAAAACAGTGCAAGGTGAGGCACAGTCGAAACCAGACACTAGACAAATCGCAGTACAAATTCGGCAGACTGCGACATGCGCTTGTACAGACTACGCACACAGCGCACATTACAAACAAAGCAAAAGGCAGAGACTCGACCGACACCTAGCTAGCCATACAGAACAAGACAAAAAGCACCACAGGGCTTTGCAGAAAATAAATCGGACATCCAATTCATGGCCATGAGTGAAAGCAATGAGCCCAGGCTGTGAATCGTCAGTTTTACATCAAACCACCCAGGTCTCCCACGCGAGAGAGAGACAGCGATTCTCAATGGGTCACCACTCAATAGATGCATTGGATAAAATGAACGAAAATGCATTTAGCACGGTCGCATTGGGGACAAGCGTGAATCCGCACGGATAAATTAGCGCACGATGACCTCTATCGTATGAAGTGATCGTGAACACGGTGTTTAATTTGCTCAGATTTGCATGATAAATCAAGAAGTAATGGCGGTACATTTCAATTAAGACGGGGTTGAGAAGAACTACGGCGACCGCAATTGAATCACCATCCCGGATTTAAACGAAGGCCACGGCCTGCACATCATCTGAAAAGAAGGGTCTCTGCCCTTCTCAATAGGACAAAGGGCAGAGAGCAGCAGCCCGAGATGTGGACATTTCACGGTTATATGGCTGGGAGAGTATCCTCACGTACAAAATACCAAGAGGAGACTCGCTCTCAAGAGCAGCGGTTTTGGGATGGTTGCGTCCAGCATTTCGCTTCCCATATTGGAAGCATCCACAGGCGGCTGTTCCGCCTATCGCGTAAGCGAGCAATTTTCATCCATCGAGCCGTGAAAACCGACATGAGTACAGATGAGGTTGGGCAACAACTGCTCAACTTGCAATCAAAACATGACGTGGCCGCTCATTCCTGTGGCTTCAACACAATAAGCAGTTTTATCGGAGATACACGAGCCCCTGCCAGGAGAGTGGAATAGGCATCTTCTGGCTCGGTCAGTAAGAGACACCTAATACCCAAAGAGGGTTTGAGATAGCGGATCGAATGTGGGGTTTGCCCACACTTAACCACACCACTGATGTTAGCCGTGACCAGAAATCGATATAAGATCGCTCGACTCACAGCGAACCGCTGCGGACCAGTTCCATCCTCTCGCATACATTGTAAATCTGACCCGTGACTATATGTTGGCACAATTACACACGGAATGTGTAAACGAACCAGAGGGCCACACCAGCAGTCTACATTGTAATTAAAACAATTATAATATCTAACAGACCGCGTGGCCTCTAGAGCCCTCCCTTCCTCCAAATCTTCACTTACCACGAGTACCAACACAACAAGAAGCAATTGCTATGGCAGCTCAAAGCAAACAGATCAGTGTCCGCTCACAGCGGGCCGACGTCACGCATTACACAACCAATGCCACGTGGCTTTTTCACACCACCTGGGGG
>JAZEWT010000005.1:24267270-24281259 GCA_036362905.1 Mordacia mordax
CTCCGGCTCACCGTGACCCTGTATAGGACTAAGCGGTTTCAGACAATGAGATGAGATGAGAGACCTACTTTCACAAGCTTTTGCACCTCAAGGCCAACTTGGATCTGCTCTCCGCGGACCACTCGGTTGTACTCTCGGCTCACTGGTAGATCAAGACCCACTGGACAACAAGAATTGTTTTTAAACTGGATTAAAAACGTAATGACGTAGGTTTTCACGGCTCGATGCATGATGATTGCTTCGAAAAGCTGCTCTCTCGGGACAGCCGCGTCGATCGCCTCCTCTCCTCGCGACGTTTCGCCTCCTCACACGTTAGAGGCATCCTCACGTTAGACGGTCGATGGCTGTCCCGAGGACAGCCATCGACGCGGCTGTCCCGAGAGAGCAGCTTTTCGAAGCAATCATAGATTAAAAACATCGCAGTGAAATAAGAGAACGTTATTTGAACTCTGAGCGTTGGCACACCACGAATATACAGGGGTACGGTATGTCAGACGTAGAGAGGCATAGGTTGCAAATATGCTCCGTTTGTTATTTCATACGAACACGACGAGAAAATCATCGGCCATCAAAGTTAACCGTGATGTAACCGTGACAGCGATTACACAGTTCCCCACATTCATTTGGCATTACAGATAAACACATGTGCCTGAAGGGAATTTATTTTATCGTTTGACGATTAAGCAACATATGCAGCCACATTCATACGTACGGATTATTCCGGATGAACGCGTCACACGATTGTGTGCATAAAACAAGATGCGATAGGAGCCGGGTTCAAATGGAAAACTATTAAAAACACAACTGTTATTTTACCACGACTATTAATATTATCGTCACCTGTCGCGATTAAAGCGCAGCTGAAGCCCACCCAAATCAGTCTCCATCTCTCACGCTATCGCTTGAGCACATGGTCTCCAAAGCACGCGCTCTTCACTCCGTATCCAAAATAACAGCGGTGCCGTGTTTGATTTGTTGCTTCAATCAAAGTATTCTCGTAGCCGAGAGCCAGGGAGTAACGCCAAGGAAAAAGAAGTGAATTGCGGCACAGGATAACAGTCGCGTGCAATGATGTCGGTCTACGCTGCTCGATTGATGAGAATTACTATGCATAGCTGTTCTTTCAGGACAGCCGCGTCGAGTGTTCCTGCCCATCGGACTTAACCTGACGATAACGCCAACGTGGGAGGTGAAACGTTGCCAAGCAGAGCAGGAATTCCCGAATATAGCACAAGAGTAATGTGCAGCATTACTTAGTGCCCCACCATGCCAGTGGCGTGCACTTACAAACACTGCGGGCCATCTGTTTTACTAGCTTAATAATAATACAATGCACAACGCCCACAAGTAGAACTTGACTGTTTAACATGTTCGCCTACAGTGGACGTATACATTTGAAGCTTGATTGTAAAATTCGAATCGAGCCGTAGCAGCCCAGCATGTAACCCACTGTGCCCAAGCTGGCACCCTGCAGCATGGGTGTGCGTAAGTTTATGAGACCAACAAACATCACATTTCTGCCACGGCTCCGTCGCACGAGCTCCCTTCTGGCCGGAGCTCCGCAGCACGTTCTCATTGGCATTCTGCCCGAGACCGTCAATAAATCTACACGCACGCGTGTGCCCTTCGCAAGACGGTTCATGCCGAACGCTTCCAGTGCTCTGAGTTTATGGCAAATAACACCCGGTAAACGCGCCCGATGTACCGATGCGCGAGACTCTCTTCCCAGAGACGTTCTGTCGGGATACCCATGTCAAGCGCTCGTCCTCCTTCCTTCGTAACATTTCGCCTCCCACGCTGGAGGCATCTTCCAGCCAAGGAGAGAGCGAAAGCACTCGACATGGCTATGCCAAAGGAAGAACTTTTGGAAAGCAATTCTCCAAGTGCCCGCGGCATCACATCTCAGGCGTTAAACAGGATGGGACCTGGATAGTTCCTGAGATGGGAGACAGCCTAGGAATTCTTGGGATTGTGAGGTGGGTGGGAGAGTTGGCAATGGAGCACTGGGTTTGAGTTCATTTGTATGGCGTTAGTGAGTGCTCCCCTATATGTGGTCGATTTTCTCCCATACAAGACAATCAAGGGCATTAATGGTGACAATTCACATGTCAGATGAGGTGTGTGAAATTAAACTACCTACAGCGACCAAATGGCTATCACCACAATGGTAAATAAACAGTGAATGTCTTCGTGAAAGAAATGGCCACAAAATTGCAACAATAAATGTGAATGACGACACCAGTGAATTACCAGAAATCTTATTGATACCGAAGATGTACGTCCATAATTGTCTAACATCCACGAGACCACTATGGTGTTTGAGATAGTTATTGATTAATGTGTCAAGCTATCAAAATGTGCCTGCTTGAGCACCACTGTCAATACAGCCTCACAATAAAACTTTTCATTTTTGGTTTGGTTGAAATCACATTATTCCTACGGCACTCCGTGACGTACACTTCTCCCCCGCTGCTTCCACATCTCACTCTCTCGCTCCGTTCTTTCCGGCGAGCCCCCCCAGGCAGCGAGGTGACACCTGCCCCCTGTCATGGCGGTGCCACGGTGGAAATGAGTGGCCAACAGCTGGCCAGAAGGATATTCTTGCCCTGCTCCAGCCGATCCTGCGCTCACTGCAACGCTAAACCCATCGCTGACGCGGGCGCTCTGGAAGCGCCAGCGTGCTGCGCGCGGATGCAAGGCCTTTGTGAGGACGATCTGTGCCACCGAAGTACAGGAGAGCCTCGCTATCCGCATCGTTCCCGTTCGCGAATTTGCCCTCCTAACCGGTTCGCAGCTTTGCCAAAACCGTATTCCAGGAATGCAATCCTCGCGGTTGAAGAGGAGGGCCCCTGCGCATTGATCATCACGTTCACGTTACTACACAGTGACGGAGTGGCACAACAGCATTGACCCTGGTGCAATGAATGAGATGGGAGCTCCAGGTCATGATGACATTTGCACCAGAAGATGATCGTATCCTATCAAGTGCTGCCTTGTCACAAAAAAATATATTCATGGCCAGGTGTAGGACACTCGTGAATAAAGGGACACCAAGGAAGGCATGACCACCATTCCTCTCATTTTAGATTTTAATAAGCGAGGCAGGGTTAGACGGAGCTATTTCTGCCGTAGCTGCATGAAATAAATGCCATTCTTGTCAATTACTGCTTCAATGGTTTCACTTGTCCAAACCATAATCAAAAAGAGGGAGCGGTGGCGTACTGGTTGACGGTGCTAGAAACCTGACGACCAGAATTTGAAATCCATCCATGGCTAATATCAATAGAAAGTGATATATGAACCGGCCCTGAGTCCCCCCTCTCCTCTTCACCAACCCCCACTGAACAGCGTGGTGAAGAATGGTCAAACAACCTATGACCAACATGGTTAAGCATTTACAAAGGGCTATTTATTGTAATCACAAGCTTTCATGCGAAAAATGTACTACTGAGAGATGTGCCGGAGATGAACCCTGCTTACGTCAGAAATTCCTTCATCGGCGTTGCTTTCTCTGTCGAACACAATTCATTTTTATACACAACACTGCTACGTAGTCTTTAAAAGTGTAAATCGCCTTAACACAATGAAGAAGCTCGAGTGCCTTGTGGGGCCCAAGCAGAGAGGCTGGATAGGGGGCGACCCCGGTTAATCCACTGCTAGACGAGGGCCTCACCGCAACGTACTAAGCATGGAGGTTACTAGACCGTGCTTAACCACTGGTTTTAACGAGCTGGTGAGCGTACGAGTGTAGAGAATCGATACTCCAAGTATAGTACACGCGCATTTTCCCCGCACTGTGCTGCCCACCACAGACCCACTCAGCCAGCCTCTAACCGGTTACGCAATGCGGTTGCTCATCCATATTATGACTAGCTTAAGAGCAGTGCGATATACCAATCAGGCTAAACCTGTGGTGTGTGGGCCTACAGTCCAACAGCAATAAATAATAGCACTTCCGGAGCGCTTTTCACCCGAGGGCCACAAAGCGCTGCCAGAGCGATACAGAGAACGGCATGTCAGCAACAGCAATGACACACGAACGGCATATCGATAACAATAAAAATTTTGACCTAAATGTGGGCCTTCAGGCCACATTCATTTATTAAGAGCCAAAGCGCGTTTTAAAATGTTCAATGCCATTATCAACATTTAAAAACTTAAAGCACGGTGCTCGAAAACACTGTGGCAAGTCGATATGTTAATCGAGAGCGAGATAGTTACTTAGGACGATGCTGCTTGCGGCATTGTCCAGAAGGACAGCATCACATGTTTTGACATATTAAGATCAAGCTCAATTATTATAGATTACCAAAAAAGTTGACTATTTTTTTTAAAGAAGTGTCCTCCTTTCCCAACAAGCAATAGGTGTGGCTGACTCGAAGCAGTTCTGTAAATGCAATACTTGTATAGTGGGCGCTTGGCTCCCAACAAAAAAATCAAGTGCTGACTTACAGACATTGTTCTCTAGTTTATATACCCAAAGAGAATGACTGGCAGAGTCGACCAGTGATTGAGCTTTGATCTTCAGACTTCCTGTCCAGAAACAGAAACATCTGCCAAGCCAGCTTGATAACACCGTGCATTTAAACTATGAAAACACACATTTCAAAATCCCACTTCACAAATGCAAGCCATATGGATATTCTTTACCAAGAACGGAAGCTCGCAAGGGCCTTGCAACTATTATTCGTGACTATCATCGAAGCAGATCTAGTGCAAAATGACTGAACCGTTGAGCAAGCAGCTCGTGGTCGTAAGATAAAGAGTTCAAATCCTGGTTAGGGGTTGACTCATCCCTCTGCGATGGGTAAAATACATATCACTTTGTTGGAAAGTCAAGAGCAATTGCCCTGTGGATCGACTCACCCTGGAAAAGAAATGTATATTTTGCACTGCATGGCTCAGGGATGCCAACAGGGGGATGAACACTCTGAAAACATCGTTTGTAAGGAATTATCGACCTTAATTTGACAAAACGTCCCAAAGGGCTTTAAACGGTTACATCAGCTTTTCGATACTTCCATAAAATGACTCGACAGGCATTTTAAGCAAGACCCTTGCCCACGACTACCGTCGCGATGGGGGCAATTTGCCGAGGTCACTCGGGTAACTCAAAGTTTATAGCCAACCATTGACTTGTTTTGCACAGCAAACAGCAGGCTTACTCCAGATTATAACCGCCAAAAAGAGAACCAGCTCATTCGGGGTCAATGGCCTCTATTGCTTGGTATTGCTCTGTTTTACGCAAGAAATGTATACAGCTCATTGGTTCCTACAGTTACAGCAAATATTTAAGAGCCCCCTTATAACCAAGAAGCCTGTTGGGGCAAAAGCAATACCACACATGACGATCTTGATCACTTATTCCGTAAAGCTTTCAAGTCCTCCGGCTTGGACTGTTGATGCGACCGAGTGATGCCGTGACGGGATGTTGGCTCTCTTCCAACCTGCGCCTGCTCGGGAACATTTGTTCCTTCCTTTTTTGTTGAAGAATTATTTATTTTCTGCCGGCTTTATAACCTTTAATTTGTCGCTACTGTTTTACCTTCAGTTGAACTGTTCTGATGTTGTTATGGCGTTCTCTCCACAACTCGGATTTGTAAAAAAACACCCAAAAAAAACGTTGTTGTTGCTGATTTTTCATTCTCTGTCGTTGTTAACGTGCCGTACTCTCCGCAGCTCTGTGCAGCGCTTTGTGACCCTCGGGTGAAAAGCGTTCTATAAACGCAATTATTATTATCACATTGGCTCCTCATCCCATTCAGTTAGAAGCCACATTTACATTACAGGACTCTGCATAGATCACTGCAAGGAGTCACTATCAATTGCCTGCCTTTTGAGAATTGACATGAAGCTGTTATAACGCTACGTAAACTGTGCAATGCTCCCTACACGACCAGATAAAGCTCCGGTTGGAGTGCGAGACAGACGAGCAGAACATATTAAATTAAAATCCTGCCTGAGGGGCATAACTCGGCTCATCATTCATGTACAGTCAATACAATCAGTACGACTGCCGCACGTCAACAGTGGTTGTCTTACGATTAGGATTCCCCCTGCCACAGTGGGGAAATGTTCACTTCTGGTCGACAGTAACACCCGTTCCTTGCAATGAAGGCGAGAACTCATGGGCTTCGATCTCTCATCTCATTATCTGAAACCTATTAATCCTATATAGGGTCACGGTGAGCCGGAGCCTATCCCGGAAACACAGGGCGTAAGGCAGGAATACACCCGACGACGGGACGCCAAGACCATCGCCGGGCATTGCGGGACAATTTTAGTCTGCGAGCCAATCAACCTATCCAGGAGCATGCTTTTGACTGTGGGAGGAAACCGGAGTACCCGGCGAAAACCCACGCGGACACGGGGAGAGCATGCAAACTCCACACAGAAAGGCACCCGAGCAGAGAGATTCGAACCCAGGACCTTCTTGCTGTGAGGCGTCAGCGCTAACCACTGGGCCACCGCGCCGCCCCATGGGCTTCGATCGACTTGACAATCCCCACTGCGACCCAAACCTAACAAAGTCAATAGCCGCCTACTCTCGCCATGTGTTTAACATTCGCCGAATGCTGTAGAACAAGAGGTCCTTTTCACTGCACGCGTATTCCGCGCCACCTACTAGAATCGGTGCGAGCTGGCGGTGCACATGACGGCAATGCGACCAAATCTCCAGCGCTTGTCTGCAAGGCCTCTTCCTCGTCTCTCGGTGGTCTCGTTTTCATCTGGAAAAACCTCTGTTTCGTCGCTCTCTCGCTCGCACATCACACGAATTTGTATCGGTCTCGGAGAGGCCAAACCTCTCAGCCGGGCGTACCACGAGCCGCAAGGTGAAGAGGCCTGCTGACAATAATAATTTTAATTATTTTTATCGTTTATAAAGTACAGCGCTCTGTTGTCTGGTGGCCAGAAAACAAACACAACCTGCGCCTTGTGACGACCGCTTCGAAGTTGAGAAGTCGTCTAACGATTCACCATCCCCCTCCCCCATCCACGACTCAACGAACTGCTCGGATATTGAGCTCCAATTCGACTCGAATCCATTAATTTTGCGACTCGCATTGGCACATCCTCGTTCACATCTGTTCCGTTCCTTCTAAGTTTCCGGTCGTCTTCTCATTGGCGGTGCCTCTGGCCTGAAGGTATACAATCTGCTCGCCATTTGCCACCGTTTGTCACGCGCACGGTAAACGAATCAATCTTGAGGCCGACGACCGACTTCTCGTCCGCGGATCCACGTTTCGCCGAACGTCTCTTAAGTTCCCACGCAGCAGACGTGAGGGCCTCGCCGCGGCGCGCACCCCCCATTGACGCCCAGAGGACGGTACACGCCGCGGGGCATCGGGTCGGTGTCGCCACGCCGGCGCGCCGGGGCGCCGGCCGGCGTGGCGCAGGCCAGGTGAACTGGCGGGAAGTCGCGTCCGCCACTCACTGTGCTCAAGCTCAGCTGTGCGTTCAGCACGGGGTTCCAGAGTCTCTTAAAACCGCCGGGCAACCTGAACACCTGCAGCAGAGAACCTGCAAGAGGGTTACGGAGAGGGTTGCCGTGCAGCGAGTGGCGCTACCGCCTCGTAGCAAAACGATCCAAGTCGGGTGCAACCTCTGTGTGGCGTCTGCATATTCCCCGCATAATCCAAAGGCATGTCACATCCAGGGTATAGCCCTGCATCCTCTGTCTGCCGGTACAGGCTCCAACCCCCCCCCGCCACCCTGTACAGGATTAAGTGGGTATTGATAATGGATGATAGACCTTTTTATTTGATTTATATTTTACCTACTTCTAACGTTGTAGTTGACATGCAGTTTTCTTTACAACTCTGTGCAGCGCTTTGAGACCCTCTGGTGAAACGCGCTTTAAACATGCAAATATTATTACTATGATGATGCCACCTAGATTAACTGGCCTGCTGACTAAATTGCCCACGTTGCCCCGCGATGGGCTGGCATTCCACCCTGAGCATAAACCTGCCTTACGTATTGCACCCTGCATGCCGGGACAGTCTCCAGGTCAAAGCGACCATCTGCAAGATTGAAGCTGGGACTGAAAACTAACGAACGGACGGACTAACCCTTTCTAATGCAGCATCAGGGGATAGTTCGCTGGTTCCCAATGTTTCTGGACCAAGCGACCACCGTGAACCCTCAAAGACAGACGGCAGATCGATATGCCACAATAACGATATTCAAAAGGATTCTGAATCGTTGAAATGTGCAACACTTCTGTGGATTACATCACCTGGCCTTATGAACCACCGGTGTTTCATCGACTACAACCGGGCATTCACATATAAATGTCAAAACTTTCAAACCTTTTAAACATTTTGCTTTGTGTTTCCATTTCCTGCAGTGTTTTTTTTTTGCGCTATTATCTCATCTCATTGTCTGAAACCGCTTAGTCCTATACAGGGTCACGGTGAAGCCGGAGCCTATCCCGGCAGACACAGGGCGCAAGGCAAGGATATACCGACGATGGGACGCCAGTCCATCGCCGTTTGCGCTATTATCTTGCCGTATAATATTCCGAGTTTACGGTCAACAAAGTAAATAAAAGAAGTTCTCATTTAAACGTGTGGGAACCAAGCCCCTGGTGCATGACGTTGCAAATCTACTACTAAAGTTATGTCATTCAATGCCTACCCACGTGACGTGAGAGACATTTTATATGCCCAGCAAAGAGTGCCCACTGCGAGGAAAACAAATGTTTTTAGCTGCCGCAAAAAAGTACACAACACTAGATGGGGCGACCCGGCATTGCCCGGGTAAATTTGATGGTTGATCCATGTGCGCTGTCCGGGTACATTTTAAGACTGATAACGACGACAAATAAAGTTGACTTTGTTTATGCGAGCGACGCCTTTTGTTAAGCGGCGACTCCTCTGTGCACAGTTGGGCCACTCTGTGTCGATCTCTCGTTGTTCGAGTGAACGAGTCGGTCCGTCTCGCGTCTAAGCGGACCTCGCGGTGCGCGGCGCTAAGGCGCCAGAGACCCGTGTGCGGTACCGAGTGGCGTCGTTGGACGAAGGTCCGGCGCGATGTGGTTGCGATTTGTAGGAGTTAACCGTGATGGAACAAGCGTAGCTTATAGATAGACAGATGGTGATTATAATAGCGGCGTCGCTTACCGTATCGTGAGGGTACGGGCGTCAGCACAGCAAGCGGTCCCGGTGGCCAGGAAAGGCCCTATCAGTGCGCACTAAGGCGCTAAAGACCCGTCTGGGACCGAGTGCCGTGGTTCTGCGAAGGTCCCGTGCAATTTCGTTACGATTTGCCAGAGTTTACACCGATCAAGCAAGCAAATAGAACTTGTTTTTATATAGTGTTAACAAAAACATAACACCAAGTGTGCAGTCGTTCGTGACTAGAATAAACCAATCTACTACGCCTGAGAAAACAAGTTTGAAATCAATCACACCACTAGCGGATCATTACAAAAAAAAGTAAATCCATCAGAACACATTAACATCTCTGATGATTCATGTCACCCTCAAGAGATGATATTTTCGACACCAACTGGGGATTAATTCCACCGAGATTATTTCCACTTTCCGGACACCCACTGATTTTAATTTTGCAGTTCTTAGCTTCCCGGAGACCTTCGTGTGGTTGTTTGTTGTTTATTCACATTGATATCCTGCAGCTTTTCAGATGACACTGGTTAATAACTTCTTTTGGTTATAGATTTAATTTCAACGGAACCAAATGCCTCTTCGTGATAAAACAGCCACTTGCACTTTGGACGCATCACTCAAAGAATATTTTGAGGGCGAAATGTTTTATGATCTGAGACTTTACAATCACAGGCAACAAAGCAGACTCATGAATGAGATCAATGGAAGACAGCACTGGAAAAAAGGTGACTTATTCCCATGATGTGCGCGCCTCATAAGGCGGTTCAATGAAAGATTATAAATCACACGTAAGTTAAATGTGAAGCTATAACCTATTCACCAATGCTTGTTCCGTAAGACATTTAAATCATCTAGCTAGGACTGTTGATACAACTCACTGTTCTTGTGCTTGGATGATGGCTGGCTGTTGACCTGCGCATGCTCACGAACACTTATTCCTTACTTCGGTTGATTGCTTCAAAAAGCTGCTGTCTCGGGACAGCCGCGTCGATCGCTCCCTCTCCCTCCATCGATCGACGTGGCTGTTCCGAGAGCGCAGCTTTTCGAAGCAATCGAGCCGTGAAAACCTACATCATGACTTCATTCGTTTGTTGAACAATTATTTTTAATCGCTTAATTTATGTCCTCTAAATTCTAGCCATTAAACTGCTCTGATATTGTTGTTATGCCGTCGGTTCACCAGGATGTTATAGATACGTATAAATGACCCAACATCTTAAATTCCAAATAAAGGAACATGCCTTCTCTTTTACATGTATCAGATAACTGCAAAGACACAATGCGTGTGGAGCGATTCCTTAAAGCAAGGTTATTTGAGGGTTGCTTGCAAAACAGTGTGGAATCAGGATATAGCACCAAAAACTGGTAGCAACAGGGTATATCAGTCGGGTCGGTCTGGGTCAATGTCTCAGTACATCTGCATACCCACCACAACTCTACGACTGTGGCTACGGGTCACATGCCATCAGAATAATGTGAACAAGCGATCCAGAAAAAAATATTCAGAAAAAAATGTAAGCCCAGAATACGCATAACTGGGGGTAGGATTTGTCGACTTTCAATTTTAAAAAATAGTAGGTATAATATCACACTCTCCACCCAATCAACTCTTACATTGGTTTTAATTTTACTGGGCTGTTTGGGCCTGAATAATACTAGGTATCGTATCACACTCATCCGCCTAATCAACATCTACATTGGTTTTCATTTTACTAAGCTGTTTGGGCCTGACATTTGGGCCTCAATTAGATTATATACCGTTGTGTTATATGTTAATGTCCAAATTATTTCGTACGTGTAATATATATAATTTGTAGTTTACACAGATTGCCTTTTGGCAACACCTGGATAACACTGAGAATTGGGCTCTAAAGAAAGGCAAATACGGCGCATACCAATCATTTTCAAAGATAATGCGTACATTATGCATATGTAATACATATAAATGTAACAAAAAAATATTGTTGATGTGCCGTTCATGTGTCGTTGTTGACCTCACGTTCTCGCCACCGATCTGTGCAGCGCTTTGTGACCATCGGGTGAAAAGTGCTCCAGCAGTGCAATTATTATTATTAAAAAGTTAAACACTAACAAGAATAGCGTGGACATTTTCAAATACCATACCGTCTCTCAGTGTCTCCGTTTCCCTGTGTGTGTCAACACGAGGTTGTGTGTGTGTGTGTCGCATATCCCCGCGGCTCAATCGCCCTCAATTCTCATTAAAGTAGCAGCTGCCTGATTGGCACTCGCCTTGTCGTCGTAAAGTTCTCGAAAACCCGTCAAACGTGCGACACAAAACAGTGCCAAATCCTGCTAAACCAGGAGCTGACTGTGCCTATGGTAGAGTGCTCTGCACGTCGCTTCATTGTTTGGCACGATTAGAACGCGTAACTAAGAGTGCAATAAACAGTTTGTCGGGGAACGTAATAGGACATCGAGTATAAAACTTACTTCTACGCAAATACTCAAACTCGTAGACTTATTTTTGGCACGACTGCTGAAAACAGCATCACCTGACGGCATGGACGGACCAGGCACCGGCGACTTTTACCAAACAGATGGTGACCCGCAACGACTCTCCAAGGACGACTGACGATGTGTCGGTAATCCAAGATTCCACGAGTTGTCACTGCGAGCTCCGGTGTGCATTGAACCCCAGTCGTTAGCCGAGGTGTTTCCCCAGCTCGGCAATGCTTCAAGCTGGCATTGCTCTCGCTCACCGGAGTCCTGGAGCACGGCGAGTTGGGCTGTGGCCTCAGGGCAAGAAGGACCTGGGTTTGACTCCCGGCTGGGATACCTTCCTGTAGAGATTTTACATTGTGGCGTCGTCGTTGCTGACGTGGCCGTTCTCTCCACAGCTCTGCGCAGCGCTTTGTGACCCTCGGGTGAAAAGCGCTCAAGAAGTGCAATTATTATTATTATGTTCTCCGTGTATGGGTGGGTTTTTGCTAGGTACTCTGGTTTCCTCCCACAGTCCCAAGACATTTTGCCTGGGTTCATTGACCAGACGAAATTCCCCCCCCCCCCCCCCCCCCGCCGGTGCCCTAAGACAGTGTAACTTGCATACACCTCCCCGCTGGACAACTGTGAAAAAGAGCTACATCTTTCAACAGTTACTTCCAGCTAAAATAACGGACGGCATCCTCCAGGGCCTCATGAAAGACTTGACACCCAGGACATCATCAAGGTCCTTCCTTGTTTAAATCTTGGCACCCCTCGACCACCTCCTCTAAGAGTCGAGTTGTCCTCTGCTGCCCCTCTTGAATATGTATGAACCGTCCTGCTCATTAGATTGTTCTCCCACTGAACCCGATCTAGGTTAATTAGCCTGATGCACTGGTGTCACATCCTGGGTAATCCCTCGCCTTGAGCCCTCTGTCGGCCGGGATTGGCTTCGGCCGCCCGCGACCCTGCACAATATTACATGGCTATTGATAACGAATGAATGGACTTGATCGATTAAAGGTATCTCTCTCTGATGATTGCTTCGAAAAGCTGCTCTCTCGGGACAGCCGCGTCGATCGCTCCCTCTCTGCCCATCGTGACGTTTCACCTCAGGCGTTAGAGGCATCCTAAAGCACAGGATGCCTCTAACGTGGATAGGCTCCGGCTAAATGACATTGCAGGATTAAGCGGATACTGATACTGACAATAGCTGGACCGATGCAGGTTTTAAATAGCTCGCTGCATGAGGATTGCTGAAAAAGCAATTTTTTTGAAGCATTCTCAGGCGTTCCACATAGAACGCCTGAGGATGTGTCCAACGTGTGCAGCTAACCGTCGCGTTGGGCAGGGAGGGAGCGATCGACGCGGCTGTCCCGAGAGAGCAGCTTCTGCTTTTCGAAGCAATCATCATGCATCGAGCCGTGAAAGCCTATCTCTCTCTCTCTCTCTCTTCAACGCCATGCAAACATGCATCAACTGATTTCAAGCACCGCTTGACGAAACCAGGAGAGTTGTTGTACGGTAGGCCCAGGAATCCCACACAGGCAGGGTGGCAGGCAGATCCGGTGATGTAAATATTATTATTAACTGCCCAGGCTCTATGGTCCTATAATGAGATGTTGGGCCAACTCCATTCAAACGCCAACAATCCGCGTAAAGAGAGAATAAAAACCAACTCGCTGGACTGCCATACTCTGACGATGTGCCGACGTAGACGGACGCGCTGACTGCACGTTGCAACCAGTGATGCCTCCAACGAGCGAGGCGGAGCGTCGCGAAGGACCAAACCGCGAGGTGCCGCTATCCCTAAAAGAGCAGCGCTGCACAGCGCTTCTCAAACTTTTGTCAAGCTAGGTGGTAGTGACGCAGACCCCCCCTACCCCCCCATAGGTGGGGAGCTTCACAAACGCAGCATCCACCAACACCACCACACCCCCCCTCCCCGCACCTCCAAAGTGCCGGCTTCGAGTTAGTTGGGCACAACCACCACCACCACCAGTGCGCCCAACAGCAACTTCACGGCTCAGCAATCGGTGACTTCTCCACATCGATCTTCAGAAGCCAACAACACAGAAGTGATGGGGTTCTGATGCTGCGGGTCACATGTTAGAACACGGCACGGTCCCGGGCAGTAACGCGGAGGCATCCCTCCCAGGCAGACGAAAATTGATTATTTTTCTTCTGCATGATTATATATCTGAGTGCCAGGCACAGTGCATCATTAAGTCCTTCAGAACACGCCGGCGGCCATCGAGGGGAGGACGTCGACCTACGGCCCCGCGTGCGCGCTCGCGTGAGACCGCGAGCGGCGATTGAATCCGGAGTAAAATCAAGTAAAAAAAAACAAGGAGGGCTTCGCCATCCCGGAAAGCTGCACGATTAGGTACACGATGTAACCACAGCGCGGCTGGCA
>JAZEWT010000005.1:24340121-24351584 GCA_036362905.1 Mordacia mordax
ATAACTTTTTAACAATGACTGCAATGTTGTCTTAACCTGTGGAGCCGCCCTCATGTGGAAACGGAAGGCCATTGATACAATTTAAATAAATACACGTCCAGCCTTCAGAGACGCAGCAGGAAACACGGGATCAACGCAGTGGCATACGACGGGCGCCACAGGCTCACCTTGGCCTCCTTCTCCACGTAGTCGTTGAGGAGCAGCTCGGGGTTGATGGTGTACGCGGGCGGGGTGAGCGCGACCGTGTGCAGCGGCCGTCGCTCCGCCAGCCGCTCGTGGGACTTCTTGTCCTTCTTGGCGGCGGAGCGCTTGAATGGGGAGAAAATCCCTGGCTGTCACGGCAGACACGCGGGGGATAGGTGAGCGGACGGGCGCGATTCAGCAATCCATGCTGCCGCTGAGAGCAACGTTCACTGCCGAGTGGCCAAACCGATATTTTTAATTCTCGGAGTTGGAATTCAGCCAAACTAAAGTGCAGCACCAAACTAAATTTAATGGGTTTTTTTTTGCGTGCAGTCATTGATAATGGGGCTGAAATAATCCAATCACTACACTTGAGAACTAGGTTTAATTACTGGCGACTGCTTTGATATGAACTACACATCTCAACAGTCCCAGCACAAATGTCAAAGTCACATGCAAACCATTGTGACACTACAGTTCTCAAATGATCATGGTGCAATGATTAAATCGTATTAACAGCTATGAGCCAGCGATAGAAATTCAACATTCCTATGATGAGGGCAATCAGGGCCACAGACAACCGCTGTTGAATTGCCACTGCGGTACTCATTTTGTGAATCACAGATGAAGGACAGGCTGCGATGATCTTTAAAAGAGTTTAACTCGCAATCTTCCCAGTGAGAGTGGTGCGTTCTAGTCACTCTGTTTGCGAGGCCTGAACCGATATCTCATGTGACTAACACCTGGGGTTACACAACCTTTGCAGCGCTACATTCTTTATAAGGTCAGCAATATCGAATTATGTGATAACAAATTCACACGAGATTATCTCATAAATCACCGCTACCGTTATCAGTTAAATAGAGACATTGGTACCACTGAAGTTTTACGCTAAACAGATGGTGCTTATACCCACTTCTGGTTCATGTTGTACCTGCATCACGGGGCCAGCCACACACATTATAAGGTACTTGCAACCACAAGCACAAGTTAAAAACGTTAAAATTTAATATTTTTAAAAAACTGAGTGGGCGTCAGCAGGACATGTTCGTAGATAAAATGATGGCTGATGGTTTGGCCTAGCAGTGGAGCAGCGGCTAGCAGAAGGGCATCCCCCACGGAGATGGAGTGATGAGTTCATTTGTTGCATCGAAGAGACTGAGAGCAAGAGAATGGGGTGGGGCCTTCATCCAGCAGTGGACAAATCACGCTTTACTTTGATTAAGCACAGACTCAAGCTTCTACATTTGTCCAAAAATTTGAGACGTCTAGTCCTACTATCAGACACTAAGCCAGCCACGACGGTTAAAATGTGGTTCGTTGTGAACTTATGTTCACAAAAACTGCCGCACAACTCATCTCATTGTCAGAAACCGCTTAGTCCTGAACAGGGTCGCGGTGAACCGGAGCCTATCTCGGCAGACACAGGGCGCAAGGCAGGCATATACCCACGATGGGACGCCAGTCCGTCACCGGGCACTGCGGTCAATTTAGTTTCCAAGCCAATCAACCTCTGCAGCAGCATGTTTTTTGGACTGTGGGAGGAAACCGGAGTGCCCGGCAAAAACCCACGCGGACACGGGGAGAACATGCAAACTCCACACAGAAAGGCACCCGAGCCGAGATTCAAACCCGGGACCTTCTTGCTGTGAGGCGACAGCGCTACCCACTGGGCCACCGTGCCGCCCCTTCCGCACAAGTGCTTCGGCATCAGCAGAATGCAGCGACAGGCGGCAGCGGTGCTCGCTCAGACTCCACAATACAAGGGGCGGTGAGGAAGTCGACGCGACTCCAGGGACTAATACCAATGTCAAAGACAGCGGACCGGCACCTCTGAGATGCGTGGGTTCAAGCTCTCGGCACCGCCCACGCGTGTTCTCAAGCACGGTGAGCCGATGCGGTAAGTCCCGCAGAACGAATGACTTCACGTAAAAAAAAACCATCGCGGAAAATTTACTGTCGGCTCAGTCCGTCACCCATCCGGGTCAGCAGAATGCATACCATTCCGAGGGAGGTCAACCATCGTCATTCCATGGACACATTTTGCCTTGTCATAGTAAGGTGGAATTTTCCACAGCTGGCTCAGGGTGGTGAATGGAGATGAATGCAGCCACTCTCGTTCGAGTAGAGATACATTTTGACTCACATAAGTCAATCTATTTATAGTGCGAACCCACCACAATGTTGCACTAATTTTATTGACCGCAGCGGTGATGATGGGACGGGCTGACACCGTCGCAGGATATGAATTCACACCGCCTTCGACGAGTCGAGCTCCCTAACCGCAGCAGCGCTGCCTTGCCGGATATCATCCAATATAGCAGCAGCACACTCTATTTAAATGTGTCTAGCTAGCATGGCTCTCATCCAAAACGAGCATTTTAAACACATCAATATTTCATTGTTAAGAGACCCTAATGCGCTCTCACGGACTGTGCGTACTGGGCAGCGAGGGGCAAATCTGTACCCGATGTAAAGTGTCGGGTACAGGCTAAATCAGAGCCTTTTGCCAGCTCGATTAATGGGGGGTAACCATACGGCGCATTGGATTATAATTACGGATGCCCGCGACCATCAACAACCCACGATGCTGGTGCCTGGGTGGCTCTGGGGGATCATAATGCATCGCAGACACGGGGCCAGTTTCGTGGACAGCCGTCGTTCGAATCCAGCTTTCAGCTGCCCATGATTAACCGGGTTAAGCATAGAGAAAGCGTGGTCTCAGCCGGATCCCAAATGACGAAGGAAAAAAAACCTATCGCGTTAAATATGGTGCTTTTCTTGGTTTGTCTTGATTCAGCTCTGAGAATTACACACTTATGTTCGTCTCGTGACCAATACACTTTACAAAAGGCATACAAGTACAACGCCTTAGATAGTTAGGAGGCTCTTAACGGAAATGTTATAATTATCACGACACCCTGCATAGCTGTTCATAAGCACATGGCACTGCACGGTGACATGACCTTTAGGTGGCGCATTTGCCGCTTGTTAGAGAGGCTCTTGGTTTGAATCCGGCAGGCCACCCTAGTTAATAAAGTGGGTGTATTAACCATTAAAAAAATCGTTCAGTCTGTTTAGCAGTGGCCGTTAACGATCCCAACTCGTCTTTCTAAGGCGAGTTTGCCTTCGTGTGCTGCCGTCATGGACCAAATGAGCCAAATTTGAAAAGTGCATTACTAATTAAAAACACTGCCATCGTTACTTCCCACTGCAATAACTATGTGGAACCATTCTCTGTGCAGCGCTTTGTATCTCTCGGGTAAAAAGCGCTCTAGAAGTACAATTATTATTCTGAGAAAGTGTCGTTTGAATCAGTAGGGCTTGGCTCAATAAACAAGGCTAATAACAATGTTACACTACTGCTCTCCGTATTGATTCCGGTTACCCTACATTAAAATATCCACACTGTGCCTATTAGCAACAGACATAAAACTGTCAGGAAATAATTGCTATTAGCAAACAAAACCTCCAGAGATCAAAGGAAGACAAGACGCAACTCCATGTACCCAACCAAACCCGACAAAAAGGCAAAAAAAAAACTCCATATGAACAAAAATAGGCTGCTGGGCAAGAATTGTTAGTGAGCACCTCTTAACGTTGCTATGACGCAAGAATGAGCGGTGTAGCCTGCAACACGCCCAGCCACCTTCATTCAATGTCGTGGAAATCTAGGACAGGCCCAGAACCGATTCAGAAAACACTAGTATTAGGTAGCCACGTCTGGAAATCGAGCTCAGGTATACCGTATTTGTAGCAGAATGCACCAACAGCTGCCCCCAACTGCTCTCACACCAACGACTGTCTATAAAGTGTGACCTTATTTTCAAATCGCAATAAACGTTGACAGTTCCTAATCGCAAATGTGCCTCCCCTGTCGGGTCGTTTAAAAAAAAACCACACGCATGAACCTCAAGACCCACGCTACGAGGCAAACAATACGATACTCGCGTCCACATGGCAATGGGGGTCACGTGTACCGAGCAGCGTATCCTGATCCTCGTGTCTCCATCCCAATTACGCTCTCCATGTGCTACCGGCACGGTGTCGTGCGTCTATTATGACCTCTAGCGGAGCACTGCATTGGTCGGTTAAGGAAGATATTACACAAGCCCTCTTGAGGTCGCTTTCAGTGACCTTTTTTTTTGTTGCGCCGCACTCTTCGTGCCGCCATTCTCAACCAGTTGGTCGCGACCCCTCAGTGGACCGTGATCGCTGCCGAGTGGTCTCTTGAGACCACACCAAAATAGGCCTCGGTGCAAAAAAGTTGACAACAGCGACTCTAGCCGATGCACTTTCCCGACAGAGAAAGCGTAAGTCGGACACATTTTCAATTTTCAGAACAGACATTTTGCACAATTAAATAAATGAGTCAGGTTACATAGTAGCATTGTCACCCGATACATAGATCATAATGGCAAATTGTGAATTAAATTAATTCAGGATTCAAGATTCAGTGGAAGACTCAATTCCGTGGCTAACAACTGTGACTGGAGTGGCTACTGATTCAAACGTTGTTCAAATCGCAGGAATCCTGCATCCAGAGCTTGAAAGCTCACTATTTGCGTTCTGCTGTAATAATAAACATGCATATCTACAACTGGTGGTTACAGAGGTCATATGAACTAATTGCATGCCAAACATACGGATAGAAAAACATCGATTCTTAAATACGCGAGTTGATGCCCGCACCACAAGCTTAACGATCGATATAATAACCGATATCAATCCACCATGAATACCCCAAGAAAATAATTCTTTCAAACAACTTACCTTCCTCTGAGGCATGCCACTTCTAAACCCGCTCAAATCGTACATATCCACGCAGTTGAGCAAACCTCCACTCGTCGGAACAAAAAAAACACAAACGGGGAAAATAAAACGTGCACGTTTTTTGGCGGAGCAGATGCCGGATCTGGGCGGCGACTGGCGTTGAGCCTCGCTGACGCCCGAGGATTTTCGCCACAAATGACGGCAATGAATCGGAGCTACATGTCGCACGTCCCGGCAGCAAAACGGGGACACCGAGACGGGACTCGGTGAACGGGAGACCGACTTGAGCGCGAGCTACGAGCGAGCGAGTGGGCGAGCGAGTGGGTGAGCGGCCGAGCGAGCGCAGCACTGGGTTTCCTGCGAGGGGGAGAACAAACAGCGGCAGCCCAGGGCTACGGACGAGCGCTCCACCCAGGCTGGGCCAGGAAACGGGCTGGAAAATGGTACCGCATCCTGCTTCACAGCAGCGCCAAGTGCCGAGCAGGAGGTGCCTATGTTTACTTATTTAGTTCTGCTACTTATTATTTATTTTGGTGCATGGGGAGAAAGTTTACTAGTAACCCATCACCGAAAGGACACTTGACCACGAACAAAAGGGTGCCACTACCCGTTCAAGAAATATAGACAAACAACAAAACCATATCTGCAACAGTTATTTTTTTAAATTCAACAAGCCATCACCGCAACGCGAGACGAGTACAGGTTCACAGTTTTGCGCAAACCTCAAGAGGTCGATTCCATTCAAAGAGCAAAGCCGGGGCGCCGCCTCATTCTTAAAATGCCTCCGCTCCTCACTCCGCTCTTCCCGTCTCACCACGCGGCCCACAGTCACTTTCAGCACGGACGTATTCAGTGTCTGGGCAGGAGATCAAAAATGTGTTTCCCATCACCTGCACGCAAGTAAGGTCACGCAGTCATCTGCCACACAAACGTGTACATCCAACACTCAATGAAAACAGGCCAACATGAGGGACAATGTGGCACTAAGGAGGGCTCATGGGCAAACTCGGGGTGGATGTTTTCAACGTCTTCCTCCCCGAGACAATCCCTGGCATAGCTGGGTCAGCAGCATTAGCGCAAGATTGGCAAATGACTTGCCAGGGCGCCTTCCGAAAACAATCAAAGTGTTCCTTTTACAACAAACACCAACCGCCCGCACCACCACCGACACTGCAAGCCATTGTCGACTGATGAGAGGCCAGTGCAAATTGGCACTGTCTGCTCATTCATTAGCAACGGCTATTAAAAGAAGCCACAAATCCTCATCAGAATCCTGCCGAGATAAGAGGCCAACACATTTGCAAGCATGTTTTGTTATTTGGTATAATTTTCACGTAAACAAGGGTTTTTTTTTGCTTTAACACGGTAATGATAAGAAGCACCGCATTCCTTATTAACGGAGGTTTGCTAATCGATGCTAAACGTGCAAATGTTTGTGTGAAATCGTAAAAGAGGCACTTCATTCGTGCTGAGAAATGATGTGAATGTGTAGTAACGGGGAGTGATGTGCAATATGCAAAATCACTGTCATCGGCTTACAAGAGACAATTCCATATAATAATAATCATTGTACTTTTGGAGCGTTTTTAACCCGAGGGTCACAGAGCACTGCACAGAGCTGTGGAGAGACCGGCATGCCAGCAACGACGACGTATGAATTATTCTATTGCCAAAAGGCATACAACAATTCACTTGTTTTTTTCCATGAACAGTCATGACTCTGGCTAGTGAATCGACGCATTATTTAAATCCATCGGGAGTGAGTGCCGCATGTCTCGCGACGAGGAGGGCCAGGTAGACCATCACGTATAACAGAAACGACTTACAAAGCAACAAAAAACGAGTGAGCTAGTAAACAAACGCGATGGTAAATCAACAAGAAGCCGATTAAATAGGTGTGCGAGCCGGTGAGCAAGCGAGCCCATGATTGCGCTGGCCTGGCAAGTCAGCAGAGTAAACAATTGTGTTAACAGGCAAGCAACAAAAGCAAGGAGACAAATGAGTGGACCAGCATCCTTAACGACTCAGGCTGCTGGCTCCTTACGCCGGCGCCATCAGCTGTTTTCCTGGGCGTGACCTCAGCAGACGCTCGGTAATGAGACGATGATTAGTTTCTCATTTACGGGAGTATTGTTTTAGGATGCGGCACAAGCCACGCTCAACGCGGCGTTTCCCGTTCATAAAAAAAACACAATTTAGTTTGCAACACCACGTTCCTACCACGATGTTCATCTAATCTTTTTTTTCCTCCCAGAGACGGCGTTTCTTGCATTCAAACCCCCCCCACACACACACACAGCGCACTGCTTGCACACACACAAACAATGCTGCAGCAGACCCAACCCTATACGGATTATCTCACCGGCAAATGTCACCTTGCCCTGCGCGGTAAGCCTGCGATTAAAGTACTCCTGCATTCCGTAAAGATGTTACGCTCCCACCAGTGATGGGCAGAAATGAATGACAAGCATGGTGTGACTGTAATCAGATTAAAGAGTCCCAGGTACTCGTTATTATGCATTCCCAATCTGTTTATGAGATGTAAGCAAATTGCTTTGCATGAACGACTTAACATTTATAACACTGTTCATTACTCATTCTGATTTATGATTTTAATTATTCCAATACAAACTAAAAATGTATGCAGCTTGGGAGAACGCAGACAGTGGCAAAAGTAACTATTTCATACAGATCCAGATACAGTCGCAGCACACTGAGTTTACAGAGAATGTCATATTAACCTCGGGTGTTAAGTTTCATTACAGTTTTCGTAGATTTAATGAAAAACCACGTAACAAATCGCTCCCCGCTCGCATTACAATTGGTAAGAAATAAGCGCTACGATCCTGCTCGATTCCACTCGGGGATGTGTTTAACAGTGTGGTGAAAGTAGCATCTTTTCGCGGCTGTCGGGGTCACCGAGGCATTGTTACCGATGACGGGTTATTGTTCGGCTCGATGGCAGCCCTGCCCCTGCGTGCGCCCTGTGATCCGAGCCATCCTTCACACCCCCCCCCTTTCCCCAACCTTCACCGCACGTCTCGCGTTTCCGCACCGTGGGGCGTGGGGCGTGCGTTCCCACGGCGGCTCCACCCCGGCCGGCCACCGCCATCCGCGACCCCGTGTCAACGCCACACAATGAAGGCCCCCACGTAGGCCACGGACATGGACCAGATACAGCGGGGAGATCAATCAAAAAAAATGTACCCGGCGTGACAACTGTATTCCAAATTGGAATGAACACTTCTAGCTGTGGGCGCCACGGTGGCCCAGTGGGTAGCGCTGTCGCCTCACAGTAAGAAGGTCCCGGGTTCGAATCTCGGCTCGGATGCCTTTCTGTGTGGAGTTTGCATGTTCTCTCCCCGTGTCCGCGTGGGTTTTCGCCGGGCACACCGGTTTCCTCCCACAGTCCAGAAAACGTGGTGCAGCATAGGTTAATTGGCTCGCAGACTAAATTACCCGCAGTGCCTGGTGACGGACTGGCGTCCTAATGTGGGTATATCCCTGCCTTGCGCCTTGTGTCTGCCAGGATTGGCTCCGGCTTACTGCGACCCTGAACAGGACTAAGCGGTTTCTGACACTGAGATGTGAGATGAGACTTCTAGCTGTTCGCTACCGCGGGTTGACACACAGACAGCTCGACCACTCAATTGCCAAG
Source organism: Mordacia mordax (assembly GCA_036362905.1). NCBI lineage: Eukaryota > Metazoa > Chordata > Hyperoartia > Petromyzontiformes > Petromyzontidae > Mordacia > Mordacia mordax. The sequence goes on from JAZEWT010000005.1 coordinate 24,348,736, forward strand.
TCACCCAGTTGTATCGGCCGATTCATTCTCCCCTCGAGAATGTGGATGGATCTTGGTCCCGTGTAATAGGAGTTGTGCACGAACAGAAAACAATGATACTCGGGCCCACACCTTAGGCTCGTTACACTCGAACTTAGATTAAGGCAAACGGCCAATCCAGGTAACCGGGAAAACGGGACTTAAAACCAGTTGCTGCTGTATTGATTCAGGCTACACGTATTGCCTTGGATCAGGCCGAATAGCACTGCGTCTGGCTATAAAACCACTAAACAGACAGAGCAACGCAAGGGCCACAGAACGTACACAAATTTAGAAATAAGTTCGAGGCATCATACTGACTGTCGAAGGGGGGGGGGTGTGGGGGGCTTCAGTAGGACGTACCCCTAGACGGAATAACGGCCGGTCGTCGAGACTAATGACAGCCAGCGGCAGCCAAATTGGGGAAATACGCGCAGGGTGATGTGCGCAGCAGGGTCTGACGAAAGCGGCCCGTGTCCCGTGCGAGATGGTATTATTTTATTGCGAGCCCATGAGAGACGTGACTGGGGGGGGGGCAGCTTCATCCAATAATGAAGTGATAATGCTTACACACAGGATTGTGATCGCGCCCACACTCAAGCGTAAACACGGACGTGCATCGATGCCCACACACAGGGCTCGTTGTTAGATATGCACGCACAAACGTTGGCTCCCACATGGCTACATCTGTGCGCACACGCGCTATTGTTATCGCACACTTATTCTGACGCGAGCTCACACGCACGTACACGTTGGCACTCGTGCTTATACGTACATATGCGCTCACGCACACTAAAACATCCACTGGCACAGACGCAGCTGCACACGCAGACCAACGCACTCCTGAACAATTCCGCCGCAAAATGAGCACTCGCTCTCCCAATTACATCAAAGTGGCGGCCGTGAACTTGGAACGGGTGGGTTAGGCCCAGCACCACATGCTGAGAAAATAGGGTCTCCTTGCTGTCAAAATGTACTTGGTATGGCCGGGTTAGCACTTTGACAAGCACGACAATATATTCCTAAAACATCGTCATCACCACTGCCACCACCACCACCACCATCATCATCATCATCCTGCCATTTCACTCACACGAAGGTGCTATCGACACGGCTCGACTTGCTCAACAGTGCTTGCTAGTGCTCGGATGCAAGGGAAGTACATTTCATTATATAATCCCCTTGTTCTACGCCAATTATACTTCACTTGCACGTCTATTGGTGTAATTTCATCAGACGACCTTTCTTTTCAGAACACTGGCAGTTAGCGGCGCACCACTTTGTACCAGCAAGCGGTCGCTAAGAATGACATTGCAGAATGAATAGAGGTGCAGCAATTCACCCGTTTGATGAACGATGGCAATGCAGGACCATAATGTGATTCGAGACTTTTTGTTTTTAGAACAGGCTTGAAGTAAACCAGTTACATACGGCAAATACAAATCCCAATGTACGGATTCTTACACCACCGGCTTAAATGATAAATGGGCTTCAGAACCAAGACTGATCTGTGATTTAATTACAGAGTCGTATAAAATAGCCTCTATCTATACTGGCCTTTACGGTGGTCTGTGGCAGCCTCGGCCAAATCTGTGCTGACCGCCAGATGGCGATGCGATTCGCTTGGAGGTGAGAAAACAGCACACAGCTTGTTGGTGAAATCCTTTGCAGGGTTGACATATTCTACGAGCAGCCAATGGGACCCTTCTGGAATGATACCTTGACTATTCCTGGCAAATATGTATGTTCATCACATTTCAATCAAAATAACATATTCAACGCTAATGGCCGGAATATGCCAACTTAAACGAAGACACATTATTTATACTGTAATGGATGTTATTTTGTACGGTGATTGTTGACTGAGCTAAGACCATGAACTCGCTACACCAGGGAACTTCATTTAATCATGGGTGGTTGAAATCCACATTGTAAACAAGGATCTCAGCAGAGAGGTCAGTGCTCGAACATGCCCGTCATGAGCTGCCTGGCATTAGTGGTTACGGGGATTTTGTTTTTTTCTGAGCTAAAATCGCAAGCTAAGCTTCGGCAGAGATGTCTCGACGCGGAAAAACAAATAGCACACAGGATGGGTTCATGACCCATCTGTGTGGACCTTTCAATCTTATCCTCTCATATGTGTTTGTTTTCTACCGAATACAGTTCTCTGGTTTCCTCTCACATGAAAAATAATCCCATAAAAAATGTCAGCCAAACATCCCATAGCAGCACCCTCTTGAGGTTCAACGAGGAAATGGCAAATCATGAATAGAAACATTGCTTGGTATTTAGGGTTTTTAGCGTTAGGAGGTCGAGAATGAAGAGACAGCTGTAAAGCATGTTGCTGTTCAGTCCACTTTGCCATAGGTGTACAAGTCCTTCATATCTTCAACACTGATGCTGCCTATTAACGAAGATTTACAAGTACATGCAGTCGACGACTGTTTTGGACACGAAGCTCGGTGCAAGAATGGTTGGCGATTTACATCAGCCCATCCCTCCCTGACTGTTCCACTTTGTGGTGAAGTGAAGAGTGCTCATCTGATGGCTATACCTGCCCCCCACCAAAATAATGTGAAAATTCCGTCACTGGCTCAAGGTTGCAAACAGGAGACGCGCAATGCGTTTGGGTAAGCCACTCTGTGGAGCCATTGCACGTTAACGTGCTATAGCTCTGCGACAAGTGTCAATGTTGACTTGAGCGCGTGCATGTGTGCGCGTCAGCTAAAATTGGTGACTGTGCCCTTTGGCGTTATAGTTGTGCGTCACCGTTGACCGTCGGTACAATATGATCGGTCAGTTAAAAACAGCACCGCGATGATCGTGCACAA
>JAZEWT010000005.1:24463074-24491170 GCA_036362905.1 Mordacia mordax
GGAGGGGAGGGGAGGGGGAGGGGAGGGGGGCAACGCCGGACACCCGGTGTTCACGTTGCAGGTCCTCAAGCGCAGCAAGAAGACGGGTCACCGGCCGGTCACCAATTAGTCGCGCGAGAAACTCCGACCACGGCCTATTGGGGGTTCGGCAAATGTGTGAGTGCTGATACCACGATAACGGGCTCACTGTGGCGGAGTGTGTGGAAAGGTGCGTCCCCCTCCGATGTGAACAGAAAAAGAGACCAAGTGTGTTATGGGCGTAGGCCGTGCATCGCGATCCGTCTATTGCTGCTGTCCTCGTGTCAACCCACACTGTTGTGAGTAGCGCCCTCGCCTCACAGCAAGAAGGTCCCGAGTTCAGTTCCCTGGCTCGGGTGCCTTTCTGTGTGGGGTTTGCGTGTCTCTCTCTCCCCGTGTCCGGGTGGGCTTTCGCCGGGTACTCTGGTTTCCTCCCAGCGTTCAAAGACACGCTGCTGCCGAGGTTAATTGGTATGCTGAGTTAATTGCGCCCAGCGCCTTGCGATGTCCTGGCGTTACATCCTGCGTATGAAGCCACTTTGCACCCTTCGTCTGCCGAGATAGGCTCCGGCTCCCCGCGACCCTGCACAGGATTAAGCAGGTATTGATAATGAAGATTAATAGCGAAAGTAACTAAAATTTAATCGACCAGCTCACGCTAGGTAACAATGGTAATCCGATTACACACTGTACTGGAGGATTACCTTTTTAACGCGTTGTAAGGTGGGTCATTTCAGACGTATGTTATATCGCAGGAATTCTGCATCTAGGGCTTGCAAGCTCACTAAAATAATAATAAGCGTCTATCTTTATAATGGTATTACAGTTACACGTTAAAAGTATTGTTCATTGCTCCCTAGCACGTCACCACGTTATCGCGCGTTGGAACATCCCTCGGGGAAAGGTAAGACAGACCACTGAAAGACTACGGTCGTAGAACATCAAAGCCTTGACTCGCTGGGCCATTCCACAAGAGCCGCGCATGAGGCCACGGGGTCTCGCGGAGAGCATTCACCCTGCCTCTTCCAGGGATCGTCGATGGCATGGCTGGGACTTCATTTGCGAAACAACAACCAAGTCAGACGGGGCATGGACGCACGCGCGGCTCTCCAACCAAACACGAACGTGCGACAAGCACAGTCCCACCGAATCGCTCTCCTCCCCGGCGGGATGAACATCTGAGACGGGGAACGCTTTTGCGCAGCGGTCATCGATTGCAAAGCGAGGGGAGGAAAAAGGGAGGGGGGGGGGGAGAGAGAAAAAAAAACATCTTTACCCCGTCTCTGCATACGTCTTCACCGATTCACCACTGCCCACTCCCACCCACCACGACCGGGGGCCACGCTCACGCAGAGCGACGCTCGGTGCTCATCTGGCCGTGACAGTTGCGCGTAATTAAAGGCGCGAAAACCTCGGCTCGCCGGGCGAAAGCGACCACAATCGTCGCGATAATGCTTCCCCGCGCGCGCGCGCGCGCTCCAACGGGCCTGCGCTCGTTAATCACACCGGGTGATTGCGGGGGTGGAGAGGGTGGGGCCAGCGTCCACACCCCCCCCCCCACGACCACCCGATAACGCCGGCGCAACCGCGCGTGAAATAGAGTAATACATCCTCGAGGACGTGCGCGCGTGCGCGCACATACACACGCGCGAACCCCTCTCTTCCAGTGGATGAGATCCCAGCATCGAGCGTTGTGTCCTGGGGAGATTAGAAGCCGCGTAACCAGCGGATTTACAGTACAGAGATAATGACGCTGATGACGCGGCGATCACAACGAGCAGTGGATATGCGCTACAGGGTATTGTTGAGGGGCTTTCCAAAGAAGAATGGAGTTAAAATGAGGATAAATAATGTGCAGTCGTAGCTGCTGCATGGCAAGTTTACTGCACAAAGAGAAATAACAACAGTTTTAGTGACAACTGACAAACACTGCCGTTTTTTTTTAAATCCAGGCCAATTATTAAAGACGGATCAATGCAGGAATGAAGGATTGCGTTGTTTCACCAGCTCGTTGTTTCTCACGTGTCCACTCGTTTACAAAGATTTCTTAGTTATATTCACCCAACATGTTCTCAGATAATGAATTTCCTTCTCAGCCAAGGTGAATCTCTCACGTCACCCTATACAGAATCCTCGCCTCACCCGATACAGAACCCTCTTCTCACCCGACACAGAACCCTCGGTCTCATTACATACAGAATCCTCATCTCACCCATTACGGAACCATCGTCTCACCCAATACGGAACTCGCATGCTAGCAGAACCCTTTGTCTCGTGCAATAGACCGCAAGCATCACGATCGCTGTCCTAACAACCACCACCACGATGACTGGATCCTCGCTGTCCTTTCAGTGACCCTAGAAACTACCACGTGGTGTCGCAGCACCGGACACCGGCGAAGGGGGGGGGTGGGGGGGGGGAACACTCTTATGCTATGTAGATTTACGATCCACGCTATTACCGGTGATACCACTTTAAGCCCCCCCCCCCCATCGCCTGGCGCGCTCCTTCCCGGTAGTTTAACAAGCAGATTGGTAGGCACGGCTGCGGGGGTCTCCGCTGCTGTCGCCTGTACCGGTCACAGTCCACGTGGAAAGATAATAATGTTACTGTCGAGACACCAGGTCAGACACAGGGATGGCCGCATGGGTCAGAAGAACTGAAATGGGATAGCCGAATCTTGGATTCGAATCCTGTTACGTGGCTGTGAACAATCCGTTCCATGAAGCATAGTGAATGTTGGTCACTCATCCAAGTTACCAATGACTTGACAAAAAAAATCCCACTAAAGTATAATGTTATTCTGTAATTAGATTGACCAAATTCTACCAATGCTTTTAAAAAAAAATGTTCCGACTGTCGTGCGATGAACGGTATTCTGATGGCGGGCGTAGAAGCGGTGCCGCCCCCCAACTCTGAGGAAGATGGGTAACTTGAAAAGGTCTCCAAGGTAGCTCTGTGATATCTGCCTCTATGGGCCGTTCTCTGTGGGCTCGGCGATGCTCTGATAGAGCACCGAATCGTTTATTTCCTGGCGTTGCTTGCACAATCTAGACAACATGGAAGAAAGATTTTTAAAAAAAATGTAAACGAAAAAACGCTGCCTACTGACGAGTTAAAACATATATTTCATTTATCTCATTAATTCAATATTATTTTCAGTGCCAAACTAAATATAAGTAACCTTAGGTCCAGCTCTTTAACAGCTGAATGAAAGAGGCGGCTCTAGAGTAAGGGATAGTTTTATAGACTGGTTTGCTTGGGCAGCAAGCGCTACTGTTTGGCATGTGGTTACCTTTTGATATTAGGTCTGGATGCTCACGAACATGGATAGAGGGGGCTAAAGGTAGGGCTGGTTGGAGAGGAGCTCGAGGTAAGGCTTGTGTGGCTACAGGAGTGGGCAGAAGCTTTCACGAGCAGGCCATGAAAGAATCAGGGTACATCGTTGCAGGCTGCACATCTGTTTTGTAATAAAATGACCTCACCACTTAAACACCTATCGAAGAATATGGTCTGGGAGTCACAGTGTTATACCAAGTCACTGATACATTTCCTCTCCCTCTCATCGCCAAGCTCAACTCTATTAACTCCCTGTTTACGTTCCGTTCTGCGCTCACTTATGCCACAGAGGACAACTCTCCAGTTCGACAAGAGCTGGATTCGGGGGGAGGTGGTGGTGCCCAATCTCAGGGGGCACCTCTGCCCCCCCAGGAAACATTACGTACCACGGTTACAAATATCTCTCCACAGGCCTGATAACCCCACTCACGTGATCGTGTGTGGGCGAGATGGCGGCCGAGTTGATGGGTCGGTCCGTCTTGTAGGTCTTGAGGAGCTCCAGGGAGTCAGCGTCGTACAGCTGCGGAGAGGGCACACGATAACGCGGCACGCACGGTCAGACGGGGCAACACGGCCCTGCCTGCGCTGGAGCGGATTATAACCCCACTGCCCCCACCGCCGCCACCTCCGCCACCGCACGCACACACGCGCCAGCATTAACGTGCGCACAGGAGTGCGCCTGGGCCTCGCGCGTGCGCATTCGTGCGTTTAATAACCAACGATGCGGTACAGTGTTCGTATCTCGACAGAGAATTAAACCTGTATTCAAGCAAACAATGAATGCATCACGTTGCGCATCTAAACACTGAGATTGCACGTTAACATACTTTGACAAGGACATTCGAGAGAACGAGATAGAACGAGAGCCTACGGAGAGAACTTGCGGAGTAGGTCTGTGGTGAAACCTACCGAGGCCATTCTCTGACACACGGCAGTGCACTGCTCACTACAACTCCAAAACATTGTCTGTCACTCAAGTAAGGTCGGGTGGTTAACGGTATCAAAGGCAGCGCTCAGGTCCAGGAGGACAAGAATACTTGGCAAGCCTTCATCCTTCATCAGCAGCAACGAGTAGATCATGGTTTGATACTTTGATCAGAGCAGTTTCAGTTCTATGGCCGAATCTGATCCCAGATTGGAAGGGATTGAGTAGGTCTTTGTTGAGAACGTGATTCTGGAGTTGCGTGGCTACTGCACGTTCATGAACCTTTGAGAGGAATGGTAGAATTGAAATGGGGCGATAATTATCAGGGATGTTGCAATCGAGGCCAGGTTTTTTAAAGCAGAAGGGTAACCGTGACACATTTGATGTGGGGGAAGCGTGCCAGAGTGAAGCGCGTTATTAAAGAGATTAGCGACGAAAGTGGCAAGGGATTTGAAATTTGCCCAGATGATTTTGGATGGGAAGGGGTCCAGGGAGCAGTTTGTGGGCCGACATCTGGTAACTAATGAAGAGACATCGGATTTCGTTAACTCGTTAAATATAATTGCAAACACAACACAACCAGCCAAACAAGTACAAGGTTCGGTCACAGCTACAGCTCTGCGTGTATGCGCTTCACGCACCTTGGCAGTGGTGTCTTTGGAGGCCGAGATGACCATGGTGAGATCGAGCGAGGCCTGGATGTCGTTGATCTGCTTGCTGTGCTCCTTGGTGCGTGCGAGCACCTCCCCGGTCTGCTCAGACACGCGCGCGATAAGATCCTCCCGTCATCTGCACCGCCTGCTGGGACAAACGCTGTCGGCGAGCACCTACGCACGGCGTACGAGCAGGTGGTGTGACCAGCACCAGCCCTCTGCCTGTCTCCCCAGAGCTATTTGCACATCACACTAAGTACACATTTTCAGGCCAAGTTAAGCCAGGGGAGGCCCAGCACTAGATCTGGGTTACTTATCTCACCTCGTTGCACTAACTGCTGATATATTACCCAGTATCGTTTCCCACCAATGAACACAAATCAGAGTGGTGAAGTATGGTCAAACAACATGTTAGAGCGAAAACACATGAAGGAGACATTAATTTGACAGGGGACAGATGGAGGCCGATGATAAACGGGATCGTTATTTGATCCCACCAGCTGGGACTTGAGGGCAGACACTGACCGTGTAGGCTTCACCCGTAGCTCACCGCGCCCTCGCAACTACGGCCGCACCCGCACCACCTGTTCACCGCGTGCGCTCACCTTGCGGCAGAACTGGCAGAGCTCGCCGTTCTCCATGCCGGCGACGATGTACTCGCCGAGAGAGCCCCAGATGGCGCTCGTCACCTTCGAGTCCTTGCACGGGATCTTCATGAACGGCTCGTTGTCGGCTGGGGATGGACGAGCAGGAGACGGCGCCTCTAGCATCAGCAATCCCGTGGATCCTCACCTCATCGTGGCGGGTTTCCCCGTTCCAATAACAGCAGAGCTACGCCAGCAGAGCCATTCCAGCTCTGCTGGCGTAGCTCTCCTGCTAAGGTCTCCCTTGGTGAACAGGTTTGGGGGAGGTTCCAGACAAAATAACGATCCGAAGACCCTCCGACGAAAGGTGTTTGGCGTGAGAAAGGACATCCGGCTTAAAAGTCCCCTCCAATACTCCCACCATTGACAGGCGACCGGTCAATCTGGCATTTGAAAATAATTTGGAGAAATCATCAAAATAATGTTATCATGTGCACAAAAACGAATATGAATCAATACCTCAACAAAATCATGACAGGTCTGTCGATGACTTCTTGCACTGGGATCATGACGGAAGCATTTTTGGTCGCAGCAGTGATGCAAGGGTACCACCTAGTGACAAGCAGCGTGCTAAGAGTGGTCATCCTATTGAGACACTGGACCTTGCAATGCTAAGGTAGAATTTACAGAGCAATATACGGCCGGATGGCCAACGGACCCAATCCTGTTTTACCTGAATCAGTTACAGTGTTAGAGATGTGAGTGCCAGTTTCACTGCTGCGCACTACAAAGGAATTTACAGATTCATTAGTTAAAATCAATTTTTATTATCACGGTAGGTATCATAAATCTGATTGCTATTTTATAATCATACAAATTACGTGCAAAGTTAGTTACCGGAATAGAACAATAAAGACTGAGACAAAATACCAATGAAACCTTACAACAACACAGCCAAAACTAAATTGATCATTGTATAAAACACTACCCCTAAAATCGCAACTCCAAACTGTGACCGACTGTTAATTGAATCACCAGAGGGGAAATCTCTACCGCCTGACTGCTGGGTCACGGCAGCCGTGACTCCGACGTAGGAGCCAATGCTCTGAGCCGCCTAACCCCGCACCTCCCGCGGCGCAAGCCACTCACTCACTGATCTGGTTGGGGTCGCGCAGGTCGAAGAGGTGGATGAAGCAGTCGTAGCCCATCTGCTTGTCCGTGGTGAACATGATGATGTTTCCGCTGAAATCGAAGCCGCACGTCCTCACCGCCGATTTCGTCTCGAACAAGCTGATCTGTTTGCCTGCGCCGCGGGACACGGTGGCGTTGCAGTAGCTCTGCGAGGCGAGCTTCGGGGGTCATCGCTCACAAGCAGGGCATTGTGTCACGTGCCTGTGAGCCAGTGCTTTGTGGACAAGGGTTGGTGGATCGCGTGGAGATTTGTGAAAGTTCCAAAATCAACTGGGCTGTTGACAAACTAGCAAGGAGAAAGCAGAGCAGCAAACCGATTTTTACTCTCCTCGCGTTACTAATTTTGGAGGCAAGTTGTGCCATGGGATACCCAGACCCGCTCTCCATACACAGAGACACTCACTCACAGGCACACGCAAACACCGACTCACAAAGACAAAGATCCCCCGTATAGCCTTAACAGACTGTAGGGTCAAGTGCCGTTGGCGAGCACCTAGGAAGGTCTACACGGCACACGAGGGGGTGGGTGACCAACACCACGCCCGGCCGCCTTTGTCTCCCTAGTGGAAATATTTTTCACAATGCACTAGGTACTCATTTGAGGCTAAGTCGACCTCAGAGAGGCCCAGGACCAGTATAAAAAATCGTCAAAGGTGTTGGTGGCCGTGAGCGGGATTCGAGCTCGGGTCGCCGGGTTTATAGCCCAGCGCGCCAACCGCTGGGCCGCCGCTCCCCCCGAACACAGACTCGCACACACAGACTCGCACACACGGGGTCAACTACATAGAGGAAGGAGCCGGTACCGCTCAGCCTCACCCGTCTCACAGTCCCACAGACGACACGTGTTATCGGCTGCTCCGGTCAACACGTTCTTCGTGTCCCCTACATCATCGGCGCCAGGTCAAGGGTCATTCTGCTGCAACACAGACTCCACTCGTGGCTTTTTGGGAATAACGTCTTGAGATGCGGTCGTGCTCAGGCCATGCATAAATCCCCACTGTGCTGTATCGCTTTTCACCAGATCCCCGAGAATGCACCCGATCCTGTCAACATCCCAGAACCTATATTGTGCTTGGACGAGCAACCACCATGCTATACTGCCCCCATACACCATAACTCATCCCATCTCATTGTCAGAAACCGCTTAGTCCTGTACAGGGTCGCGGTGAGCCGGAGCCAATCCTGGCAGACATTGGGCGCAAGGCAAGGAAATACCCACGATGGGACGCCAGTCCATCACCAAGCACTGCGGGCAATTTAGTCTGCAAGCCAATGAACCTATGCAGCAGCATGTTTTTTCGAGTGTGGGAGGAAACTGGAGTGCCCGGCGAAAACCCACGCGGACACAGGGAGAGAACATGCAAACTCCACACAGAAAGGCACCCGAGCCGAGATTCGAACCCAGGACTTTCTTGCTGTGAGGAGGCGACAGCGCTACCCACTGGGCCACCGCGCCGCCCCCTTGTTCATGTCCTCATCCTCAAACTATCTCGGTATATAAAATACATACGCTTACGGTTTCCGTCCTGGGTTTCAATGCGAGATCACAGTTTACGTCCGCCGAGACGCTACATCATTCCAAATCTAATTTGTACTGTAGAACGTGGCGCAGCGTTGTGGAGAAGAGTGGCAGGTTTTGCAGCTGGCGGGTGCACAGCCATCATCGTGAGGATACAGTCTACGTCCACACACCACACAGCTCCCTGGTGCCCGTTGTAGGTGCCCAGGCGCTCGCCATTCACCGAGTACCAGACATTCACAATCTGATCGCGCGCGCGCACACGCAGACACACGTACGCACGCGCACGGGTCAGTTACACGCGTGTCCATGCTCAAAAAAAGCTTCGCGCCATCGCCTGTACGCAACTGGTGGTTTTGACAAAGCGGTGCAGACTCCGTTCCAAAAGTGGAGGCGACGCACTCTCGCGCTCGTCATTGTTTGGACAGGCATAACGGGAAACTACACAAGCTGTCCAATTGGTCCACTGAGTGGGTATTGGTTTTTTTTATTTAATGTGATGTTACCAACCTTTGGGTACATGCAAGGAAGCTTGCAAATGCAGTTCCACGCATTCAGCAACACCCACACACGCGTTCTAATGCACATGACCTAATCATGTAGTAAAAGCGGCATGATGTATATTGTCAAAATATAACTAAACTTTTTTGAAAGTAGTGACATGCCAACTACCAACAAAACTGCAGAGGTGGGCATTGGCATTTGTGAGCTGTGCAGTTAGTTTCACAACAATCCGTTTGGGGACTTTACAGTTTTGTTCAATACCGTTGTTTTCAAATGGACAACCAGAGAGTGGGACAGTAGTAATATTTCCTATGAAGTACAGTAGCCAACGGCATTGCTCTTAAAAAAACAATAATTCCAGACCTGGTCCTTGGCGGAAGAGAAGAGTAGGTCTCCCTCGCGGTTGTATTTAATTTGTGTGATGGAACGCTCATGTCCCTGCAGGAGGATGGGTTTCTGCAGCGAACCACACGTGACGGAGAACGTACAGGCACAGGTTACGCAAGGGGTCACGCATGGGTCACACACGAGTGACATNGGGGGGGGGGGTCAGGCACGTGGAGAGGGCAGTCGTCAGGCCTTCAGCCTCCTCAGCCGACGCAACATAGGAGAGGCTGGATATAAGCGCGCACACACACTGGGGACCAGTTCAGGAGGCACTTATATCCTCGGTGTGCTTGTATCAGAAGGGTGTTTACATAATGTTTACATTTGTTTGCATCAATCTTCTACTGCAATTACAGATTGGACGTCACTGACAGAGGCTGCTGTCACGTGCAATTGTTGCAAAAACAAAGTCACAGTTTTGGAGTGGAGCAATCATAGTAAACAATGCCAACATGATCTGAATAATACATACGCCGTGTCATTGTGCGGGTAACCATGGGTAGTTTTAGCCTGCATATGAAATTATCTGACAAAGACTAAAGCGAACGAACTATCGGTGTCCCCAGCAAGGATGGATGAACATGCCAGTCTCGTCTGCCTCCGTCTGTCATCGTGTATTCTGCGACAATGACGATTGCTTCGAAAATCCCCTCTCTCGGGACGGCCGCGATGATCGCTCCCTCTCTCCACCTCGCGACGGAGGGAGAGGGAGCGATCGACGCGGCTGTCTCGAGAGAGCAGCTTTTCAAAGCAATCATCATGCATCGAGCCGTGAAAACCTACATCATTACATCCTGTGACAATGATCCCTTCCTCAAGACATGTCTCTCTCACTCACCTCTCAAGTTTACAATAATAACCTTAGCTCAACACGACACGTGTTAAAACTCATCTACAGTGCGGTGCTTTGTGGCCCTCGGGTGAAAAGCGCTTTATAAATGCTATTATTATTACATAGTATCGTAACAACAACACTCGAGAACTGTACTTGTTTAAGCCCCCTATTTCCAAAGCTTCACAATGGTGAGCGAACAGGGTGGACCAGATGTCTTGTGACCCCCATTAGTTTTTATCCCAGTTGATATTACGTGAGCCCATGCCATCCTCGCTACAAGCCGTCCTATAAGAATATTTAAACTATTATCAGCCATCTGAAATAGTTACTTAAAACAGAAATGAATGAGAAAAAACAAAACACATGCTGGGGATCAATTAATGGGGCGGTGACAAGACATCTGGACAAACCCAGATGTGTAGTAACCCTCATTTTCATGGCAGTGAGCCGTATTAAATGTGGGTTTTAGTACTGTTTGCCACCGGTGAATTTTAATCTACACTGGAAGCAACCGTTGAGTTATGCGACTCCTTTTAACAGTTGTCCAGCCGGGTGGGGATATTGGAGTTACGATGCCTCATGTTATCGGGAACGATTTAGTCGGAACAATTAACTCGGTGGGCGGCACGGTGGCCCAGTGGGTAGCGCTGTCGCCTCCTCACAGCAAGAAGGACCCGGGTTCGAATCTCGGCTCGGGTGCCTTTCTGTGTGGAGTTTGCGAGTTCTCTCCCCGTGTCCGCGTGGGTTTTCGCCGGGCACTCCGGTTTCCTCCCACAGTCCAAAAACATGCTGTGCATAGGTTAATTGGTCTGCAGACTAAATTGGTCGCAGTGCCCGGTGATGGACTGGCGTCCCGTCGTGGGTATATCCCTGCCTAGCGCCCTGTGTCTGCCGGGATAGGCTCCGGCTCACCGTGACCCTGTACAGGACTAAGCGGTTTCTGAGAACGAGCCGAGATGAGATGTCTCACGTCACTGGGGACGATGTAGTCGGAGCAATCAAACCAGGTCAGCAGGGGGGTGTCTTTGGACTGACAGCCCCGTGTCTCTGCACTGACAGCCCCGTGTCTCTGCACTGACAGCCCCGTGTCTCTGCACTGACAGCCCCGTGTCTCTGGACTGACAGCCCCGTGTCTCTGCACTGACAGCCCCGTGTCTCTGCACTGACAGCCCCGTGTCTCGTGGCCCTCTCGCCACTGCAAGCACGCTTACAGAACGCGGCGACAGTAAACCGCCGCGCTCCGCACGAATTGCCCGCGACACTCGCCGCCGTGCCAAGCAGCGGGCGCCGCTGCGAGTCGCGCTGCCGCCTCAACGAAAAACCACTCGACTCGGCAGAAAGAACACATATCGAGGGCGGCACGGTGGCCCAGTGGGTCTCGCTGTCGCCTCCTCACAGCAAGAAGGGCCCGGGTTCGAATCTCGGCCTGGGATTCGCCCTTCCGTGTACAGTGTGCGTGTTCTCCCCGTGTCTGCGTGGGTTTCCGCCGGTTTTTCCGCTTTCCTTCCACAGTCCAAAGACTCGCCGCAGGCCTATATGGCTTTACTGTTCCGACTAAATCGCCACCTCGTGTCACGTTCTCCCGGGTTACGCGAGGTACTGTAACTTGATGAACGCCCCCCCCCCGCGCTCCTGGCTGTACAACTGTTAAAAAGAGCTGCACTGCTTAACGGTTGCTTCCAACTTAAAACCGAAGCCGACGCAGCAGGGCCGAACCCCACTCTGCCTCCTCCTCCTCCTCCGCACGTGTGCGCGACCAAGAAACCTGAGGATCAGGGCCTAAAGCCGGGCGCCACGCGTCCCAGCCTGGGTCTCCCTCCTCCTCCTCCTCTCTCCCCTCCTCCTCCGCCGGGGTGTGGGTGTGGGTAGGTGTCTCGGTGTGTGTCCGCCCGCCGTACCATGGCGAGAGGCGCTGGGTGCTCCCGGCTGCGGGCGAGACGCCGAGGATCCCTGTTTAAAACCGTACCACCACCACGCCGCCGCCTCCTCCTTCTCGTTCGGAGAGGACGTGACGTCAGACGCAGGGACGTTTGACCGGCGGCGCGGTGACGTCACGGCCAGAGGCGGGGGGTGGGGCGTTGTGCCAGGACGGTCCATATGTCTTGTGACCCCCGGTTGAAGTGAGCCCTGTGTAGAATAATTATTGACTTTACAGAGCGATTTTCACCCGAGGGTCACAAAGCGCTTCGCAGAGTGGGGAGAGAACAGCATGTCAACAACAACAACGGCACCAGAATGGAAAATCAACAGCAACAACATTTTTGGGGTTTTTATATACACAGGATTGCAGAACAACAAACAAAACACAATAAGACCTTCAACTACAATCTTAAAATGCAAAATGATCAGTGAATATGATACATATATTGGAAAATGGTTTAATTCAACATTTATCGCATAATAATAGCACTTCTCGAGCGCTAATCACCCGAGGGCCACAAAGCGCTGCACAGAGCCGCGGAAAGAACGGCCACGTCAACAACAATGACAGAGAACGGAAAATCAGCAACAACAACGGGTTTTTTTGCGTTTTTTCTTTTTCACAAATCCGAGCTGTGAAGAGAACGCCATGTCAACAACAACATCAGAACAGTTCAACTGAAAGTCAAACAGTAGCGATACATCATAGGACATAAAGTCAGCAGAAAAAAAAAATAATTCAACAAACAAGGACGGAACAAATGTTCCCGAGCAGGCGCAGGTTGTAAGAGAGCCAACATCCTGGCACGGCACCACTGAGCCGCATCAACAGTCTGAGCCGGAGGAAGTAATAAATGTTCCCGAACAGGCGTAGGTTGGAAGAGAGCCAACATCCCGGCACGACAACACTGAGCCGCATCAATAGTCCTAGCCGGAGATCTTGAAAGTTTTACGGAACAAGTGAGTCTTGAGACGAACTTTGAAGTTGCCCAAGGCCTTGTAGAATCCCCGGGACTCATCCCGAATCTCCACTGGAAGGGCCACTCTCGATCTGGATCACCCTGCAGACTGTAGTAGACTGTAGAGTGTAGTAGACTGTAGAGTAGACTGTAGAGTGTAGTAGACTGTAGAGTGTAGTAGACTGTAGAGTAGACTGTAGAGTAGACTGTAGAGTGTAGTAGACTGTAGAGTAGACTGTAGACTGTAGAGTGCAGTAGACTGTAGAGTGTAGTAGACTGTAGAGTAGACTGTAGAGTAGACTGTAGAGTGTAGTAGACTGTAGAGTAGACTGTAGAGTAGACTGTAGAGTGCAGTAGACTGTAGAGTGTAGCAGACTCTAGAGTAGACTGTAGAGTGCAGTAGACTGTAGAGTGTAGTAGACTGTCGAGTAGACTGTAGAGTAGACTGTAGACTGTAAGCTGACAGGGGCGATGGTTTCACGGCATTGA
This sequence comes from Mordacia mordax, assembly GCA_036362905.1. Classification (NCBI taxonomy): domain Eukaryota; kingdom Metazoa; phylum Chordata; class Hyperoartia; order Petromyzontiformes; family Petromyzontidae; genus Mordacia; species Mordacia mordax. The sequence goes on from JAZEWT010000005.1 coordinate 24,476,398, forward strand.
GTGGCCGATAGAGGGCGATGGAGACACGCCGAGAACCCACCGAGATGCCGTCTCAGTCGTGGCAGCCGGGTCTCTCCCGTGGCCTCCTGTCGGCGGCGAGCCTTCATCGACACTTCACGTGTGCTCAAGGTGCATCGTGCCTGGCACCAGCGCCGTGGTGTCGTCACCGCCACTTGCTGGCGAACGGCGGCCGTTGTTCTTTTTTTTTCGCCGTCGCCACCTTGTCATCTACAAGGCTCTCACTGGCGCCGCTCTGTCATTCATCCGTGACCGACTTCAGGCACCTCCTCAACACCGACCACTCCGATCCTCCAGTACGGGCTGCTCGCTGCGTGTGCCCAGATCGCACCTCCAGTCGATGGGTGACGGAGACTTCTCGCTCTGCAACTGCTCCCAGACTCTGGAACTCCCTTCCATTGGAGATTCGGTCAGCCGAGTCCCTGGACATCTGCAAATCTCGTCTCAAGACTCACTTGTTACGTAAGGCTTTCAAGTCTGCTGGCTAGGACTGTTGAAGCGGCTCAGTGTTGTCGTGCCGGAATGATGGCTCTCTTCCGACCTGCGCCTGCTCGGGAACATGCATTCCTTCCTTGTTTGTTGAAGATTTTTTTTTATTATCGCTTATTTTGTGTCCTTCTGTAATTTATTGCTGCTATTTGACTTTTGGTTGAACTGTCCTCATGTTGCTGACATACCGTTCTCTCCACAGCTCGGATTTGTAAAAAAAACTAAAGAAACGTTATTGTTGCTGATTTGACGATCTTATCTCGTTGTTGACGTGGCCGTTCTCTCCGCAGCTCTGAGCAGCGCTTTGTGACCCTCGGGTGAAACGCGCTCTCGAAACACAATTATTATTATTATTACTCTGATGCTGTTGTTGTTGACACGCCGTTCTCTCCACAGCTCTGTGCAGCGCCATGTGACCCTCGGGTGCAAAAAAAAAAGCTCTGGAAGTGCAATTATCATTATTATTATTAAGCAGGCGTGTCCCGACCGCATAACTGCTACCAAATATGGGCGTGGGCACGGCGAGCGGAAGCGGGGTCTTGACGCCGCGTTATTATAATATCAATGAGCGGGCGTGGTCACAAGCGGTTGGCGACCTCCATATATGGGCAGAGGCGTGGCGAAGGTTGCGGTGCGTCGAGGGGGGTTAAAGGCCGGAATGGCAGCGTGGTGGTGAGCGCTGTGGGCATGAGAGCAGGACGGGCAGGGTCTCCATGCCGGCGAGAGGTGAGCAGCGCAGCGTCGGAGGCGAGTCTGTTTTCGTTCGTGCGTCTTCGCTTTGGAGATGTTGAAAGCCTTCGTGATGAGGTCCTCACGGCTCGACGTGCGGGAATTGGAGATGTCCGGGGGCAACATCGTCAGTGCCGGTAGCGGAGGGGGACGGGAGAGCAGTGCCTATCCCGGCAGCCACAGGGCTTGCCGCACGTGTCCAGATCGCACCTCCGTTCGATGGGTGACAGAGCCTTCTCGCTCTGCGCTGCTCCCAGACTCTGGAACTTCCTCGGAGATTGGATCAGCTGTGTCTGGACATCTTCAAATCCCGTCTCAAGACTCTCTTGTTCCCTAACGCATTGAAGTCCTGTGGCTAGGACTGTTGATGCTGCTCACTCTTGTTGTGCTCGGATGATGTCTCACTTTTGACCTGCGCCTGATCAGGAACACTCATTATTTTATCCGTTATTTTACGTCCTTTATTGATTCATAGCCATAGTTTTACTTCAATCGATCCACTTTGATGTCGTTGTTGTTGACGTGCCGTTCTCTCCACAGCTCTCTACAGCGCTTTGTGACTCTCGAGTGAAAAGCCCTCTAGGAGTGCAAATATATTTTTATTATAAAATCGAGCCCCTTATGCAGCGAGCATTGGGTTCCGCCAAGGGCTCGCCTTGTCTCCGATTCCGTTCGTGATTTTCATGGGCAAGGATATCAAGGCATAGGCGAGGGACGGAGTGTATCCCGTTTTGGGGGTACGAGGGTGGCATCTCTGCCTCTTTGCAGATGATGTTGTCCTCTTCATTTCATCAGACTCCGAGCTCCATTGCGCGCTGGAACAATTTTGCGGCCGAGTGTGACGCGGTGGGGGATGACGGTCGGCGCCTTTTAATTCCGACGCCACGGATCTCGCCCGGAAAAAGGTGGCTTCAACCCGCCTCCCCCCCCCCCCTTCTTGGTCGGGGAGTGAGCGGCTGACCCAAGTGGAGGAGTTCAGGTGTCTCGGGGTTGTGTCCACGAGTGAGGGTTAAAAGCGAGCGTGAAATTAACAGACGGCTGGTGGCAGTATCATGTGGGGGTTGCGCCGGACCAACCTGGTGACGAGCGAGCAGAGTCAGGAGGCACAGTCTTCATTCTCGCCCTTCGGTAATGACTGAAAAGGGTAAGGTCCCGGATACAGGCAGCTGAAACTCGGTTCGTCCGCAGGGTTGCTGGGCTCAGCATTAGATATAGAGTAAAAAGCGATCTGTAAGTGCAAATATTTTTATTATTATACCTAGGATAATGATGCTCGTATATCGCAGGGCACTGGGGGAAATTGACTCAGGAGGTACAATTAATCTAGGCAGCAGTGTGGCTTTGGACGGTGGGAGGAAATCGGAGTACGTGGCGAAAACCCACACGGACACGGGGAGAGGACTCGCAAATGCGACAGAGAAAATCACCCGAGCCGGGAACCGAACCCGATTTTATTTTCTTGTTGTGAGGCGACATCGCTACGCTTGTAAGAGGCTAAAGACTATGAACGCTGGGGGTACCGATGAGAGCTATCATTTAAAGATGTATTCTGAGGAGGGTTTTTAATTACCATATGATATCGGTCGGTAGATTCTCGGCGACATACACACATAACCGATGTCGGTTTGTCACGGCTCAATGTACGAGGATTGCTCCCCATTACCGTGCTTTCGGGATAGCCGTGTCGAGCGATCAGAAGGCGTTCAGGAGGAGCACGCAACACGGCTCTCTCTCTCAACAGCTATGGAGAGCAACTCTCAAAACTCTCAAACACAACTGCACTATTATATTTTCGATTATTGAGGGGTAACTCAGTGCAGTATCTATTGACAGGGAACAAATCGTATGCCAATTTAAACGACTTAAATCAGAAAATATTTCCTTAATTTCCTAAATTTCATTCTTAGGAGGACCCAACTGATATCCACTCCTTCTCGAGCACCTGTAAAGTATTTTGGATGAGAAACATTGGTTGATTATAGTTTTTTTCTTTCAAGACCACAGCGTTATTTTTAAAAAGTTTTAGGTTTTTCGTTATTTATTGTCGCCTCTCTCAACGCAGCATTACCAAATAATCTCATCTCATTATCTGAAACCGCTTAATCCTATATAGGGTCACGGTGAGCCAGAGCCTATCCCGGAAACACAGGGCGTAAGGCAGGAATACACCCGACGACGGGACGCCAGTCCATCGCCGTTACCAAATAATAAGTAAAAGCAATTCATTGTGTTCTACTGATGTAGTCTTTTACGGCTCGGTGCATGATGATTGCGTCCAAGCGTTGCTCCTTCTGGATGTCCCTGTCGAGCGCTCCTCCTCTGCCACATTGGAAGCGTCATAAACGCGTTCTGACGATGCCTCGAAGACTCTTTACATCTGATTATATTGCTCGGCGAGAGCGGGAACACTCGACATGGCTATCCCGAAACAACTGCTATAGCGACGACAATGATGATCTCATCTCATTGTCAGAAACCGCTTAGTCCTGTACAGGGTCGCGGTGAGCAGGAGCCTATCCGGGCAGACACGGGGTGCAAGGCAAGGATATACCCACGATGGGACGCCAGTTCATCACCGGGCACACTGCGGGCAATTTAGTCTGCAAGCCAATTAACATATGCAGCAGCATGTTTTTCGGACTGTGGGAGCAAACCGGAGTGCCCGGCGAAAACCCACACGGACAAGGGGAGAGAACATGCAAACTCCACACAGAAAGGCACCCGAGCCGAGATTCGAACCGGGGATCTTTTTGCTGTGAGGCGACAGCGCTACCCACTGGGCCACCGCGCCGCTCGACTATGATGATGATGATGACAATGGGTGTAATGGGGATGATCTATGCACAGCCCTTTTCGACTGACCACTATATGATGAAGGCCACTCCACACCGCGCTGGTCGTAGCAGTTTGTCAGCGCAGGTCGGTGTAAGCGTGTATTTTCCTAGTACGTATTTTGTCAAATATGCCATTTACGCAATGTTTGCGTTGCTTTACGACATTCAGTTGCGTCCTGGATGTTGTTGTGTAAGCAAATAAATTAATGGTGAACTCAACTATAAACCTTCAATAACCTTCAATAATTCACAGGAACAGGTTTGCCAGGACAAACTCCGGGTGTGCGGTAGGAGGAGGGGGGTTGTTTTTGCAATTAAGGGAACGGGGCGCGGTGGCGCAGTGGTTAGCGCTGACGCCTCACAGCAAGAAGGTCCCGGGTTCGAATCTCTCGGCTCGGGTGCCTTTCTGTGTGGAGTTTGCATGCTCTCCCCCGTGTCCGCGTGGGTTTTCGCTGGGCACTCCGGTTTCCTCCCACAGTCCAAAAGCATGCTGCTGCATAGGTTGATCGGCTCGCAGGCTAAATTGCCCCGCAGTGCCCGGCGATGGACTGGCGTCCCATCGTCGGTATATCCTTGCCTTGCGCCCTGTGTCTGCCGGGATAGGCTCCGGCTTCACCGTGACCCTGTATAGGACTAAGCGGTTTCAGACAATGAGATGAGATGAGAACTTCTCCCACACCCGGGCTATCGCGTCTGTAACCACTGCAGATGCAGTCCTTCTGTCTGCCGGTACCAGTCCACGGAATCAGGGGTCCCCCCCCCCGCCAACGTTATTTAATCCCTTTGCAGAGTATTAACGTTGTCTCGGTGAGCTCTTGTGTGGTTGAACAGCACTAATCTGCTTCCAAATTGTGGCTGTGTCAGCTTAACACGGGCTCTGTTGAGTAAACACTGAGAGCCTGGCTGCTCACGGCGGTCCGAGAGAACCGGTTTGGAAACACGCACACTGTTCAGCTGAAACTAAACAAAGGAGTCCTTCCAGAGTAGGTGACGAAGGACTGTGCACTCAGAAGACGTGGACTCTAGAGGCAAGATGCTGAACGAAATGCTCACTTAGTCTCTGGACTACAACGCTCATCATCATGGGCAAGTCTTTACCAGCTACACCGCTTATACCCACTCATTATATAACATGTTATTTAATCCCTTTGCAGAGTATTAACGTTGTCTCGGTGAGCTATTGTGTGGTTGAACAGCACTAATCTGCTTCCAAATTGTGGCTTTGTCAGCTTTACCCCCCAAAAAATAAACCCCAAAAAATAGTTGTTGCTGCTGATTTTCCATTCTGGTGCCGTTGTTGTTGACGTGGCCGTTCTCTCCGCAGCTCTGTGAAGCGCTTTGTGACCCTCGGGTGAAAAGCTCTGTATAAATGCAATTATTATTATTATTTACCCAGACTCGGTGACGTAATTACTGAGAGTCTGGCTGCTCACGGCCGTCCTAGAGAACCTGTTTGGAAAAATGCACGGTGTTAAGCTGAAACTAAGGAGTCCTTCCAGGCTTCGTTGGCGGGGGGGGGGGCTGATTCGGTGGACTGGTACCGGCAGTTCAGCAGGACTGCATCTGCAGTGGTTACAGAAGCGATAGCCCGGGTGTGGGAGAAGTTAAGAGAGAGGCTATGGAAGAGGACTTTCGGCTGGCTTCAAAGAGGTTCTAGAAACTATCTGATGGCTCATATCCTGTTGTATGTCTGTCTTCCCATTGGTCACTGGGACCCATCGACAATTCCAATGCCTGTCTGGGTAACGGGCCTTCCCCCATCTCTCATCTCATTGTCAGAAACTGCTTAGTCCTGTAAAGGGTTGCGATGAGCTGGAGCCTATCCCGGCAGACACAGGGTGCAAGGCAAGGGTATACCCACGATGGGACGTCAATTCATCACCTTGCACTGCGGGCAATTTAGTCTGCAAGCCAATTAGCCTATGCAGCAGCATGTTTTTGGACTGTGTGAGGAAACCGGAGTGCCCAGCGATAACCCACGCGGACACGGGGAGAGAACATGCAAACCGCACACAGAAAGGCACCCGAGCCGAGATTCGAACCCGGGACCTTCTTCCTGTGAGGCGACAGCGCTACCAACTGGGCCACCGTGCCGCCCCGTTCCCCCATCATGCACAATAAGTGGATGGGTTGTGACCACTAGCAGAGGACTCATCCTACGCGTACTCTTGTTCTAGTCGTTTAATGCGTTCTTCCGATGCCTCTTGTTGATGACATGTATTGTTGACAGGACTGCTTTGACTTTGTGGTCCGTCTGATGGGAACGTTGGCGGATCTCTGACGTTTCCCTATAGTAATGAATAAGTGGGCAATACAGCTAAAACAAGACATGGAGGCCTTGGTGTTGTGCCGGTAAAAGTTGCGCTTACGGGGGATTCCGAACTCGTATCGCCGGCGCGGACGAGCGTATGTAAAAACCGCGGCTCCATTCTCTACGTCGCGTTGACGATGTGTGTGTGTGTTGACGCGTGCCAGCGGGCGTACTGTGGCTGACGGCCGTCGCTTTGCTCTGGGGTGGCACCAACCCGCTGCTGAAGCGCGGAGCCAAGGGCGTGGAGACGGTGCGTGGCCGCGGGCGCCTGCGCCAGCTCTTCGCCGAGCTGCGCTTCCTTGTCTCCAACCCCCGCGTGAGCCCGGCGCGCGGAGCACCGGCGCGCGGAGCACCGGCGCGCGGAGCACCGGCGCGCGGAGCACCGGCGCGCGGAGCAGCGGCGCGCGGAGCAGCGGCGCGCGGAACACCGGCGCGCGGAGCACCGGCGCGCAGCGCACCGGCGCGTAGAGCAGCGGCGCGCAGCGCACCGGCGCGTAGAGCACCGGCGCGCGGAGCACCGTCGCGCGGAGCAGCGGCGCGCAGAGCAGCGGCGCGTAGAGCAGCGGCGCGCAGAGCACCGGCGCGCAGCGCACCGGCAACCGCCTGGCAAATGGAGCGCCGCCAAACGCGGAGCAAATGTGGGCACCGACGGCGTTACTGCCCGGGGTGGCCGCCAACGTTGCTGATGAACTGCCGTTGTCGCCTCGTCTGCGCACGAATAGATTAAAATGACGATTAAACGATTGGTGATCGCTTCGAAAAGCTGCTCTCTCGGGACAGCCGCGTCGATCGCGCCCTCTCTCCACCTCGCGACGTTTCGCCCTCGCACGTCAGAGGCATCCTCAGGCCTGTCCCGAGAGAGCAGATTTTCAAAGCAATGATCATGCATCGAGCCGTGAAAACCTTCGTCATTAGATTCAACTGTTGCACGCAAAAACGTCTTATTTTAATACATCTAAGAAGTTGTCAGAGTGACTTAAGAGGAAACAGAATTATACCTATTGGCTGTGGAGCCTTTAAAGGGATGGAGAGACATACATATGCTGTATTACATAAGTCGTCTGGTGAGATCTCTTCCTCCGGTGCTTACATTTATTTTACTGTCCAAAACTTGGCACTGATGGATTTCAAACTTTTCATCCAGAGTTAAAATCGTAAGCTCCACAAAAGAGGTAATGGGCCAATCTCTTAGGTCATCACACCTGGTCATTTTCACAACCACAATCACAATAGATTTTTTTTTTTAAACCTCATTAATTGGTCGATAACATCAATGTGTATAGGATGCAGTGTCTGGAAAATGTTGGCGCTGGCTAATCACGTGGCTGCCTTCCCCCTTGCCTGCCGCTGCGTTTCCTTACACCTCTGAAGCGTTCTGCCTTCGATCGAATACCGTCAGCATTGAACGAATGTGTGTGCGCGCGTTATAATTTGTAACGACTGTGTGCGCGCGTTATAATTTGTAACGACTGTGTGCGCGCGTTATAATTTGTAACGACTGTGCGCGCGTTATAATTTGTAACGACTGTGTACGTGCGTTATGATTTGTAACGACTGTGTACGTGCTATATAATTTTTAACGACTGTGCGCGTTATAATTTGCAATGACTGTGTACATGCGTTATAATTTGTAACGACTGTACGTGCGTTATGATTTGTAACGACTGTGCGCACGTTATAATTTGTAACGACTGTGTACGTGCGTTATAATTTGTAACAACTGTGTGCGCGTTATAATTTGTAACGACTGTGTGCGTGCGTTTTAATTTGTAACGACTGTGTGCGTGCGTTATAATTTGTTAACGACTGTCATTGTACGCATTTTGAAGCTACAGGGGCCTCTACAGCATCTCGTCACGTTAAGCCCCTCACTCCACAGGAGGACATTTCTCACCAATGCCGCGGGTCGTTTTTAGGCGTTTCTCCCAACAGGTTGAACAACGTGAGACTTTACTCGCACCCCGATGTAACACAGATGAGCCTGCGGGTTATAATATCGGGCGCTGCAACTCGGTGTGGAACTAAGACGGTGTGCACAGTTGCCGATTGGGTTTTCAAGCAGCTTATGAACTTTGATTTGGGCCAGGCTTTCAAGGATAACGAGTTTTTCTCCTCGCCCTTGGCTCTACCGGATTAAGATCTTTAAGGCCCAAAGCTCAGACAAAATAATGGGCCCCCCCCCTATATGTAATTAACATTAAAAACGATAATGAGATGTAACGTTACATTTTATTGTTTTAATGACCTAAACTTACATGTATGCCGAAATAAATCTTTCAGTATTTTCTAACTGCTAAATATTTGGTGCAGGCTCATGTGCCAACTGTACGAACACGTAAGAGGCAGGTGAAATAGACTCATGTCTCTTGTCATTGTAAGAAACCGCTTAGTCCTGTACAGGGTCGCGGTGAGCCAGAGCCTATCCCGGTAGACACAGGACGCAAGGCAGGGCTACACCCACGATGGGACGCCAGTCCCTCACCGGTCACTAAGGGCAATTTAGTCTGCAAGCCAATTAACCTATGCGGCAGCATGTTTTTTGGACTGTGGGAGGGAACCGGAGCGCCCGGCGAAAACCCACGCGGACACGGGCAGAGAACATGCAAAACTCCACGCAGCAAGGCACCCGAGCCGAGAGATTCGAACCGGGCTCCTTCTTGCTGTGAGGCGACAGCGCTACGCACTGGGCCACCGTGCCCCACGCCCATGGACTTATGCATGAACACTTGAGGACAGCGAAACCCTGTACAAACAAAAATGTGACCAGACTGGTAAAACGATTGTGCAAACACGCCAAACAGAACGAAGCGATTACGTAACACACAGTGTATTGGATCAAAAGACAAAAGAGGGCACAAAGCCACATGTACCCACCACAGTTGTTCAGTATGTGCAGGCACACGTGTTAACAATGCCGTTAAAGCACAGCATTCCCTGGTTAAACAGTACCAATCAATAAATCAGTGTTGAAGTCACGCTTGTTGAACCCGTTGAAGAGAACAGTTTTGTAAACACGTGGGGTCAACGAGTGTACATAGGACAGGCACAGACATGTGCGCTTTCAAATTTCGTGAATGCATCGCACAAATGCTGGAGGGCATTGCGACATCAGACAAAGACTTTGCGTGACCTGGCTCAGCAAAAATGGATTTCATTGATAACATCGGTACCACCAAGTTATGTGGTCTTTGGACGGTGAGAAGAAACCGGAGTGACCGGCGAAAACCCACGCGGACACGGGGAGACAACACGCAAACTCCACACAGAAAGGCACGCGAGCCGGGAACTGAACCGAGCCATTCTTGCTAAGGTGACAGCGCGAGTTATTAGAGAAGTTAATTTTGAGCCAATGTACAATTAACAACGGCGCGTTTTGTAATGGACATCAGAGTAACAGCGGATTTATATAGTGGGTTAATTTTGTTTGTTTTTTGATGAACTTCATTTATTAATATTCATTATTTTATTGATCTGTTCCAATGTTGTTGACATGCCGTCTTCTCCACAGCTCCGTGCAGAGCTTTGTGACCCTCGGGTGAAAGGCGCTTTAGAAATGCAAATATTATGTACAAATGTATAGAATTATGTTATCTACGACCTGCGTCTGCTCAGGAACACATTCCTTTTTTCGTTTGTTGAGCAATTCTTTAATTTGCTATTGCATCTTCTTGACTGAATGAGTCATTATTTTACTTAATTGATCGCCTGTGATGTTGTTAACATGCCGTTCTCTCCACAGCTGTGTGCAGCACTTTGTGACCTTCGGGTGAGAAGCCCTATAGGAATGCAGTTATCATTATATGATAAATGCATTCGGGTGGAGGGTAGGAGCTGGAGACCGCGTGGTGGAGGGAGGGAGTCACGTGATTTTTACGGAGCTAGAGAGAACTTTGCTTCAAATCTCTAAAATAATCACCTTTTTTTGCGACTTTTGCCTCGGATCTTCACGTTTGACAGTGAGGCGCATTTGTGAGACGCTGTCGTTTGTTTATCTTGCTTAGTTCGGATTCTGCTTTGTCCTCTATTGTTCACCTTCCTGTGCGCTGTTCCCTTTTTTCGGGACGCAGCCCGTTTTTATGAGATTTTTTCTGTACTTCCCAAACCTCCCCCCTCCTCTTTAAATACTTCTCATCTTAACTTTCAATATTTTCCACATTCTACAGAGTTTAACCCTAACTTACTGTGCATTTGTTCTGAATCAATCCTCTCTTAACTTCAGCCACACCTGTCTGCTTCACCTGCAGTGCAGGCCAGCACACCCCACACCCCAGACCCCACACACGTGTTTGCTAGCAGCACACCTTTTAAAAACCGGTTATTCTCTCCCAACCCCCCACAAGCGCCTTAAGATTACTCTCGCGCTCCTTATTTAATGGCCTTTTTACTTTTCTGGTTATCATTTCTGCAGTTTTAAAAAAACGTCTGCTATCTCTGGGAGCTTTGTGCCATACAAAACACAATGGGTAGCCACAAACCTGCATCACGTACACCGCTTACACTCAGTGTTATATTTTTACTACATTTTTGTCATATTTTTAAACTTTTTGCTCACTGCTACGTACAGTGAGTGTAGTATAGAGTACAGCCAACCATGGCATCCTACGCACAAGTCACGGGGGGAGGGGGGCTGTGTGCCAGCTCAGGCCCTTCTCCGGGGCCTGATGCCAAGTTCACAGTAGCGATAGCAGCAGCAGTTGCCCACACGTGAGCCAGTGTGGAGTCCGCTGCGTCGCCTACAGCGACATCCTAATCAATACCTAACGTGGAGGCGCTGGCCCAAGGTCGTCAAAAATTAACGCAAAGAGAATCTTCTTTTTGAAATCCGAGAACACGGCTCATGCCGCCGTGGAGACGATGCCGGGGGTGACGGTCAGGGACTGGCAGGTCGCTTTGGAGCCACTGACATCCCCCTCGGTCCGCGTGGTCATCGCCAACGTACCTCCGTACATCCCCCAACAAAAACCTCAAAGAACAGTCAGCAAAACTGGGCGCCATGACATGCAACATCCAGCCGATGCCACGGAGCTGCAGGAGCCCCAACCTTAAGCACGTCCTGTCCTTCCGAAGGCAGGTCAACATCCTCCTCCCCACCGGGAGAGCAGAAGAGGCCTCCTTCACCGTGGTGTATGGCGGATGGGCTCACAAGCTCTTCTGTTTTATGTCCCCTAAATTATCGCCATTATTTGACTTTAAATTCAACCGCTCTGATGTTGCTTGTAAGCAATTCTCTCCACAGCTCTGTGCAGCGCTTTATGACCCTCGGGTGAAAAGCAATTATTATTATTATTCACTGCGCCAGCACACTGCCCTTGCATACTGTGATGTTATCCGTCAATGAGTATTTTTTTAGTTGCGGGAGGAACGCGGAGAACCCGGAGGAAACCCACGCTGAGCATAAAGTTTGTGACTCGAAGCACCTTTCTTGTGAGACGCAGACTTTGCCACTGCGCCACGCGGCGCCGGAGAACTCGATGCCGACCGGTGAACGTGGAATTGGCGACGGTGGCGTCGACCATGATGACGGCGTAGATGCTGACCTAATGACGCGTGATGTGTTGTGAATCTCTCAACAGTACATGGTCCCGTTTGTCCTGAACCAGAGCGGCTCCTTGCTGTATTATCTCACCCTCGGCTCTGTCGGTAAGCTGCGCCTGGACATTATCTCACTCACCTTATTAAGCACACAAAACCTTGAAACATTTGTGTGTACGAACGTTGGCAAACGGTGGCTTCGTCGATTTGTGGTTGCCTATATCCCTCTCCCTCAATCGCTCCCCCCCTCCCCCTCTCCGCAGACCTTTCCGTGGCTGTACCTCTGACCAACTCTCTCACGTTCGTCTTCACACTCGTTACGGGGAAGCTCCTGGGAGAAAACATCGGAGGAACAAGTGAGCGCGCAACGGAACAGCACGTGACCATTCACACGGCCCGCAGCAAGAGAGCGGGAATGCAGGAAGAGCTTGCCATGGTGACGCTATGTGTAGATTCTGAACGTAGCGTGTTAATCTCTCAGTCGCATCTCATTGTCATAAACCGCTTCGTCCTGTACAGGGTCGCGGTGAGCCAGAGCCTATACCGGCAGACACAAGGCGCAAGGCAGGGATATACCCACAATGGGACGCCAGTCCATCACTGGGCACGGAGGGCAATTTAGTCTGCAAGCCAATTAACCTATGCAGCAGCATGTTTTTGGACTGTGGGAGGAAACCAGAGTGCCCGGCGAAAACCCACGCGGACACGGGGAGAGCATGCAAACTCCACACAGAAAGGCATCCGAGCCGAGATGCGAACTCGGGACCTTCTTGCTGTGAGGTGACAGCACTACCCACTGGGCCACCGTGCCAGTGAGTAGCGCTGTAACCAGTGTTTTGTCATGTGTTAACGACCTAGAGCGAGTGATTTTTTTTTTGCAATAGGAACTGCACGAAATCTACAATTAATTACTCGAGTGTTGCAGTACGTTGGGTGTTACCCTTAATCCTTTGCATGGTTGCATCAAATGCATTGGGGGAAGTAACAATAATTAATTATTCTACTTAAATCCACTAAAAAATATATGCACCACAGTTCTTTTAGGATGCAATGTCAAGAATATCCTGCACAGACTCAATATTACGTTACCATTTGCTATCCCGATGACATCCAAATCTATATCCATCCAAAGCTATTCATCAATGTGTCTGGTCTTTGCATGTCGTCCGCACTCTCAACTGTAAAGGCCTGGCTCCATTCAAATTACTTAAAATTAAATGGCAACAAAACAGAAGCTTGTGGGAACTCCGCAGCAATTGTCCAAGACTGAACTTGTCCAATTGATGCTTGACGACCAGACCATTGCAGTTGCTCTCAGGCGCCTGAGGATGCCTCTAACGTGTGAGGCGAAACGTCGCGAGGTGGAGGGCGGGGGGAAGCGATCGATGCGGCTGTCCCGAGTGAGCAGCTTTTCGAAGCAATCATCAAAGCTTACTATCGAAAAAAGTGACTTGACCCAGAATTTGAGGATGATTGGCCAAGCCGTTTCCATGCTGTGGTCATTCAAAGAGCCTTTCTTACACACACACACGCAGTGGACTTGTCTTATATCGAATTGATGCTGACAGGTAATGATGTGGATCCCCACAGGGGCACTGCTGGGCTTGCTGCTGATGGGGGTCGGGCTCACGCTGTGCGTCACGAGCAACGCACTGCGCGAAGCGACGCCCACTCGCGTCTTCGATGACCCCAAGTGAGGTCACCGGCTCCGGTATCCGATGGGCTGGCGCTCTCCACACCGTGCCCTTGCGCCCGGCGTCTTCTGTCCCGTCGCGGCGGTGCTCTGGGGAAACGCGGCGCGAGAGAGTTTTGGTGACGATGCCAAACGGCTGACGCGAGAGCGGTGCGGGAGGCCCTCTGGGCCCACGTGTTGGATGCCGCCCATCGCTTCAGTCCGTTTGATCCGTGACAACTCATTTGTTATTTAAAGGAAAGCCTAGAAACACTACATTATGTATATAAGTTGCGTCTCGGCGAAGGGCCACTTGCAGTGACAAAAGTAAACAGAGGCGTGTGAGTGTGTGTGCTAACGTGTTGTTGCTGAGTCATTTTGAAGATTCTTTGTGTCTCGCGGTAAGAAAAAGGTTCCTTGCTCCTGGTGCGAGCGGCCAGCGCAGTGTGCAGTCCGATTGAGGACTCTCTTAAACAGTGTTGTAAAATACGTGCAACTGACAAAGATATTTTGAGCTTGTTTTTCGGTGTATATATATAAAATAAAATTGTTCTTACGCTTGGATTCATAACTTGTTTTCAGACCTATGCTAATTGATAATGTAAAAAAAAAAATTCTGTATTTACAGACAATATTTGCGCGTTAATTAATTAATTAATTAGCTCCTTACGTGTGATGCGGAGGTCAGTCAAAACGTGGAGTCATACACAGGTCTTAAGCGGTACAGGCTCTGCATCGCTGGGCCATTCACCTGCTTAGAGCTGGTGTATGGATGGATGCCTTCGGTGGTAAACAAACTTTCGAAATGAATAGACTTTTGTAAGTGGTGCAGAGGTTATCTACCTACCTATCTTTATAACAGGCACATTGCAGAACAACTGCGGTGTGGTGTCGGACAAGGCCCGCGTGCGTGCTTTCACACATTGTAAGTCGTCACAATGGTGTCACAAACTGTACGAACCGGGCGAACTGTACAACGAGAACGTGCAATTGTGCAAAGCGTTATTACCGAAAGCTTGGCATGGCTCTTTCTTGCCATGTGGCTTATGAGTGGGATTGTTATTTGCCTGTTGATGTTGTTTTCAGGGGCGGCACGGTGGCGCAGTGGTTAGCGCTGTCGCCTCACAGCAAGAAGGTCCCGGGTTCGAATCTCTCGGCTCGGGTGCTGCTTTCTGTGTGGAGTTTGCA
>JAZEWT010000005.1:24521221-24532912 GCA_036362905.1 Mordacia mordax
CACCTGTCCCCTAGTGATTATAGGTCTCACCTGTCCCTTAGTGATTATCGGTCTCACCTGTCCCTTAAGAGTGGCTGAAACTCTCCTCAGCTCTACTAAGTGATCGTTGCATGCTTGCAGACACAAAATAAATATGCACGGAGGGAAAGATTCTCCAAATATCTTCAACGGACATTTGAGGCAGATGTCAGGAGCACATTTCAAGGCTAGCACGGCACATGAGCTGGTAAAGTGGCCAGCACCCTGCCTGGCCTTCTTTATTACCCTGTAGAAATGTTTACACTTCACGCTGGGTATCTTTTTGCGGCTGAGTCTACCCGAGGGAGGCCTAGAACCGGTTCAGATAATCGTCACTGGTGTTGGCCGTGAGTGTAAAATCGAACTCGAGTGCTGAACCGCTGCACCATGACTCCACAAAGACAAAGATTCCCCATATAGCCTTAACAGACTGTAGGGTCAAGTTTTCTTAGCGAGTACTTGAGTGCTCACTACACAAAGACAAAGATCCCCCCCGTATAGCCTTAACAGACTGTAGGGTCACGTGCCGTTAGCGAGCACCTATGAAGGTCTACACAGCACACGAGGGGGTGGGTAACCAACACTACGCCCAGGACCGGTTCATATAATCGTCACTGGCGTTGGCGGTGAGCGGGATTCGAACTCGGATCGCCGGGTTCATAGCCCAGCGCGCTAAGCACTGAGCTAGCGCCCCCCACACTACACACACACGCAGACACATACACAGACACGCAGACACATACACAGACAAAGACACACGCATGGGCGCACGTACGTAGCGGCTCCTTGGGAAGTGCTGGCTGTGAAACGGCGCTGGGCTCGCTGTGCCCGGCGCTGTTCACAGCCGTCACGCGGAACTCATACCACGTGCCCTCGTCAAGGCCCTTCACCGTGTGCTGGGTGTCTGCATGGACGGAGACAGAGGGACGTGGGCTATGGTCAGAGAGACGCGGAGTCACGACATTGTCTTCAACCGCACACAATGCGATGCAAACTTCGGTTTTTAGAACTCGGGTCGGGGCAGCGCGGTGGCCCAGTGGGTAGCGCTGTCGCCTCACAGCAAGAAGGTACCGGGCTCGAATCTCGACTCGGGTGCCTTTCTGTGTGGAGTTTGCATGCTCTCCCCGTGTCCGCGTATGTTTTCACTGGGCACTCTGTTTTCCTCCCACAGTCCAAAAAAACATGCTGCTGCACAGGTTCATTGGCTCGCAGACTAAATTGCCCAAAGTGCCCGATGATGGACTGGCGTCCCATCGTGGGTATATTCCTGCCTTGCGCCTTGTGTCTGCCGGGATAGGCTCCGGCTCACTGCGACCTTGTACAGGACAAAGCGGTTTCAGACAATGAGATGAGATAACTCAGGTCGCATCTTTCAGATGCTTCGCAAAGAAAATGGTAATAATAATAATAATAATTTCTACATTTCTAAAGTGCCTTTCACCCGAAGGTCACAAAGCGCTGCACAGAGCCATCACACCTAAAACACTTGCACATGTCAATAAATTACTTCAACGGTCATTTCTTGCGTCATAAAGTAATTTCCTCCCACAACACTGGCTTCTTCCACCGCACACTAGATCGTGAGAGCCGTCGCCGGCGCGAGCGAGCGGCCCCTCCGTGCAGCGGCGCCAGCCACGTGCAGCGGTGCCAGCCACGTGCAGCGGTGCCAGCCACGTGCAGCGGTGCCCGTACCGTAGATGGCCGAGGTGGAGGCGTAATTCCAGTTGACGGTGCCACGCACTCGCTTCTCCAGCACGTAGCTGGCGACGGGCGCGCCTCCTGTGCTCTTGGGCGGTGCCCACATGAGCGACACCGTGTCCTTGGTGACGTTGGTGGCACGCGGGGAGCCCGGCGCGGTCGGGGGAGCTGTGGGCACAGGCGCCACCGTCATCGTCGTCATCATGGCTGGTGGTTAACGTCGTTTACGTCATCGTTATCATGACAATCGTCATCCTCAGCCGTTGCCATTACGCTGGGCAGGGTGGTGGCACGCCCGTGATCCAGCGCTTGTTATTGCATGAGAACCAGTGTCGCCAATATTTGAGGAATTGGGACAATTTGTCATTGGATTTGTTTGAGCTGAATGTCATCACCCAATGGATATGTTGTCGAGATTGAGCCTTTCCAGAATGCTACACGGGCGGCGCGGTGGCCCAGTGGTGAGCGCTGACGCCTCACAGCAAGAAGGTCCCGGGTTCGAATCTCTCGGCTCGGGTGCCTTTCTGTGTGGAGTTTGCATGCTCTCCCCGTGTCCGCGTGGGCTTTCGCCGGGCACTCCGGTTTCCTCCCACAGTCCAAAAGCATGCTCCTGGATAGGTTGATTGGCTTGCAGACTAAAATTGTCCCGCAATGCCCGGCGATGGACTGGCGTCCCGTCGTCGGGTGTATTCCTGCCTTACGCCCTGTGTTTCCGGGATAGGCTCCGGCTCACCGTGACCCTATATAGGATTAAGCGGTTTCAGATAATGAGATGAGATGGGAGAATGCTACACCTGCTCGGCTATTTATCGGTGCTTGCAGTCGGAACACTCGCATATTTTTGCAGCATCAATTTCTGCTTCATTTGCTGTGGGCAGGGCTAGGGGCAGGGCAGCAGGAATGGTGGCCCTTGCCAAATTCATATCAGTCTGTCGGGTCCAGCGCTGTTAGCGAGCACCCATGAAGGCTCGTACGGCGCACGAGAAGTGTCGATGACAAGCAGTACGTCCGGCTGCCTTTGGCAATGTTCACACTCCACACGAAGTACTCATTTGAGGCTGAGCCTATCCAGTGAAAGCTCAGAACCGGCTCACAAAATCGTCACTGGTGTTGGCCGTGAGCGGGAATCGAACTCGGGTCATCGGTTTCATAGCCCAGCGTGCTAACCGCTGCGCCACCGCTCCCCACACACACACACACACACGTGCTCACGTGTACGGTCACGCACGTACTCGCTTGCTTCTCGACGTTTACGGTGTCCGACTCGAGCGCGTCGCTCTCGCCCTCCGAGTTGATGGCGCGCACGCGGAACTGGTAGGCCTTGCCCTCGTCCACCTTGTCCGTGCTGAATGTGGCGGCGTCGCCCGCCGTCTCGCCCACGGGCACCCACGAGCGCTTGTCCGCCTGGCGCCGCTCCACCAGGTAGTGCGTCACGGGCCGCCCGCCGTCGTCCAGCGGAGGCTGCCACGCCATCGACACCTGCTTGCCTTGCACGCTCGTCTCCAGGGGACCCTGCGGCGCTTTCGGTTTGTCTGCAGACGTGGAGGAGCGTCAGCGGCGGTCCGGCATCGCGTACTCGTAATAAAACGGACGACGCATTTAGTTCAGTACAGGGGGGAAGAGGGGTTATGATACAACCATACCAATAAGAAATGTAAATGACTTTCACCTCTTGACGGTAATAATAATAATTGCACTTCTAGAGCACTTTTCACCCGATGGTCACAAAGCGCTGCACAGAGCTGTGGTAATCGTAAATCTACCATTGTTGCTGTTGTTATTGCTGTTGGTGTTTACAGTAAAACTTCTCATAGCCAGACTAATTTGGGGCAGCCTTCAGGCTCCAAATGCTGACTTTCTCCAATTCGGCTTTGGGAGGATTCACTGTATTGCAATGTTTGCTGGTCATGTGACAAGATGAAGAAAAGGAAGCGCGTGCACGTGTGGTCACATTCTCGCCTGACACCTGGACTTTGTGCTGCTAAGGTTTGTGTCTGGGATTGGTGATTGTCTGCCGGTATGGCGCAATATTTTTACGCGCGAGTCCAAATTCGGACTGGCACAATAGGCCTACTCTTCAACAAACGTCATGGGATCTCTAAGGTGCACTGTGAAGGAGACGGCGTTTACGTGTGGTTAATACACGTGCAGTATTAATGCAGGAGGGTACGGGGCTCGAACTGTTAACTTCTGCAGTGCACGGCAGACGCACCACCACTCGACCGCCCGCTTCATCCCAGGTCACGTTGCCGGAGGCTATCCCGGCAGACACAGTGTGCAAGGCAGGGATATGCCAAGAAGAGGACGCCAGTGCATCACAGGGCATCGGAGGCAATTTAATCAGTAGGTCAAATTAGACTCGGCAGCAGCATGTCTTTGGAGTGTGAGAGGAAACCACATTGCTCTCGGCTAAAGCCAACGTGGACACGTGGAGAACATGCAAACCCCACAGAAAAGCACCCGAACCGGGAATCTAACCCAGTGCGTCTTGCTGTGAGACGGCAGCGCTACTCACTGCACCATCGTGCCACGTCACCGCTAAGTGGCGACGTGTGCGTTGACGACTATCGCGAGCTGACGGTGGTGGGGGGGGGGTGGGTATGGGGTTGCGCGTAGGCGGGTACCCACCGATGACCTCCAGGTTCATGTTGATCTCGGTGGAGCCCACGGGGCTCTTTAGAACCAGCCTGAGGCTGCCGCTGTCCTCGCGCCCGCATTTCGACAGGCTGAAGCTGGCGCCGCCGTCCGAGCGCTCGAGGTGCGTGCGATCGTCCTCGCGCACCTCCGTGGCGCCGTCGTCCCGCGTCCAGTTGGCCGAGCACGACGTGCCCTTGCAGCGGTACGGCACGGTCACCAGCGCCGTCTGGCCGGCGCGCACCGTGATGGGGTCACGCTCCAGCGCGGCGCGAGCATCCTCCTCAATCTCCGGAGCCTCTGCGGTGCGGGAGAAGGTCAAATGTTAAAGGCGCAGCCCTGCAATTTTTCGCTTGGGTAAAATGCTGGCAGAAGGGCCTCTGGTAGAGAGAGCTCGAGTGAAACTGTATAAGTTCTCATGCGAGCAAGATGTGATGTCTTAAGAGAGTTGGTGAGTACCCACACTGTAACTCACCACATGCATCCTGCCTACTAGATGCTGCTGCACGAACAGAGATGGGAGGACTTATGAAACGTGCCCCATTGTTTCAACTGCCAATCTGACGACTTGTGGACTGCAAGTCCATTGTATTAACAATAACCCCACAGACGCACGCCAGTTTGAGGGTATTGGGAGTTAAAATGTTGACAATCATCAGCAGGGCGGCATGGTGGCCCAGTGGTTAGCGCTGTCGCCTCACAGCAAGAAGGTCCCGGGTTCGAATCTCTCGGCTCGGGTGCCTTTCTGTGTGGAGTTTGCATGCTCTCCCCGTGTCCGCGTGGGTATTCGCCGGGCACTCCGGTTTCCTCCCACAGTCCAAAAAGCATGCTGCTACATAGGTTAATTGGCTCGCAGGCTAAATTGCCCCGCAGTGCCCGGCGATGGACTGGCGTCCCATCGTCGGTATATCCTTGCCTTGCGCCCTGTGTCTGCCGGGATAGGCTCCGGCTTCACCGTGACCCTGTATAGGACTAAGCGGTTTCAGACAATGAGATGAGATGAGACAATCATCAGCCACGATTTATCCATTGATGGATGAAGATTTTTCCTTCCAGTGCCACATATTTAAATATTTGCTCATCCACCTCCGGCCACTCTCGGGTGATCGACGTTGAGGGCTGAACGCAGCTTCTCATCGTCGTCACGATGGACCTCTACGGTCACCGTCTCACGCGCTCTTGAGATGCACCGATCGATCTAACACCTTCACGGCAGCTGACATTCCCTCACTGCAGCTCCACCTGTATTCATCCACCCACCCGTTCATTTGTCTTTTTCTTTATGATCATATGGCCAAGTGTCCACCCATTCATCTGTCCGTCGTGTCATCATCCGTCAGTCCATCTGACCACCATCTGTCACGTCACTCATCTGCCTGCCATTCCATCCATCGCTCTGCCCGATCAACCCGTCCGCGCGACCGGTGCGCTCGCGACCTGCTGCGTGCAACCTGTCCGCGCGTCGGCGAGCGCGCTTACCCGCGGTGATGTACTCTGGCTCCGCCTCCTCCACGTGGACTCGAGGCTTCCGACCGCTCGGCTCGAGCTCCTTCACCGACGTGTCGATGTCTGCGAAGCGCGACTTGCGCGCTGCACACGGACGCACCCGCGCGAGTTAGCGCGCGACCTTCACCCGAGCACCAAACACGGACGTTAAGTCAAAGGTCAGGCGAGCCTTGACGTCAGGCAAAGAAACATTTTCTTCCGCCGACGTTGCCGTGAGCGATTCAAATTCACGGTCGCAAGTAGATTTGAGAAGACATTCCTTCTCGTCTGCCTTACATTGTCTCGTTTGTATTTTGCCCTGACTTGTGTTGCTCCATGTGCTGAGTTCTACCATGGAGTCTTTAAGAGTTTTGAAGAATTCTAAAAGCAATGGTCTCACTGAAGTGTAAATTGAGTCTTCAGTGAACAACGTGAATAGGTAATAATCCTGCAGATATGATTGCAGTTCCAATGCTTATGATTACTGATGAAAATTATTTTAATTAAAAATAACCACACCTGACATTTTTTAAGTGAAACCTGGGCAGTTGAATGTCGATGTTTCATTTCAATTCCGATGACATCTAATTGAGGGTGCACCTCAAAACGCTAGCTGGACACCATGATACTCACGATGCACTTGCGCAATACCCACAGTGCACTCGACCAACATCAATAATGCACTTGATTATAACACCCACAATGCACCGGATAAACATCCGCAATGCACTTGTGCAGTACTTACGCTGCTATTGGATGTCACCCTACGACACGTTTTTATTTTCCAAAATACCCACAATGCACCTTCACAGTACCCACAGTGCATTTGCGAACGACCCAGTGTGTACTTGGACGGTACCCCCAGTGCAACTGCACACACACACACACACCGACTGGCTGTTTGCGAGGCTGCCCCTTTCTTCGCAGGCCAGCGTTTGGGTCAGCGTCCAGTCCGTTTTGTCCAGTGTCCTCGTCACCAATCCCACGCAGGTGACTCAGGTCTTTCATTGGGAAAAAGCAAGCGGGTAAATTACGTAAACAACACAAAAAACACACACACGCGCACACACACCTCCGCGTATTGTGTAACAAAGTGGTAGCTGTCACGATGTAGGTTTTCACGGCTCGATGCGTCATGATTGCTTCGCAAAGCTGCTCTCTCGGGACAGCCGCGTCGATCGCTTCCTCTCTCCACCTCGCGACGTTTCGCCTCAACACGTTAGGCACTGCGTCCGAGGATGCCTTTAACGTGTGAGGTGAAACGTCGCGAGGTGGAGATGATTAAGCGATTGACGCGGCTGTCCCGAGAAAGCAGCTTTTCAAAGAAATCATCAACATTGTAGCTATTGTTGCCTGTAGTAATACCAATGGTAATTTCTCTGGCCAAAAGCATTACTGCTAAGCAATGATTATTGTCTTCCAATATACCAAGGGCAGCGATGCTTTTCCTTACTTAGGGCCGAATAGGATTTCCAAATGCATTAATTACTTGGAGTGACTGAGTGCACTAAACTTCGAAACACACAGGTCAAAAATACTTGTCTCTAGAACGTGGTTAATGTGGCTAAGTTGCTTGCAGTGATGAATAATAATTATTGCATGAATAGAGCGCTTTTCACCCGAGGGTCACAAAGCGCCGCACAGAGCTAAATATCGTTTGTGGGTCGTTGAAAAGGTGTAGGCCTCATGTATCTGAGGGCCGTATGAAATTAAGTCATATCCTCATGTAGCTCAGTAATGGGCATTTGTTGGTGGCTGAGTCTAAGCCATAAGTTTATTGACATTTGGTGACATTGTTGACAGTAATCACATGACAATCCTACTTGTGTAAACACGTACTTACCTCCTATGCTTTATTATTTCACCAGGTCAGCTTAATAAGCAATGATTAATACAAAGTGTCATCAGTCATTATAAAGCACATACACATACTAGCCTGCAACAATCATATGTTAATGAGCCATACAGAGATTATCTCCATTGTACCATTATGCCCATTCGTATTACTTGCAAAATAGTAGAGCCAATGGAAGTTGATATCACTGAGCTAGCTCTGAGATCCTTTAAAGTGATCTCTGGTCCATACAGTAGGAGGGTAGCACTTTACCACCTGCTGTGCCACTGACGGTGATGTTTGTCACTTGACATTTCATTGAAAACCGATTATTTTTAATCCCCAGTGATACATTTTTTTAATCAAAACTCGGCAAAGAACGAAAATGTAGGCGACGGGCGTTTGTTGTGCAGTCAAGAGTTCACCAACTCTGGTGATCTCGGTGAATCCGGTTTACCGTCGAATTTAAGAAACCCAGATGCAAACATAGGATCTCAGCGGTGTCAGCTCAGTTGACTTCTGACAAACACGGCAACCACAATATAAATACTACTACAATAGTCGAAAATTACACCATAATAATTATACACTCACGGGTCTACGATGTGTTTCAGATTGCGTGTTGTAAGGCATTATTTAAGGAACGCGCACGTTGTTTCAAATGCCGCTCTGGAAGATGAAATACGACCTCTGGATCGCCAGCTGAGTGTGTTAACCATGACACCACCATGGCAGCATCCCGAGAAGTCTCAAATAATGTGGTGTGGCTATACTTAGCACAGATCTCTTGCTTTTAGAGAAGCAATCATACGCACCAAAATGCTGGCAGTGAAGGATAAATATTATTTTGGCATCTGTGTTGGAGACTGTCCCAGAAGCCTGCCTTAAAAAAAGCTCCCAGGACGTTGTCCCAAACAGAACGTGGTGGCAAAATCTCAAAAACACATCAGAGAGAGCTGTGCAGCGCAACCCTGGAAACCAACTCAGTTGTAATGCACATTTGAAATCACAATTATTCTTGTCCCCCCCCGCCCCCTCGAGGTGCTAAGCTGTCGCTCCCCATCTGTGAGCGCCTGCAGTGGCGCCGGCTCGAGTACCCATGCCGTCGTATCGGCGGTCGGTAAACCCCGACTCGTCCTCGTCCCAATCGTCGTCGTCTCCGTCCTCCAGTCCGTCCACCAGTCCAGATTTTCCGTCTGAACCTGTGCACAAACCGTCAGCGGAGTCAAACCGAGGGACTGGGGTTGTACACGGGAAGCAGGTGCGGTGCACGGTCCGTCACCTACCCTGGGGCTTGAGTAGAGAACGCTGTCGTACACTTTGTCATAAGCTCGGCAAGCTGCAATTGCTGTAAGATCCGAAATGTTATTGCCATCTATTATTCTCGGCTGTTATTTACTTTAACAATTAAACGTATGAGTGATCCAGACCAGCCATATGATTCATGGTTCTTCGAAGACCAGTCTGTTTTTGAGGTACCTATCCTGGGAAACCTGAGTTTCACACAAATTAAAAAGTGGTGAACCAATGGTGAGTGAGTGGTGAGTAATGGGTGAGTGGTGGCTAAGCGGTGGGTACGGGGTTAATGACAAATGATTGGGTGGGTGATTGAGTAATGTTTGAGTGGAGGGTGAGTGAGTGGTGAGTGATGGGGGAGTGGTCGCTGAGTGGTGGGTGTGGGATTAATGGTGAGTGGTTGGGTGGGTGATTGAGTGATGTTTGACTGGATGGTGAGTGAGTGGTGAGTGATGGGGGAGTGGTCGCTGAGTGGTGGGTGTGGGATTAATGGTGAGTGGTTGGGTGGGTGATTGAGTGATGCTTGAGTGGAGGGTCAGTGAGTGGTGAGTGATGGGGGAGTGGTCGCTGAGTGGTGGGTGTGGGATTAATGGTGAGTGGTTGGGTGGGTGAATACGTGATCCGTGATTGTGTGGAACGTGAGTGAGTCGTGAGCAGAGTTGCCACTTGTCCTTGTTTTCCAAAGATCAGTCTCTTTTTGGAGGCCACTTTCCAGGTAAGTTTGTAATGCTTCTCAGGGCAATAACGTTAAAGTGTTTCTCTGCTCTACGTCAATACACCACTCAAGACAAAGTGTTTACACGGTGGTTCTCCCCTCTGCAGAATTCCGTTGGTACTTCGAGACATGTTTTATGCGCGTGCGGCGTTCAATGTCAAGTCATAAATTATGACGATCTTCATGAAGCAACACTCGTTCTATCCATCCAAGGTCGATGATTGGCTGAGTCCACCAAATGGGATTTGAACTCATGGCCTTCCAATCGTAATGTGAGCACTGGGAATACAGCACCACCCTGCCAGGCTGCAGTAGGAGGTCGGTGGTGACAGAACACCAGTGAGAATTATTACGTATTTTCCTTTAACAGGGCAATGGTTTTGCTGACCTGTTGAGGTGTTTGTTACTTGTGCGTGTGCACCACTGCCAAAGCAGAGTGATATCAGTGTAGTCAGCTATGCTTACTGTCTGCCTCCATTTAAATGCGGCAACAAAAACCCAATCACCTGTTAGTCAAGAGCCGCGATTGTACAGCACCGCACTCTGCGGCATTGTAAATCTGTTCAATCTGTGAACGGGTGGTAGCGATCGGGACTGAAATGCAATCCGCGCGGTGGACACGTTACTGACCATTGAGACCGTTTGATCCATCGCCTTTTCCATCCGAGCCATCGCCTTTTCCATCCGAGCCATCGCCTTTTCCATCCGAGCCATCGCCTTTTCCATCCGAGCCATCGCCTTTTCCATTACCGCCCGTTCCAAGTCCATCCAAGCCTGCAACGCCATCAACGCCACCACCACCACCACCACGAAAAATGACAACCAAATTAACAACATGATCACTACCGTCATTGCCGTCACCACAATCCGTACCAAATTTACCAACATAAGCAACAGAATGCCTACCTTAACCTCCAGCAAAATATAATTGTCATCAAAACTATTTTCACAACGAACACTCCCTCTAATACCATATCGCAACAAGTACAGCCTCCACCACTATCACAACATCACAACCAACAATATCACTACCACCAGCACCATCACCATAATACCAACGAATTATCACTGCAATCTACAGACGAGTTACGGCTACATTTGGCATGGAGAGACACAGAGACACATTTCTCGACACGGAATGGCAGAGCCATGGAGACAGAGACACAGAGGGACAGAAACATGACAAGACATCTCGTTAGAGACCCTAAGAGAAGGGTATGGAGTGACACAGAGTAAGCCAGATATTGGCTGGCAGTCACAGCCTAGCAATAATGAGGCTCAGCCTTTCCATGCATGAAAGATCCGATGAGATCAGGTGCTTTCAGTGCAGATTTGGTCAAAGATCCAAGCTACTCACGTAACAATGTGCCTTCTTTTAATTCCTCTTCGATGGCTTTCGACTTTTTTTTGAAAATTATCGTCAAAGCAGAGGTTATCGTAATTGACCACTGCCCTGAAACAAATACAACTTCCAACTGCGGGATGATCTCTTGGCAGCGGGGACACATTTTCCTCTGCCACCCACTTGGCCATATCAACCAAAATTTGGAACTGGAAGTCTGGAATAACAACGGCCAGATGAAAGGCCTAGCGTCTCCTGCAATTGTGTCCACGAGCTTCGTGTACTTATAGAGATTCCAGAGCAGTGGCCCGCAGCACCCACGACGCGCTAGCGTACACACCGACGTGCTGATTGGTGGCCTTCTGTTTTGTCGACGGAGCGGCGTTTGCGTTAGCGTCCGGTCTGTTTCGTCCCGAGTCCTCGTCACCGGTCCCACGCTGGCGACTGAGGTCTTTGACGAAGAAAATAAATAAATATTCGCATTAAACAAACACACTCACACAGTCAAACCTCGTTTGTGAAAGTTTTACACTGGGAAATAGTGGTGAGTTCAGGAACGAGCTAAGTGGTTGGACGTTTAGTAGGCTGGCTGCCGGTCAGTCCACTCACACACGGGGTCGCATTTCACAGGATCAGCACTGTAATGAACAGGGTGATTTCCCACCACAC
>JAZEWT010000005.1:24548136-24560824 GCA_036362905.1 Mordacia mordax
TGCCTTACGCCCTATGTTTTCGGGATAGGCTCCGGCTTCACCGTGACCCTATATAGGATTAAGCGGTTTCAGATAATGAGATGAGAGATGAGATGGATTTACATTGAATGATTAATAAGAACAACACAATTTATAACGCATGCAAATTCCACTCCTGGTCATGGATTAAACAAAGATACGTAGGAACGAGAAAACCACAGAGAGGCATGGAGTCAGCCAGGTGGACATCCTGTGCCAGCCCGTCAGACACTGCTCCCTATATATTGTGATGCTATTGGCCAATTAATTAATGAGGTTTTTTTTAGTTCTGGGAGGAAACCAAGAGAATGCGGAGGAAACGCACACAGAACAAAGGAAGAACACACAAAGTCCACATATATAGGAACCCGAGGCAGGAATCCAACCACCTCCACAGGACCTTCTTTCTGTAAGGCGCAGAAGTTACCACCATTGCACCACCTCGCCGCTAATTATAGACCGTTCTGAATGTGGACTGAGATCACTCGAGCTGACATCTCCGTTTGTATAAAGGCATATGTAAGCAGAACTCTGTTGCATCCCCACATGTGAATTAAATGTCAGTGCCACTGGCCATCAACTTTTCTGACCAATACTCCAACACTCTCCAGCAGCAGCTGTTTCAGCAAGCAAACACTCAGAACTGGTTTTGAACCTCTGGGTCTCATCGGCAGTATCGGGCGAGTCAAGCAAAAGCTGCCGAGTTGTCGGCCGGTGCTGTTGCGGGCGTTTGCGGGGAAGGAGCAGGAGGAGTCGGAGGTTTTGGCCCCACCTTGAAAAAGCGCAGGTTCTTGCTCGGATCCAGTCGCTCCATTTGGATTTCAAACACGGCGGTGCCCTCGGCATTCACCTTCACGTGCTTCAGTGCCTTGCGAAGCGTTATTTCCTGCAGGACAAACACACCGCCGCCACACGTTTGCCACCTCTGGAGTATAAAAAAAACATAGCAGCGATCTTAGGAAGAAGACTATCTCACCACATCAGAAGATGGGACAGATGCGTGTGAATGGATTGTCTTCAGTGGTAGATTCATACAAAATTGATCAAAAGAATTGGACATTTAATATTCCAGGAAAGCATTTTTTTCAGAACAGCTTCCTAACAACAGGATGTCCCGGATAGGTGGCAAGCCTAGGATGAGTCTCTTTTGGTTGCATCTCACTCCAGGCGAGGCCTTCATGAGCACAGTCGATACCCACCTCCGTGGGCATAAACCACACACAGCTGGGCACACGAGCCCTCGCATCGGACCCCATCACAGGTTATTCGTTTATCACATTTATATACGAACGCCTTTCACGAAGAGGCCCCAAAGCACTGCAGGACACAGAGGTAGGGGGAGGCAGGGAGACTGACAGCTGACGCCAAATTGCCAGACAATGCGTCCTGAGTATTACGATGGTATCAAAAACCGGAGAACCCAGAGTAAACCCACACGGAACAAAGGGGTAAGACACAACTCCACACAGAAAATCGCCCAAGGCAGGAATCAAACCACCTCGGGCAGGAGCTTCTTTCCGTGAGATGCAAATATTACCACTACACTACTCTGCCGCCCTCGATAGCCCCAGGGGGTGGAATTGGTCAGAATTTTCCTGGACCAGACAGAAAGTTTGGTGTGCAGAAGCCATCCTGAGCCATAACTCGCACCACGGGGAGGTGGAAACGCCGTGGCGGCAACGGGATTCGCACAGGTGGCATGGGTTTACCGACACGACTGGCATATGCACCAGCTGACGCAATGATAGGCACACACACACACAACGTGCGAATGCACGCACACGTGGCGGCACGAACACACGTACATTTTCCTCTTCCTCCTTCTTGGCCTCCTTCATGGCCTGCAGGCGACGCAGCATGCCGCGAAAGTCCTTGATGCCGTACTTGAAGCAGATGGCCTCGTAGTCCTTCTTTTCGGCGCCCATGAGGATTTCCCAAACATCCTTCTCGTCGAGCGTCTTCTCGGGCACCTTCTCTTCCTCGATCCTGGGAGGTGGTGGGAAGGTGGTGTTGTTGTTTATCGACCAAAAATGCTGAGCACACGCCCAGAGGGCCAAAGCCAGTGGCCGGCAAGAAATGGCATCATGGACAAAAGTTAATACGCTTCTTGAAATGATAACACGTATAATGGACAGAGAATTTAGATTATTTGGCTACCGTAAATTCCAACATGTAATGTATGCCACTTTGATGAGTTATCATGTGTGGCCAGGTCGCCTCTGAAAGAGATTGGTGAGCTCAGTGGGCTTTGCATGGTATATATATATATATATAAAATAGTATTTTTTTAGTTAAGATGATGCGAGAGAATTCCAGAGTGGATCAGCGTGATGAAAGATACAGAAAGAGATGTGTTTGGACCTCTACTCTGGCTGGTTGAACACAGCACGGATCAAATTAAACAGATCGCACGTTCGAATCCCGCTTGTGGATTAACGTTCGAAGATAGGCTGGTGCCTACCTAGGTGAATTGGCCTGTTGAGTAAATTGCTCGAAAAAAAAATACTGACGTCACATCCTGGGTATAGCTCTGCCTTGCACCCTGTGTCTGCCGGGATAGGCTCTGGCTCCCCGCAACCCTGTACAGGATTAAGCGGGTACTTATACTAAACTGAACTCTTAAGTGTTACTGTTTATTTCATGATTATGGTTGGAGTTTCATCTTTATGCGAGTTGGTGTTGTGAGTTTGCTTAATTGTGTTGCATAAATCCCCTTTATAGGGTTTGCAAGCTCAGTTTGTATTTCCTACTGTAATAATAAACATCTTTCAATCTAAGACTTATCTTTGCACTGCATGCATGTGCGTGTTCATTAACCCTTTGGTCAATGTCAGTCCACTGCTGCAGAAGGGCCTTCCCAAGAGGAAAACGTCAAGGAGGTAATTCCACGACGCTTCACCGCACAGGTTAATGCGCACTGATGAAAGTATCGAGCGTGGACGTGGGAGCATAGACGCACAGTACAACAATGGACCTGTACTGCATTGCCCTCTACCGCCCACCACCACGTAACTCATGCTGCTGCAAAAAATACACTGCCACCAAACGCGACACAGTGACAACGTCTCATTTCATTATCTGAAACCGCTTAGTCCTATACAGGGACACGGTGAGCTGGAGCCTATCCCGGAAACACAGGGCGTAAGGCAGGAATACACCCGACGACGGGACGCCGGTCCATCGCCGGGCATTGCTGGACAATTTTAGTCTGCGAGCCAATCAACCTATCCAGGAGCATGCTTTTGGATTGTGGGAGGAAACCAGAGTACCCGGCGAAAACCCACACGGACACGGGGAGAGCATGCAAACTCCACACAGAAAGGCACCCGAGCCGAGAGATTCGAACCCGGGACCTTCTTGCTGTGAGGCGTCAGCGCTAACCACTGGGCCACCGCGCCGCCCAGGGACAACGTCCCACGCGCATATAAACTGAGCATTGAGAGCTTCGTGCATTGGACCGCTGATGCATGGACGTGTCTATGTGTGGCAGGACTGAGCAGCGAGTGCGCGCTTCACCCATTCTTTCTGTGTGGCAGAGCAGAGATGACAACAGATCTCATCTCATCTCATTCTCAGAAACCGCTTAGTCCTCTACAGGGTCGCGGTGAGCCGGAACCTATCACGGCAGACACAGGGCGCAAGGCAGGGATATACCAACGATGGGACGCCAGTCCATCACCGGGCATTGCGGGCTCTTTAGTCTGCAAGCCAATTAACCTATGCAGCAGCATGTTTTTTGGACTGTGGGAGGAAACCGGAGTGCTCGGCGAAAACCCACGCGGACACGGGGAGAGAACTCGCAAACTCCCACACAGAAAGGCACCCGAACCGAGATTCAAACCCAAGGCGACAGCGCTACCCGCTGGGCCACCGTGCCTCTCATGACAACAGGTATTGCTAGGGAATTGGCAGCGCACCACTTTCTAATTGTTCCTTTGCCCAGTGAATGGTACCCCATCGGGACAGTGGTTTGCATCGTGATGGCTCAAAACTGGCCGAATATTAGATAAATGAGGCGGAAAATATCAGTTTCGTAATGGCCTCATGCTAAGTTGTAGGTATTCGTGTACAAACACTGGCAAATAATGGTTGATAATTGATCCAAGAATAGGCAAATATTGGCTGCTTGATGTTCACAAATTCTCCAAATGATGGTCTAAAATTAATTAAATTATTGTTCAACTATAGATCAATCACACATTAACCAATTTTATGAAACATTATTAGCCATTGTATGGCCCAACATCACAGTTAATAGTCCCATGTTCGAAGACGTGTATAGTGTATTTGCATGTATGTTGTCAAATTATCTGTGAAAATATGAAAAAGGAAGGTTTTACTATTTCTGCCAATAACACACATGTTAAGGTCTTAAAAAATAAAAGAGACAATTTTCACAAAACGCGAAGATTGCAAAAAAATACGCAAACAAAACACCCTGATAATGTATGCATTGTCCCTGAATTTGATTGGCCCAAACCAGAGAGAGCTTTCTTTGGATCCTAGTCTCAGTGTTAGCCAGGTGTTGCTGACATCTGTTTTGTGAAAAGTGTCTATTTGGTGTTTTTAAAACCGTAATACTTGCATTATTGCCAGGAATGGTTAAACTTTGTCTGTTTATTACATTTGTGTACTGGTATAAAGGTACACGTTGACACGTGAAAACATTTATGTTGTGCTGAACGGACAAAAAGACGCCTCATCGACTGTCTTTGAAACGAATCTGAAAACACGAATGTTGCTATTTTGTGAAGGCTTGCAGCCAGTATGTGAAGGCAAATGTAAACCACCACAAGCATTCTTTCCTACTTATGGCTCAACTCCACACATCAAGAGAAAGCACGCAAACATTTGTGCGGATAAACCACTGGCTCTACGATCACTAATCCCACGCACAAACGTGTTGGTGGATTTTAGGCGAACACCAAATACTAGCATTTTTGCATAATGTTATGATAAATGGTAAAGGTGCAGTGCTGCAATTGTGTGCTCACACCACTGCTGGCGGAAGCTCAAGAGTATCGTTTCAAATGGTACTTGGCCTGCTCTTCCATGCTGACCACACATCTTGGAAAGAGCAGCAATATCCGCATTTTTCGCCATTAATACACGTGACCCACCGACTAATTACGGCATAGCCCCTTGTACTGCTGGGTGGACTGAGGAGGAATGTTCCAGAAATTGTTGCCCATAGTTTCAATGTGCCATGCCAGGAGAACAAACCAGTGATCTATGGATTGCAAGCCCATTGTGCAAAACAACAATGCCGCAGCAGCGTCTCTTTTCGATATTACAGCAAAAGAGGTACCTTTTCTTGAGCTTAGCGCGGAAGTCTCCCGTATCACCTTCCTCTGAATGTGGGGGTCACCGTGAAGAAAACAAGGTCCGGGTTATAGCAACGGTTAAATCTTCAATCCAACACAAGATCACAAACCGTAACAACAACAACCAATGACGTCCCCACGGTGCCTCTGCCAGTCCAACTGCACTTTGAGGCCGTGCAAAGTGCTGAAGGCTCCAGGTTGCATTGGCTGAGATGATAGGCCGAGGCACCACCTATTCCGTTAGTTTTATGCTGTATATATACACACAGGGAGAGTATATCGAGTCATTATCCATTTTCCACACTGCTGGTGGGTGAAGACCTCTCCACACCATGACAAGCATGTTATGGTGGGTTTACTCAAACACTTGACAACCCATTGGTGAGAAAGATTTATTTTACTGCCTTCCAACATATGGTCGCACAGTGAACTGAAATCGCTCACTTGACCCACTGAATCCACTTCCACTACCTGGATGGTGAGTGTGTGGGGGCTTTTTTATGAATTCCTTGAATCCACTCCCTTTCCGGATCGTGAGACGCTGGTAACTTTTTAGGCACTTGTAGAAGACGAAACAAAACATCTTTACTTTTTTGCAGATAACGAAATATGGAAAGGAGGTGTTGTTATTTTGTGTTGAACAAAAAACTCCCTACCTTTCATTTGTATTGGCGCTGTCTTGCGGACTGCATGCATCAGAACACAGCCAACGAAAACAACATAACAGGCTTTTATCATAACAATAATGTATACATTTCATTTTCTCGATAAAATATTGGCCAATTGAACTAAATTATAAGTAGTATTACTTAACAGACATCCACTTTAGCCAAGGGGTAGGTGGTTTACCACCAAATCACCCTGAATGAGCTTGCTGAGCTCACCGGATCTGAGAAGATAAGCTGATGTGTGAACCTGATTAATAATTGCATGGGTGGTCACTGGGGTATGCCACGTGCTCTACTGTCACTCCCTCGCATGTGTGGTGGATTTTGTTTGGGTTATAAGGTTGTCTCTCACAAAAAACAAACACTCATCATCAGTACTGGCCAAATCTATATATATATAAACGTTCCCCCGTCCTGTTTGCTTGCTTGCTTAATCAGGGTAAACTCTGCCAAATCAAAACCAAATCGCACGGGACCTTCGTAGAACGACGGCACTCGGTCCCATATGGGTCTTTGGCACCTTAGTGCGCGCTGACAGGGCCTTCCCTGGCCACCGGGACCGCTTGCAGTGCTTACGCCCGTGCCCTCACGGTACAATAAGCGGTGCCGCCATTACAATTACAATACCCGGTTAGGATAAGGGCTGCAACTATTACAATCCCCAGTTCGGATAAACGGGTGATCTATTACAATATCTTCTCATTGTCAGAAACCGCTTTGTCCTGTATAGGGTCGCGGTGAGCTGCAGCTTATCCCGGCAGACACAGGGCACAAGGCAGGGATATACTCACGATGGGACGCCAGTCCATCACCGGGCACTGAGGGCAATTTAGTCTGCAAGCCAATTAACCTCTGCAGCTGCATGTGTTTTGGACTGTGGGAGGAAACCGGAATGCCCGGCGAAAACCCACGCGTACACTTGGAGAACATGCAAACTCCACACAGAAAGGCACCCGAGCCAAGATTCGAACCCGGGACCTTCTTGTTGTGAGGCGACAGCGCTACCCACTGGGCCACCGTGCCACCCACCATGAATATCGTGTACCCAAAACAGTTGGAGTAGGTACATGTGCATTCAAACAATTGGATTTTTAGATTTTGTTCGCAATGAAAACCCGCTTTAGCTTTTGCTTTCGTACAGCGTGTTACTAATTTTTATTGTATGTTTTGTTTCGTTATGATTAAGTTCAAGTTCTTTTCTTTCACCGGGCACCATTGGGTTCGCGTTTGTGATTTTCACGTTCCTTTTTTGCACGGGTAAATCATAAAATTCACCCGCACAACGCACATGAATCAACCATCAATTTTCCCTGGGCAACGCTGGGTCGCCTCTGCTGGTATCCCAATATAAGAGGGACCTTGTTGAAAAAGTCTTGGGACTCAGAGGGGCTTTCTTGGGTAAATAATTCGCATAATCATCATTACCGATGTAAATAAACCTGCTTGTTATTTAACGTGAGGCAGAGATGAAAATCTGCATCCTCGATGTTTTAAACTCAGTCACCTCGGCTGCAGAGCAAACTGAGTCTCATCTCCTCCTACCATCCCCCCCCCCGGCCGCAGTTCCTCCCGCACGCACGTGAGATGGCGATCAGTGCCACGGCGATGGAGGCCTCTGCGTGCACATTGGCGGCGATGCAGCGGTACGTGTCCGCGAGAGTCGACGACACTTTGGGCACCTGGCGGGGCAGGACACACGCAGCGTCGAGAGGGACACGGGCGTTAAGACTCGCTCTCGAGCGTGGATCAGCGGATTGTGATCGGCAGCGGAGATCATTGAGAGCCCTGTCTCCTTCATTCACGACATCTACCGCAAACGCGCTGGCCACAGGGCAGCGGAGCACGTGAATTGTGAATTCGTTTGTGGAGAGATTTGCATGTTATCCTTAAAACAAACAAACACAAAAGTTATTGTTGTTGATTTGCCCTTCGTATGTCGTTGTTGTTGCTGACATGGCGTTCTGCCCACAGCTCTGTGCAGCGCTTTGTGGCCCTCGGGTGAAAGCCTTCTAGAAGTGCAATTATTATTACTAAATGCATGCGTTTTTTCCTGGGTATTCATGCATTTTCTCCCCCAAACCCCCCATATAAAGCACGTTTTTTTAAATTTGGCAAAACACTTCTGTGCAGCATCCTTGTGAATGATAGCTAGGCCTTGATGGGACGTTGACATTTTAAAATAATCATTAATAATATATTACATTTACATAACGTCTTTCACCCAGAGATCCCAAAGTACTTCAGGAAACCATAGAGGTGGGCGGTAGGCAGTCAGTTAGTGCCAACCCGCCAGACACGGGTCCCATATATTTTGATGTTATCTGAGGATGCCTCCGATATGGGAGGTGAAACGTCACGAATCAGAGAGGAGGAGCACTCTACACGGCTATCCCGAAAGAGCAGCGTTTGTAAGCAATCACCATTATGATGGCATCGACTTATCAATGAGGGTTTTTTTTTTTTAACAAGTGGGAGGAAACAGGA
Source organism: Mordacia mordax (assembly GCA_036362905.1). Lineage (NCBI taxonomy): Eukaryota > Metazoa > Chordata > Hyperoartia > Petromyzontiformes > Petromyzontidae > Mordacia > Mordacia mordax. The sequence goes on from JAZEWT010000005.1 coordinate 24,556,631, forward strand.
GAACTTGAAGGAGACCCACGCTGAACAGGGCGAGGAGGGGGGGGCACACACATGTCGTACCCGAAGCAAGAATGTAACTGCCTCGGGCAGGACCTTCTCTCTGTCAGGGGCAGATGTTACTCCTGTGCCACCCTGCCGCAGTTTTTGTTTTAAAGTAGCCATTGGTGGGCAGGTTAGGATTATGAACTCAGCAAATTCGAAAATCTGGATTAATCCCAGGTGACTAAAACGTGTAATCTGAGCCCAGGATCTCTGCGCTGCCAGTTCAGAGATCGAACTGTGGTGTTTTTTTTTTCAATGGCATGTGCCAGGGTGAGACTGCTGACCACTGTGATATCCGCCCACCCGTTAATCTCCTGAGCAGTTATTTTTACTTACAGAGCTAACATTGCCTGCAAGGTCAGGCTTTAATTTTCGCCGCTTACTTTTTAACGTCACGGTAAAAGCAAAGCGAAACGTCGAATGCAAATATGCTAATTGCTCGAATGTGATTGTAATCGTCGTCGTGTTATTGTTATAGTAATAGTTGCATAGGTTCAATGCGGGTAATTATATTTTGTGGAACGTAGGCAGACCCGGAGCTAAGGGGTAGGTGATCCGTTTGTTGTGTTGGCTAGGTTGCCTATAATTGTGAATTATGTACAATACAGTAATGGCCGGAAATAGGTTGGGTACTGGCACATAATGTTTTAGGATTTAATTCCCAGCTGACATAAACATCTCATTGTCAAAAACCGCTTAGTCCTGTACAGGGTCGCGGTGAGCCGGAGCCTCTCCCTGCAGACACAGGGCGCAAAGGCAGGGATATACCAACGATGGGACGCCAGTCCATCACCGGGCACTGCGGGCAATTTAGTCTGCAAGCCAATTAACCTATGCATGAGCATGTTTTTAGACTGTGGGAGGAAACCGTTGTGCGTGGTGACAACCCACGTAGACACAGGGAGAGAACATGCAAACCCCACACAGAAAGGCACCCCAGCCTAGATTCGAACCTGGGACCTTCTTGCTGTGAGGCGACAGCGCTACCCACTGGGCCACCGTGCCGCCAGCTGACAACATTGGTGAGTGATATCCAAACTAGTTCCGCATTCACCCCCTTTTGCAATGCACTGCACTGACAAGTATGGTGAAGTAGGGAGTGACAGCTGGATGACATCACTAGATGCCATAATGGCCATACGTTTATACGGAGGGCACCTAGAGCGGATATTTTGGCCAAACTGTTCCACGCTAGCTCGAGACGAGAATAGCCACGATTTCCTCCACTCTATGCAACCTGCCAATTGACGGTGGTGGACCAACTTGTACAGATGGGGGGATATAGTTAGAGGATTTTATACACATTCCCAGTGGGAAACCTAGATGGTGACTGATGGGTAATCCGTGTGTTAACGATTACACTACGACAGTATCCCTGTGGTAGCTTACATGAATATGCGTCTGTGTCTGGTCTATAAGTTCTGTTTGTAAGGGCATATGAAGGGGGTGGTGTGGCCAACACCATGCCCTGCAGCCTCTATCCTTTAAATGCTGATGTTTATACACAGCACCAGGAACTTATTTCAGATTGGGCTGAACTAAAGGAGGCCCAGGACTGGGTCTCATAGACTCAACTCATATTAGCTCTTAACTGGGAATCAATTGCGGTTCACCGGGTTTGTAGCACAGCGCGCTAACCTCTGCACAAATTCCACAGCTGCCAAGAGTGAGTGGGAGAAATATGGCCATATACCCTGGGTCTCACATAAAGGAGGGCCCCACAACAGGTCTAATTAATGAGTATTTATTCGAGCTGTAAGGATCGTTGAGCTACGATCTATTTGACCCCAGTTTTCTGGTCGATAATAAATTAGGGGGGGAGGGCATGTGGCATTCTGTTGGAAGTGTGGTGCCAAGCCCCGCGTCGTGCCAGGCTAGATGCACCTGCACCCTCACACCCAGCGATCGGGCCGTGAGGGGGGTCGCGATGTCACGGGTGAGTGGGTCCTGCGCGTGGTGAGCGGTGCCGAGTGACGGCGATGAGCGGTGCCGAGTGATGGCGATGAGCGGTGCTGAGTTGTGTAATGAGGATGGCTGAGTGGGGTGTCACGCTGTGCCAGGCTGGGTGCACATGGGCACGCCCGGGGTTTGAGTCGGTGCGATCTGAGCGGTTGGGTTTGGCTGGCCACTGTTGCTATTGGTAGTCGACCGAGGAGAGGTCATTGAGAGGTGAGGTGAGTAAGGAGAAGGGTGACTCACCCCGAGGGGTAAACAACTCAGGTGATGTTAGATAGAACATTCTGGAAGGGGACTGAGGGGAACATTAGGGAGACGAGTAGAGAGTCGGGGAGACAGTCGGATGGGGGAACGTGATAGCTGGCGGGACAATATGTAGGATGGCGGATCGTTGAGAGAGAGGGGCTCGGCACCAGTTATAGTAGTTAGGCACCAGTTATAGTGGTTAGTAGCGTTGAGTTAAATTGGCATTGTGTTGTTAGTGTTGAGCTGTTAATAAAAGTGCTGCAAAGACAAGAAGCCTCTCGTCCTCGTCGCTGGTGTCTCTGCCGCGTAAGGAGAAACGCCGGTCTCGGGTGGTGTGGAGGCCGACCCGCTGGTGTGCCCTGACAGAAGTCTCTACGAACCTCACGAGGAACCACACGAAAACTTCCCACAACCATAGCATCGCACACACAGGCATGTGTAGATGTGTTTCGTACCTCCATGATGTGCTCGTCCGTCAGCTGGTTATAGTAAACCTTGTATGATGGGCCAGATACCACCTTCTCCCCGTTAATCTTCTGCCAAGTCACCGTAGGTGTCGGCGTCCCAGTCACTCGAGCACGGAAGATTGCAGCTTTCCCTTTTCACGCGAAAAAAATTGCTCGCAGTTACGAACGCACACATATGCTGTGAAGATAAACACTAAAAGTGCGTGAGCAAGCAATCGCTACTGCTGGCAGAACGGCCTCTGCTAGTGGAAGTTACAGAGGATTGACACGTCTGGAGGAAACGCAGCCTACTCTTTTCTACTGGTCAGACGTCTCGGATGTAGTGGGAGTACCCACACTTTATCCCACCGTAGACGGCTAACCAGTTGACTACTGTGTGTACACATTTATTGCTCTTGTAAGGTCGCCTTTCAAACAAATGCAACAAAGGCCATGCTTAATGTGTGTTGGTGGGTTTATTTCATCTGGTAAAATAAAGGGTGTAATCCCTAAGTGGGATTTAAACAACGTTACACGTTGTTTCACTATAAAACTGTCCCTTTAAACCCTCCTATGTATTATGTCTTGTGTGTCTAGTTGACTGCTGAGCTTTATGACTGGCATGATATTCGATTATACGTGCTTCACACATTTGGGAGTCACTTTGAAAGTCATTCTATCCGGCCAGTTTTGACTTAAGCTGGACGGAATCGTTGAGCTTCGCTGCTCTTTTTAACAGTTGTCCAGCGGGGAGGCGTAGGCGAGTTACAATATTTCATACTCGTAGGGCCCAGTAGTTCTCTATGATGGAAGCTAGGAGGCCTGAAGCCTGCTCTCTCGCCCCCCTAGCCTGGGCGTCTCTGCCCAGCAAATTGGGCAGGGAATCTAGGAAAGACAGGGTAGATTCTTGGCCTATGAAAAAATATATAAACCCAGTTATTTTATATATCTGTGAAATTAGGACAATCTAATCAACGTAAGGTGACTGTGTTAACAAATTCATTCATCTAGTTTGCTGATTTAAACAGATTCCATCAAATGCATTTTACATTTCAACATGTGTTGCGAATATAAATGAGTATTTCATCATACTCACTGAACGGACTGTCTCGTACTCAATAGTTGATTATCAGCAAACTATACATTCGTAATTTGAACAAATTATTTAAACAAATATATAAACTCTGGAGTTCCCATCAGGCTCCCCAGCGGTGGAGCCTCAACCCCGTGTCTCTCCATCCGAGTTGTTCTGAAAAGGGACTCTTGCCTGAAACGTCGTCTATTCTTTAATTTTTACTGCCAGGGTTAATGCCGAATGTAGGTTTAATTTCTGTACAAACAGGCGCACGCGTTCAACGTTGTAAGAGTCACCAAGCGACGTTGCTGTTTTCACCCCATTAGTGTTGCCTTCACCCAACAACCTGGTCAGGTTTCATTTGCAGAGTGAAGGAATAGGGGAGGGGGGACTTTTACTGCAGAGGGGGGACAAACGCCACGTGGGGTG
>JAZEWT010000005.1:24569825-24583751 GCA_036362905.1 Mordacia mordax
GTATATCCCTGCCTTTCGCCCTGTGTCTGCCGGGATAGGCTCCGGCTCACCGCGACCCTGTACAGGACTATGCGGTTCTGACAATGAGATGAGATGAGAGATTAATACGTGTCGGTATCATTCAAGGTTTTCATAGAGGTCAGTTCAGAGAAAGTGAACGGGCGGGCAACCGATGTGGTTAGAGTTTCATCCCTGGACACATTGGCGCTGTTTGTTTCTTTACCTGTAATGTTATATGTTCTGGCGTTGGTCATTTATCCGTGAGACCTGGGTTCTAATCCAGGTTCTGCCTGCCAATGCGCTCGTGTTCTTAGCCAAGTCACCGATGACGCACAAACACGTACATGATTATGATCATTATTGTTGTTGTTTATCGCGTAATTTGGCCGTTTCAGCTCGTAGCGGCTCGACTGTTAAGCGATGCACGTGTCTGCGTCTGGCAGGGTGCTCGAGACAACGCACTCGCTCGTGTGGATCACAGGTCACTCTGATCCACACGAGGGAGTTCTTCTGTGATATCCGTGTCCCTGGACCATTCGCTAACGCGATGCTGAGGACGCAATATCCAGACACGATAACACGTGCTCTCTAGCGCATGCTGTTTACATTCTATTAGCTCCCGTGGCCAATAGACACATTGACTTACACTATTTAGCACTATGTACGTAAGCTATGTATTTGTATGTGGATGGGCTTGCATTTGCTTTAATTAACTCTTGGCTCCTGCCTGCGTGTTACGTAACGATGACACTCCTTATAAACGCATGGCTGTCCGGACGCATTGATGACCCCGCTTATGGATGACAACACTCACACGGATCGTATTGGCCGTGGGGGGAGGGGGCGGGGGGATGGGGGCGGGGGGAGGAGACGGAGGGAGTGAGACAGCTGTCCACAGCAGCACCACCACCAACACTAACACCAGGCAGCGGACTCGTAAGGCTGGCGTTGGCGTTGGTGCAAAGCGTTGCTGAGCTATCGCACGTGACCCACACCCAGATAGACATGACGCATGTGCCCCCAAAATAGCCTTTCGCAAATTGCCGGGGCCGCCTTTGTCTTCCCCGTGCTGATTTTTGCGCTCCGCGCCACGCGCTCACTTAACGCTGAGTCCCGAGCTGGCTGAGGCCAGGAACCGGTTCAGATATTCGTCACCGATTGTTGGCTGCGGGCAGGAATCAGCGCGGCAGCGTCTCTTCGGAGCCGAGGAAGAAACCGGAGCATCCAGGGGATAACCCACACGGACACGGGGGAAACATGCAAACTGCACATACACACACACACACAGAGGCTCCCGGAGCGGAGATTCAAACATTCTACCTTCCTGCTGCGAGGCAGCAGCGCTACCAGCTACGCCACCCATCTTATAATAAGCAATCATCTTATAATAAGCAATCATCGACTACGTCTAATTATTGAATGGCACATCTTGAATCGCGGCGCACGATTCGAATCGCCGTTTTTGTTTGCGGTGACATAACCACGCTTTGTCTTCCCTGCCCATGGCTCCGCGTGCCTTGGACGGACGCAAAGCTGCAGCAGCTGCAGCAGCCGCAGCAGCGGCAGCCGCAGCAGCGGCAGCCGCAGCAGCGGCAGCCGCAACAGCGGCAGCCGCAGCAGCGGCAGCCGCAGCAGCAGCGCCTCCGCCCAACGTAGGCGGCCCGGCTGCCAAGACTGCGCGCCGTCCGACTCCGATAATCCACGGTTAATTTAAAACCGCCGTGCGTCTGTCCATGCGTGCGCGCGTGTGTGATCGAGTGATCCGATCTCCGACCCCCAGTATCAACTTCGCCGGTTTGCTGAGCATTTCTGTGACGTCTTGGGGGTGGGGAGGGAGGGGGAGGGGGGTGGCGGAATGGAACCCCTTTCATCTTAGGTGATTAGATAACACCATGGGACAACATGGGGGTGACCCTGCTGGGCGCTGGGATGCTTCAGATATTGGACAAAAGTAGCCACCTCCTGCGAGTGGCTGGCGGAAGTGGCATCTGTAGAAGCAGTATGCAAGGCGAGCCAGGATCTGAGACCAGTAAAAGTACCGGAGATAGACGATCTCCGAAGCGAAATGATGAAGGAAGGTGGTGTCCAGCTGCAGACTGCCGTGTATTACATAATTACACGTAATTACAATCGTCTGGAGGAGAGGACGGGTTCCGAAGGGGGAACGCACCAATTGTGATAACTACAGGAGCATCTTGCGCCTCTGTGTGACGGGAAAGGTCCTGGCAGGGATCATTCAACAGCACCTTGCCAGGCACGCTGAGGAGAGGCTTGCGGAACCCAAATGTGGTTTCAGGCTAGGGACGGTCCTGCACATACGCCGCATTCTGTGTGGCTTCTACAGCAAAGGTGTAGAGAACTCCAACAAGACCTGCATCTCTGTTTACTGATCTGGTCAAGACCCCTTAGGGTTACTGAATCTTTTGCTCACAATCATTAAGGACTTTCGTCGTGGTGGGCAGGTCCGGGTAAAGCTACTCGGCTGGGCGTCAGAGCCATTCCCTGTTCACCTTAGAGTGCGGCAGGAATGTCCTTTGTCTCCTACATTATTATTTTTTTGACCACGTGGTTTAAGAGGATTCCCATGGATGTCCCAGTGGAATTTCCATCTGGTATAGGTACAATGGGAGGCTGATCGATGGCCGGGTGCGGTCAAGGGATGGCTCTCTACTGGCTAATCATGTTATGTGTACCGACCATTTGGTAATCGCCGCTCACTCTGAGGAGTTAGGGGCTCTGATGTTGAACCTGAGGCATGCCATAAAGAGGTGGGGTCTTACCATCACCTCCACCGAAACTAAGCACATGCCTGGGTATTTTATACCACCGAAGACTCCACTTTCTCACCTCTTGATGAGTGCGTGGCACGGACTGGAGAAGAGATGGACCGACGTGGTACAGGAGGACCTGGAGCTGAGTTGACTTACTGAAGACTCATACCAGCAGTGTCCAGATCGATCTCTGTGGAACAAAGTGGTGAAGGACGCTACGGGGCAGTTGCCCTCCAACAACAGCAGTCGCCCTCCAACAACAACAGAGGACAGAGGAGCGAGAGGGTCGGGCGGCTAAAACACAGCGAGTTGGCAGAGTAGGGAGCACACACAAGTGGTGCATTTTCCAGCAAGCAACCCATAATACTTGGGCCTGTCCCATCACCTATTTGTCATTGAGCCTTCCATGATCCACGTGGCCTCAAGGTGCACCTGGCCTGGCACCGGTGCCGTCGTGACGTTACCGCCACGTAGTGGCGAGTGGAGATTGTCGTTGCTGTTGCGGTGGGGAGCAGTGGCTCCACGGTTAGCGCGCTGGGCTAGAATCCCGGTGTCCCGAAGTCTATTCCATCTCCTCACGGCCAACACCAGTGACGGTTTTATGAACCGGTCCTGGGCATCCTCTACGTAGACTCAGCCTCAAATGAGTAACTAGTGCGGTGTGTAAACGTTGCCACTGGGGAGACAAAGGCGGCCGGGCGTAGTCCTGGCCAGTCAACCCCGTATGTGTCGCGTCGGCCTTCATACGTGTTCGCTAACGGCACTTAACCCTACAGTCTGTTAACGCTATACGGGGGATCTTTGCCTTTGTGTCTATCAAAGGATAACGGTTCCACTTATAGCCCGTGCTGGCTGTTTGGGCAAGCGTTATTAGGGAGCGCCTATTAAGGTTGGCACAGTGTGTCCCGATGCAGTGGGCGGGAATGGTGTTTATGGTCAGAACCATATCCGGCCGCATTTGTATCCCCGGTGTTGATGCGTACTCCGATCACGCCAGTTAGTCATTTAAGGCTGAGTCGAGCCGGGACGGGAGATTGGGCGCTCAGGGCCAGTTTATATATCTCCTGCCACTGATGTTAGCCGTGGCCGGGAATCGAACTCAGTGCGGCAGGGTTTATTGCGTAGTCCCGACTATTAAACAGCACAACAAAGGTCCCCCGCAACAGCCTGTTGGGGCAAGCGCAGTTAGCGAGCACCTATAAACGATTGCCACGAGGGGGTGAGTGGCCAGCATCACGCGTGGCCGCCGTTGCATCACTAATGGCGATATTTACGCACCGCATCAGGTGCCAATAATATTTGCATTTCTAAAGCGCATTGAAACTGATAAGAACGGGCCGAGGAGCGAGGGCTGAGTAAGACCCCAGCGGTTCAGGTTGAGTTAAAACTCTCACCGGGGTTGGTGGGCGAGCCACACGCGCGCGCACGCTGCAGGAGTAACTGCGCGGGTCACTGGACACCAATTTCAGAGTGAAACGAGTTCAGCTGTCACTGGCCACCGACGGCCAAGCGCGCGCGGAGCAGATCTGCGTGGAGCGAATTGCGTGACCACTGCGCCACCATTCAAAAGGTGAACGGGCAAAGTGCCGTTAAGTCCGATGATCGTTAACGATTCGCCAAGGCTAACGGCACGAGCGAGACGGCGATGCAAATGAGACAATGCAATCGAGAGAGGCGATGCAAACTAAATTCGTGTCGTTCATTGATGCATAGTCATTATTTTACTTTAATTGATCTGCTCTGATGTTGTCGTCGTTAGCATTCCGTTCTCTCCGTAGCTCTGCGCAGCGCTTTGTGACCCTCGGGTGAAAAGCGCTCTAGACGTTCAAATATTATTGTCAGACAATGCACGCGAGGGGCAATGCTCTACGACAAGCCGGGTAGACAATACAAACGAGGCAGCATCAACGAGACAAACAGTCGAAACGGGAAAAATTAAAAATAACTGCACCACGGAGCGTCTCGTGATCAACAATCCATTACCGCGACTCGTGCAGTGCTCCGTGGGGATGTAAACAAACAAACCGATTCATGAGAATCAATCCCTAAAGAATTTATCCAAAAGAAAATCCGGCTGCTGTCATCCTGTTGCCGAATCCTTAGACGTCGCGCCATGCTCTGTGATTCAACGATTTACAACTTAATTGCTAAATAATCTATGTATTCTAACATTCTGGTCTCTCAACAATGAAGCTGATAGGGTAACTGAGAGCCTTGCGATGATTGTGTCTAATCTGCGAGCGGTGTTCTGTGGTGCGGTTGCGTGTTGCCTTCGCACTGTCGCAAACCACGCCGGTCAGAGTGACCCAGCGCGGTAACGCGCCTGTCAGTCTGACAGCGATTTCCCCATTGAAACCTCTCGCAGTTTCACCGTCACACGCACGAAGACGCGTTGATAGCGCGCGACTCCGAGTACCTGGATTCGGCGGCGCCGGTCACAGCAGCTCGGACAAGTCGGACTCCCCAATTCGCAGTGAGAAAAAAACAACCACTGCTCTTTGGACTCTGTCTCTCTCGCCTCTGTCTTTCAGCCGCACGGAAAAATTGAAGCGCCTAAATAGGTGCTCGCTTATTTACGCAAACACGTGGCCCGTGCCCTAAACCTATGCCCCGCCTCTAGTTTCCACAATCCCGCCCCTTCTTCTTCCTCACCTCCACCTCCCTGTCTCTCTCTCGCTACATCGCTCACCCCATCCATCATTGACACGGGCAGTAAATCGCGTGTGCTCGGTCCCTCCCAGCTCGCTCCCTCCCTCCATTTCGCACTGAGCCAGCCCATAGCGGGCGGTGTCTGCGCGGCGGCGATCGCCTTGCCAGCCAGCGAGCCTTCGACACTGCTCGTGGCCTCATAGTGCACCGAGCTTGATGAATAGCGCCGTGCGTTGCTGTTGCTGTCGCCGTCGTCGTTGTCCGCGACCGGCACGCCTGTACACACGCCCGCGGCACGTGTGTACACGCCGCGAGTGGCACGCGCACGAAACCGTCTGTGTGCACAGGTGAGCGCACGCGTTTGTATGACGCGTACACGTGGTAGCTCCTTGCTTTGACGGCGACGCACAATGACGCGTGAACTGCGGGCCGCGCGTGCAGTTGTGCCTCCACTTCCGTCTTCACTTTTAAACAAACTCTTCGGTGATGGCGCGCGGGCAACGATGAACAAACAGTTAACAAAAACAACTCAACGCGCACTCATCGATAACACTGTGGCCCTGAAAGACAAATATATACGCTACTCCGTATGATCCGCCATGTTTCAGACAATGGCCCTTAATCAGGGATTAAAAGTCTCATCTCATCTCATTATCTGAAACCGCTTAATCCTATATAGAGTCACGGTGAGCCGGAGCCTATCCCGGAAACGACGGGACGCCAGTCCATCGCCGGGCATTGCGGGACAATTTTTAGTCTGCGAGCCAATCAACCTATCCAGGAGCATGCTTTTGGACTGTGGCAGGAAACCGGAGTACCCGGCGAAAACCCACGCGGACACGGGGAGAGCATGTAAACTCCACACAGAAAGGCACCCGAGCCGAGAGCTTCGAACCCGGGACCTTCTTGCTCTGAGGCGTCAGCGCTAACCACTGGGCCACCGCGCCCCGTTCCCTTAATTGCAAAAACGGGTAAAAGTACAGAAACGTATTTTTCTTCCCGTGCGATTGTATCGCAAACTCCCTTCCCTAATGTACTTTATGGAATTATCCTGCCACTTTCTGACCGGTACGCCGTACCGGACCGTACCGGCTTACTTTCGCCTCCATTCAGAGCACATGCAAAAGGGCCATTTCTTCGTGCTATGTCACACGGTGTCGAAGTCACACGTGGCGCTCACGGTCCCTGCCCTACTACGGCCGCCTGTGATGACGATAAGAATAATAATTATTATTGCATTTATAGAGCGCTTTTCACCCGAGGGTCACAAAGATGACGCAGTGGAAACGACATCCGGACAAAACAGTGAATTGGAAACCCACGCGAGCGGCGGTGTCAGCAGTAGCAGTGGGTGAATTGGTGGCGGGTTAGTGCCAGGTGTCTCCCTGAGTCTCTTCCCTTGATCATCATCATCATCAGCCGTGGTCTTTCTGAGCCCGCACCACCGCTCCGATGCGCCGATCCGACAGCTCCGTCGCCTTCTCGGTGATCCGGTCCCTGAGACGCACTCCACGCCTCGCCTGCTACCCTGTCGCCAATATTCTCGGTTCACGACCTTCTAGCCGTGTGACGTGGCCTGTGCCAAGTCTGCTTAACTTTTACCAAAAGTTTAAATTACGTAATGACCCCTTGCGCAGCCGTGACGCGCATTAGCAGCGGAATAAATTTGGGGTGGGTGGGTGGATGGGCGGTGATATCATTAGACTGGTGTCAGGTGTCTCTCTCGCCTTACGTGCCCTTAAACTTAATGACTGGCCCGGTCATTGCCTGCCTGGCCAGTCAGAGAACGAGATATCTGGCTGAGTTTAGTAACGGACGCTTGCCTCCAGACGCGCGATGTCCTTTTAACTGTTATTTACGATCATTACGGAAAACATTGAAACACAACACGAAAATATTGGGCTATTTAAGCCATTGTGCCGGACCGCGATGTACTACGACGGCAGGTGCGGCCTGTATTTTAGAGCGTGTGACAAGGTCGATACGAATTTGAGCAGATGCGCTCTTGGCGCAGAGCGCACAGTTTCGCGATACCGACCGCCTCTGTTGCCGCGTGGGCAGTTGTGATGCGCAAGCACACTCGTACGATGTAGTGTTTTGAAAAATAAAACGTTTTGCTGGCTGGCCGTCTGAAGGAAAGGATCGACGGAAGCTCACATCCACGACACTTACGGGCTGCTGATTAAAAATAATAATAGGGGACGGGAAAGACATTGAGCCCCGGGAAACACTGGCAAAGGACTTACGGGAAAGAGCTGGAACGAGAAGGTGTGACAAAGATTAATAACAAGACCAAACCAAGTCGTGGTCTGCCCCCCCTGCTTTACAGGAATATCGTCTGGTCAGACAGAAGTAGTAGATGGATCAGAGCCAGCCCGCGAGCCGTATTTTACCTCCTCCCCCCCCCGCTGGTTTAAAATAACGTCACGGGATCCTTATCGTTAACAGTGAAACAGGCCACGCATATTTGTTCTATAGTTATGACACCCGCAGTAATTAGCCAAGGCGGCCTGCGGACACCCACTTGCATGGCATCATCTCATTGTCAGGAAACGCTTAGTCCTGCACAGGGTCGCGGTAAGCCGGAGCCTATCCCGGCAAATACAGGGCGCAAGGCAGGGATATCCCCACGATGGGACGCCAGTCCATCACCGGGCACCGCGGGCAATTTAGTCTGCAGGCCAATAAACCTACGCAGCAGCATGTTTTTTGACCTGTGGAAAGAAACCGGAGTGCCCGGCGAAAACCCACGCGGACACGCGGAGAGAACTCGCAAACTCCACACAGAAAGGCACCCGAGCCGAGATTCGAACCGGGGATCTTCTTGCTGTGAGGCGACAGCGCTACCCACTGGGCCACCGTGCCGCCCTGCATGGCATCAGTGGATAGTTAATGTCCACTGTGATGCAGGGTTTTTTCGCGAACTGTGCTGCACCCGTCCTATTAACCGGGGTGGCCTCTCAGTTCCAAACCGCGAACCTGTGCAACGAGCGAGGAAAGCGCTATGGTTGGACTAAACCACTTCGCCCATTGTATCTCGGTAAGTCTCTGAGTTTGTTTATTGACCTTTTGTTTTTATATGTTGCTGCGTTGGTCAGTTCGAACGTATGTTGTATCGCGGGAATCCCGCATCCGGAGCTTGCAAGCTCACTGGGTACTTTCTACGGTAAGAATGAACATCTAATACCCGTGTCACTTCCGTGCTCCTCTGTCGTGTCGTTATCGCGTTTCATCGCTCCGTCGCGTGTGTGCGCACCTTTTCTTGTCGCCTGACTCGGTGGGCCGTGTGACAGGAAGGGGGGTGGCGGAGGGAAACTCCCATCAGTGGTCCACCGCCACTGATGGGTGATGGACCATGACAGACGGAGGAGACGTACACAGACGCGCGGACGGGCGCGCGGATGGATGTGCGTTGCGAGTTGATGACACGAGGCGGTGCGGCATTTGTAAACGTGTCAATTCTTCCAGCGATCACCGCTCGCTCGCTCTCGCTCTCTCTCTCCGGCGTCACGGGCTAAGCACACAAACGGACTCAACACGCCAAGGGGCGAAGTACCCAGACGCCGCCGCTATTCATTGGCGGAGATTGGCTGGCGGCGTTGCTTGCTACTTGTTGCTTTAGAGGTTCGTGGTTTCGACACTCGCGGCCGCCCTGGTTAATACCGGAGGCGATGTACAGCGTTGTAATGTCTCGTGACGGTGGTCACCGAAGAGGGAGGCCACGCATGCGTGCGTCTGTGCCTGTGTTTGTCGAAATAGAGCCACTGCTCGCAACTCAGGCGCGCAGCCGCCTCACAGCAAGAAGGACCCGGGTTCGATCTCTGGCTGGGGTGCCTTTTGTGTTTAATGTTCACGTTCTCCCCGTGTCCGTGTGGTTTCCGCTGAGTATTCGAATTTGCTGCTGTCTGTTTAATTGGCCTGCTGAGTAAATTGATCCCCCCCTCCCCCCCAAAAAAGTACCCTGCGATGTACTGGCATCACATCTTGGGTTTCGGCTCACCTTGCACCCTGTGTTTGCTGGGATAGGATCCCGCCCCCCGCGATCTTGTACATGATGAAACGGGTACTGATGCTGAACTAAACTAAATTGCCTTGCCATGGACTGTGGTCCCATCCTGGATATAGCCCTGCCGTGCACCCTGTGTCTGCCCGGATAGGCTCTGGCTCAACGCGATCCTATAGAACATTAAGCGGTTGTCGATAATGAATAAATTAACTCGATTGTAAAAAAACTAAAACAGTAACGTAAGCCCCATACCCGCCTCGCAGATTGAAGCCCATTTAATTATAATTGATAATAATTGCATTTATAGAGTGTTCTTCACCCGAGGGTCACAAAGCGCTTCACAGAACTGTGGAGAGAACGGCACGTCAACAATAATGGTACTAGAACGGAAAATAAGCAACAATAAAAAATTTTTGATTTAAAAAAATATACACATCGTTGCAGAACAAGTAAATATGATCGGACTTTCAACTATAATTTTAAAATGCGAAATTATCAGTGAATATAATACATATATTGGGATACGGTTTAATTTAACATTTATCTTATAATAATAATAGCATTTCTAGAGCGCTCATCACCCAAGGGCCACAAAGCGCTACACAGAGCCGCTGAGAGAACGGCCACATCAACAACGAGATAAAAACGCAAATCAGCAAAAACTTTTTTTTGGCATTTTTTTTTGCAGGCGGATTCTGCACACATATACATTGTGCCACACAGAGACACCTGCCGGTGATGGGTCCCCTTGGTTGGACCACACCGGGGCCTTGTCTTGCTTGAGATTAGGTGTTGATGTAAGGCGATGTTCATGCTTACCCCTTAGAGAAAAGTGAAATCCTCATGGTGGGAATTCCACGTTCTTATGGCGGGCGTCAGTCTCTCCAACAAACGACCGCCGGGACAAGAGTACTGCACAATATTATTTTTGTATCTTCAATGTGTACCTTTTGTAATCCGATTACAGCAGATTGATTCACTTGTAACGCCGCACTCCCCAGGTCTGGCCACGGAGAGACGTCACATCATCTACTGGGTTATTTGTCCCGTCTACATTTCTCCCCTTGCCCCGAGACAACTGTTACACAACTCAACTGTTCTTTCCAGCTTAATTAAAAACTACTGACTGGCGTTCCATCCTGGGTATATCCCTGCCTTGCGCCCTGTGTCTGCCGGGATAGGCTCCGGCTCACCGCGACCCTGCACAGGACTAAGCGGTTTCTGACAATGACATGAGATGAATAAAAACAGAAGACTTCAGAGATCCGTCTCTTCGGATAAAAATTTAAAGATTTTCTTACAGATCCCATCAACCGCACAGCCTTCTGGGAGTGCGTCATAGCAGCACCACGTCAGTTAAAGCAACCCCTGGACTGGTTTCGACACTCAGTGCTAAGTCAGCAAGTTAGACTTTGCTTGAATTAAGACGCTATGGGGGTCTTATTTTAACGCAATGTTAAAAAATTAGAGCTCTGTTCTTTCGTGATAGCCGTGTGGAGCGCACCCCCTTCTCTCCAGCGAAAGGAGAGCGTGGGAGCCTTCGACGCGGCTATAGTTGAACAACAACGGCTTTGCAAAGCAATGGTCATTACAGCCTTATTATTCTTACTATTTTATCGCAGCTCGCGGCTGCTTCAGCAAAAAAAAAACAAAATCCCCTGGAGTGTTGTTTGACAGCCTCGTAAAACAGGATCGGACCTCTGGCTTGCGACTCCGATCAGAGGGCATCTCGTTTAAAGCGCTCGTAATGGCGAGCAATGTTAATGGGACGATAATGTCACGCCGAGTCCCGTCATGTCGCTCGTAAAGGAACAGCTGTGGTCCCTGCCAGGACGAGGCTGGGAATTATGTTCAATCGCAAGTATCAAGGGCGTCATCATCAACAGCTTATTATGATCATAAACATGTCCTTTGGAATGATAGGCGTCCTGAACGTGATCGTCATCTGCTTTGATTGCCGTCAAAACTTGGCAGGACTTCCGCACTGAGTCAGTCACGAGCCTCGACGAGGCTTTCCTGAGCAAAGCAGGCGCAGTAACAACGAGATCGCCCATCAGTGGTGGCCACTACACACGTGGCTGCTTGGAATACAGCACCGTAGAGGCGGGGAGGGTTGGCAGATCGCCGGACACAGATGTTGCGAAGCCCTGTTGTCGTGGGTGTCGAGAAGGAGCAATGCCCCGGCGGTTGGGCAAAATGTGGACTCCACCTGTGCCTTCTGTATGGGATAGAGTGACTCCACCTCGTACGCGTGGGTTATCTCCGCGTGCTCCAGTTTCCTCCAGCGTGCACTCATTCATTGGCCGATGACACATTAGTATTTAGAGGAGAGCATATCTCGAGCAGTTGTTGAAGCAGGTTCACCACGTGGCGTCCTTGTCCAATCGTCTCGCTGTATAACTATTAAACATATTGTAGTACTTCACCGGAAAACCACATGCTTCCCCAGCTTGGCACCAGGAAGCGGTGTCTCCTAAAGGTTATGCGAAGTTCTTCCGGGATCTTCATTCTTAATAACACGGTCGCTCAAATAGAATATAAGAAGAAGATCTTCTTCTTATCCAAGTAGAAGCGACCGTGTTATTAAGAAGATCTTCTTCTTATCCAAATAGAAGCGACGATATTATTAAGAAGATCTTCTTCTTATCCAGATAGAAGTGACCGTCTTCTTAAGAAGATCTTCATCTCATCCAAATAGAAGCGACCGTGTTCTTAAGAAGATCTTCTTCTTTTCCAAGTAGAAGCGACCATGCTATTAAGAAGATCTTCTTCTTATCCAAATAGAAGCGACTGTGTTATTAAGAAGATCTTCTTCTTATCCAAATAGAAGCGACCGTGTTATTAAGAAGATCTTCTTATCCAGATAGAAGCGACCGTGTTCTTAAGCTTAGATGTCAACTGGCCGTCCCAGGAGTCACATTTCCATCTTGAAAAAAACGACCGAACCAGAATTGAAGGCAGATCGGCCGAACAGTTTCGCGTTGGATCTGTTCAAACAGCGTTTCACACACACACGCGCAGTGTTTTATATGAAGTAATATTACATTGTTGTGTTACGTATGGACGTGAATGTGGTGAGTGTGGTTTTATCAGAGCCATATCGCAGTGGCTGTACAAGACGTGGCTTTGGAAGATCGCTGTTTCTGTGCGAGCTGGTGGAAGATTCCCTTGAGTCAGCATCACCGTCTCGAGATGCCGAGCTTGCTGGAAAGGCGCCCAGATGTATGCAGTGGTTAGAGTATGGTTAGGGTATAGTAGGGTATAGTAGGGTATGGTTAGGGTACGGTTAAGGTATGGTTAGAGCATGGTTAGAGTATGGTTAGGGTATGGTTAGGGTATAATAGGGTATGGTT
The DNA here is from genome assembly GCA_036362905.1 of Mordacia mordax. Classification (NCBI taxonomy): domain Eukaryota; kingdom Metazoa; phylum Chordata; class Hyperoartia; order Petromyzontiformes; family Petromyzontidae; genus Mordacia; species Mordacia mordax. The sequence goes on from JAZEWT010000005.1 coordinate 24,582,605, forward strand.
ATCGTATGGTTATGGTATGGTTATGGTATGGTTATGGTATAGTAGGATATGGTTATGGTATGGTTATGGAATGGTTATGGTATGGTTAGTGTATGGTTATGGTATGGTTAGGATACGGTTAAGGTATGGTTAGGGTATGGTTATGGTATGGTTAGGGTATGGTTAGGGTTCGTTGGAGGGCTCACGGTGCTACGGTCTTGTTGGTCGATTCATTACGTTTATGTGTAGTGCTTAACGCTGGTTAGTTATTTGGTTCGAGTTAGGGGTACGTGGTACTAATTGCTGATTGGTTAGTTGGTTCGGGATCGTTTCAGTGGTTAGTTTCTTAGAGAGAGTTCTAGTGGTTAGTTGGTTAGTGGTAGGGTCTATGGGAGACTAGTATTAGTGGCAGGTTGCGTTAATTGGCTAGATTTAGGGATTGAGTTTGTGTAAATGAATTGTGGGTTAAATGATGATTGCTTCTAAAAGCTGCTCTTTTGGGATGGCCGTGTCGAGCGCCCCTCCTATCTCCTTCTCGACGCTTCGTCTCCCACGTTGGAGTCATCTTCAGGCGTTGTGTTATATCTTACCGTTGACCTGTGATCCTCAGTCCCGTTGAGAGTGTTCGTGCGAGGCAGTGGCATCACAAGTTACAGTTCGCGTCTGGTTGGCTGCATTGGCGGCGATGTGGCGAGTTTACGAGCTCTCTCTCTCTCTCTCTCCCCGTGCCCGCGTGGATTTCTGCCGAGTACTCCGGTTTCTTCCCACCGTCCAAAGACACGCTGATGCCTAGGTTGATTGGCCTGCTGAGTAAATTGCCCCAATAAGTGTACCCTGTGATAATAATAATAATAATTAATAATAATCGCACTTCTAGAGCGCTTTTCACCCGAGGGTCACAAAGCGTTGCACAGTGCTGCGGAGAGAACGGCCACGTCATCAACAACAACGACATAACAGCAAATCAGCAACAATAACGCTTTTTGTTTGTTTTTTTGTTACAATGATGACCCCCTCCCTCACTCCCCTCCCCCCCAGTACTTAATTAAAAATCACTAAATCCTTCGAGGGCGGCGCGGTGGCGCAGTGGTTAGCGCTGTCGCCTCACAGCAAGAAGGTCCCGGGTTCGAGTCTCTCGGCTCCGGTGCCTTTCTGTGTGGAGTTTGCA
>JAZEWT010000005.1:24625499-24640560 GCA_036362905.1 Mordacia mordax
CTGTCAAGAGGCAACGTGCGTCTCGCATCGGCCTTTACGGTCGCTCAAGAACTCACGAACACACGTAGCAGGGGATGTCACCATCGGACACGATGGACAACCTGAAGGAAGGCGGCGGTGGTGACGACGCTCATAGCTGACGACGGACACGGCCGCGGCGGCGGCGCTCACCTTGATGTAGTTGGCGTTGATGTAGTCCGAGTGAGGGGTGTCCTCGATGGACGCCAGCTTCACTCTGCTGCCGTCGTCTACCGGGCGGCGAGACGCCAAGAGACAAACGTCGGTCAACGGCCCGGTGATGCCTCCGGTGTGGGAGGCGAAATGTCACCGACAATCCCCGAAATCGTGGCTATGTCGAGAAATTCTTCAGACAAACGTCATATGCTTGCTATGCCAACCCAAAGGCGAAGAGCGATGCACTGGCCTCGACGCACGCGTGAATATGACAGGGCTAACGCCTCAATCATCGTGTGTGATATCTGTCGCTACACTTGGAGACTAAGGCATCATCACATCATCTACTAGCATCTGAACCCGTTCACTGGGCCACACCAAGGACACGGCATCACTGCATCATCTCGTCTGCACGCTCTCGCTCATTGCTTGCGACATCAGCGGCGCGGCTTGGCATCTGTCGACGCATCGGGGGGCCCGCGTCACCGCATCGGCCCGCGTCACCGCATCGGCCCGCGTCACCGCATCGGCCCGCGTCACCGCATCGGCCCGCGTCACCGCATCGGCCCGCGTCACCAGCGCTCACACGGGAGGATGTTGGTGTAGCGGTTCTTGGTTCGGTTTTCAGGCAGTGTCGCCGCATCCATCGCTTGACCCTTGCCAACGGTGCTGAGCTCCTGATCGGGGTGAGAACAAGAGCAGGAGACCGTGGTTGAGAACGAATTTGTTTACGCTGCCGAAGGGATGCTGGACGATGGTCAATAATAATAATATTAATCTCGGGCGGCACAGTGGCTCAGTGAGTAGTGCTGTCGCCTCCTCACATCAAGAAGGTCCCGGGTTCGAATCTCGGTTCGGGTGCCTTTCTGTGTGGGAGTTTGCGAGTTCTCTCCCCGTGTCCGCATGGGTTTTCGCCGGGCACTCCAATTTCCTCCCACAATTTAAAAACATGCTGCTGCATAGGTTAATTGGCTTGCAGACTAAATTGCCCTCAGTGCCCGGTGATGGACTGGCGTCCCATCGTGGGTATATCCCTGCCTTGCACCGTGTCTGCCGGGATAGGCTCCGGCTCACCGTGACCCTGTACAGGATTAAGCGGTTCTCACAATGAGATGAGATGAGATATTAATCTAGAGCAGTGGTTCTTAACCTGGGTTCGATCGAACCCCAGGGGTTCGGTGAGTCAGTCTCAGGGGTTCGGTGGAGGTCGAGACACACACCTCACTCATATGATTCGTGATGACACGCCCCGCTTGGCCATCACTGGCTGCAGGTGATCACATTTTATTTTTTCAATAAAGAAGGGTTCGGTGAACGCGCATATGAAACTGGTGGGGTTCAGTACCTCCAAGAAGGTTAAGAACCACTGATCTAGAGGCAGCCAAGGAGTGGAACAGGTCTCAGAGGACATCTGCTCAGATCGAGCGATGACATTACCCTGTGTACAGGCTATGGTTTGTTGCTTTGTACGGGCAGGAGAGGTGGCGACACTTTGAACAGACCTTCACCCACACAGCTCCGAAAGCACAATTTAATAATAATATTTCATCGCATTTACAGAGCGCTTTTCACCCGAGGGTCACAAAGCGCTTCTTTCAGCTAAACCACTCGGAGGTCAAGGCGGGAGGCAATTCTCAAGTTTCATCGAGCGTGCATTGACAATGCTGATACCAATGTATCCATGCGGGGATTGTTTAGCTATACTTCACCACGCCGGTCAATGCAGGTTGTAAAGTTGGTGGCCGACTCACCTGGTATTCTTCGGAGAACAAAAAGCCTGAATCGGCCTCAAGCTTCCTGTAATGTTCCGCAAACCTAAACAGAGGCAATCACACATTCGTTTGTTTTATTTTTATAAAATGCCAAGCTGCGTATAACGCGAGTTGGGGTGTTATTCGTGATCGTTCCTGTTAACTGGCCACGTCACGTAATAACTCTGCAGAGGATCTAGCCAATCAGCTGTTGACTGTTCTCTCGGCTCGGAGCTGTCCGCATCATCGCCATCCAGCGATCGTCCAGATCTGGCCTAGGTGGCTCAGGACTGCCAACACATGCTTCCAAAACAATCCCGCGCTCCTGTTGACCAGGGAGGCAGTTTCATTTTCTCTCTTCGCCTACACCAGCGGTTCTCAACTATTTTCACTATGGCAGCCCCTGCAATCAAACCACCGATCCTCACACTTCCTTCTCCCCACCACGCCGCTTGCCAGGGACACAACACACAGCTGTCACTCGTCCACGCTCACAACTCCTGCCGCTGTAGGGCTGACGGTTGCTCTGACTTCCCACGCGAGTCACTGTCGGTGTCACTTTGAAGTTTGGACCGTGACAACAACACTAAATGATTTACTCTTCGTAAAATCGTGTTACAGAGCTGCGGCGTGTCTTTTATGCTAGCGCACGTGCAGAATTTATCTGGGCCGCCTTCCTGATTCTAACCGTGAACCTTTACAGCAAGCTATAAACTTTCATACAGCATATCACCACTCAAATGTACACACTTAAACTTACTTGCTGAAATTGATTGGTTCCCTTTTCCTATAACCATACAGAAAAAAGAACAAATAGATTAGCAAACGTAAACAATATTCATCATGTGATGATGTGTCAATTTAACACTTAAAATTTTTACATTCACGATTCGGGTTAAAATTCTCAACGCACATTTTCTGATTAATGATCAGACTGGAGTATCCAGAGTACAAGTTGCCACACACATAGCGAGAGGTATACTGAACGTGGTGTGCCTGGTGAGTAACGTTGCCCAGCTGTGGCTGGTAAACTTAAGTGGGTGGCACAAAACTCGGAAGCTATGCAAGATCACGGCAACGTTTCCGTGTGCACACAAGTGCACAGGCAAGGCGAACAATATCGCGACACGTGAGAAAGAGAGAGCGGCTCGAGAGAGCATCTCCCTTCTTACCCCCTATGCCACTGGCACAACCGGGCCACCGTCAGCATGGGATCATCACGGTAAGGGTGGTTTTCCACTGGCAATTTTCCCGAGCCGTGTCACACCTAAACAGTGCAACATTTGCCCCGCAAGGCATCTCTGAGTGTGGCTCAGTTTCAAGCCGTTTCGTCGTCGGCGAGCGCGGCTCAACGCAGCGCCACCGCGCCCCGCTCGGCACGAGCCAAGCGGCGGGGCGCGGAGGCTGCGAGGCTCGCAGGTGACGAGCGCGGGCCGTCTCGGGCTCGCGCCGTGACATCAGCGGCAATGGAAAAACAACCCGGTGCGCCGTGATTCGCTCCGGGCCAGTTCAGCATGGCCCCGGCACGGAAGTGCCAGTGGAAATGGGGTATCTGTGCTTTCAGTGTTTCGTCTGCGTCTGCGTTACCTCATCGAAGTTGATGAGAATAAGATCGTCCCTGAAGGGATGGCGCTCGCGGAACATATCCTGAAGAAACACAGCGAAGGACACGACGACGTAAAGTGATTTTGCGTCAATCCTCAAGATGCTTCGTACCCACCGTCGAGGGCTCCTATGATTTGTTGGCATTTCAACGACGGTGCATGCGCCGCAACCTCCGTTGCGCGTGCACTATCGTTGCCATACGGTGTTAAATACTGAGTGTGGCAGCCGAGCACTGGACAAAGTGACTGCGATTGCAGACACGTGTAACGGAGAACCTAGCATTCATGTTGGTGGTGGCTGGAGGAAGGTGTATTTGCGCTGTAATGGATACGGTCTAACTTTTGGAAATAGGCAATAGTCTTTAACAATTCAACATAAATGGGGAGTTCCTTTGACTAAAATCAAACTGAAGAAATTTAAAAACAAATTTATTTGTACTATTAATAAGTCATGAAAGTGACGGTTATTCACACGAAGCCCCAGCCATCATCATCTTTCTTCAACATCACACACGTGTACTAGATGTACAAAATGCAATGATTTTCAGCGAAGCCACTCGCAAGCCTGACAACACCTCCATCGTGGGAGGCAAAACATTGCTAAGCAGGGAGGAGGAACACTCGACATGGCTATCCCAAAAAGAACAGCTCTAAACAGCGATTCTCAAACAGCTTTATCGTCAGGGTGGCGCAGCGGTAGCATCCGCGCCTCACAGAAAGAAAGCCATGCCCGAGGCAGTTCGATTCCTGCCCAGGGCACCTTTCTGTGTGGAGTTGTTCGTGTTCTCCCCCTGTTTTGCGTGGGTTTCCTCTGGGTTCTCCAGTTTCGTCCCACATCTAAAAATAAAAAAAACCTCATTAATGCATTGGCCGATAGCATCATCATGTAACGCAGTGTCTGGCTAATGTTGGCGCCGGATGAATGCATGGCTGCCTTCCCCTCGCCGCTCTGTGGATTCCTCACTACACATCTATAATAACGTCTGTCGCCCTGGATAAGGGCATTTGCTAAATAGTAATTAATAATAACAATTTCCACAACTGTTGTTTTTTATAAACTCTGTTTAACGCTATGGGTACTTTTTGCCAGTGTACATATGTAATAAGCAGAATAGGTTTTTACCATTGCTGGCAATTATACACGTGTTCAGATCTTAAAACACCGTAATAGACACATTGTGAAATAGATCTGAACACGTGTATAATTGCCAGCAATGGTAAAAACCTGTTCTACTTCTTAAATCGGTTTAACTCAACAGGATGGCTCTTGTTCTTTGCTGCTCCTCCCACAGGAATCCCACCTCTTCCCAGCCACACGTGCTCTCAACTCATCTCATCTCATTACCTGAAACCGCTTAATCCTATATAGGGTCACGGTGAGCCGGAGCCTATCCCGGAAACACAGGGCGTAAGGCAGGAATACACCCGACGACGGGACGCCAGTCCATCGCCGGGCATTGTGGGACAATTTTAGTCTGCGAGCCAATCAACCTATCCAGGAGCATGCTTTTGGACTGTGGGTGGAAACCGGAGTACCCGGCGAAAACCCACGCGGACACGGGGAGAGCATGCAAACTCCACACAGAAAGGCACCCGAGCCGAGAGATTCGAACCCGGGACCTTCTTGCTGTGAGGCGTCAGCGCTAACCACTGGGCCACCGCGCCGCCCTGCTCTCAACTCCCTTGCCCTATTCACGTGCAGGCTCAGAACGTCCACCCCCCCCACCACCTTCTCCGCTACGCCGTAAATCATCTTCATTCACAGCCCCGTGTAAAACATCTCCACACGCGCCTACTTGCAGACATCCGTGATGGAAAGGTCCTGTGCTGCAGCTGTGAGTGCGTGGAGAGGGTGCTGATGGTGTCGTGCAGGTGTGCGGTGACGTCGGAGGGATTCACGTGGTGATGATCATTGCTTCGCAAAGTAATGATCGCGCATCGAGCCGTGAAATCCTACATCACTACACGCGTTGTGATTGTGTGTGTGCGCGTGCTTTTTATGTCCAACATATTTTACACGTTCATCATATTTTACACGTGATTCTGCAACGATGTGTATATTTTAAAAAACCCAAAAAAATTATTGTTACTGATTTTCCGTTCTGGTGCCATTGTTGTTGACGTGGCCGTTCTCTCCGCAGCTCTGTGCAGCGCTTTGTGACCCTCGGGTGAAAAGCGCTCTATAAATGCAATTATGGTTGTTATTAACACCAGCCACTATTTTCGGAACTAATCCTGGGCCTCCCCTGGGTCGACTCAGGTTCGAATTGAGTTCCTAGTACCTGTGCGTGAACATCGCCACTGTGGAGACAAAACATGGTCCTGGCCATTCATCCCCTCGTATGCCGTATTGGCCTTGATGGGTGCCAGCTAACGCCTCTTGACCATACAGTCTGTGAAGTCTATACGGGGGAAATTCATCTTTGTACGAGAGAATCTGTTCTTTGTAAAGTAGTGTCTTCGGCTGTGGTAGCAGTGCACGTGTGTGTGGTTCGTATCTGCAGGACATGGTACAAAGTACCCAAGACACCCTTGCAAATGAAATGTTTCATCAATGGGATTTTGCAGCTTATAAATTGAAGGTTGTAGGTTCGATTCCCGGCTTGGGTGCCTCTGTGTGGAGTTTGCGTGTTCTCCCCATGTCCATGTGGGTTTCTGCCGGGTACTCCTGTTTCCTCCCACAATCCAAAGACACACTGGTGCCTTGGGTTAATTGTTCTCAGATGTTGGAACTTAATTACCCCTACCCGTTGAACAACTGTTAAAAAGAACTACATAGCTCAGCAGTTACTTCAATCTAAAATAAATACTAACGGAAACATTACGATTGCTTCGGAAAGCTATTCTCTCAAGAGAGCCGTGTCGATCGCTTCCTCTCTCCACCTCGCGCCCTCAGGCGCAGAGGATGCCTCTAACACGTGAGGGCGAAACGTCGCGAGGTGGAGAGAGGAAGCGATCGACGCGGCTGTCCCGAGAGAGCAGCTTTTCGAAGCAATCATCGTGCATCGAGCCGTGAAAACCAACATCATTACACGGCGTAAACATTGCCTGCAAAGCATGCAATTGCAGAAACAAATAGCAACGTTGGCTACGAACGCAAGATTTACCAAACACCGCCCCCCCCCGAACGACACGCAGTGAGGCGTTCCTCAATGTTATCAATGTCTTGCAGTGCAGGGCCCTTACCTTCGTCCATAGAAGTGGAATACTGTGACAGCGCCAACAATCAATGCTACTGCAGCTAACGTCAGGCAAATAATCAGAATCAGATTCAACCCTGCGGAACACACATCACGAACACACATCACGAACACACATCACGCAACAATTTGCAAGGCGTTCTCAAACCAAGACTTTGCACTGTACAGTGATGGACATGCGTAAATATTAGGAACATGGCTATTGGAAACGAGTAGCAATAAAAAGTGGTGATGAAATCTCTGCATGTAATGATGTCGGTTTTCATCACTCGATGCGGGATGATTGCTTCCAAAAGCTGCTCTTTCGGGATAGCCGCCTGAAGATGCCTACAACGTGAGGTGAAACGTCGCGAAGGAGAGAGGGGGAGCGATCGACGCGGCTATCCCAAAAGAGCAGCTTTTGGAAGCAATCCTCACATCTCTGCTTTGCTTGAAACTCCATAAATGCACACTTACCTATTATTCCATCAAAGTCTACTTTCGAACATAAATTCTGGCAGCACGCATCTACTGACACACTGTACGTAGTGCTGTACTTCAATGCATCGGTCACATGGGAGCGTGTACTTGAGGAAAAATTCCCTAGCCATTGGCTCCATGAGCCTTCTGATAAGCTCACATTGAAGAATTCAACCCCTCCTTCCGGTGCATCCCAACTTATTTTTAAGTGATTGTAATTTGTAGCGCCTGCATTTCCATTTGTCACGTTGTTTGGATCTGTAGAAACATGGACATGTTGAATTAAAAACAACATTTCAATTGTGGGGTGGCACAGTGGCCCAGTGGGTAACGCTGTTGCCTCACAGCAAGAAGGTCCCGGGTTCGAACCCCGGCTCGGGTGCCTTTCTGTGTGGAGTTTGCATGTTCTCCCCGTGTCGCGTGGGTTTTCGCCGGGCACTCCGGTTTCCTCCCACAGTCCAAAAAACATGCTGCTGCATAGGTTAATTGGCTTGCAGACTAAATTGCCCGCAGTGCCCAGTGATGGACTATGCGTCCTATGGGTATATCCCTGCCTTGCACCCTGTATCTGCCGGGATAGGCTGCGGCTCACCACGACCCTGTACAGGACTAAGCGGTTTCTGACAATGAGATGAGATGACACTTCAATTGTGAAAGAGAAAATGGCAAGGTGGTAATATTGCTCAGCACTCTCTCACTCGAACGGTTGAGAGTTCCAAACACTGGTCATGACTCGAAGCAGCCCCTTGGTACATATCCAGGGTTTTTATCATTGGATGGACTGACCCCCACCATAAGATCGTGAAGCAAAACTGACTCGTTATGTTATGAGCAGTTCCGTGCCAAAGCGTAGCATGTTTCAATGTCCTGCTGACAAATTCTGCTGCTTGGCTGATATTTGGGTCAAACAGTGTCGAGTGTCCATTTAAAATAGTTCTGTTTCATCTCATCTCGTTGTCAGAAACCGCTTAGTCCTGTACAGGGTCGTGGTGAGCCGGAGCCTATCCCGGCAGACACAGGGTGCAAGGCAGGGATATACCCATAGGACGCATAGTCCATCACTGGGCACTGCGGGCAATTTAGTCTGCAAGCCAATTAACCTATGCAGCAGCATGTTTTTTGGACTGTGGGAGGAAACCGGAGTGCCCGGCAAAAACCCACGCGGACAGGGGGAGAGAACTCGCAAACTCCACACAGAAAGACACCCGAGCCGAGATTCGAACCCGGGACCTTCTTGCTGTGAAGCGACAGCGCTACTCACTGGGCCACCGTACCGCCCACTAATAATAATAATAATAATTGCATTTATAAAGTACTGATCACCCGACGGTCACAAAGCGCTACAGAGAGCTGCGGAGAAAATCTTTATCCAGCAGTAGCACAAACAAGAAATTGCATGGCTGCACCTTCATCGTAATATCATCTTCCTACAATTACAATCAGTTGGTACAGCTTGCTATTACACATAAATAATAATAATAATTGCATTTATAGAGCACTTTTCACCCGAGGGCCACAAAGCGCTGCACAGAGCTGCAGAGAGAACGGCACGCCAGCAACAACGACATTAGAACGGAGAATCGGCAACAATAACATTCCCCCCCCCCCATTTTCAGAGTCACAAGCAATTACCAGGGATTTTAGAACTATTGATGTAGGTTTTCACGGCTCGATGCATGATGATTGCTTCGAAAAGCTGCTCTCTCGGGACAGCCGCGTCGATGGCTCTCTCTCCTCTCCTCGCGACGTTTCGCCTCACACGCCTGAGGATGCCTCCAACGTGTGAGGAGGCGAAACGTCGCGAGGAGAGGAGAGGGAGCCATCGACGCGGCTGTCCCGAGAGAGCAGCTTTTCGAAGCAATCATCAATTTTAGAACTGCCAATATTATTCAGAGATATTTTTGGGCTGATTAAGATGAAAACGTTTGTCATCCGCAACACAGATAACACAAGCTATGCCACAAGATTGGTACTTACATGTCAACTCTTCTGTTTGGTTGCTAGTATTTTTACACCATGAACTGTTTGTGGTAACAAAAACTTTGTAGTTGGTGCATGGTTTCAAATCTACGAAAGTGTATTCACTCTCGTTCGGAAAAATGCTTTGCGTGATTTGCAGGGGTGTATCGTCGATCAGCTCAACTATATAATTATCTACATCACCACCAGCCTTCATGAAGCTCACTGCCAAACTATTGCTGCTGCCTCTATTATGGAGGGTCAAATCTGTAACCACATCAGGATCTGAAAAACACAACACAGGAACAGAACCGCGTGTCACAAGCATGACCTCAGGTGACCCCATTCACGTGAATGTATTGTGCATTACACAGGTAAGCAAATGATTTCTGGAACAGGAACAGCAACACAAAAGTTATAAATCTGTGTTCTGTAGCCATTCAAGCAGCATCGTCACTATGAGCTGACATATTTCCTTGGTGACATTGTCCTGTGTTATCGATGGGTGGCAGTTGATCATGAGCTGCACATAGCATGGCCACCTGTCACAAAAACCTAGACACCAGATCCACAAAGTGGGAAACTAAAGCCGCGACAAAACATCGTACAGTATTCAGATTGATGATTGCTTCGAAAAGATGCCCTTTCGGGACAGCCGCGACAAGAGAGCGGCTTTTTCGAAGCAATCATCGTGCATCGAGCCGTGAAGACCTACATCGTTACAGTACTCAGATTTATCCAAGGGCGGCACGGTGGCCAAGTGGGTAACGCTGCTGCTTCACAGCAAGAAGGTCCCGGGTTTGAATCTCGGCTCGGGTGCCTTTCTGTGTGGAGTTTGCAAGTTTTCTCCCTGTGTCCGCGTGGGTTTTCGCCGGGCACTCCGTTTTCCTCCCACAGTCCAAAAAAACATGCTGCTGCACAGGTTAATTGGCTTGCAGCCTAATTTGCCCGCGGTGCCCGGTGATGGACTGGCGTCTCATCGTGGGCAAAGCCCTGCCTTGCGCCCTGTCTGCCGGGATAGGCTGCGGCTCACCGCGTCCCTGTGCAGGACTAAGCAGTTTCTGGACAATGAGATGAGATGAGGTGAAGTGAAGAAAATTGTAATAATTCAATATAAAACACCACCTAGTTATGCACGAGGCATGGGTACAGAGGCATGAGGAAACCAGGGCAGTGAGAAGGCAGTCACGCAGTCAGCTAATGCCAACATTTGCGAGACACGACGTCCTGTGTATTATGATGTTATTTTCCCAATTAATCAATAAAAAAAAATTTATGTATGGGAGTAAACCGGAGTAGACGGAGGAAACCCCATGCAGAAGAGGGGCAGAAAACACAAACCCCACACAGGCACCGTGTGACGGGAATCGAACCATCTCGGGCAGAAGCTTCTTTCTATGAGACGCAGGTGCTACCGCTGCGCCACCCTGCCGCGCAAGTAAAAATCCCGAACGTGCCTTAGCTTAGGTCTATGAGGTCTTGATTGCATCCATTCCGGGTGCAATGATTTACACCCATACTTGGCGAATGGATGAATTGTCACAGTTCACACAGCTGCATTAAATATGGCAACAAAACAAACGTTCGAAGGCTCGTGCAGTCACTTTCTGTGAGCGTCTTGTAAACTTACTTGTACACATTTCCTTATCTGCCCGAGTACCCTTGCATCCTCCACCAATGGTTGCAACAGTGACCATATACAGTCTGCCTGGCGTCAGATTCTTGAACTTATATGTTGTCGCGTCAATTCTGATAGCTTCAGCTGTGACTAAAGATCCACTATTAGCTTCCAGCAGTTCAAACGCATAACTGGCGTTGTCGCAGCTGGTCTGTTTAAATGTCACTGTTAGGCTGTCAGTGGTCTCTTTATTGTCGAGAGCTAAATCTTTAACAGCGGTAGGATCTGCAACAACAACAACAAAAACGCACAAATATTCCAGGCGTGACATAAAGAAGCACGGCTTGTGGGACGACCAAAAGTAAAAATTCGAAAAGTGGGGCACAATGCAAGTATGAACGGGTGGAATGAAGCTTGGACGATTTATATGAACCGAGAAGCCATCCCATACCCCCGAGACTTACCTGTGCACGCATCTTTTGTTGCTAGTTCGCTGCTCAATTCACCGCTGACTGTTAATACACTGACCTGGTAAACCCTACAAGCTCGAAGCTGATTGAACGTGTACGCCCTGGTGTCGTTTGATAGATTTACTGTCCAGAAGAAAGATGAATTGGTCTTGTCCACAAGCTTAACTCTATAATGAGTCACATCTCCATTGGCTGTGTTGAAGTTCACCGTCAGGTTGTTGGTGCTGCCATTGTTTTCAAGAGTCACATTTTTAACGGCTTCAGGAACTGCAACAAAAAAGCATGCACACATAATAATAATAATTAATAATACTGATTGCATTTATCCAGCGCTTTTCACCCGAAGGTCACAAAGCGTTGCACAGAGCAGACACCTTTCACAAGGCATCAAGTTTGCAATAACACACGCTTGCGGCAAAACGCGCAACCAATATTCCTTGGTTGCGGTTGGTGAGACGGAGGGGGGGTATCATTGTGCACCACATCTCGTGGGGTCCAATACTATGCTTGTGCACCACTGGTCAGCGCAGCATCGGCAGCAGCCGCCGAGCCGAGTGAAGGGCAGTCTCTCTGCGGGTTGGCGGCAAGCTACGGGGAGCTCTTGCACATGTGATGAATAGTGGTGGTGGCTGGGCAGGGCCATCTTGGTTACCACGATGTGGACGGGCTGGGTGACACCGCGTTCCAGCGTTCCATTCGCAATATGAAAGCTCCACATTCAAAACGTTGTCGGGGATCAATTCAACCCATGGTTTATGTGGCGTCCATGAACGTTAGAACTGCTTCGTAGAAAGTCAACATCGGCTATTGTATGGAGAAAACGAGTCTTACTACAGAAATATGGAACTTTCATGGCTGACGAATGACTACTCGTGGTAAAGAGCACTCCACCAATATTAATTTGCACATAGAAAAAAATAAGGTTGGGACTGAAGCAAAAACAAATATAAAAAAAAGAAAAGTGACTGTTACCATAGTGATGCGATTTTTATGACAATGTCATCACTTTGCTGGTGTGATGGCGTACCTGTGCGCATGCTACCCGTCTCTTCCGTGCTGTTACAATCTCCACTCACTGTGGTGACAATGGCCTGGTAAAGCCGGCCTGCAACCAGATTGGCGAAGGTGTACCTGGTGGTGGTGTTACATAGGTTATCCTGGACTACAGAAAGATTGGTCGTGTCCACCAATTTAACTGCGTAACAAGTCACATCCCCATTGGCCGCGTTGAAGCTCACTGTCAGGTTGCTGGTGCTGCCATTATTTTCAAGAGTTATATTTCGGACTGCCTCAGGAGCTGCAAAATAAAAACAATTATATACTTTTAAGATATGACAGTGGTGATTGTGCACAGATTGGCCCTACACCCAGCAGTGGTTTGGCCATCGTTGACACTGAAAATTATGATGAATGTGCTGAGGACAGTGGAGCAAATCTGAACGGAGCCATTTTCAAGCAGCAACGTCACTTAAAAAATATGAGGCCATACTCCAACATGGCTGAATTTGGATCACATTAGCATGGATATAATCGGGACAATACGTTTTAAAGATAAATTTATGAGCACTGACCTTGATTATTTCTCACATCTTTTCTTATATTCATCCTAGGTAATTCCTTAATATAATTATTTTAAAAATCATAGTCTCCGTATGTGCTTGTGCACTTGAGAATGTAGGCCAGGAGGCCTTGTGCTATCGCAGTATGTGACAGCACTGCATACTACGGATTATACGATGCCATTTCCATTTCTGTTGTAAAGCAAAAGGAAAGGCCGCTTCTTATAATCGGGAAGGTTGTTTTGTTTCTGGTGTAACTTTATAAACTCCGCGAACGAGTGTTGGGCGCACCTTACGGACCACTGTACGATCCGCAGAATACAGGGATGTAAATCACCGTGATCGAATAGCTAAGCGTTGTGCAATTTCGATGCACAAGACAAAAAGTAAACTGCATTGTTCAAAATGCGGTGTTGCGCAACATTTTAAGACAGGAACAACGTTACATGCGGGGAAGTTACCTCAGTTCTATTGCAAGTTTACAAGCTGACATCTTGGTTGGGATTCCACTAAACGCATCATCCCCAGGTGGAAACAATGTTCAGCCTCGTGTGGAAATTCGCGTCTCTGAGGATGCCTCCACCGTGGGAGGAGAAAAAATGCCCGACACAGCTATACCGACTGAACAGCTATGCAGAGAAACTCTCATCTGCTGAGTCGTGAAAACCTATATCAGTACAATATATAATTCCACCCTCGGATAATGGCAGCAAATGTAAATGAGGGCTATTCATCACTCAAATGAGCAAAGTAGACACTGACTTAAAAAAGAGACATTGGTTTTCAAAGGGAAGAAATATCGTGTTTCGTTTACTGTCAGAGTGTTATATATTAGGCACGCAGACGTATAAAAATAGGTATTGATGTTGAAGGTAAACATCGCGTTTACTGTGAGTGTTATAATATCTTAAGCATGCAGGTGTATAAAAAAGATGCAATGGTTTTAAAGGGAAGCAATATCGTGTTTTGTTGTCAGAAAGTGCTATAATATCTTAAGCATGCAGCGTACCTGTGCACATTTCATCAGTCGCTACTGTGCTGTTACAGTCTCCACTGACTGTGGTGACAATGACCTGGTAGCGCCGGCCAGGAACCAGACCAGAGATGGTGTGCGTAGTAGTGGTGTTTGGTAGTTGTTTTGTCTTGACGACAGATTGATTGGTCGTGTCCACCAGTTGAACTCCGTAGTAAGACACATCCCCGCTGACCACAGTGAAGCTCACTGTCAGGTTGTTGGTGCTGCCAATGTTTTCAAGAGTCACATTTTGAACGGTTTCAGGAACTGCAACATGAACATACACACGAGATAAAAAATGGTGGTGGCCTAACCTACAAGTCAAAATGTTGCACATCTAAGTTTTTATCAGGGATCGTCACTGTCAGTCATCTTCAGAAATCTTCTTTTCTTTACTTTAACAAAATGCAGCATGTTACGTCTTTCGTGAATTGCAATGGCATACAGTTGCACTGTTAACTCGGGTGGTAACGCCAGGGCATGACGCGTTGAAGAACATCATAAGCGTAAGGCTTACAGTTTTATCGATGCCTAGAGACGTAAAATAGAGTACTGCCCTTAATGCTCGCACATGGGGACTCAAAGGGCTGTATTAGGGTGATTCGGTAACAAAGACGAGTCAGAGATTGTATCGGTTCACAGTAAGCTGCAGTTTCGTGGCGAGCTCGCTGATACAAGATGTTGTGTTTGTCGGGAGTCCAAGCACATCATCTGTAAGTTTTCAGTGTGTGTGTTCTGGGAAGTGTTGTTCATTGTGGGAATTAAGGCCTTTCAACTTTAGATCACGAGCGCATAATGACGTCGCATCGCCACTTAAGTTTGGAGCCTACGTAGAAGCATGTTTGGGTCATTATTTTGTTGTTAAGAGAAAGTGTCAAACAGCGATGTGATGAGCTGGTGTACTGATGCACACGGGAAATGATGTATATTCCAACAGCTATGCTGAAGGCAGTTTATGAATTACAATAATACCTTCAAGGGCAGGTGCACACAAGCATGTTATGGAGCGATGTGTATTGTTGCAATGTTACTCAGTGTTTATTTGTTGCAGTTTCACTGCAACAACTCCTCAATGAAGGAAGTGCCGTCGAATGTCTAATCCTGGCTTTAGGTTTATGAGTGCTGGCCAACTCGCTGAATAGATTTGTGATGCACCGCTTGGCGAGGCCGGAACACTACAGCTTCCTAAGCATGCAGACGTACCTGTGCACATTTCATCAGTCGCTACTGTGCTGTTACAGTCTCCACTGAC
>JAZEWT010000005.1:24655501-24671474 GCA_036362905.1 Mordacia mordax
ATGTTTAGCAATTATTATCGCACTTGCTCTTAAGAGCTGCTCTTTTGGGAGAGCCGTGTCGAACGTTCCTCCTCTCTCATTCGCGACGTTGTGCCTCCAACGTTAGAGGTATCATCAGGAAGCTGATAATGCTTCCAAGGTGGGATCTGATGATGCTTCCAATGTGGGAGGAAAACGTAAAGGCGATATGAGGAACGATCGACACGACTATCCGGAAAGAGCGGCTTTAGTGAGCAATTTATATACATCGAGCTCTGAAACTTACATCGATACATAATCTTCATAAGCTATGGTAGCAACCATGTGTTTACACGGTACAGCTGATGTCACGTGTTTATTATTAGAGCAGAAAGTACCCAGGGAGTTTGCAAGCTTTAGATGCGAGATTCCTACGACATACGTTTCCCAAACGGGCACCAAAGGCGAGGTGGCACTGGCGTGAGACAGCTGGGCCACCCGGGGCCAGACCAATCTCTCACGCTTGCTTAAACATGCAAGGACTTTTAATAACTTAAAACTGCTCCAGCCAAATAAACCCAAGGACATGTACAATACCACCGTATTGACTGATGCTATGCCCTGTCGTGGTGTGATGGGTAGCACACTGTTCGGTCAGATCTCCCGGCATGGCACTAGAACCAATGCGGCATACATCTCCTAAATCCTCGCTGCCCCCCATCCACCTAGATTGTGATTGTGAATGGGAAAATCACAGTTTCAGGCCGTGGGAGTGAATGTTGATGCGGTACAGTGCTTCCATCCCAGTCACTGTTGACGCTGGAAAGAAACGTTGAGCTATGTAGCTCTTTTTAACAGTTGTCCAACCGGTAGGGGGTAAGCAAGTTACAACCTGTCAGGGCACCGGGGCAAATTTAGTCTCATCTCATCTCATTGTCAGAAACCACTTAGTCCTGTACAGGATTGCGGTGAGCCTGAGCCTATCCCGGGAGACACAGGGCGCAAGGCGGGGATATACCCACGATGGGACGCCAGTCTATCACCGGGCACTGCGGGCAATTTAGTCTGCAAGTCAATTAACCTATGCAGCAGCATATTTTTTTTGGACTGTGGGAGGAAACCGGAGTGCCCGGCGAAAACCCACACAGACACGGGGAGAGAACTCGCAAACTCCACACACAAAGGCACCCGAGCCGGGATTCGAACCCGGGCCGTTCTTGCTGTGAGGCGACAGCGCTACCCGCTGGGCCACCGTGCCGCCGGGCAAATTTAGCGTGAGGGACATTTAACCTCGACGGCATGCGTGTGGGCACTGGTATGGAAATGGTGTACGTGGTGAAGAGGTACACAGACACTGAGAGAACGCGCGATCTGCCCACGTAAAGGCGGCACCCGCGCACGCGACTCGAACCCGGGCCTTTCTCAAGACGGAGTCGCGACTCACGGCGCCACCGTGCCGCCCCCTGCAACACGTCTGGCGCGTGGGGAATTCCGGACGGGTGGCCCTCTTAAGAGGACGTCTCGAGATCTCCCTCTAGTGGAGGCCCTTCTGCCAGCAGTGGCTTGACACAATAACAGGTGCGTCGTCTCCACGAACGCTTGACCAGTCAATAAAGTTCAAACTTTATTTTGTTGATTCAGCTGAAAAAAAATCAAGAGAGCCGGATAGTCTTGTGTTTGCAAATGCGCCGCAATGTCTCCACATTAATTAGAGTGCGCGGAGACTGCTGTTGGCTCCAGTATGCAAATATTGTGTTGGGCATTGACGAGGAAATGAGCGTCAGTGTGTGTGTATGCATTGTTGATTATGTCGCTTTCCCAAGAACAGTCCTATAAATAGAGCTATACAACCACCAGTTGTCTACTCAAGCCAGGAGGAAGTAGTGCTAACATTTTAAATATCCCATTGGGTGTGGATGGACGTTTCTGTGGCGGGGCTGAGTCCGATGTGCTTTAATTTTGTACCACATGTTATTTGTTCCCAACTATATAGAAATGTTATGAAGCTCATTTAAATACGTCTCACCTCGACTTAAAACAAAACCCCATTTGCGACACCGAACTCTTACAGCTTGCGATATATTTCTGTATTGTGCTTGGTGTTGCATTGGTTTACAAAGAAACTTTTCGTAAAATTAGATCACTTTAAAGATTGTTATTGTTTTTTATTTGTTTAACAGGAAAGTCTCGCTGAAGATTTTTTCAAGACAGTCCTGCGAAGTTTTTCCAGTCGGACGTGACGCGTAATCCCAATGTCAGCATTGAGATGTGTGACCAATACGAGTTATTGTTAATGTTTCTATTTTGGCTACGGCAGAAGACTGAAGAACGCCGAGGAAACCCGTGCAAAACAGGGAGAGAATATACAAACTCCATGCAGAGTCCCTCAGGTCAAGAAGCACATCCAGGCTCTTCTTGGGGGTGAGCCGCCTAAATGTGTAAATAATTATTAATCTAATCGTGAAGCGGCTGTTTATTGTGTCAGCACAATGTCCATAAAGTGGGTTTGTAATTAAGATTAAACAACTTGATAACGGAGAAATGTTCATAAAATGCTGTGTACCCAGGATGTCAGAATAAAATGACTCATTCACCCACTCTGGGGCGGGCGGTGCAGATTCGGTAATATATCTAAACCTTGGCTTTATTCCACAGTCAAGGAACAATTGCTAGCGATGTGAAGTAGAAATAATCTTTAAAATTACCCCCCCCTACCCATGCATGTAAATGCTGTGAGGTCACCCAACTTGTTGAACTGCCCAGTGATGGTGCAGTCTCGTACGCGTGTCAAGTCATTGTCCACACATCCACTGCTGGGTGAGAGCCTCCTTTCAGTACCATGTGGTTTGCAGAGGCCGTCAATTGTTTACATCCGAAACTCATCTCTCATCGCTCGGCTTCGTGCTCGGAGCCAATCAGCGGCTCTCTCGAGGGTAGTGCAGTGATGCGGTGAGCAGCGCTGCCGCACCAGAGCAAGAAATACACGAGATCGATCCCCGGGCCGGATGCATGCGCTCCCCGTGTCCGCGTGGGTTTTGGCTGAGTTCTCCTGTCTCCTCCCACTTGCTTTCCAGGTCCTGACTAAATTAACCTGCCTCCCCCCCCCGCCGTACCCTGAGATGTTGTAACTTGCTTACGCCGGTACGACTAGTAAAATGTGCTGCATAGCTCAAAGCTTCCTTCAATCTCAAACACAAACGGACCCTCGAACGAATTCCCACGGCGTGCGAGGGCTCGTAGGGACAAATCGACCATACTTCACCACGATGGGCCATGCGGGGAGGTCACGGTGAGACATCGCATAGAAAATGTTTCGACACTGGCTCTTACTCTACTTGCCTTAACGCGACGAGCAGTTTCAAGATGCGTCACTTCATTGCGGTTCACGCGCAGCGTTTCAACGGTTAAGGATGATTGGTCGGCAAGGGGAGACAATGTTGCTGACTTTCCGTTCTAATGTCATTGTTGTTGGCGTGCGGTTCTTGCCGCAGACCTGTGCGGCGCTCGATCGCGTCTCGGTCCGTGCCTCCCAGCCACCCTCCTCCTCCTGCAGGTTTCCTCGCGACTCTGAGTCCGTTCTCCCTTCGAATACCTCAGCTCATCTCATTGTCAGAAACCGCTCAGTCCTGTACAGGGTCGCGGTGAGCCGGAGCCTATCCCGGGAAACACAGGGCGCAAGGCAGGGATATGCCCACGATGGGACGCCAGTCCATCACCGGGCACTGCGGCCAATTCAGTCTGCGAGCCAATTAACCTATGCAGCAGCATGGTTTTTGGACTGTGGGAGGAAACCGGAGTGCCCGGCGAAAACCCACGCGGACACGGGGAGAAAACATGCAAATTCCACACAGAAATGCACCCGAGTCGAGATTCGAACCCGGGTGCTTCTTGCTGTGAGGCGACAGCGCTACACTATGGGCCACTGTGTCGACCCCTTCGAAATGGAATGAGGATGTGTGCGTTGTAGTGACGTGTTCTTTGCGGAGGGAGCAACAGTTCTGTGACCCCCCCCCACATACACATTCGCAAAGGGCGTTGGACCTCGCTCTAACTTGCGCTAAGCAATACAGGCAGAAGGCCCTGAAGCTGTCATGAACCTTGCACTGTGCTGTGCGTGCGTGTTCTTAGTCTCCAGTGTTCAACCGCTAGATGGATGATCTCGTCTCATCTCATTGTCAGAAACCGCTTAGTCCTGTACAGGGTCGCAGTGAGCCGGAGCCTATCCCGGCAAACACAGGGCGCAAGGCAGGGATATACCCACGATGAGACGTCAGTCCATCACCGGGCACTGCGGGCAATTCAGTCTGCAAGCCAATTAACCTATGCAGCAGCATGTTTTTGGACTGTGGGAGGAAACTGGAGTGCCCGGCGAAAACCTACGCAGACACGGGGAGAGAGAATATGCAAACTCCACACAGAAAGGCACCCGAGCCGAGATTCGAACCTGGGAGCTTCTTGCTGTGAGGCAACAGCGCTTCCCACTGGGCCACCATGCCGCCCAAGCTAGAGTATATCCCGGCAAATACAGCGCACAAGGCAGGGCTATACCCTTGATATCACGCTAATCCGCTGCAAGACACTGGAGGCACTTTAGTTTGCAGCCCAATTAGCCTAATAATTAGCAACAGTATACCTTTACACAGTGAGAGGAAAATGGAGTTTCCTGTGAGAACCCACACGGACATGGGGAGAACTAACGTTACACTATGAGGTGGCAACCGAACCGGGAATCAAACCCGGCTGCATCGTGCTGTGAGGCAGCAGCATTACTCAGTGTGCCAGCGACATGTCAGGAAATGTAGGATTTACCATTCACAAATCTACACCGCCTTCTAAAATATCCCCAGAAAATGGCATCTTAGAACTGGACTGCATGTCACCATAAAAATAATAAACCTCTATTATTCACGGTAGGGGGGTATTTTGTTTAATATTTAATGGCTTTCCCATAAAATACATGTTATTTTCACATAAAGTGGTGATCATTAACTGCATTCATGAGATTTTTAGTGTACTGACCATTTTAAACATGCAAGATCCTGACTCGGGGACTGAAGCAAAAGCCACGTGTAATGATTGCCACCATCGGTCGCTTCACTCTCGCCTGGTTTTGAAGGGCACTCTTGAACACAACGTGGTGCACTGCTAGCTGAACTCAACCACTTCCAATTGTGAGTGCCCTCAAAAAAAAACAATTCTACTGGGCTTGAACGACCAAGTTTGCAGTTTGTTTTGTCGACGAGCCAACAAAAAAACCAAAAGTTGCTCAATCACCTAATGATGTAGGTTTTCACGGCTCGATGCATGATGATTGCTTCGAAAAGCTGCTCTCTCGGGACAAGACAAAGATCCCACGTAAAGCTTTAACGTACTTTTTGGGAAAGTGCTGTTAGGCCCAACAACTCGCGCAATTCCCGTAATATTATTTTCTGACCTTTGTGCGATTTAAACATTTTGTTATTTGCAGCGCTGTCCACTAAACATTCCTTCACAGAGACACCACACAGAGACACGCAGACGGACACGGACACACACAACGGCAAGAGGACAGAGACACACGAAGATACAACAAGAAACACGCACGCCTCGAACGTGTGAGGGCGAAACGTCGCGAGGTGGAGAGAGGAAGCGATCGACGCGGCTGTCCCGAGAGAGCAGCTTTTCGAAGCAATCCTCGTTGCTCAATAACGTTTATGTCACGGAGAGTGGTTCGTGTGCCGCACGGCCATCTTACGTCCGTGACCACGTTCGATTCCTGACAATGGTGTCCTGGCACGTGATGTCTCGCCACGGGTGACATGCTTTATTAATCACTCGATTTATACTTTGTGGCCTAGTTTTTTGTAAAGCCTTTGAGTGGTTGTTCAGGATTTCTCAGGAATACGTTCCAAACAACACACACGACGTGCCGTCCCCTCCGCTGCTCTGTGCAGCGCTTTGTAACCCTCGGGTGAAAAGCGCACTATGCATGGAATTATTATAATTATAGGGTTAGGCATGTGTCAGGTCACCAATAATTTATGGCCTCTTATTGGTTGACAGCCTTTGGGACGTCATAACCAGCCGAATACATGGCGTAGGGTATTTTGTATTCATTTTGTTTGTTTAATATACTTATTTATCCTACTCATTTCATTGTTTTCTCATTTAATTCTTACCCTGGTCATGTCACAACTTTGCAGAGTTTCTCGCCAATCAGCTGTGGGCTGTTCTCTCGGCTCCGAGCAAACTGCATCATCACCATCGAGCAGGTGGCACCACCTGGGCGAGGCGGCCGCAGGGCGTCGTAAAGGCCAGTAGACGACATTAAACAAATCGTATTCAACTGTTTGGCAGTGGTCTGCTACCACTCAGAGCAAACACTCAACACATTCGTCATTAGCAATGTGACCTTGAAGGAACACGTGTAGGTAACGTTTCGGGAAGTGGCCCTTCTTCATAACGCACAACAAGATCTGCATTAGATAACCTGAATTGACATTCGATCATGTCTGCGAATGAACATGACCGCCCAACCGAATTATCCACAAACACAAGAGCTTCGTAAATATTTCAAATCCGGCTGTGAGCGGAGCGAGATGGCCATACGATTGCAGAACGGCAAGTAGGTACGTGAAGCCGTCTGTGTGCGTTTAAGCTCTAAGATCTCTCCCTGGCAGGGTTGTGTGCGGGGCTCAGCTCTTTTCACGGACAGACGAATAAGTCAAACACGCATGAATTACCAAGCACTGTGGTGGCTGTTTTCCACAGTTGTCACTACGGCATAGCCGTGTCGAGCGGCGCTCCTCCTCTCGCCTCCCACGTTCGAGGCAGCCGTGACAAATCTATGTCAGTATATACAACACTGCATCCATGCATCGCAACACGTGTCTTAGGGCACACCAATGCAGCAACCCAAGTGCAGTCCAGTATCGGTACTCGCTTAATCATGTACAGGGTCGCGGGGGGCCGGAGCCTATCCCGGACGACGTAGGGCGCAAGGCAGATCTATACCTAGGATGTGACGCCAGTATATCTCAGGGCACACTTTTAGGGCAATTTGCTCATCAGGCCAAATAACTTAGTCAACAGCGTGCCTTTGGACGGTGGGAGGAAACCGGAGAACCCAGCGAAAACCCACAGAGAAAGACACCCGAGCCAGGAACCGAAGGTGCCACTGTGCCAAATCGCTAAGTTGTACGCGCCCGGCGCTCCGCTCATTGTTGTGAGCGTCGCTCCTCCGCCCTCTGTTGTTATTTGCTCAGCAGGCCAATTGGGCACTTGCATCCAACTGCTTGGGCCTGTACACGGTCGCGGTGGGCCGGAGCCTATCCCGGCAAACACAAGGTGCAAGGCAGGGATATACCACGATGGAACGCCAGTCCATCACCAGGCACTGTGGCCAATTTAGTCTGTAAGCCAATTAACCTATGTAGCAGCATGTTTTTGGACTGTGGGAAGAATCTGGAGTGCCCAGCGAAAACCCATGCGGACACGGGCAGAACATACAAACTCCACACAGAAAGGCA
Organism: Mordacia mordax; assembly: GCA_036362905.1. Taxonomy (NCBI): domain Eukaryota; kingdom Metazoa; phylum Chordata; class Hyperoartia; order Petromyzontiformes; family Petromyzontidae; genus Mordacia; species Mordacia mordax. The sequence continues at coordinate 24,662,968 of JAZEWT010000005.1, forward strand.
CCCGAGCCCAGACTAGAACCTGGGACCTTCTTGCTGTGAGGTGACCGCGCTACCCACTGGGCCACCGTGCCGCCCCACTACCAAAGAGTGTCCTCCACGAACCTCCGACACACATAAACTAGTGTTAAAGATAATCTACATAAAACTCTCCACAGAAGGAGTCGACCGCATCAACTGCTCGTGCGGACAATGCCATGTTGGTCAGACGGGTGGAAACATTGGCGCGCGTCTCAAAGAACACCAAAGAAACATCAAAAACTCCCAAACCCAGATATCGGATGTTGCAGAACACGCTTGCTAGAAGAACCACACAACTGACTTTGACAATGGCGACATTGTATGTAAAACCAACCACTTACTGGCCGAGACTGGTCCGTGAGTCCATTGAAATTACGAAAAACAAGAACATTTTTAATCGTTCCGATAGCGACAAATTAAGTGCGGCTTGGAAACGCATTCTCAAGCAATAAACGGACAAAACCGCACACACATCAACGCTTGACGCAATCCCTCAAACATCGTTGGTCCCCTTTGTCTGAACAACTCAATGAACACGAAACACCGGTTTGGACACCTTGTAATCCCAAACCCCCCATTGTGTCCCGGCACACCTGATCGCGCGAGTGATGACATCACAACCTCCATACAAACAGACCCGGAAGCGGTAGCGGTCGTTCGATCTGCCCGCTCAGGTTTGGCGCGGGTGCCTGATGACGCTGAACGTAGTTATCAGCGAAACGTCGTGTGTATTTTGTTTGTAAAATATTGTGGCGTCGCTTTTCAACGCACCGGTGTGCTGAGATAGTAAAGGAATTGGCGCGTTTTCTGTTCACGTGGCAACCCCTTACTGATCGGCCGTGTCGGGTGGTGGAGGGTTAAACGACACTATTTTATAATTACCGACGTGAACTGACCCAAAAATGAATTTCATCGATAATATTGGTCACGAAAGCCTTCGAAATAAAGCAACTGCTACACAGAGCTCGATGTTAACACCGCTGGTACCAGTCATCGGCAAGTCCGGTCAGCTCCCATATCCTTCTCTACCACAGCAGTTTGTCGCTTCTCTAGACCGTGTCGCGCCTGTTTAGCCTCCTCTATCCGACCGAAACAGAAGTTGCTTGGGCATCCGGTGGTCGCGCATGCGGGCTACGTTACCCAGCCACATACGTACATTGAGACACACATACGCAGAGACACACGCAGAGACAAGACAAAGATCCCCCGTAAAGCTCTAACATACTTTTTGGGAAAGTGCTGTTACGCCTAACAACTCCCGCAATTCACGCAATCTTAATTTCTGATCTTTCTGTGAAGGGCGAATTAAACATTTTGTTATTTGCAGCGCTGGCCACGAAACATTCCTTGACGAGACACACAGAGACACACAGAGACACGCAGACGGACACGGACAATGGCAAGGGGACAGAGACACACGAAGATACAGCAAGAAACACGCACGCACTCACACACCGACAAGGACACTCATGCAGTTGTCAAACGCTTGCCACGGATTTTGTCAGGGCCTCTTGACTTCCTTAATCACGATAATAAAAGTTTAAGCTAGAAAGCGATTGTGAGTTACAACAAAAGTGAAATTTAGAACGCGCACAAAGCCTAAGGCTGCTCATGAACGCATGCGGAGGAGCGAGGAAACCGCAGAGAGGTAGAGGGAAGGCAATAGCGCTACCAGCCGGCGCCAACATTTGTCACACACTGCGTCCTATACATTATGATGTTATCGGCCAATTCATGTGGGTTTTTTTTATATTTGCGGTACGAAACCAGAGAACTCGGAGGAAAACCATGCAGAACAAGGGGAGAACACACAAACTGCACAGAGAAATGCGCCCGCGACAGGAATCGAATTGCCTCGGGCAGGGCATCATAACTGTAGGCGCGGATGTTAGCGCCGCGTCACCCTGCCCCGAACTCAGCTTCAATGAGTCCCCACTCACCCCGGGGGCTCACCACGAGCGTGAGGTTCTGGGAATAATAGTAATGAAAGTTGCATTTCTAAAACGCTTACACAGCGCTGCACAGAGCTACGGAGAAAACGTTATGTCAACAACAATAAAATAGATTAAATAGGTAAAATAGTGACTATAAATCAATGGACATCAAACAAAAATGAACTCATTATTCAAACAAATAAAGAAAATAATGTGTGCGTGCCGTGGAGCTAAATAAAAACTTGAGAAGCACTGGCAACTATATTTTAATAATAATAACTGGAATAATTGGTCAAAACTATCCAGATGTGGCTGGGATCATCTTACGTCAAACATTGAGATGCAGTGAAGCTTTCCTGGATACGTAGCGTCAAAACTTTCATAAACTCAGTCACGATCAGACTTTTTTTAAATCGCTTATTTTAGGTCCAATAAATTATTGCTACCATTTGACTTTCCGTTGAACTGTCCTGATGTTGTTGTTGTTGACATGCCGTTCTATCCACAGCTCATATTTGTAAAAAAAAAACACCAAAAAAAGTTATTGTTGATAATTTGACGTTCTTATGTAGTTTTTGTTAACGTGCCATTCTCTCCGCAGCGCTGTGCAGCGCTTTGTCACCCTCGGGTGAAAAGCGCTCTGGAAATGCAATGTATTATTATTACACAGGAATTGACCAAGTAAGTCGGACCCACACCCAGTGTTGAGACTTGTATAGATAAATAATAATACAAACTATAAAGTCCATCTATCCACTGCGACATGAAAACCCCTTCCACACATTGTCGGTCGTGGGTGTCGTTTTTATTTTTACGATATAGTTCAGCACGCCGGTCGGTGCGCGTTGGGCGAACGTGACACCGACAGAGCGCCGTACCTGTATGAGTTGAGCGACCAGGAAGAGGACCAACGTAAGCCACGCTTGCCCCATCTTCATCGCAGCCCTGTGGCTTCTCGTGTGTCCACAATCCCGAGTTCGACACGAACCCGCAGCCACCTATGATCTCAACCCGATGGTTGGAACTAGCGGAGAGACACGCTGGGGAGAGAGAGAGAGAGGGAATTGCTGGGGACAGTCGTCCCAGTTGTTAGTCGTTACGCAGTGGAGAAATGTGGCCACAGCAGAAGCTCTTCCTCATGTGAGACTTCCTCCTCGTCGCCCAATTGCAGCTATCACCAGCGTGTAATTGGTTACCAATAAATAAACACGTAACAAGTCTCCCCCCCCTCCACCCCAACCACGCCGTATAGCACCTACCCAACCTCCGCTGCTACCTCGAGTCAACGCATTGTCGCGAATCGATCGCCTCTTGCTTTGACGTCTGCGGGGAATATAGCGGCCTCTAGTGACTGGGCATTCGTCACGCCAACGCGTTGCTTGCGTGTGTCGCGTGTGCAACCGAACAGGACCGTTGCGCATCGAGTGTCACTGCCATCGCACGAGAAGAAGGCCCCTAGGTTCGAATCCCGGCTCCGGGTACCTTTCGTGCGGAGTTTGCACCTTGTCTCCGCGTGCCCGCCTGGGTGTTCGCCCAATGCCGCGGTTTCCTCTCGTACTTCAAACAAATGTTGCTTCGGTGAACTGGTCTGATCAAACAACCCCCGGTTAGGTATTGTAACTTGCTTTACCCTCCCCCGCTGGACAACTGTTTTAAAAAAATAAACACCCCTACGTAACTCAACGGTTAAATGAAACCTATTATATACGCCATATATTGCGATGATCTATAGGAGCGCTGACTGCAGACGCACAAGTGTAGAGGGAGGTTCTACTGTACGATACATGTATAACATATATGTGTATATATGTGCCTTGATGTTGTTGCAGCTGACATGCCGTTCTCTGCACAGCTTTGTGCAGCGCTTTGTGACCCCCGGGTGAAAAGCGCTGTAGAAGTACAATTATCTCATCTCATCTCATTGTCAGAAACCGCTTAGTCCTGTACAGGGTCGCGGTGAACCGAAGCCTATCCCGGCAGACGCAGGGCGCAAGGCCGGGGATATACCCGCGATGGGACGCCAGTCCATCACCGGGCACTGCGGGCAATTTAGTCTGCAAGCCAATAAACCTATGCAGCAGCATGATTTTTTGGACTGTGGGAGTAAACCGGAGTGCCCAGCGAAAACCCACGCGGACACGGGGAGAGAACTCGCAAACTCCACACAGACAGGTACCCGAACCGAGATTCGAATCCGAGACCTTCTTGCTGTGAGGCAGCAGATCTTGACAACTCCTGGTGTCATATCCACACGCGCAAAGCAAGACAGTGTACGATATAAGCTTTTATAAATCTTGGGGCAATTGTTATCGGCGAGTACCTATTAAGGCACGATGTGGAATGGGAAACGTCATACCCGGCCGCGTTTGTATCCCCAGTGCTGATGTTTATTAGGTACACATTATAAGGCTAAAGATCAACAATAGAGGCTCAGAAGGACCGGTGTAAATATGCCTCCCCACTGATGTTGGCTGTGGTCTGGTTTTTCAGTGACGTCGTCTCTGGGCTGGGAGCACAGTGCGGTAACCACAGCGCCACCGCTCCTCCATCGCTCTCACACACACACGCACGAAGGTCCTAACAAAACACAAAGTCCTCTCGTACAGCCTTAGGCTGTAGTGTCAATTGTTGCTAGCGAACAACTGTGTAGGCCGGCACAGCACACGAGGGAGGCGATTGGCCAGAAGCATGCCTCGCCGCCTTTGTAGTGGCGATGTTCACACTGCTCCAGGTACTCATTTGAGGTCGAGTCGACCTAGGGGAGGCCCAGAAGTCTGTTCAGAAAATCGTCACTGGTGTTGGTCATGAATCGAAAAATCGGGCCGCCGGGTTCGTAGCTCAGCGCGATAACCGCTGGCCCGCCGCTCCCCACCAACACACACACGGATCATAACGAATTCCCTCTTGATTCAATGTTCATGACTACAAACCCCCATCGTCATGGAACTATAGTGCGATGATGGAAAGTTTCACAACACAGACAAATCGAAAAGGCTTCCTGGCCTAATAAACTCACTGTTGGGCGTAGTGCTGTCAGCGAGCATCTATTTAGGCAAACGAAATACCCCACATTCTGCCTGCCTTCATTGTCTTATCATTGCTCTCGTTGTTCACAGGTTAAGACCAGATCATTTCTTATTTTCGACGACGCCGACCTAAGGGAGATACGAGCCGTAGCATCATTAAGTTTATTGACCCCAGAGAGATGATTAGCTGAGTTAGCCCCTATTAAGAGTTTGAACTTGCAGAGCAATTGTTATTCACCCTGAACTATGCTGTAACGCACATTGAATTCGCGTCTATTAGCTTTTCTCACAAGTTTTACAATACGTTTTACGAAATCGGCGAATTTTTTGACCGATTCAAGTTTTTTCTGTCTCATCAGCAGGCCTAATCCTCCATTAACCAAACCACCTGGTCTGTCCTGTCTTTACGGGCATGACCAGCCACAAATGTACAAGCGTGACCTTTTACTGTCACAGCGTTTATAGTAACTGTAGGGTGTGCTTAACCAAAGACTTCCTTGGTGATGAACTCTCACCTCGTCATGAAGTTCTTCTTCTACGTGGCACATCCGACAGAACGTCGGTGACAATGGTCTTCCACAAATATCTGCTCTTTCAACTTCTGTGCGTGTCCATTGTTGACGTGTTCATACAACTCGAAAGACTCTTGACGTAAGTCAATCTCTGTTGTCCACGATCTCATCTCATTGTCTGAAACCGCTTAGTCCTATACAGGGTCACGGTGAGCCGGAGCCTATCCCGGCAGACACAGGGCGCAAGGCAAGGATATACCGACGATGGGACGCCAGTCCATCGCCGGGCACTGCGGGGCAATTTAGCCTGCGAGCCAATTAACCTATGCGGCAGCATGCTTTTGGACTGTGGGAGGAAACCGGAGTACCCGGCTAAAACCCACGCGGACACGGGGAGAGCATGCAAACTCCACACAGAAAGGCACCCGAGCCGAGATTCGAACCCGGAACCTTCTTGCTGTGAGGCGACAGCGCTACCCACTGGGCCACCGCGCCGCCCCTTGTCCACGATCTCTCCTTCAGTTTTCCCGTTATAACCAGATTTATTAAGTTTCTCTTTTCGCGTGTGACCGAGAAACTTCGACTCTCTCCTGTCGTTCAACACCTATCCCAATCCCATCCGTGACAAAATGTCTTCATGCGAGGTGTGAAGATCACAAATACATTCATGCGTTTAAATAAATAGTGAGAATCTACTCTCGGCTTCACGAATGAATCAGAAGCACTCATTGGGGCTCTCGCAGGAACATCAGAACGAATGAATGAGTTGAAAAGCTAAACTCAACGGGCTCTCACTGGTTATACAAAATGTTCACGAATGAGTGAACGAGACCGTCTGAATGAAATCTCATCTCATTGTCAGAAACCGCTTAGTCCTGTACACGGTTGCGGTGAGCCGGAGCCTATCCCGGCACACACAGGGCGCAAGGCAGGGATATACCCCCGATGGGACGCCAGTCCATCAGCGGACACTGCGGGCAATTTAGTCTGCAAGCCAATTAACCTATGCAGCAGCGTGATTTTTTGGACTGTGGGAGTAAACCGGAGTGCCCGGCGAAAACCCACGCGGACACGGGGAGAGAACTCGCAAACTCCACACATAAAGGCACCCGAGCCGACAGCGATACCGACTGGGCCACCGTGCCACCCCTGAATGAAATCCTACCTTTAAAACACGCGAGTGATTGGGTCAAAGGAAGGCAACGGCGCTCTTTTTCGATGATCTACATAAATGGACGACCGATGTGCGTCAGCTGAAATGAGCTCTCACTTGGTAATAATGGTGCAATATACGACTAATTACGGTCTCAATGGATTTCACCTGGTCACTGCATGAAGGAATTAATGCGTGCATGAGACTCACTATCCAGTTGGGCTCTTCCTTATACAGCGTATGAATACATTATTTATATCTTGCTCACCTTATGTCCTATGATTTGTCGCTGCTGTTTGACTTTCGGATGAACTGTTCTGATGTTGTTGTTGACGCGGCGTTCTCACCACAGCTCGGATTTGTAAAAAAGAAACCCCAAAAAAAGTTGTTGCTGATTTGCCGTTCTCTCCGCAGCTCTGTGCAGCGCTTTGTGACCCTCGGGTGAAAAGCGCTCTCTAAATGCAATTATTATTATTATTACATTAGCGAATGTTTTGGATTCTAAGAAGTGATTGGAATCACTACCGTACCCATGGGAAGATGCCGTGGTGTAATGGTTGGGCAAGTTGCCTAGGTCTCCCGTGCCACCAGTGCGAGAGCACGGCAGAAGGCCGGCCGGCATGTCATGTGAGGTGGGGTAGAGTGTGGGTACTCACACCTCTTCCATGGTGTCTGGCCAACGTGGAAGATGAGAAAGGACTTCTCGACAGTGCAGTCTCTAGAGCAGGCCCTTTCGCTAGCAGCGGCCTGAGCAAAGCAATTGCAGGGTTGCGCATGTGCATTTTCCCGTCATTCCTGAGGTATAAACTGTAGACACCCCATCCGTGACAGTGGAGATAATCCGACGCCCACACAGTGCCGGTGCAGACCAGTTAGGTAAGTTATTGATGAGTGGGCAACTCTGCACGATAAGAGAGGGCTGCGTGTCAACACCAAATCAGCATCGCTGGGAACTTACGGGGCAGGTGTCCATGGCATGTTGCTATTGGTTAACATTATGACAATGCACCGTAACATATAGCTGACATTGTGTTGAAGTATCTTAAGAATATTACGCGTGGGAAGTAAGGCTGAAATAATACATAAAAGCATTGGTGTTGTGCAGATTAAAGTTGTGCTCATGAAGGATTCAAACCTCATACAACACACCAGCTCCATTACATATAGAGATTAGATGAACGCACATTGATACACTATTCCGCAAGACATCTAACAGAGCCGTTATCAATGGCCATTGATGAGCATAATTAAGGTTATTATTATTATTAGCTTGGTTGTGGGTATATTTAAGTTCGAACTGGCTTTTGACGTAAAGTGATACGCAATGGACAACATTTGAAAAGTGTATCATAATTGTAACGTTCGAGTTGTCACTGAAGAGTAAACAAAAGCTGCACGGTGTCGCTCTATCTCAAGCCTGAGTCGCCTTGATCTTCCACCACTAAATGAATCATGAGAATTCGAATTGTGCCTGAGCCTCGGATATTAACACAAAACCCAATGAACCATAACCATTTCATTACCCCCATCTCAGAAATTAACACTGAATATTGAGACGTCAAGTTGTGCATTAGCCTACATCTTTGAGGAACTGGCAGCAACAACTTTAAGCATCATTGTAAAAAAGAAAAGGCTTCACCCATCTTTATGGCAATGACGCAGTGTTAAGGTCTTTAAAAAAACACCAAATATCTTTCGTAAATTGTCAAGTTTCCCAAAAGCACACACGTTTGTGGCAAAGAATGAAAACAACATTGTTTGATAATGTATGCATTATGATTGCTTCGAAAAGCTGCTCTCTCGGGACAGCCGCGTCGATGGCTCTCTCTCCTCTCCTCGCGACGTTTCGCCTCACACGTTGGAG
>JAZEWT010000005.1:24676309-24687382 GCA_036362905.1 Mordacia mordax
GGAATAACACTCAGATATTCAGAAAGATGGGTTTATCATATAGGCGATCGGCAGAACCACAGCATACCATAGCCGCCAAATAAGCCTCCAACACCTGGCTTAGATGCAGAATTACAGGTGTATGCCCATAATCTAAACGCTGCACTAGAAAAACCTTTTTTTAGGAAGCAGATAAAAATCAAACAAGTCGACAATAAATGCACGAAATTGCTTTCATGTTTATTAAGGGAATGAAGAAATTTTTTCAATAACTGCAACGAAACATTTTCATGAATCCAAGGCATCGAGGCTAAATAAAGTTGAGAAAAAAACAGAGACGCTAGTTATAATGCAAACTCTCAAAAACCAAAGCCCATACAATGCAACATTTATTTGCACAATCTTACTCACTATCCGAGCCCTCTTTGGCACGAATGTTAGCGATCTTCCTCTTTCTGCTCGTGAGAAATGCAGATGGTACCAACCCGCTTCCAGTTCCACTTGCTTTTTTGGGTTTCTTTCCACTGTCCTCTGCATCTTCCTCTTCTGCCATGTGGCTTTCCGTATCACCCAAATGCTGCAGAGTGATTCCTCTCCCTGAAAACTCGCCAACGCCCAATGTTCCTGCACCGTGCCCCTTCGGCTCCCACGTGGCTCCTCCAGCCACTTGCCCTGCGCCATCTGATTCAGCCGAGCCCTTCTGATGCACTTCTGGCTGCTGCGCCCTCGATGGCTTGGAGAACTTCATCCTCTTCGAAGCACCACCCGTGAGCGGTTGATTAAATGCAATCTCGCCGCCACCGCCATCATCGCCGTCGGCCACGCCTGACCCCGACCCGTCGCCCTGTGGCTGCGCGTTCCTCCCACGCAGCTCGCTCAGGAAAGCTTGCGCTATGGAGGCGTTGGACGCGTTCGTGCCGTCCTCCACGCCTTCCAGCGAATAGCGTGTCCAGCGCGATGGGTTGACCTGGAAGTCTGGCGTGGCGTTGGGCGCCGGCACCGGGAGGCTGTTGAAGCTGTCGAGCGGCGTGCGCGGCTCGCGGTCCCCAAGCTCGTTGCGCGCCACCCAGCTCCGCTTGCCTCGACCGCTTCTCGGCAGCTGAGCGGCCGGTGGCGGTCGCTTAAACTCGCCGTCGAGAAGGTTGTCGTTTGACAGAGAGGGAAGCGAGGTTTTGGCCGCAGTCTCCAGACTGTCAAATATTCCGCGAGTGCGGGAGCTGAAGGCGAGCGAGGTGCCCATCAGCATGAACGGGACATTGGGCTTTGATGGGATCTCGACCGGAGCAACCTCTGTGTCACTGTCACTGCTGGAATCAGAGTCGAGTTGGGGAAGGTGTGCGGCCATTTTAAAACACGTCCAAATTTACTCGTCCTCGTCGACAGGCAGCTGGAAGAGGGCCTTCCAGATATGAACGGATGCTTGAGCCTGAAATTAGATGTAAAATATGCCACTTATATAATCAGGACCCTCACCTGAATATACTATTCAGCAAGACACTATGCAAACTACACGGTGTTGATGGACAATTGAAAAAGAGTTGTAAATGTACTGCTTTAGAATGCTTAACCAATTATTTTAATTGAGTTTTAGCTTGTGGGAGGAAACCAGAGTACCCAAAAAATACCATCTTAGATGGTTAGAAAAAAAAACCTGCTGTACTGCCATCTGACCACCTCGTACCAAAAATAACTTATCCCAAAAACAAGTATTTATAGCGGTTACCACTACAGATGCCACAAATAAATAAACGCTTCTCATTATACCAATAAAAACATAAATTTACAAGCAATTTGTCACTTAAACATGCCTATAAGTATGTTGGCTATTTAGGCTGCAATTGTGTTCATGTGCACGGGATATAACATGTCCATGACTGCTAACTTTGGGTTGACAAGGAATATTAGAATCCGTGCAAATGTCCCCATGTTCACTAACCAATTGTGATACCACAAATGAACACCACAAACTGAAGCCTAACGTTTGTACTCACGAACTTTACACTTAATTAAACTGGTAAATGTGGAACTTAAGCAGGTCGCCAGCCAATGCAGTACTAGTGAAATTATGCTGTGGTTAGAATGCTGAATTCGTATTTGGTATGTTACAAATATAATTTCTGGTTGAGAATGGAATATTTGCATCTGGCTCAGGGACAAAAAGGGAGATAAGCACACGGTGAGTATTTTACTGAGCATGGAAAATTTATACTTATTCTTGTTCATGCACTTAAAGAGGGCAGGCACTAATTCAGTAGCAGATAAAACATGGGTGGTGATGTTATACAAATGCACCTCCATAAAACCACTTCATAGACAGCAAATGCAGCAGGGGAAGGCATTTATAGTCTTGACTTAAGCTGTCAACAATTTCAACGCATAGAAGAAGAAAAATTCAAACCACATGAGCAGCAATAGAAGAGTCCTACCAGGAAAGCCTTTTTAGAGCAATAACTAAAATTAATTTTACGTTCCTCCTGTAGTTTCCAAACGCATAGTCCTTTCTATGGGCAGCTGTACAATGCCCTAACAAAAGGAGACATATGCAGAGCATCCACTTAATTATGACTATCATAAGCAGGGCTTTTAAAGTTCCACTGGTCTTGACCCACCGTCGAAAGGCTTTGCCAATGTACTTCTGTTCAAATAAAAATTAACTTCTTACATGTTACGTACTCCTGATGTGACAGGCAAATATGTCAAAGGCTGCTTGAACAATTTTTTTCAGACCCGAATTCAGCTTCATCTCCCCAGTGTTAGACACAATGTTAGCCAGGTTATGTTGGCAATAGAACAGCGTTGTGTGGCAATTATCGGGTACAAATGATGAGGTGCTGCCCACCTGTCCAAGCGACTTTACGAACTCTCCATCTGGGTTTGTGAATGCAACCAGCTCCTCTAACTCCGCAACGCTGTCAAAAGGGAGGATGGCACATCATCAGTTATAGCAAGCAAGATGTCACATGTGGGCAAAGTAATGTATAGGAATGTACATATACATATGCAAATTCTTTTTTTGTTGTTGATCCGCTGGTATATGTGAGTCTGTCCACGCCGCGTAAGATGTTTATCCATGCTTCACCACGCTGATCGGTGCTAGTTGAGTCGGCATGCTGAGTCCCAGACGTATGATGTGGGCATAACAATAAGTATTCGAGACATTATTACAATCAAACAGGGCGATGGGTGCAAATGCAGTCTTTCAGGTGATTTAGGTGACTGATTCATTGCCTGCGCCATCCATCAAGTTAGCAGAGTACCCGCTCTATGGGCGATCATGCGCCAACACTCTTTACTAAGCGTGTTACTCGTTTTTGTTGAGGACATTTGCTGCTGACTTAACTGCTTTGACATATACTTCGTCTTATTTTGTTGGGAGTTATTCTCCCTGTTGCCTGTTTTAGAAGCGTAATCTGTAAGTGGGACGCAAATCTGAAATAAGACATGCAAGTCTTGTCAAATTTGCACTTACTAAGGATTCCAACTTGGTACCCCCCCCCAGTTCGGGCATACATAAAACAATTGCTCCATTACAAAATTGTAATGCCTTAATGCAGCCGAGCCATACCCAACATACGCCAGCTTGAACCATCATGACCCCTAGTGGGCCAATCCCTCGCGAGCATTTAAAGCGGTTATTGAGCCCGAGCCATTAGGGCACGGTGGCCCAGTGGGTAGCGGTGTCGCCGCACAGCAAGAAGGTCCCGGGTTCGATTCCCGGCTCGGGTGCCTTTCTGTGTGGAGTTTGCGTGTTCGCTCCCCATGCCCGCGTGAGTTTTCTCCGGGTATTCTGGTTTACTCCCAGCGTCCAAAGACACGCTGCTTGCCTAGGTTAATTGGCCTGCTGAGTAAATTGCCTTAAAAAGTGTGTTCTGCGATGTACTGGCGTCACATGCTGGGTATTTCCCCGCCTTGCGCCCTCTGTCGGCCGGGATAGGCTCCAGGATTAAGCGGGTATTGATGAATTAACCTCAAGTCTGCATCTGTCCAGTGTATTAAAATAGCTCACACAGCCACGACAATTAGACTCAACGAGTCAATGCTTCGGAAATGCAGAATGCGGTGCATTTAGGCTTTCTCAAGATTATTTTTAGCTTGAAGATCACAGAATCAGACTGAGCAATCATTGCGATCTTTATAAAGGCCAACACTCGGAAACAGATTTAACCACTTTAATTACAGGCTGTTTGCTTAATCTGTGCTTTCAAAAGACAAGCGACAACCCTTACGACCGTTAATTTCCGCAGAACCGAACTCGCTTGTATAAATTCTAGGGTTCATCGTAAATACTCTCGGCGTCAATTAAGGTAAACGTCTTCAATCGAGTCTCAGGCTTCCTGGGTTAATTCTCAATAACTCAGCGCCAGACTAACGGAGACTTCTTATAAATCCAGATCTGGGCGGTTTTTGTTTGTGTTTATAGAGTATAGACGGAGATTGTAACAAGCAAAGTGCCGTGCGGTGTTAATATCCGAGCGAGGCGTGAAGGTGGTGGTGGTGGTGCTGGGGGGGGGTGTGAGCGACCAAGAGGGCCTCTGTGGGGCCCCCCGGCTAACAATCGAGCGGAGAAACACGTGCCGCCTCTCCTCCTCCCCCCCGCCGGGCACACTCACAGCGCCTTTGCCGCGTCCAGCACGCTACCCAGCTCGGCGAGCACGGCGCCTTCGCTACCGGTCGTGGCGGAGTCCGCTGTCGCCGAGACGCGGCTTCGCGGCGCCGTCACCTCCATCGCCGCCGCCCCGGGGGAACGCGCGCACGCGCGCGCTCACAGAGACGCCTCGCCATTGGCGGAACACCGCTCGCGAGCCGAGTAAGAGCGAACGTGAATGGCTGAGCGCCGACGACGCTCGCCGCCCGTCAATCATCGCGACGCGACGTCGTCTGCGCGAACGTGAGGCCCCTGGGCGGGGGGGGCGGGCGCGGGGGAGCGGCTCGTGATAGCGAGGGAAGAAGCGAGACGTCCATCTTGGTAAGGGAGACTCGACGGGGACTCTCGCAGCACGAGCCGTCGTAACGACGGGACCGTCACGTGATCATATTAATTATCTATTAGAATCCAGGCACGGTCTCCCTACGTAACGTGGCCGCTAAGTGAATGCTTTTCTGCAATGTCATGCCCACGTGTTGCAATAACAATAATACAATTAAATTTAAGATTTAACTAAATCATTCGAAAGGAAAGCCGCGGTAAAAAGAATAGAGGTAAATATTGCTCTGCTTTAATGTACTTCGAAGCGAAAGACGAAAAACGAGGCGGTTTTCGTTGCGTTAATGAAGCTACAGTCGATGCTATTCGGTGGGCCGCGTGTAAAACCATCGCCACACCGTCACTAAAACCCTAATTGTCTTCGGACCTGGAACGTTTAACTTATAGAACGTAGGTTCCAGAACGTGTGTGTTATAGAGTCGCTGTTTAAATGCTTAGTCAATCGACTGCCGTTCTCTGCCGTTGTTGTTGCTGATGCCGTCCTCTCCGCAGCACTGTGCAGCGCTTTGTGACCCTCGGGTGAAGAGCGCTCTATTAACGCAATTATTATTATTACTGTTGGATGAAAGTCTCCCCCCACCCCGAGTCGGGTCTATTCCAATACAGCGCCCGGGACACGGCCGCCCTTTACAATTGTTATTATATATTTTTTTAAATTGTGCCTTTCACTGATCATATATTCTAATAGTACTGAGGCCTCTCAAAAATTACTGACGGATTAGTCGGGCCCTTAAGAGAGAACCGTTATCTTTTAACTGGTGGCAGTGTGGTAACATTTTCACGAATTATATACTGATAATATACACAGAAACGCGTGTCAGTGGCTTTGTAGACGAACTACAATGTGATTTAAAAAAATAACCCATTACAGTATCGACGACAAACACATCAATTTAAGATTCTTTGTTGTTGACGTGGCCGTTCTCTCCGCAGCTCTGTGAAGCGCTTTGTGACCCTCGGGTGAAAAGCGCTCTATAGATGGGGGGGGGGGACGATGTGCTTGATGACCTCTTGATCTTTTATTTCGGCAGGGGACTGCGCCTGAAGTAGGAGCCATCCAAATCGTAAGCGAGCCATGGGGCGCTCTTCGAAAGACAAGCGAGACATCTATTACCGACTCGCCAAGGAGGAAGGCTGGCGTGCGCGCAGTGCCTTCAAACTGCTGCAGATCGACGAGGAGTTCAACCTCTTCCAAGGTGCGGGCAGAGAGAGTACACGAGGTGTTGTCGTCGTGTGGATTATGAGACGCCCCATCGTTCCTGCCTGTGATTTAAAGTTTAAACAAAAAAAGTCAGTTGGGGGGCAAGGGGGGGCCTCGTCTTGTCAATCCGGTAGGCATGTGTATGAGAGTAGATTTGCATAATTTCATTGACACGGCACAAGGTGCAAGTTTGGTGTACCTTTTGCACATTGGTGCATCTTTTTAATACACGGAATTGTATTATAAGTTATTGGTTCCTAGATTGAAATCTGTGTTCATTCTTAGATTTGCAAAATATGAATGTGAATACAAGAATCAATGATCTACGTATGTAAAGTATAGCATGAGAATAAGACCATTTCTGGGCATGGTCCTGATGTTTTTATGATTGGGGAAGTAACTTATGCCCCACCTTGTGAATATGTAAATTATATGGAAATGTATCCATAAACAATATGACATTGTAAACAACAATGCAAAAATGAATACTTTTAAATGATTGGTGACCTAAAACTGACAAATTGTCGAATTGCAGGAGGAGGGGATTGGGGGCATGGGTAGTGTAAAATCTAATGCTTAGTTAATACACGTAAAGGAAGTTTAAACCCAAAAAACTGCTTATTTTGCTTTCATCTTTGGACTAACAATGGACTGTACGTATATGGCCTGTGTGTGTGTGTGTCTGCATTGGAACTCAGGAGTAAGCCACGCGGTGGATTTATGTGCAGCACCAGGAAGTTGGAGCCAGGTCTTAAGCCGAAAACTGCGGTCAGTCCTAGTTGGAGTATTTATAAATCATGATAATCGATAAAAATCCAATTTTCATCATCAGCCAATGTATAAGCAATGCTGAATTAAGCCTTTTTCACGCTCTCATCAAAACTCTAGATTACAAGTCATGACCACAACACTCAGCTCAAATGATGTTAACTCTATTCGACATGTTTATTGCATGCCTAAGTTGACATTCGTGATCTCACAGTGGAGAAGACGGAAAGAAGTCTGATGCCAAAATAGTCGCTGTAGATCTGCAGGCCATGGCACCTTTGCCCGGTGTCATTCAGCTGCAGGGAGACATAACTAAGGTGAGCAGACAGCATGCTGAACTAGTAGGCGTAGAACAATATCTGTATTACATTTTTAAAAACTGTATTACTCGTATGTTGAATTGTATAGATTTTTTACATATACGATGTTGATTTGTATATGTACAAATCTATTACATTCAGTTGAATGTATTTAAGTGTTTTTTGTAAGGTCATAGATATTACAAATGCGACAGTATAGGTCGAAAATACTTATAGTTAAATCCTACAAAGGACACCTTTCAATTAGTGCAAATTAAATTTTTACAAACAAAATGACACGTGTGTAATACATTATAAATAAAACAATGCCTCCCTATCCAAACATGTGACAGGGTTGAGCCATTGTTTAAAAAATTATATTTCTATGTCAGAGGCAGGTTTACTCGCACAAACACTACGTTACAGAAATTATGTAAAAAGAGAAAATAGTTCACCCTTTCAGGCAATAGTATGCGTGTTCAGATCTTGAAATTACAAATAAACACCTACTTTACACAAGTTAATGCTGATTTAATCAGTATATATAGGTGGGTGTGGTGACCGTGCCTAACGACTGCATGTTTTAGTCGGCCTTTTAATTTATAATTATTTTTTTTATTGCTGCTGATTTTCCATTCTAGTGCCGTTGCTGTTGTTGTGCCGTTCTCTCTGCAGCTCTGTGCAGCGCTTTGTGACCTTCAGGCGAAAAGCACTATAAAAATGCAGTTATTATTATCATTATCTGTGATCGAAATGTATTCGACAGGTATCCACAGCTCAGGACATCATCAAACACTTTGAAGGGCAGCCAGCAGATCTTGTTGTCTGCGATGGCGCACCTGATGGTACGTTTGAGTGCTCGAGTGAGGACTCTACTGCGATGTGAAAATAAATACTGATTGTTTGTAGGTGGGCGGCACGGTGGCCCTGTGGGTAGCGCTGTCGCCACACAACAAGATGGTCCCGGGTTCGAATCTCGGCTTGGGTGCCTTTCTGTGTGGAGTTTGCATGTTCTCCCTATGTCCGCGTGGGTTTTCGCCGGGCGCTCCGGTTTCCTCCCACAGTCCAAAAAACATGCTGCTGCATAGGTTAATTCGAATGCAAACGAATGTGATGTCGTCGTGACTGTGTATATCGTTTGCTACATAACTACTGTGCATGTTGTGTTACAGTCACTGGGCTGCATGACATTGACGAGTACATTCAAGCGCAGCTGCTTCTCGCAGTGAGTTCATATTCACGCCACCCTCACAAACATCATAAAGGCTTCACAAGTGAGCAGAGGAATGAATGTTAATTGATTATCTGATGCATCATTACATGCCCACCATTACTTCCGTAAGCCAGTGGTGCTATATACATTAAAAAAACAATTTCATCACAGTAGGCAGGATCCCGGATCTGAATCCAGGATCTGAATCCAAGATCTCAATAATAATCTCCTACGACCTCACACCCCTTGAGCTTTGAGTCCACTTCTAGTTTAAGTTTTTTTTTAATGCTTTGGCTGCTGTGTGTTACCGCAGGCCCTGAATATCAGCAGCCACGTGCTTAAGCGGGGAGGCACGTTTGTGGCGAAGATTTTCCGTGGAAAGGACGTGACGCTGCTCTTCTCACAGCTCAAGATCTTTTTCCCGTTGGTGACGTGTGCTAAGCCCCGCAGCAGCCGCCACTCCAGCATAGGTGTGAGCACGTATGGGAAAAAAAAAAACACAGCAGCAATTTGAGCAACAGCCACACATGTATGTATAGCAACAAATACAGCCGTGTCCAGAGCGATTGGAACAGTATGCACAACTACAACATGTAGCACCCTTTCGTCAATTCATTACTGAGTGAGGGCCTCCCCGTGCATTGTTGGTCATTGGGGTTATACGAGCTCAATTCGTTATGCTGGTTAGTGTGGGTTTGTAATAGTGGGGAGTATAGATGTGAAAGCATAGACGTATAAACACCACAATGCATTTTTATTTTGCAGCTACGTTTTCCTGCCTGCAACCGAGCCCCACAAAGTCTTTGACAAACTGTGTATCTTGCATGGTGATCACCTATGCAAGCACTGTTCAAGCTCTAAACCTGCTTCGTTTCTGAGCTTTAACGAGATCAGGAGCATTCCAGGTCATATTGTCATAGGCAACGAACACGAGAGTAAAACAAAAATAGACATTGCTGTACACAGATACATGTACACGCTTTAATACAAAATGCCAGGCTTTTCCTATTGAATAATGACGACCTGTGTGGAAAATCGAAGAGCTGGGTGTTTGTTTGAAGATGTCCTCTGTGGTCTCTTGGGCACAAAGTTATACCCAAACACTGACCCATGAACTCACACCCTCACGCTTATATTATGAGGCATGCACGATGATGTCAGGAGGCCTTAATCCAGCAGTAAATAGAGCATGGTTGATGATATCGAAAAATTAGAGTTTAGTTAAATGGATTGATGAAAGACGACTCTGAGGCAAAAAATGGAAGAGACAAACATATCACGATGCTTGAATGGAATCCTGACCCACCAAAGTATAAACATTCTACAATCTTGGAGGAATTGAGTGGCTTTGCACTTGCGCACTGCACACACTGACAAGTGCCAGGTTGCTGTTGACGTTTCTCCGCATTTCCCGTTTGTCCCAGAGGCGTTCGTGGTCTGCCAGAACTACGATCCTCCGGCTGGTTACGTCCCCAACATGTGCAACCCCTTGCTCGACCATGAATACGGTAGGAGCCCACTCGGCTATATTTCTACCGCGCTCACCCTTACAGTCTTGTTCTGCCCCGGCATGTTGCGTGATTGTTACCCGCAGCTGTTGTGGAAGAATCCATTATTTTGTTCCGGTGATGTGGTGTACAACTTCACCCGTTTCCATCTCATCTCATTGTGAGAACCGCTTAATCCTGTACAGGGTCGCGGTGAGCCGGAGCCTATCCTGGCAGACACAGGGCACAAGGCAGGGATATACCCACGATGAAACGCCAGTCCATCACCGGGCACTGAGGGCAATTCAATCTGCGAGCCAATTAAACTATGCAGCGGCATGTTTTTTTGGACTGTGGGTGGAAACCGGAGTGCCCGGTGAAAACCCACGCGGACATGGGGGAACATGCAAACTCCTCACAGCAAGAAGGTCCCAGGAACTCTGTTTCAGTTGAAACTAAGTTTTCAGACGAAGACAGCATAATTAAACCCACTGGATTAAAAAGATAAACTGTACATAACATCATGGAAATGACACAGACTGCCTTCCAAACTGGCACTTTGTGAACTGAAGAACATGAGATGAGCGATGAAGGTGTTAAAAATAACAAACAACGTGCACTGGTTTTTAAAACTTAGCACACATTTTAGTTTGTCATGTTCACTTATTCACCAAAGGCCATAATCTAGCATGTGAGCTCCAGAGAGACCATTCTCCAGCATAAGTTGGTGCTCTGTTCACTGCGAAAGCTTGGATTTAAATTTCGTTACCTCCTGACATGACACATATATCGAATTTGGAATGCAGCATAATTAAGATTTTTAAAAAGCCCTCAAAAATATGTTCACATCAAATAAAAAAAAATGAACTATGTAATGAGTAGCGCTGTTGCCTGACAGCAAGGAGTCCCGGGTTCGGTTCCTGTCTCGGGTGCCTTTCTGCTTGGAGTTTGCGTGTTCTCCCCGTGTGCGCTTGGGTTTTGCCCAGGTACTCTGTTTTCCTCCCACCGTCCAAAGACACGCTGCTGCCTAGGTTAATTGTCCGGCTGACTCAATTACTCCCAGTGCCCTACGCTGTACTGGCGTCACGTCCTGGGTGTAGCCCTGCCTTGCGCCCTCTGTCTGCTTAGATAGGCTCCACCCC
>JAZEWT010000005.1:24697813-24713830 GCA_036362905.1 Mordacia mordax
GGGCAGTGGGGCCATTTGGCAGTAGCTTTGGGACGAGCTCAGGGCATTGCTGCATTTCTCACTTGTGGTTCTTCGTGTCTGAGACATTTTCGTCAGAGACCGACCAAACACCGGGATACATTAAAAGTTAATATTATATTTGTAATTCATTCACAACGTAACTGATGTTGTGGAGCACAGGATCGTATTGGTACGGAAGGCCCATAGCCTATTGGACTTGACTTTTTGTTTATGTGGAAATGACTCCGCGTAAATGATAGCCCGTAATTAATTTTGTTTGATATTGACTTAGGTTTTAGCAGTGGGGTGGCAGCCAGCAGAGAGAATGCAGGCAAGCGGGCATTGTCTGTGGCGATGTGGCGATTAAGCCAACTCCTTTTGCAGGCAACTATATGGTTCGTGGCAAGGCAAGGTTTGAGTACTGTGCAGGGTCTCAACTCTGCTTGTGATTCACGGTTTGGCTGACCACGGGGAAAATTTGCAGCCTGTTATTCTCTCCCTGTTGAGGGTGGGGGAAAATACCCACCGACATACTTGTGACTGCAAGTAAGAAGTAGCTTTGTTGTAAACATTTACTGTGGCTGTGGTGCAAGAAATGCTTAGAAGCCCCAAATTCTCCCTTAGGCTGAAATGCTGTTGATTCCTTGAAATGTAGGCCTCCAGCAGAAAGATAAAGAGAACTGCCCAGACGCAGGTGAGTCATTGTGTGAACAAGGCAGTGTTTCAAAGTAAGGAAGCAGCTCAGCAATTACTTGTTCATGCCACTGCTGGCAGAAGGGCCTCTACTAGAGATAGCTGCCTGCTAAAGGATGCTTGGCCTACTTTTCCACACTGGCCAGATGTCTTGGAAGAAGAAAGGGTACTCAAAGTTAACCCCACTATTCAATACATGCCCATCGATGAACTGTCATATACCCACGCATTCTGCTAATAATTAAATGAAGTGTAAAACTCCTTGTCAGAAATATTCAAGGCCCTATACAATAACACATTGTCAAGGCAGAATAGTGCACAGCACAAGCAGTATATGTGACTGCGTTAATTTTTTTTTGTAAAAGCAATTTGAAATAAATGCGTTTTAAAGAGACATTTAAACACTGCTGTGTGCAATCGCCGGGAATTCCTATTGTGTTATGAATTCCATAACATAATTGGGGGGGTATTTAAGAAACTTGTCCCTTTTTTTTAAGTACTGCACAGATATTGATATGGTGAACTTTTAGTTAAAACCCGTGAAAAAAACGTGAATTTAACCTCATACACACACACAACTGGCATGGTAACACTGAGTGTTTGCACTCACTGGATAGATGAATGAAAAGATTGTCCCCAGGCATGTAGCTGCTTGTGTGTTGTTTGTTGTTGAAATTTCTTGGTGGTGTGAATCCCCATCAGTGGTCATCTAGCCATGCCAGGGCTCTGCATAAAACATGTTGATAGCTGAGTGTTAAGCGGTGGTGATTCAGATTGTTTTTTTGTTCAGTGTGCTCATTGTTATTCTGCATAGAAAAGCTGTGGTTGGACACAGGTCTGCGGCTTCATTCGGATGAGCCAGAAATCATCACCCCCTTTATCAGAAAAAATGCAGGTTGTTCAATGGTGTTGTTTGAAGTAATGCTGATTTGAATTGTACTTAAATTAGGGTGAGCCCTGTTGTCCTTAAAGCTCTAACCTAACGTTGTGAGTAGGATGTGACCATGTGAAGCGAGTGATATATAGTTGGTCTTGGGACTTCCTTCACTAACCTCCACTGGCCAGTGTGGCGAAATATGGCCAAACAGCCCCAGGTGACTGACACGATATTGGGATGCCTCCATGTATGTGTGGAATAACAATGGGCTATAAGTAATATTTTATAGGTTCATGCCACTAGGTTGTATAGATTTGTAGTACTATACATGCTATACATTCGTATAGAAAGACAGATTTTGCGTGTGCCACAATAACCACCCCCCCCCATTTTTTTGTAAATACAACTGAGTCTTAAAAACGTGTCGAATCACTGAACAATGAATATTACAAATGAAAAAACTCGAAATACACTTATTTTAAGGAGGGATAACAATCCTGCATTCAACTGACTGTATTTGAGAAATGTAGTTTATTTTTTGTGTTCCTTAATTCGGTTTTAATAATTTCATAAAACCGCACACTAGTTCACCAATAATGATACCATAACGTTTGTCATTACATTTAGAATTGTTTTTTTCATCGAATGTTTAATTAGTGCATTTAGTAAAGTTAATTGCATTTTGCTTGTACACATCCTCATGGGATGTAATTATATAAGCAGGTTTCAACCTATTTGCAAATTGTTTGTGTCCTTTCTTTCATACATATGAGCTTATTCTGGTTTCTACCTGTGCAAAATAACTTTCAAAAGAATACAAATGAACAACCATTTCAAATAGAGAGTCTCTAAAAATGAATGGCCTTAGGACTCCGAATGATTTTGTCGGTAAAGGTTATGGTTTTATATATAGTGAGTGTTGTGTGTGGCTTTAGGGTCAAATCGATTCTCATACAGTAATCGTGAGTCAATTTGAGTGTAAATATTGATAAGCGTTGAATTCCATTTTTTCGGGTTAGGTCACGTAAAACGTGACCCCCCTGTAATCCCAACGTTTTACGTGACCTAATCCCAAAAATTGGAATTCATCGATAACATTGATCACGAAAGCCTTCGAATTAAATCGATGAGCGTATTTACAGTCACTCGCGATCAATCCACTGTCAACCGATATCTCCACCACAACAAGGCATTTGGAATCAACACATTGGTTGATCTCTGTGCCAGCTTCCAGTTGGACATCCTCCCGAGGTGCTACATTCCTTTGATAGCCCTTCCGTTATTATTCTCGACCATTGTAAATCATCCCCTCTGCCCACTACATGTCCTGAAAAAGCACATTTTAAAATTTTGTTTGGATGATGCTTTTCTTAACATGCTCATGTTTTCTTGTCAACCTGCTTGATGCATCAAGTCATCTAGTTTCTTCGTAATCAGTTCATGTTACCGGCTATGAAAAATGAAGAATGACAAAAAAATGTATCAAAAGTTTAATAGTCTGCAAGAGAAGCGTGGAGAGGTACATGCTTGGAATTGTACTTAAGGGCACAACGTTGATACGTGCACACATGTATGCTTTGATGTCTGTAGCCTATATTTCAGATGGGATATTCATCGATGCATCATTAGACCGTGACCCGCCAATGTGGATAGCTTGAGATATATATTTAATGGGTAGTCAGGTTTGGACATGTGTTGTGGTGATTGATGCCCAGGTGTGTGAACTTTGAATGGCTTGCCGGGCTCGTGTTTGCATAAGTGTGTCAGTCGCCTGATCTGACTCATGGGCAAGTCTACATTCTAAACCAAAACATTATTTCATTACTTTTTTTTTGCCATTTCCTTTACGGGCTATGTAATCTTCAGGTTTTGTACAGGCCACGCACGGCTGATGTTTACGCAGATTGTCGAACCTGTTCCAAACTTTCTTAGAGAAATGCTACCTCTGGGAAAATCACTGTAAATTCAATAACAAGTACCCTACGCAGTTGTTTCATACAATTGTATACTATAACATTGCATTGCGTGAGGTGAGGGATATTAGTAATCATTTGGGTGTCTATAAAGGGATCACGCCATAGTCTTGGTTCATAAAACCCATAGGCTGATGGAATATGACAAATTGTATTGATACTTTTACAAGAATTCCTCTTGAGCAGCTCTTTCAGGATAGCCATGTCGAGCAATCCTGCTCTGTTCACGACGATTCGCCATCCGTTTTCGAGGTATCAATATATAGGGCGCAGTGTCTGGCAAATGTTAGCGCTGGCTCCCCACACGGCTGCCTGCATCTTCGTTGTCTCACTTTGGTTTCCTCATCCCTCTGAATCTCCTCTCATCTCATTGTCAGAAAGCACTTAGTCCTGTACAGGGTTGCGGTGAGCCGGAGCCTATCCCGGCAGACACAGGTCGCAAGGTAGAGATATACCCACGATGGGACGTCAGTCGATCACCGGGCACTGAGGGCAATTTAGTCTGCACGCCAATGAACCTATGCAGCAGCATCTTTTTTGGACTGTGGGAGGGAACCGGACACGGGGAGAATATGCAAACTCCACACAGAAAGGCACCAGAGCCGAGATTCGAACCCGGGACCTTCTTGCTGTGAGGCGACAGCGCTACCCACTGGGCCACTGTGCCGCCCCATCTCTCTAAATCGTTGTTTCTTATCACTAGCATTAGGCTTCTGTCTTACATGAAATACGTGTTTGTGTACGGTGTAAGCCGCTGCTACCGATTTCTGCGTGTGACAAACGTAACGCAGCCTTGTGTCCTTTTATTGTGGGCCGATGCAAAATTCATCACAATTATTGCACGAAATATGGACGACGCCTTTCTGTTGATAGTGGAAATTGGTCTTTAGGTGATCTCTTCACATCCTATATCTTGTGGTAGGCTGTGAAGATGCTCAGCATATCAAACCATACTAACTAGCGTGATAAAGTGTGGTCAAACAGGTCCAAATACCCAATAAGGCGTGGAATGGCCTTCATCCAGCACTAGAATGATAAAGGCTACGACAAAGAAAGCACATGCAGCTGAGTTGTGTTGTCTGAGTGCGTGTGTTTGCTACTGAGCCAGTTTGCACGTGTGATGGTTCAGGTCACCCCACAGGCTGTGCCATTCAAGACGGTGCTGCCCAATCAATGTCACATTAGCAAAGATTGTCAAGTGGATCTTGATACTGGGCACGTAACGGCGCATCGATACAACCGGATTATTGCGCTGAAAAGCAGGCACCGAATCGCGTGTGCGAATATTTAGTCATTTATGTGACAATATAGAGGACGTACACATGTTTCTGGCAACTTTTATTCAAATACGCCGAGACACCTTCAATGTACTGGGTGAACTAGAAAACAGGTTTAAGTGCTCCTGCTATCTTTATAACCACACCGTAAAGCATGGCGTTTGATGTGCAGGCTGCACACGCTTTTACCCGTTTGCTCCGAGTTCCTTGCTTGGATTTATCACATTTGGTGAAGTTTCTTGAATCACCTTTGAGTTGGGTATTATTTGTTTTCCAGTGTTTGTCCAGCGTTTGACTGCCAGGCTTTTCACTTTGTAGTTGACAAAACTTTATGGATTGAGTTTTTATATATGTAGCTATTTCATTATATTCTGTCCTCCTCATATATGACAGTTTGTTTGAAAATACTGTGGTCTGACCCGGCGAACAACGAATGAGTGACCCTGATGAAGCGAGGTTATTTCTGTACATGGCCTTTTCAAGTGCAGTGCACGTGGTCAGCCATTATTATTATTATCATCGATGCCCTAAGACTAGTTTTCCACCTAAGCTCTCTCTCTCTCATTTCTCAAGCCACTTGCTCACAGGTCACGTTGTTTAATTTTCACTGGAAAGGTCTCATCTCATTGTCAGAAACCGCTTAGTCCTGTACTGGGTCGTGGTGAGCTGAAGCCTATCCGGGCAGACACAGGGCGCAAGGCAGGGAAACACCCATGATGGAACGCCAGTCCATCATCGGGCACTGCAGGCAATTTAGTCTGCAAGCTAAATAACCTATGCAGAAGCATGTTTTTTTGGACTGCGGGAGGAAACCGGAGTGCCCGGCAAAAACCCACGCGGACACGGGGAGAGCATGCAAAACTCCACACAGAAAGGCACCCGAACCGAGATTCGAACTCGGGACCTTCTTGCTGTGAGGCGACAGCGCTGCCCACTGGGCCACCATTCCGAATGATTCGTTAAAGGAAGACGACCCCACGGAAGTCTTCGTAATGTTTACCCATTTGTCGATACACCGCTGGAGGACGGTACCGGGCTGTTAGTTGGTGGCAGGACCGGTTCAGACATCACTTGCCACTGATATTAGCCATGGCCCAGAATCGATCTCAAGCGGCTGAGTTCACACAGCACTGATATTTTGTTTTAAATACTTAGTTATGCTTTGTATCCTGAGCTGTCTGACAACTTGTAATGCTTCATTTGTTATTAAGCCTGAAAATGAGTCCTTGGACTCCACTTGATTTCCTATGTAAATTAGTAATTGATATTATTATACATTGAAATGCAATGGAATTCACTCGGAAGTGCTATAGTGACATCGGAATGATGTAAAATTCGCTAAGTAGTAATACGGCTTTCACACTTGCACCACGTGACATCGCAGTTAAGCTTCCGCCACTGCTTAGCGTCAACATTGGTTCTAAATTATTCGCTTTTGGTGATGATTTTGGTCCCCGTGTCCGCGTGGGTTTTCGCCGGGAACTCCGTTTTCCTCCCACAGTTCAAAAAAACATGCTGCCAAAAGCATGCTCCTGGATAGGTTGATTGGCTCGCAGACTAAAATTGTCCCGCAATGCCCGGCGATGGACCGGCGTCCCGTCGTCGGGTGTATTCCTGCCTTACGCCCTATGTTTCCGGGATAGGCTCCGGCTTCACCGTGACCCTATATAGGATTAAGCGGTTTCAGATAATGAGATGAGATGAGAGATGCTGCCACATAGGTTAGTTGGCTTGCAGACTAAATTGCCCGGAGTGCCCGGTGATGGACTGACGTCTCATCGTGGCTATATCCCTGCCTTGCGCTCTGTGTCTGCCGGGATAGGCTCCGGCTCACCGCGACCCTTCGCAGGACTAAGCGGTTTCTCACAATTGGATGATGAGTTGTTGGTTTTGTTACCGTGAAACGAACGTGACCGTTACGCAACTTCATTGCAGTTCGCGTTCGTGCATCTCAGGAATGCGACTAATGGCCGGTCCGGCATCTTCTTAAAAACGAGGCGACCATCGTCTTTTACCATCGATGTAGCCGCATTGTGACAGACAGACACGGGAACTGAGTGAGGGCTCATTGTCCACGACTCACATCTTTTATGTTTGCTTGCTGAGTAAATGCAGCTGTGTGTGTGTGTACTCTTCTCATCTCATTATCTGAAACTGCTTAATCCTATATAGGGTCACGGTGAGCCGGAGCCTATCCCAGAAACACAGGGCGTAAGGCAGGAATACACCCGACGACGGGACGCCAGTCCATCGCCGGGCATTGCGGGACAATTTTAGTCTGCGAGCCAATCAACCTATCCAGGAGCATGCTTTTGGACTGTGGGAGGAAACCTGAGTACCCGGCGAAAACCCACGCAAACACGGGGAGAGCATGCAAACTCCACACAGAAAGGCACCCGAGCCGAGAGATT
This sequence comes from Mordacia mordax, assembly GCA_036362905.1. NCBI lineage: Eukaryota > Metazoa > Chordata > Hyperoartia > Petromyzontiformes > Petromyzontidae > Mordacia > Mordacia mordax. The sequence continues at coordinate 24,705,045 of JAZEWT010000005.1, forward strand.
CGAACCCGGGACCTTCTTGCTGTGAGGCGACAGCGCTAACCACTGGGCCACCGCGCTGCCCTGTGTATACTCTTAATTAATTAATTGCGCTTGGAGAGCGCTTTTCACCCGAGGGTTACAAAGCGCTTCACAGAGCTGCGGAGAGAACGGCCACGTCAACAACAATGGCATTAGCATGGAAAATCAGTAACGATAACATTTTTTGGGGTTTTAAAAAAAAAATCTAGCATCGTTGCAGAACAACAAGTATAACAATCAGGCTATCAACTTTAATTTTGTGATGCAAAATTGTCAGTGTATGTCATGCATACATTGGGAACTGGTTACTAACGTCTTGCCGTTTGCTTGAGGGGTGATTTGCATTTGAGATTGGAACAATTGCATCACACGTTGTTATTGCAGTGTCACGTCGTCCGACCGTCTCCGGTTTAACGCCGGGCGTAATGACGTCACGCGGCCGTGATGTGGCTGGCTTTGGTTGGAACCGGCTCGTTGTTTATGCAGCGGTCATATTGACTCGGAGACGAGAATGCTGACTGGCGGACAGACGCCTGCGATGTAGAGAGACGGAATGGAGGTGTGTGTGTGGGGGGGGGGTGTCCCGCAAAACTTTGATGGCGCACAACCTCCCCATTGTACATGCAGTTGGGTTTTTGTCGAGAGTAAGCGGTGAGTGATTTAAAAAGTGGTTTCGTTCATTTTTGAGTGTGCCCATCTGTGTGACGGTGATGCGGCGAAAGGTTGAACCCTAATTCATTCATTTTCAGTACCCGCAGAGAATGATGTAGGTGTTTTCACGGCCCGATCCATGATGATTGCTTCGAAAGGCTGCTCTCTCGGGACAGCCGCGTCGATCGCTCCCTCTCTCTCTCTCGCCATCGCGACGTTTCGCCTCACACGTTGGAGGCATCCTCAGACAAAGCCCCTGAGTGTGAGGCGAAACGTCGCGATGGAGGGAGAGGGAGCGATCGATGCGGGTATTGATTGCTTTTCGAAGCGACCTTGTACTGGATTATGTGCTTATTGATTGCTTTTCGAAGCAGTCAGTAAGAGCCGGAGCCTATGCTGGCTGACCGTTGAATGTGAACTCTATGGTGTTCCAATGCAGAGAGTATGAGACAACCTAAAATATATGTGGGTTGTCAAACAACTTCAGAGGCCCCCACATTCACCCTACAGCCTTCAAATGCAATGCTTTGCCACGATGCAAGGCCAAGATTAAAGTTCTGGAACCAATATTGTTTTTTGTTCCCCTTATAGTGAATGTGGAGCCACAAGTTGAGTGCAGAGGTGATGTAAAAATATTAAATAACAAGTATGCAAACTATATAAAATTAACGTACGTTCACACAATGCGAGGTGTGCGTCATGAGGCAATCATTTTTAATCGTTGAGAAGAGGCATTGTTCCAAATCTCGTGCCCATCTTCATTGGCTGGCATGAGGTTGTGGCAGAAACATAGATTTTGATTTGTACGTTGAAATTCCTCAGGTGCCAAAGTCTCCATCGCAGTCTGTGGGGCAATCGGGCAAGGCTGTATTTTGGACATTTCATCAAGACGTGAAAACTGTGGTAAAAATACGAACACTGCCACTTCTGTGTTGCAAATTTGTTTGAGAGTCTTCATTATTGTAATGATGTAAGTTTTCACGGCTCGATGCATGATGATTGCTTCGAAAAGCTGTTCTCGCAGGGCAGCCGTCATCGACAGACAGATCGACGCAGCTGTCCCGAGAGAGCAACTTTTCGAAGCAGTCATCTCACTGAGACACCTTCAATGTACTGGGTGAACTAGAAAACAGGTTAAAGTGCTCCTGCTATTGTTATAACCACGCCGTAAAGCATGGCGTTTGATGTGCAGGCTGCACACGCTTATACCCGTTTGCTTCGAGTTCCTTGCTTGGATTTATCACATTTGGTGAAGCTTCTTGAGGTGGAGAGAGGAAGCAATCGACGCGGCTGACGCGAGAGAGCAGCTTTTCGAAGCAATCATCAGTCGTCATTATTTTTGACAGCTGGCTGGGTGGCAGAAAGATTGTCACACTCAGTCCATCCACTCGTCGTTGTCATCCTTATAATTAGGTATGATCATTCCACTGCTGGACGAATGCCTCCGCAGGCCATTTGCCGGCTCTCGTTGTCCTGCGATGTAGAAAACCATGCCTCTCGGTTGCACAAAGTAAGACACGCATGTGTGTGCATGTATCCCACTGACCCTGGCTTGTCGTTACCAGGTTTATTTTGGACCGCGCCGAGACTGAGTCTGCTGAGAGGGTGGGGCGCACACCCACGCTGGAGGAGCTGGGGGGTGCACCCGATGAGCGGGTGGACAAGGGCGTCATCGAGGTGGCCAATTGCCTGCGCGTCATCGGCGACGAGCTCGACAGGGACGCGCATCTGCAGGAGTCAGTGTCCGCACGATGCGCGCGCGATGCACGCACGCGCGCGCGCGCTGCCTCATTTTCGTGCACTCGCCCGCACTTGTCGCGGTGCGCGCGCGCCGCGCACGGCATTTGCACTCACGCCCCTGCGTGCGCGCTCGCATACACGCGCGCACGCGCATAGTTTAAAGCGCACCCGTGCATAGTTTAAAACTCACCCGTGCATAGTGTACAGCGCACGCATTCATAGTGTACAGCGCACGCGTGCATAGTGTACAGCGCACGCGTGCATAGTTTAAAGCGCACCCGTGCATAGTTTAAAGCGCACGCGTGCATAGTGTACAGCGCACGCGTGCATAGTGTACAGCGCACGCGTAAAATGCTCGCACGACTTGGACACGTACGCAAAGAATGTGCTTTCACTCGGTACGTGCGCACACATTAATGTTAGAGAAAAAAAACAGTGATGCTCAAATAGCCGGACAGGTTGCTGGAGAAAGTGTTTTTATTATTTGCGAGCGCGTTTGAAGGACAGCACAGTCCATGAGGAGATGGTCTGGCCAGCACTCTGCACGATCATCTTCATCTCCCCAGTGCCAAGTACTCATTTAAAGTTTAGGAGAGGCCTCGGACGGGTTCGGATGTTCCTTGCAGATTTAAACTATGGCCACGAATTGTCGTCTGTCAGTTTTGTAGCAAGTATGCTAACCATTCCACCATTACCCCACCTGTTAAGCTGTGCTCGCTCCACACTTTAAAAAAAATGATTTATACAAAAATCTCCTACACCTTCTAGTCGCCATCGCTAGAACACAGTTTAGAACAGTCATCTCTGTCAGGACGCTTTCATGGAAATAGCACGGAGAGATGCTGGTGAGGGAACGGGGACTGCGGTTTGGTTTGCGGCGGGAGGAGGAAATGCGCGTACAGCCACGGTGCCCGGATGTTTGTGTATCCAGGAAGGCATTCCGAGCGAGATGGCCGACTGGCTCGAGGATAATTTCCCTGCCAGACGCATTGACAGCCTGCACTGCCGAGTTATATCCTGAACCGGGTTCTAAAGTGTGGCGAGTATATTGCCGCATCATGGCCATCAACTCTTCTTAATAAAAAAAACATACATTTTTGTTTGTTACTTAAATTTGGATATGTTTTTTTGAGTTGTTGGTCTCAGCCCAGTCACCACTGGCTGCACAGAAATATATCACTAGGCTTTGCTTTTAAAAGTTTGGTTTCAGAAGAATAAGTTCATGAAATGTAAGTCTGCCTTTTGCTTAATGCATTCCCTCTACATAGCATAGGCATTTTATGCCCCCCTCATTTAAGGAGCTTCAGAGTTATTTCTATGACTAGGAATATAACAAATGTAGTGGTGTGCGTTTAAGCCTGAATTCAGTCTATGAATTAATGCTTAAAATTGTGGTGAATGTAATGCCATTGGTGGATGCAAGGTGTGAACCAATAACATACAACATATACAATAATTTCAATTCCCTAACACTCACGTGTGCATCCTGAGCGTTTGGATAATTTCGAGTACATTTTAAGACAAATCAGTGTGTCTCTAGATGCACTATTAGCTGTGATGCATTTCAATGGAGATATATTCGTGTTCTCACAATATAACGCTGATACCACAATTCGGATATGTTATTATTGTTCAGCCCTTCATCAGTCTCCTACTGGATGGTTTCTCTCCAAGCTCTCAGTCATGGCAAGGTTCTTGGACCAAACTTCACTACATTTATAAGTCCAGGCTGGTGAAGAAAATGTCCCCACATAACTGATTCAAATTATCATTTGCCACTGATGTTTCCCTCGGCCGTTAATTTAAGTCATTTGATGATTTTACAGAGTACGCCGCCAGCTCTTGCTTAATCGGCTGAATTTTAATACAGTTGTATGGCAAAACAGAATTCACAATGTTGTCAGGGGACGGGCACGGTGTGTGGTTTTTTTTTTGGACAACGGCGAGCGTGAGATTGACAGTGTCTGGCGCTTGTTTATGGGTGCCGGAGGCGTCTCTCTGTGCTGGAGGGAGCGTGTGTCTGGATAGGACCAGAACCGGTTTGACCAGGTGCTGTGCTGTGTAATGGAATAGCTGTGCATTTGTGTACAAAGACAAAGATCCCCCATAGCTATACAGGGTTTGTGGGTAAGTGCGGTTAGCCAGGGCATTATTTAATGCTGGCATGGCAAACAATGGAGTGGTGTGACTAAAACTGCAATCGGACAACGTTTGTATCCCGAGAACTAACTTTTACATTTAATAACAATAATTGCACTTCTGGAGCGCTTTTTCACCCGAGGGTTACAAAGCGCTGCACAGAGCTGTGGTGAGAACGGCATGTCAAGCAACAATTCATCACCGATGTTTGACTCTTAAGTGGAAATAGAATTCAGGTGCCGAGGTTCATAGCGGGGTGTGCCAACTGTTGTGCTACCACTCCCCACTTGCACACGACATACTTACAAACACACACACACACACGTGTGCGTGAGCCTCCGAAGTGGAAAATATTACTGCTTGCAGTTGCAAAATAATAATATAGCAGCTGAAACAAACCCTGCTCGGCCGTGTTGATGAAACTGAGCTGCTGCGTAGAAACAAGAGTGACTCATCTCTCTTTTTTTTTGCATATTTTTGCGCAATTTCATTCAGTGCTCAGATCTCCATAGCTTGCATGGGTGAGCGACCACCGCACGTGTACTAGGTGTTGTAGGTGGATGTTGGGCTATGTTAGCAGAGTGCATTGCGGCAAAATCCGTTGTTCTCCGCTTTCCTCCAACTCTATGCGCTACCAACCCCGCATTGACCAGTATGGTCAAATAACCCCCATGACCTCGATGGGGCAGTGAGACTGCCCTCATATAGCAGCGTATTTAACTATTGGGCTGTAAAAGCAAATCTTCCAAATTTGCTGTTGGTGTCACATCAATTGGTGAAGAACTATTCCATTTGGAGCTCTAGCAGTGAGCAGTGCATGACTTTGGCAGAGTAGGACCGTGTGAAAGTTGAGGTCGCAAAACTGTTTCTGAAAACCCTTTAGTTACTCGGACGGATTTGTTAACCACATTTGTAAACAGGTTATAACATCCCTGAAAAGAGTGTTGTAATCATTCAAACCAGCAGTTAATTCAAACAACTGGAATGCGCTCAGTTAAATTAACGTGTGACAATTCATCCTCCTGGCGATTTTATTATTTGTCTTGAGATCTCTGTTGTGACAAAACTCAAGAATTTACTGGGGGAAGTGCAGCAGCCTCTCGTGACGACAGATGGAGTCTGTTGAACCCATGGCATATAACTTGTATGAATATCAAAACCTCAGTTGTTTCACGAATTATTGCTTGAAGCATCTGTATCAATCGGTTAATAATTGTACCCCACTAATTAAGTTGCAAACCAACGTTAATGTAGTGAAGGGTCTTTTTTGTGCAATAGTCAGTTTCTGGGATTGAGGCTCTACACTTGAGAGTACTCAGATTAGTCACAAGTGATTGAAAGCCGGATTTGAACCCAGGTCCCTCATCGGTATAGACTCAGTGTTTTGGCATTAAATCACCCCCCAGAGTGACCCTAACCTCAGCCGTGACTCATTCCAAGGAAAACACACCACATAGCCATTTGCTGGCTGCATTTCAAAGCCCCTTTTTGCTCTGAAGAACGTGCGTAAGTTCTGTGGTGTTTTTATTGGCTTATCTTCACCCACAATTGTCCTCAAATCCATTTCTCTTAAGATTGCCTTTCATGAGGTCAATATATATACCATCAAATCTCTGAAAAATTGGAACTAGACTTACCAACCCACACTGACCAGCATGGTGGTGTTGGGTTGGCCCAATGGCGGTTTTACACCGGCTGTAATTGCCAATGATTGTTTCTAATTTCATAAAGTGTCTACCATGCAACACTTTCTCCATGTGATGTACAGGGATGGCAAACAAGGAGTCTGGATTAAATGTTATTATTACACACGTGTGGAATCATCGATTTAAATTGAAAATTACAGTCCAGGTTCTCTTGTTGAATTGCAAAAGTAAGATTCGACTTGACACTATAACTACTGAGCCATTAGCCGATGTATAGAGCAGAGGGTCCAAGCAGGACTCTTCTATACCTTTGATGTCTGGTTCAACGTATGCCTGTTTGGCTTTGTGCAGTTAAGCTGCTTTTTTAGCGACAGGTAGATATCATTTGCAGGTCATTTGCGGTAGGCACAATGTGGCTGCGGGCAGCACGGTGGCCCAGTGGGTAACGCTGTCGCCTCCCAGCAAGAAGGTCCCGGGTTCGAATCTGGGCTCGGATGCCTTTCTGTGTGGAGTTTGCGAGTTCTCTTCCCGTGTCCGCGTGTTTTTTTGCCGGGCACTCCGGTTTCCTCCCACAGTCCAAAAACATGCTGCTGCATAGGTTAATTGGCTTGCAGACTAAAGTGCCCTCAGTGCCCAGTGATGGACTGGCGTCCCATCGAGGGTGTATCCCTGCCTTGCACCCTGTGTCTGCCGGGAAAGGCTCCGGCCTACCGCGACCTTGTATAGGACTAAGCGGTTTCTGACAATGAGATGAGATCATTTGGCTGCACACCATATGAATTTAAGTTGCAGAATATTTGAAAAGAAGTTATAGCGCCTATAAAAGTTACAGGCCATGTGTCAGGAAGTTGCAGGCTTTATGAAAGGAAGTCGCAGGCCAAATGACAGGAAGTCACAGGTCTTACGAAAGGCAGTCGCAGGCCATATGTAAGTAGGGCCTGTGGGTTCTCCACTGCTGCTGCACCGTAACACGTCTTTGTTGCATGGTGACTACTGGTATTTCCTGGCATTTGCATCTGAGTTATAAAACCCCTTGTCTGATTGTCTCCTCACGCTGACGTTCACACCTAAAGACTCTGCCGCTCACCCACAGGTAAGGTCTCCACTGCTCCTCCTGCTACTTCCTTTCTGCTATTTTTCTTCCCTGGCTGGTTACCATTTCCATATGCAAAATGTATCCATGGTTGGGGGGTCGGAGGATTATCCTGATAACCTTGGTAGCCAATCAGCCTATGCAGCAGCATGTTTTTTTGGGCTGTGGGAGGAAACCGTAGTGCCCGGCGAAAACCCACGCGGACACGGGGAGAACATGCAAACTCCACACAGAAAGGCACCAGAGCCGAGATTCGAACCCGGGACCTTCTTGCTGTGAGGCGACAGCGCTACCCACTGCCCCCCCCCCCGCAGATGCTAATCTCGAAGCTTCAACTCGTTTCAAGAAGAGAGTTATTATATTTTGCAGGGTTGTCATTCGAAGCACTCAATCCAATACTTTATCAAATAATAGACAACTTTCAATGGTATCATGTAGCGCTTGATTGCCTTCTTAGCAGGCATACATTATAAGGTCATCAACAATTGAGTGTCATTAAAAAACACGTTTATAGCTTCACACAGATATATTGTAAAGATATCCCATGTTCGCTTCATAACATTTCACAATCCATTGACAGCAGCACCAAATAAACACCTTTTCAGCTTCACTGCATCCACTTCATCGGGGAACCTCAACAGATTCTCAATACAGAGGGTCGGCGCTTAACGTCGCCCGGTTATTTGTCATTCGGTATATACGTCCACATTTATTTTACGAACTTACATCCATCCAGCCGAGACGTTATCATCCATGCATGCGCAAATCACTGTACAGACTGCCGCGACACCAGCGCTGTGAGACCCAGCGTCCCTGCAACGGATGTCTTTCTCTCTCTTCCACGGACTTACATTTTACCTTTTGCATCATCCGTAATCGTCCACCCACGAGCCACCCCCAGCACACCCAGCCAACTTTGCCTCACAGCAAGAAGGTCCCGGGTTCGAATCTCGGCTCGGGTGCTGCTTTCTGTGTGAAGTTCGCAAGTTCTCTCCCCGTGTCTGCGTGGGTTTTCACCGGGCGCTCCGGTTTCCTCCCACAGTCCAAAAACATGCTGCTACATAGGTTAATTGGCTTGCAGACTAAATTGCCCTCAGTAGACGGTTTTGGACTGGCGTCCTATCGTGGGTATATCCCTGCCTTGCGCCCTGTGTCTGCCTGCATAGGCTGGGGCTCACCGCGACCCTGTACAGGACTAGGCGGTTTCTGACAATGAGAAGAGATTAGCATCTACAAGGGGAGAGGGGGGTGGTCCTGGTAAATGTAAGGCACGTTTCTAAGAACATTTGTATAGTACAGTCGCCACAAGGCCGGCTTAGGAGCGTGTGCTATTTATTGTTCCGCGACAGGCGGCATAATGTCTGCAAGCGACCGCTTTCGCCAAGCGCACACGTGCGCTGGTTTTCACCAAACGCGCGGTGTGTTATTGATCTCATCTCATCTCATTATCTGAAACAGCTTAATCCTATATAGGGTCACGGTGAAGCCGGAGCCTATCC